>OZ025289.1:75885119-76572619 GCA_964019185.1 Maratus speculifer
TACTAAAAATTGGACAATAGCGGAAAACCCACTCCCAGCAATTTTCGATCATACTCAGCCCTGTAACTAAATTCTTTTGTGTATCTCTGTAAATGAACGATAAGTTCTACACACTGTATGATCAGTAGAGAATATGTTATAATGGTGTAGTTTTATACACCTTTAGTGATTATTTTTTATTTTATAATGTTTGAAATATCATAACATCATGAAAATGCACAGCAAATAGTTTTCTCCATGGACATAATGTAATTGTATTCTTTTATACGTCATTGTAAACGAATTATAAATGCTAAATATTCTATACTCGTAAAAAAATATTGTAGTCCTCTTCAGTGATTCATATCTATCGCGTGATGTTTGAAATATCATAACATTAATAAAATACACCACAAACGATTTTTTCCCCGTGGACCATTGTATGATGCATTTTCAACTATGTTGAAATTATGTTAAAAATTAATAATTTACCAACTTAATTATAATAAACATGGATGACTTTAAACTATTTTTGATAGTGGATTCTTTATTAGCAAGTAGATGTAATGTTTCATGCACAAGGTTGAACATTCATGTCTCTGCTGAGTTTGAATCTCTTTGATTATGTAATATATATAAAACGCCATAATAATTCAAGGTAATAGTAAGCATTCACCGCGTCCCTGTTAAGCATTCGCTCTGAGATAGCTGCTTTGCTGAATCATATTTAGATATCAGCTAGAAAAAAATTTTATTATTTTATATCATACATCTTTTACTGAATATCAAAAAAATAATTCATACACCATGTATATTACTTAGATTTCTGGATTGTTACTGGAAACCCGCAAATCAATAAAGAGCCAATTGATGGATGAAAGGAGAAATAATCACCTTTTACGGCAAGATCTACAACTATGATTAATGGAAATTCACTCATTTTATATCTTTATTTTTATTTTAATCTTTTTAAAAATTTTGTATAATGGAGCAAACATTAACATAATGAATAATAGATATTACAAACAAACGTTATAAGTGCAATATTTTACGCATTCAATATTGGACTATGTGATGCTTTACGCACATACCGAGTGTCCCAAAAATGACTGATGGATTTTAAAATTCACTAACTTGCAAACGGTGACAGCTATTTAAAAAAAATTTGCAGGAGGGTTATGTATAATGTCAGGAGTTTTTTTTACCGTAATTTTTTTAGTTCGCATATCAAACAATAGGTGGCGCTGACGACGATTGAAGGCCAAGTGATCAGTGCTGAGTGAAGCTTCGACCTGACCTTCAATCGCTGTCAGCGCCACCTATTGTTTGATATGCAAACTAAAATAAAAAATTACGGTAAAAAACTCCTGACATTATACATAACCCTCCTGCAAAAAATTTTTAAATAGCTGTCACCGTTTGCAAGTTATTGAATTTTAAATCCATCAGTCATTTTTGGGACACCCGGTATTTAGCTTTTGTGACAATGAACGTAGTTAAAATCTGATCAAAATCAAAATTATATCACATGCTGAAAAACATTTTCTTTAAATTACATCATATTGTTATACTTATTACATTTCCTTAAATGACATTGCAATCAGCATTATCATTTCATTGTATCAATATATTTTCAAAGTAATATTTTTTTAGAAGTTGGTTCAATTGGTGTAATTGTGAACAAATTTTATTAGTTTAAATTATACTTATAGCATTAAGAAGCACGCAAAATCTCAAAAACCTGGATCATGTAAAACTTTATAAAACTGCACTAAAGCTTTTCTTTCATGCTATGCATAAATTACGACTAGTTATTGGTGTTGTGGAGATGTAATTAATTACGTAAAAGTGCTTGATCACAATTGCCCAAAATGTTGATAACTATCCATAAAGATTTACAGGGTAGCTATGAACACCAATTTTTGTGTCGGTAAAGTACAAAAAATTATTTAGTTCATACACAACATCTATTTAAAACAAGTTCATATATGCACATTATTCTACCCTCGTGCATCCCTGAATTTGTATGATTTTCTATTTTTAAGCGAAAATCGGTCGAAATTGACTAAGAGTTGGAGGAAAAGGTATTGCCTTCGGTATGCCTGATCTGTTTTGAACATGCATTTCTAAATATAATTCTTTTCAAGCAAACCTAAACGTTGGAGGCTCGCTGTTTTAGAATTTTTTAAACAAAAATCTATCCAAACAAATTAACTGACCGTCGTTATAGGGATTGCTAATTTGATTTTTGACTTTTAGATATGTTAAACTTTCAACACTGAACAAAAATTCCTGAAGAAATCTAAAGTTTCAATTAGACAAGCAGTTATTTGACTTCAGCAGTTATGAGGCTTAATACGATCTAATATAAAACCAAATTTTTCAAATATTTTGAAAAAGAAAAAAAAAGTCATAAGTACCCCATATCATAAAATGTGTATCGGTGAATTATGAACAGGGCCCTATAGGTTTTTGAAAATTTGATGAAGTAAAAAGTATTGATTATTATAAAGTACTGTTAAATAAAAATATTGTAAACTTAATTATAATTTAATCACTATTGATTAAGTATTTAGATTTTACTTGATAGGAACGGGGGCCATTCAGATGCACAGCAAAACTGTTTGTCGTTTTTAAGTGTTAATGAATTTGATAAGCGAAAGCAAAGGTGACAAAAGTGAAGCAGAAGCGACAGTAATGCTCTCATCCGCAGTCAACAAGGATGTAGACTTATAATTTCGATTTCATTTTGGTATCAACTGTACTTTAAGAAAAGCGTTAATGTTGCTTGTTCTGAATTAACCCATATTTATAATTACCCCAACTGACTATAGGTATAGATTCACGGTCGCCAGTCGCCACGTGGCGATTAAATGTTTTGACTTCGCGACTACTTTTCGACATTTAAGTCGCCATGAATTTTGCGCTTTTCCTTGCGATCATTTAACGTAAATCGTGTTTTTCAGCAATCCTCTGAGAAAATACTACTTTTCTTTTCCTTTTCGGTCCTCTAATGAAAATCGCGTGTCTTTTAGCGATCCTCTAATCAAAATCGCGTTTTTTTTATGATCATTTGACGAAAATAGCGTTTTTCAGCGATTCTTTGACGAAAGTCGCAGCATTTTTGCGAACTTTTGATAAAATTAGCTTTTTTCTGCGATATTTTGACGAAATTCGCTTGTTTCTTAATTTTCCTTAAAAATTATACCCTGGTGGTGACTGGAATGTTTGGGTTTAGGAGCTACTGGTTCCTTAAAAATTTTGGAAGTCTGCACCTATACAACTGACCCTATACGTTTTTTAATTCTTTCATATGATTGCATAAGCAATACTTTTATTTTCCATTCTGTCAGCATCACTTAAGAAATATAATTATCTGCGATTTCTAACGCAATTAATGTCAAGCATTTAATGAAAACTTAGCACTATACTTAGCACTATTTGTTAATATTCTTGAAGCTTTGTTAATCTGGTGACGGAAATTACATAAATTTATTTTTTTCGCCATTCTTTATTACAATAAAACATGAGTATATGTTGTTGAACAACGAGGTAGCTGCACGCTCTTTCCACGTGACTGACATGCAATCATCCTTGCATTGCAATGATTTGCTTGGTTTGAACTGGCCTTTGTTTAATCAAAAGGAAAACGGATTAAGTCATTCGCTCATAAATTTTACCATAGGAAACGAACTTACGCATTGTCCATTAATACAAATCTTTAAGTACAGATTTTTCAGTTATGTTTCGCATACACATACTTTCCTTTTCATCCAGCGCAAAATTATTAGAACAAATTCTTTAAAATATTGAAATTTCACAATTTTCTAACTTACTAAGGAATCTCCATGTTACAGATTGCCATTTTTAACTCAGTCAGTGAAATTGCATCAATGTCGGAAGTTGAATGCAAGCCCTTTGGCTTAAATTGTCAACTCCTGCCAACCGACAATCATATGACACAATTCAGCCAAACAACTTTTTTTTCCAATCTCTCCTGGTCTGCTATGTAACCAGTTCCACGAATATACAGTAGATAATGGAACTCGATGGATATTTAGATATACGTTATTATTTTTAAATAAACCATATGCTGATTGGTAAATAGTAAATTATATCATTCGACATCGGAAACGATGGTTACTTAGATAATAAAGTAACACTTCATTATTTTTTATTCAACCGTAAATTGATTAATGAATATATTATGTCATTAGACATTGAAAACGATGGATACTTATATACACATTATTATTTTCAATTCAACTATATACTGATTAATAAATATATCATATCATTTGACATTTTACAACTAGTGAAAAGGTGTCCAAATAGGGAATCTAAACAAAAAAATTGGTTTAAATTACCAACGCTCTGCCGATTGAGTTACCTGGACCGACATAGACACTATTCACACAGATAACTTCTTTTTTGGCAATAGCAACTGACCTGCCATCTAGACAATTCAACAGAATAAATATATTGTAGGTAAAGAACTTCCATTAGAGATGAATAATTAAATACACTTTTTAGTTTTTAACACATTCATATTGATGAGTGAAGATATGTTCTGTAGAAATAAAAATATTTGTTAAATTTGAAAATACAATAACGGAAGTTTTAACCCCTTGGCAGGGCCGTAGCTAAGGGGGCGCTATGGGCGGCTCAGCCCTCCCTAAAATATTTTGAGCCCCCCCCCCCCTGGAAAAGATTCCAAGGTCACTCAATGAATTTCTGTTTCAAAAATTCAAATAAAATTCTGTTCAAAACACTAATTTAGCTTTGAGTTCCTTTCAGAGTTTTGTAAAATTACTAAATTGTATCTAAAATAAGTGTTTCAATACCTCCCTCATCCTATTTGTACATATGAAGCTAACATGATGTTTAATTTTGAACTAGTTATACACTCAAAATTTTCATCACCATATAGTTTTCTTAGCATAAAATAAAGTTTATACAACAGTTTAATAAGACACATAGTACCTACAATGTGAATATGCACTAATTTATCTTTCGGTGACAGAGAGAGAGAGAGAGAAAAAAATCATGAGCCCCCCCCCCCCCCCCTATTGTTCACTTCTAGCTACGGCCCTGCCCCTTGGGGACGAGAGACGCGTATATGTGCCGAAAAAGTTCTTAAGAACGTTTCTTAAGAGCCCACAATAGTCACAGAAAAATTACTCAAAAAGACCCGGATGACCATGTAAAGTCTATGGGAGCGTTCTTTTCGAATATCTCGCTCCAATTTTAATATTTTTGCATGATTTTTTTGCACAAGATAGCTGAGGGCAATCCACAACAGGGCTAGTTTTTACTTTTTCGATTTTGGTTATATATTTTTTATATTACGATAGTTTCAGTTTCAGAACCAGTTTAAACCGGTTTCGAAAGTTAAAGTAATTTTTTAAAGAAAATCTGAAACAAAAATGGAAAAAGTAAAAACTAGCCCGGTTGTGGATTGCCCTCAGCTATCTTGTGCAAAAAAATCATGCAAAAATATTAAAATTTGAGCGAGATATTCGAAAAGAACGCTCCCATAGACTTTACATGATCATCCGGGTCTTTTTGTGTACTTTTTCTGTGACTATTGTGGGCTCTTAATAAGATTAGTGGGGATAAAGAAAGGCTTTCTTTATCCCCACCAGTAAATTTTATTATAAAATTTGCCTTATTTAATCGCAGCATTTTCTCGATTTAATAAGACACAAATTTCTGTATTTAAAAACTGGTGTCAAAAGATTAAAAATTTCGTAAAAGGTTTTCGTCGCGAAGGGGTTAATACTGAACAATAAAACTAATCTTGCAAAACTTCTTTGCCATGATTTTGAAGTCCAGGTTGTAAATTTTTTGAGTTGTCATTTTTTTCTTTATATTGCTTATTAAGTTGTTTCTCGATTATATATAAAATAATAAATAATACTATTTATACGGACGGCAAATAACACTTTTTAAAAGATTTTGATTTATGGGTTCTAATTTGTATTTCTTAGTTGAAACAATTATAAATCATTTTTAATGCATTGAAGACTTTTTTTATGCTTATAACATTAAAAAAGTACAAGCAAAATAAACATAACTCAAAATTTTAAAAGATATCATTTAACACTGGTATAAAAAATAAATAAATAAAATGTTAAACAGGATACAGAAAAAAAATACAATAAAAAAATCTAAATCCATAAAAATCGATTATATGTTTCATTATAAATTAAAAAAAAAAAAAAACAAATGTTTGTTTTCCAGGTATAATTTGTTGTGAATTTAATCTCTTTCATTTCAGAAAAAACAAATAAATAAATAAAACATATATATATATATATATATTATATATGTATATATATATTATATATATACAGTAAAACCTCCATAACGGACACTCCCGAATAGCGGACACTTCTATTTAACGGACAGTTTTCCAATCCCCACTCCCAAAACCTAAATTTTTGTATGTTTAACCTTTGAATAACGGACATTCCGAATAGCGGACACTATTTTCGGCGATAAAGGATGAAAAAATATTTTTAACGAGAAAAAAAGCAAAAGGGTTTCTAAATTTATCAGGTCAATGTGCCACAAATTTTGTGATCACAGATAAATGTAGAGAATGGACTGGGAAAAATCGTCCCTATCCCATACCACACACATTCAGTGATGAATTCAGGGGGTTACCTGGGAGGAACATCTCCTAAGCATTGAAATGTCCTTCTGGAAGATTTTGAGATTTTATGCTTTTAATGTTCAAAAATCCCCCCACCCGGAACTCTATAATGTCCAATAATGTCACACTGAAAAACAAATTACATGAAAACGCAAGCAAACTTTTGTTACAGATATTTTTCTTAAGAATTTAATAAACAGTGGATAAGTGCAAAGTTGTATTTAGTTTCATTGCTTAAAAAATAATTTTAATTTCTGATTAATCATATAATAGAGGTTTTAGGACATATAAAAGTCAATTAAAGAAACATTAAGCATTTCTTAGCGATTTTTGAATCTCTGATGTTTTCCCCAATAGCGGACACCTCCGAATAGCGGACAATTTCTGCGTTCCAGGGGTGTCCGTTATTTAGAGGTTTTACTGTATATATATATGTATATATATATATACATAAATGTAAAAACATGCTCAAAAGTTACCGTACCTCTGAAAAACATTGCTTTGAGATAATATTCCGTTTTGTTCAGTATACATTTTGTTGCAACCTTTATTTACTATGGATTTTTTATTATTTTTTTTTAAATCTTAAATTGTACAATCACTACTAAATGCTTATACTAACAAGGAAGGTCTCCATACGGGCATACTCAGAAAAATCTGAAAAAATTACAGAATGTTCTTCTCATATAGTTATACATGTTTATAAAAAACATTTCGGCGGAATCTCCTTATAACGTCCGTAAAAAAATAATAAAAATTTCGTTTATTTGGCGATTTATCTCCGGTTGGCGAAAAAACGAAATTTTGAAAAATACGCTTTTACGCTTCGAATACTTTTTAAAGAAAAAACTTTCTATGTTCAATTTATTTAAATAAGTTTAGTTTAAGTAATTTTAGTTTTGCATTTTTACTTTACTTTAAGTGTAATTTCGCCACATACGTTTATACGTACTTAAACAAAATGAAATTAATATATTTTATCATTTAAAACACAATTTAAATTGATTAAAATTGTTCCAAATTGAAAAATACACTGTTAAAAATCTGCTGCATTTTGTTGCAACGCACTCCCTTGCTTGTATAGAAAACGGTTACTTGGCCGTGAAATGGAGCTTTCTCATTGGTTGGACTAGAGATATTATATACAAGCGGAGGAGTGCGTTGCAACAAAATGCAGCAGATTTTTAACAGTGTATGACACGGCCAATTCACGGTGCTATGGAGCATTCTCATTGGTCAGAAGAGAGATATTCTTTAAAAGTAGTGGAGTGACATTGCAGTAAATGCTGCAGATTTTTAACAGTGAAGTCAATTGAAATCAATTTTCAGATTCGTTAAAATCGTCTGCTTTTGGCGAGGAAATGCACTGCTCGCCAAATCCCGCGTCGCTTTCAGCTTTTCACGCCAATTATTCCAAACTATTTTATTTTTTTACATATCTAATAATGTAATTCCGCCGCTAATTTTCACTGATCCTTTATTACCTACATGAGTAGTTTAATTCGTATTTTTTTCAAAAAATTCTGAGTATGCCCCCAATGGAGACCTTCCTTGTAAGTCCTTTTAACCACCCTATATTCACTTCGCCACTTTCTTATCAACGCAAGTAATGCTTTCCTTTTGCTTAATTACTTTAAAAAAAAGTTTCTTTTGCTTTTCTTTTCTCTATAAAGTACGTGATCAATTGACAATCACCTGTTTAAATCATTATAAAATCACACAAGCAAGGTCTTTCTTTTAAGGTCGTTTAATCCAGTTTTAATAATGATTTCTTTTTTTCAGAAAGTCATGTGATATGTGAGGAAAAAAATAATTGTTTGCGTCAACCAAACAAATCTCGATTAAAAAGCAGGGAATTTGTTTTATTCTGCAGCCAAGTTTCATTTGCTTAACCCTACGTTAGGCGCGCTGGTGACATATGTCAACCACGACATTTGAAAAATTTGCAATTTTTCAAATCAATCTAGAAATCGGAATTTTAAAAAAAAGTAGCCCACTGGCAACACTGTCAATGCTCTTACTAAGTCAGGAATGGATTTCTGATCCGACATTCCTGTATGATTCCGTGTTGTTTAGGTGTACCCTAGAGATCTGCACGGGCCGGGTTCGGGCCGATTGTCATTAACTGCATTCGGACCGGGCCGGGCTCGGGCCTTGCTTCTGAAGACTCGGGCCGGGCCGGTCGGGCCTAGTTACTAATCTTTTCGGGCCGGGCCCGAGCTTTAATTCTTTTTCCTGGAGTATCGGTCCGGGCCGAGCCTAACTTATTTTTTCCGTACGAATCCGAGACTGATTTCGTTCTTCCTAGTCTTCACGGACCAAAATAATCAGTTCCTTTTGAATCTTCCCGTATGAAAATACTTTTCTCGATGTGGAAAAGTCTGTTCATAAATCAGTAAAGTTTGGCTTGGTCCAAAAATTTTTGCAAAATAGGCATATACTTTTAAGTCGTCATTAGTCTACAATTAAACATTAGAATTTATTCTTCTTAAAGAATCATAGATCACTAGGCGTCTTAAAATAGAATTAAACACATAAAACATGATATATGACGGAATTTTTAGTTATACTGAAAACTGCAAATTCCTTTTAAAGTGTTCATTCATGCAAAATGAATACAACAATACGCGAGAAAAAAAATATATTAAACATTTACATCTGCTAAGAAGGAATGTCTTAGAAGATTTTACTTTTACCATATACCATTTTTTAGATTTTTTTTAAATGTATTAATAACACTAATGATAACTGAAACATTTACATACAACAAACAAAGGTTCATTAAAAGTATAAGTATCGCAGCCTATGGCACTTCTGGATAAATAAAGATTATAAACATGAAAGAAAAAGAAAGAAAAAAACTGAGATAAGTTTTTTTGGTCTGAACTCTTCCGTTAGAGTAAAGATCAATGTTCTGTAGAAATTCACCAGAGACAGCCCGGGTTCGGGCCGAATTTTTAACTTTTTTCCGGGCCGGGCCGAGCTTGGGCCGAAAATTTAACTTTCGGGCCGGGCCGGGTCGGGAAAATATTCTTTTCGTTCGGGCCGGACCGGGCCAATATTGCTTTCGTTCGGGCCGGGCTCGGGCCTGGAAATTTCGGCCCGTGCAGACCTCTAGTGTACCCTACCTCTACACGAAATTTGAACGATAAGTTTTGAATCACCCTGTATACATATCCAGAGAACTCCGGATAATCAAGGTAGCGGTTAAAAAAGTCTGTCCATCTATGCATCCGCCATCCGCGTGTTTGTGTTTGTGCGCGCATGTAGTCTTCGTATCATCAAACAGCGAAAATTAAGTAATGCATAGAATTGAACTAATAACTATACTTTTGGCTAGGTCTAGGGGGTACCAATTAAAATTTGGGGTACAGAAAATGATTGGCCGAACAGTTGCTGGATATTAAAATTGGATTGAATTGAAATTGGCCGTCAGAAGAGGGCGCTGTACTTTATGCCAATTTCTTATTGTAGTATCAGGAAGTGTTGAAAGTTATGTAAATCGAACCAAACTTCATAGATGCGTTTTTGATTGTGGTGTCAGGTCACAGTGAAAATTGGGAACAGATTTTCTAGAGAGAGGGTGTCCGCTGTAATAGAATTCTTCTGCGATTTTTCTTTTATATCATCAAAAAGTATATGAAGTTTTGGACAGAATTGAATTAAACTACATTCATTTGTTTTTGACCATGGACCCATGTTTCGTCAGGCTTCAATTAAAAATGGGAATATTCTCCTGAAAAATGTCAAAGTGATCGATATTTTCACAACTTTTGGTAGCTTAATATAACAAATTAGGAATAGTTTTTGACACAATTTTGTAGTTCGATTTAATGTTACAAGGTTCGAGTAAAATTTTGGAGAAATTCGGCCTGAAGGTAGCGCTGTGACAGTAAAATTAAACGATTTTTTTATGGATACGGTACCTGTTTAAAAATAAAAAATCAAATTGTCCAATCTAGGTTTAATTTGTAATGAACAACAATTTTCACATTTTTTGATATATTACCCACTGATAGACTTCTTTACGATATTTTCCCTGTCTTGCGTTCACGATTTAAAAAAATATAGACAAAAAACTTGAAGTGTAATCTAAAAATTACCAAGAGATATATTTGCATAGTTAAAAATATATACGCCGCTTGGTATTAACACGTATAAGATATGAGAAAGAAGAAAGTTTTCGGATTTGCACATCATACATTGCAAAAAATAATTTTTGATTCTGCAGTATAATACTGGCAGCTGGTGCGCCAAATTATAACTGTAAAATAAGGATTAACGTACCATCGTTTTAATGAATTCACCAGTATATTATAGCTTCATAACTTTTCATTGTATGACCACAGGAACCAAAACAAACCCCATCTATTTTTTTAATGATATATGTATGTATGTACTAAATTTTGTCCGCACGAATAAAATCGTAATTATATACGAATCGTCTTCAAACTCGCCAAGTACATTGGAATGGTTAATATCTCGGTGAGGATTGCAAATTGGCATAATTGGTCTAAGGGATGGAAATGGGGAGGGTTAAAAAGTTTGAATACCGCTTTAACATGGCTCTGGCAAAACCAGCTCTTATAGAACAATGACAGGAAAAAATATATATTTTTTTTATAGCAGCTGCCAAGAGTAAAAAAAAAGCAGCTAAACCACTATAAAGTTCTTACTACAACAATTATTTTACTATTGCAACATTTGCACGTGAAAAATGAAAAAAAAAATGTATTTTGACGAATTTAAGATCAATTGAATATTACTTCCTAACTTTTCTATAGCAAGATTTTCGCATGAAAACGAAAAAAGAAATAAATAGCTTGACAGATTTTTTATATATATATATATATAAACAAAATAAAACAAGCAAATATTACGTCATATTGCAAATATAATGGACAAAAAGCAGATGAATATGTAACGTTATGTGAGTTTGTAAAAACGTATTGAAGCATGATAAAAAACAGACTATAAAAATGCCGACACATTTGAATTTTCTCAAAAAAGATAAAGTCCCTAGAGTCCTGGAGTCTACGTCCTGTTATAGGACGTGTTGCTCCGAGTTGTCTAGGTGTACTCAACCTCCCCACGGAATTTGAACGATAAGTTTTGAATCACCCTGTATATTACAATTAATTATTGTCCGAGAAATCTTGGGCATGGCATAATTTGTGACTATGATTTGTTTTATCATATTTCTACTCAGCTTGAAGCTTAAAAAGAAAGAAAATATTTTTATATAACATAATGTATTATAATAAACTATATATTACAATGGACCACGAACATTTCTGAAGTCGAAGAACCTGGTCAAGATGGATTATAGATAATCAGGTTCTCGATTTATCTCACAAGTGTTCACCAAAAGCTAATCAAATATTGTAACGCTTGTGGGAAACATTGCGAACTTCGCCCAGTACTAGTGGTAAATTGAATGGCAGTTTTTTAAGTTTTGTAATGTTAAATACAATGATGAACTGCAATGATGTGACTATAAAAAAAAAAAGTGATAATTTTTTGCAATAAAAAAATGGTTTGTGTAGCGGTTAAATACATGATTTTCGGGATCTCTGGAACTTAAAACACGTAAATCCGTCGAAAACCGGAAGTAAAAAAAAAATTCGATTTCAGTACTTTCTTCTATTATAGATAGAAGAAAGTGCCAAATGTTTATAGTAATAATCATTTTCAAACTCGGATGTAATTCCACGCAAAATGATCTTTCAGAACATATATAGATTGCACATGAAGCGCAAACAAAATCTTTCATTTATTTCATGTGATAAATTAGCAGGATTAATTATTTTCTCATAAAATTCGGCCAAATTACATGGCTGGTGTAGCAATACACCTCCTGACACAATCACCGAACACGGTCCACTCTCCTACAACTCCACTGGAGCTGACTTATAAAGAACACGTGAAAGAAAACTACTGGAGCATGAAAAAAGGCGAAATTTGTTAGACCTTGTGCAAGTGAGAAATATTCTAGAAAATCATAAACGGAAGTCATTTTTGATGGCGATGGCAATATACCGGGAAGTTTAGAAATCGGATGTAAACATTTTATAACTGAACCTCGGATTTTAAATATATTATTTTTGACAGTTGTTGTCAAAGCTTGTAAAATAACTATTACGTTAAGAATTCGAAGTAGGAAATAAATGTAAGAAACAGATGGTTTGATTATTCTCTCTAGAAATGAGGAAGTGAGACAATAAAAGTTTTGTTCTGATGAGATTTTAATAGAGAAAGTATTCAGATTTTCTTTTAATCCCTGCTTAAGGGAGATTAAAATTCCAAATCTCAAAGTAATAGTATGGAATCAATAGAATAGATTATTATTTTGTATGCAAATATTTTAATTTAAAGGTATTTATTTAATGTTTTTGTACTTGTGATTTGTAATGTCATCCTTTCTGTTAAACTTAGATATCATGGTATTAGCTGCATATTTTATGATTTAACTTAAAAAATATATTTTATTCAAAATACTCATATAATTATAGTAAGATTACAAAAGTATTTTTTTTTTCAATGATGAATTCGTTAAACTTTAATGATCGAAAGACATCATTGCGGGGATATCATATTTTTACGTCGAGAGTCAATTGTTCTTCTTTTATTTATTTATTGAGTCCCCACTTTCTCTGACAAATTTTTTTTAATTACTTAATTGCTGGAATTTTCAAATTAGATAAGGTGAAATTGGTACTTCTTTGTTATATAACCCCTCCCCTTCCCTGCAATTATACGATTAAGCCAAGATTGCAATTATGATTTTGCCAAGATTTATTGTAAAGCTTATATCATCATCATAATCAATCGTTTTCGATCCACAAAAAAGTTTATATATGCATCCTATAGATGCACATGTAGTCCAATGAAATTAGGAAAGTTTGCCATAATAAATGCAGCAGAGATGAAATTTGGCACAGTTGTTCATTGATAGCTACTGATGACTAGGTAAAAAGCCCCCATCGATAGGAAATAAGCGGAAGGGAGGGGCAAAAATAAGTCTCCTCCCCCTCTTTTTTTAGGTTTTCAAAAATATCTCTAACATTATGGGGTTTTATAAAAGAAAAATTACTCCAGCTTAATTTGAAGAGCATAAAATTCTCTTCAAATGACATGCATACGCAATGGAACCTCGGATATCCGTCATTCATGGAACCGGAACCTTGATCATTTTCGTCCAATCATATTACGAAATTTTGCCATAATAAATGCTACAGAGATTAAATTTGGAACATTTGTTCATTGATGGCTACTAATGACTAGGTAGCCTGTTCTCATGAATAGGAAGTGAACGGAGAGGGGGAAAAATAAGTCTCTCCCCCTCTTTTTTAGATTTTTGACAATATCTCAGAAACAATGGGTTTTTATATAAAAAAAAAAAAAAAAAAAAAAAACACTTAAACACAAATTAAAGAAAATAAAATTCTCTACAAATGTCTTTTATATGCAATGGAACCTCGTTTATCCGTCAGTCAAGGAAACGGGTCCTTGACGGATTTTCACAAACAAAAATCATTTTCGTCCAATCAAATTAAATAGTTTGCCCTAATAAATGCTACAGAGATTAAATTTAGTACATTTGTTCATCGATGGCCTAATGAATAGGTAAAAATCCTCATGAATATGAAATGAGCCGCGGGAGCATAATAATAATAATAATAATAATAATAATAATAATAATAATAATAATAATAATATGAAACATATCAAAATTAAAACAGTTAATTTGAATTATTTTTCTTGGAAATATTAATGTATGAATGGCAATTGTTAATTATTAATTATTTCATCATTTTTAAAAATATTTATTGAGTTTGAAAACTAAACATTAACCGTGTGTAAACGAAACATTGTTTTTATCATCCGTAACTAAGCAAATATGGTAATTACTTTAAGTTAACATACAAATTAACCCAATTTCTTTTACAGCAATCTGATTTCATAAAAGAATGATTAAAAACCCCAAGTAAAATGAGATTTTTTATCATGTGGATAGTTACTCAATACATGCTAAGAAGCACGACTTGGTATTATGTTTAGAAACCATAAACATTAAAAATAAGAAAACATGTTTTCAAACAATATGTATCGATTTTTTATAGGAGTCGTTTTATAAACTTTTTTTTCTTTTTTTAACCTATATAAAATGTTTTCACCTTATAAATATGCTTAGATAAAAGATAAAAGTCTATAAAAAAATATGAGAATATCAATCAGATACTATAGTTCCTCGATTTACAGGGTATTCAAAGACTCGGTTTTAGATTAACACCATTAAATAGTTGACTTTGACTTATATTTGTTATTTGTATGATACTTCCGTTCCAGTTAAAAATGGCGTGATAAATTAAAACAAGAAAGAAAAAATCTTGCGTCAAGCATAGAATATCAAGCACTTTCCAACACATTCAGAATAATGTAATAAAATTGCATCTTATAAAAAAAATTAACGTCTCATTTCACCATATGGGAATGCTTAAAGCATTTCAAAACCGAATTTCAGCTGTTTCTATCTACAATGGGAAAATTATCCGAATTTTTAAGTAGCCTTCTATATGATATAGATATTTGTATCTATTAACAACATGCATTCCAAAATTTAGTTCATTCCAGAGATACATATATGTTATTTGAAAACTCCCCTTCATCAATTTCCTCTAATAAGGAGAAAGGTATGCGAATACTTTTGCGAAGCCGTTTATATGAGGTATATAGAATTTATATATAAAGAGTAATATGCAAAAAACGAATTAAATTTAAAAGCACATACCGAATTTTAAAACGTACAGTCCAGCAATTATTACGCAAAACAGTATTGTAACCGATTTTATTTGTGAGTCTCTGTAAATTAGTGATGGACGATTCTGGAAATTTTGAGAATCGATTAAAATCGATATCGTATAAAACAACATCGATCATAATAAGAATCGATTTCTCAGTTCTAGAATCGATACTAGAATCGATATTTCGATATTCAGATTCACACAGAGAAGATCCAAATTACTAATTCCAAAACTTAGACAATCTGCAGGACCGTAATGACCGCCTCCCACCTCCCCATTTAGGGAGGCATAGAATTAAGCTATTGCAGATTTTAGAGTCGGATAATAAGAATTTTAAATTTTAAAATGATTATCACTAATGATTGTCACTTACAATAAAACTTTGACAAATTTCAGAGACATAACTAACAACAACACTGAGTAACTTGGCATTAAACCGAGGATAAAGAGTGCCAAGAGCGTGTAACTAGGATGGGAAACAAGGAGTATAGACAAAAAACATTTTTTTCCCTAATGCCAACCAAATGTTACACGAGATAGTTTGGAAGAGCAATAAAAAGAATACTGCCCAGTTAAACTGATGGCATTGAGCTTAGAGGCTACGCATACTAATTGTACATTACAGCCTTGTATTTTCGTTAATTCCGTTCGAAAAAAAAATTAAGAAGGGGAAACAGCTCTCCCCTTTCTCCTTTTTTATACTTAATCATTGAACCTCCTAAACTATCAAGTACATGCTTTATCATATTAAAAAATCTATATCCAAAATTCAGAGCAAATCGGATAATTCGTAATAAAAACCCACTTAGCATTTATATAATTTAAGAGGAGTTATTCCCCTCTTTTATACTTAACCATTAAACTTCCAAAACTATTCAGAGATTTGAACGAAATCTGACAATTCTGCTTGAAAAATCCATTTATACAAGTTAAGGGGAGGGGCATTAGAACCCCCGTTCCCCCTGTTTATACTTATTCAATGAACACCTGATAACAGCCACGGACTCGCCTCATCAGAATGATCCTATATCTAAATTTTGAACGAAAACTGTTAATTCTGCATGAAAATCCCGTTTATATTAATTAAGGGGGGGGGCATGAGCCCCCCGTTCCCCCTGTTTATATTTATTCAATGAACACCTAATAAAAGTCACGGAATCGCCTCATCAGAATGATCCTATATCTAAATTTGAACGAAACCTGTTAATTCTGCATGAAAATCTCGTTTATATCAATTAAGGGGAGAGGCATGAGCCCCCCGTTCCCCCTCTTATACATATCGAATGAACTCCAAAAACTAATCAGGGAAGTGCCTTATCAGGATATACCTATATACAAAATTTCAAGTGGATCCGATATTTTTATCATGAGTTATCGCGTTACGCACGTACATACAGAACGGGCGGGCACATAAGCTCTCAGGCTATGATAGCCTGTGAGCTAAAAACTATGCCCCATACCCAAGGGGGCAGGTAAACCCCACTCTTGACGGAAGGGCGACCATAGCCCAAATGTATCTTTTGTCGAAGTTTCAAAAATGAGGATTTACAATAAAATAGAACGAGAATTGGGCATTTTAAAAATTGCATGCATACTTTGAACGCCCATTTAGTAAAGATTGGCGAGGAAGGGGGGGGGGGGTTAAAACGGACGAACTTGGAAAAAAAAACATAATAAACTAATAACCCAAATAACTGAGCTTCTAAACAAAAATATGGTGTTTAACTTAGACTTAGTGTTGAATTCATGGGGTGGCCCGCGGGGAACATGCACTCTTTGAAACTATAAAAAGTGCAAAGAGCATGTAACTAGGTGAAGAGAGAGGTAGTAACACAAAAAACGAGGAGATAAAAGCTTTATAACAATATGTTACATGAGATGGTGTGGAAGAAACAAAAAATATGCCCCCACTCAGGGGTGCAAGGTAAATCCCAAACGGACAGAAGGGCGACCCCGGCCAAATGTATCTTTTGTTAAGGTTTCAAAATACGGATTTATAATAAAATAGAACGAGGATTAGACTTTTTAGCTCACAGGCTATCATAGCCTGAGAGCTTATGTGCCCGTCCGTTCTGTATGTATGTGCGTATGTGCGTATGTGCGTAACGCGATAACTCATGATAAAAATATCGGATCCACTTGAAATTTTGTATATAGGTATATCCTGATAAGGCGCTTCCCTGATTAGTTTTTGGAGTTCATTCGATATGTATAAGAGGGGGAACGGGGGGCTCATGCCCCCCGTTAGTTGATATAAATGGGATTTTCATGCAGAATTAAGTTTTCAAAATTTAGATTAGGATCATTCTGATGAGGCGATTCCGTGACTGTTATTAGGTGTTCATTGAATAAGTATAAATAGGGGGAACAGGGGTTCTAATCCCCCCCCCGTTAGTTGATATAAATGGGATTTTCATGCAGAATTAAGTTTTCGTTCAAAATTTAGATTAGGATCATTCTGATGAGGCGATTCCGTGGCTGTTATTAGGTGTTCATTGAATAAGTATAAATAGGGGGAACAGGGGTTCTAATCCCCCCCCCGTTAGTTGATATAAATGGGATTTTCATGCAGAATTAAGTTTTCGTTCAAAATTTAGATTAGGATCATTCTGATGAGGCGATTCAGTGACTGTTATTAGTTGTTCATTGAATAAGTATAAATAGGGGGAACAGGGGTTCTAATGCCCCAACCCCCCCGTTAGTTGATATAAATGGGATTTTAATTGAGAATTAAGTTTTCGTTCAAAATTTAGATTAGGATCATTCTGATGAGGCGATTCCGTGACTGTTATTAGGTGTTCATTGAATAAGTATAAATAGGGGGAACAGGGGTTCTAATGCCCCCCCCCCCCCCGTTAGTTGATATAAATGGGATTTTCATGCAGAATTAAGTTTTCGTTCAAAATTTAGATTAGGATCATTCTGATGAGGCGATTCCGTGACTGTTATTAGGTGTTTATTGAATAAGTATAAATAGGGGGAACAGGGGCTCTAATGCCCCCCCCCCGTTAGTTGATATAAATGGGATTTTCATGCAGAATTAATTTTCGTTCAAAATTTAGATTAGGATCATTCTGATGAGGCGATTCCGTGACTGTTATTAGGTGTTCATTGAATAAGTATAAATAAGGGGAACAGGGGTTCTAATGCCCCCCCCCTTAATTTATATAAATGGGTTTTTCAAGCAGAATTGTCAGATTTCGTTCAAATCTCTGAATAGTTTTGGAAGTTTAATGGTTAAGTATAAAAGAGGGGGATAACTCCTTTTAAATTATATAAATGCTAAATGGGTTTTTATTAAGAATTATCTAATTTGCTCTGAATTTTGGATATAGATTTTTTATATGATAAAGCATGTCTTTGATAGTATAGGAGGTTCAATGATTAAGTATAAAAAAAAGAGGAAAGGGGAGAGCTGTTTCCACTTCTTAATTTTTTTTTCGAACGGAATTAACCCTTGAAAATATAAGGCTTTAATGTGCAATTAGTATTTGTAGCCTGTGAGCTCAATGCCATCAGTTTAACTGGGCAGTATTCTTTTTATTTAAAATCGCAGTCATAATTTGGACGATCCTGTAAGTTAAGATTGGTGAGGAAGCGGAGGGGGGGGGTTTAGGACGGGCGAACATGAAAAAAAAAATAGTGGCACTCTGAGGGTGCCGACAGAAGTGAAACTTTGAACAATTACGTGTGTATTTTTTTTTATCGTTAGGATATATCATGTTGAATCGCCAAGAAATACTATTAAAAGAATTAAAAAAAAGGTTCTATAATATTAAAGAACATATCAATATCTAAAAAAAAAAAAAAAAAAAAAAAAAAAAAAAAACGCGCGATACCATATGTCCAGTTATTGTAATATCACTGTAACTACTTTTTTACATTTTAAAACGCGATAAATACACCAACCAAAATTAGACCATACTATCGATACCTTAATCCTTATCCAAATAAATCATTTTGTATTAATGCCGGTTACAATATCTGTAGATTACTTTTTGATTTATTCAAATCGGACATTCCATTCAAAATATATTACGAATTTAAAGATGACACTCTAAAGAAATAATAGTGCTGCTGAGTACTCGGTGGCCAATAAGCTTAGGGATTGCGGGTTCGAACCCCAGTTTCGCTGATATGTATCAATTTTTTTTGTTGTTGTTGTTGTTTTCGAAGAAGTTTGAAAAATTAAAATTTTAATCCATTATGGGTCTGTAACGTGACTTGAAATTATGGGAGAAAATTTCTTATGCTAGATTTGTAATGTATGAAGCATAAGCTTTCAATAGACATATTGTATCAAGAAATGAAAAAAAACCCCTATGCCCCCACCCCCCAAAAAGGTCCTATACGGAAAATCGGGAAACTGGAATAGCAAAAAGAACGGCGAGAAATGGTTAGATATACTAGAATTTTTCTCCCCACTATAACTCCTAGAAGCAGTATTAGCCTTTTAAAGATTGAAATGAAGTAAAGTAATAAGCAAAATTAGGTGAGTGACCGACAGGGGGGGAGGGGTCCACAGCTCTAGGGGGTACAATGTAGCTTAAACTTTTAAGTTAAAAATGGTAGAGAATTAAATGAGCGAAATTTTAAGGTGTATATTGGGGGAGGGTGCAAGTTTCCCCTAACATTTTTTTTTGTTTCTTTTGAAGAAACAAAAAAATATGCCCCCCGGCAGGGCGTAGATAAACCCCAAACGGGCGGAAGGGCGATCCTTTATTTATCTTTTGTCAAGGATTTAAAATGGGGATCAAAAATAAAACAGACCGAGAATTGGACATTTTCAAAACTTATGCATATTTCGAACGGCCCTGTAAGTTAAAACTGACGCGGAAGGGGGGAATTAGAAAAGACGAGCGTGAAAAATAAAACATAATAAACTTATACTTCAAATAACTGGCCTTCTAAACAAAAATATAACGATTTAACCTAGTGTCGCATTAATAAGGTGGCCCGCAGGGGATACCCCCCAAGAAGTTATTAGATTTTATGCTTTCTAATGCAAAAATTGCGATTCCCCCTCTCTTACAGAGCTGTAAAACATGATGCCTTCCTTCGGAGTCGCAGAAAAATACCTGCATTCAACACTGATTTAGCCTAGAAAAAAAAAAAAAAAAAAAAAAAATCAAAATCGAAATCGAATCTAAAGATCGACATCGAATCTAAAGATCGAAATCGAATCTAAAGATCGAAATCGAATCTAAAGATCGACATCGAATCTAAAGATCGAAATCGAATCTAAAGATCGACATCGAATCTAAAGATCGAAATCGAATCTAAAGATCGAAATCGAATCTAAAGATCGAAATCGAATCTAAAGACCGATCTTACGGGCAGAATCGATTTTACATTTTTGCTTTCTTTTGTAACTTTACAAGAAGAGAGTATTAGATTCGTGAAAAATTTCGACTTCCCGTTTCTGATGGATTTATATACAGTCAAACCCCGTTAATACGCGCCCTGCTTAGTACGCGAAACCGCTTAATACGCGAATTTTCTTTGGTCCCTTGAAATACTCCTATCTTACGCATAGGAAAAACCCCGTTTAATACGCGAATGGTTAATACGCGAACCCGTTTAATACGCGAAATTTTATCAGTCCCTAGAAAAAAAAACCTACCTTTAATACGCGAATGAACTTAGCTCTAAACATACGAGATTTTAGATGAAGTATTTTCCCAAGCATTTTATACAACAATTATTTAAACAATTATTTAACTTATTCTTTATAGAACAATTATTTAAACCCAATTAAATTGAACATTTTCCCCCTGAAAACCACACGCTGACTAAATTTGGATCCCGATCCGAGGCTAGCATAAGACTGCCCAATAAAACTCTCCCATTGAAATCTCATAGGCGAGACGAGGCTAGCGTTGTGCAAAAGTTAAAGACATTATGTCTGCTTTAAAAAACGCGTGTTTTCATTTGGGAAATATATAAAACCAAAGTGTAAAATTTGAATGGAAATTCAAATTAAAAAAAAAAAATCAGCATTTACAGATGCGTTTTGTTCTATCGTGAGATGCAAATTAAGAATATGTAAATTAAAAAATAATTGATACAAATCTTATTGAAATAATAATAAAAAAAAAAACTGAGTGTTTTGTGTTGGTTTCGCTCGCTTTCTGTACGCATAGGCTGAAAACATCAAATTACGCAAAGTAGAATGTACCTTCAATTCAATACTTTTCTTACGATTTTCGTCATTTAAAAACTAAAATGCAGACAAAAACAGGGAATTAAATTTATAAAATCTTACAAATTTGAAGTTCATGTAAGGTACATTCATCGCGGGTGCAGGCTGTGCGAGTCAGCTAGTTTTATAAAAAGCAAAAGTTAAAAGAACTTTTCCCCATAATTAAGAAATGATGTGACCCCCCCCTCCCCTAAATTAGAGCGGTAGAACCGATAGATGGAGCATGTACTACTATCGCTGATTAATCACACGAGTCTTTCCAATCGCTGTTTCATAATTGCTGTGATATTTTTAAAAGAAGAGAGTCGCTTGTCTCTCCCAGTATTATCTAGTCTACAATATCCATCTACACTTTTATAATCTAATCTAAACTATGGCAGAAGGAACAAAACATATTAAACGAAAGGCTCTCTCCATCACTGAGAAGTTACAAATTATAAATCAATACGATGCCCAAGCCGTCTCAAATAAGTCTGCATTCGTCAAAGAAAAAGGCATACCTGAGTCAACTTTAAGGACTTTGTTAAAGAATAGGAATGCCATCGTTAACCAAGCTGTGGTTGGAGGAATAAAGAACAATAAAATAAAAACCGCCAAGTTTGAGGACATGGAAAAGGCCTTTCGCGAGTGGTTTGACACGCTCTATGAATATCCCAATAAGCGGCTTCTCAATGCAAGAAAAAAAATTTGAAAACGCAGCAAAAATGGGATTGCCAGATTTCAATGCTTCTAGTGAATGGCTGGATCGATTTAAAACTCGGTACGGCATAAAATTCAAGCAAGTGTGCGGTGAGTCAGCTGCAATCAACATTGAAGATATTCACAGTTGGAAAATTAATATTCTTCCGCAGCTTGAATAAAACTACTCAAGTCGGGATATTTACAACATGAACGAATTTGGGCTTTTTTACAAACTGACATCCAGTCAAACAATGGTCATGAACGGAAAAATAGGTCATGGAGGCAAACTGAGCAAAGAGCGTCTTAATATTCTGCTGGGTGCCAACTCTTATGGATCAGATAAATTAAAGCTCCTGGTCACAGGGAAATCAAGCAACCCGCGATGCTTTAAAAATGTCAAGAATTTCCCCTGACTGTACGAAAGCTAGCGTAGAGCATGGATGACGGGCAACATTTTTACAATATGGTTTTGTAATTTTTATCGGCGTATGAAAAAAGAATCGCGCCATGTGCTATTGCTTGTGAACAACTGCCCTGCGCTTCCAAAAGATAACAAAGATCTGAATTACGTCCAAGTAGAATTTTTGCATCCAAATTTGACTAGTGTCACCCAGTCAATGGACCAATAAATAATTAATAGCGCCAAAGTAAATTACAAGACTCATACGGTGATACCTTCACCAAATGAAACACGACAGCAATTTTTCTTGCTACGAATGTTGTCCAATTACAGTCCTCAACGCTATTCACATGCTTCCTGCAGCATGGGAGAGTGTTACAGCAACAACAATTAAAAATTGTTTTCACAAAGCAGGTTTCGGAAGTAGCGAGGACATCATTTACATGAAGCCAACCTCGCACCCTAATGCTAAAGAAAATTGGCAGGCTGCACAAGAAACTGAAGGAGAAAATTTTGTCGATTTAGATACGTTCATTAATATCGACAAAGATCTAGTTACCTCCGAATTTAGAAGTCTCGATGATATCGTCGGCGATGTATCTGTGACTGACAATCAGGATGAGGAGAAAGATGATGAACCTGCACTTCCGGCCCCATCCACACTCTCCAAAGTTACAGAGGCATTCAGTTTACTAAGACAATATGCATCGTCACTGGATAAAGGACCCTCAACAAGCGAACTTTACCACTACCTAAATAAAGCGGAAAACATCATGGTGATGGAACGACCGCATGTCAAACAGGTCAAAACTGACAGCTACTTTTCCAAAAAGTAATTTGTATGTCATAATTGACTTCAGTAAGATTTTCTAATTTACTTTTTATTATTATCAACACTATTTATTAACGCATCTATCTGTTCTATATAACTAACAAAGATTTCAATTTTGTTAACATTAGTTTTAATAAATATGGTTAGCAGAAATTTTTGTGTTCGTCTTATTCAGTTTTATGTGTCATACATAACAAATCTCAAAGACATAGGATTTTTACTTCAGAAAATAATGATTATTTGAATTTACAGCTTTCAAACGTTCCTGTTTAATAAGCACATAATGATTAAAATAAATAAAAAAAAATCATTTTATGTCTTAAAAGTGCTAAAATTTGACAAAAAAATGTGTTTTTTCCGCATAAATTGTTATTAGATAGATCTCTCGACGAT
The DNA here is from genome assembly GCA_964019185.1 of Maratus speculifer. Classification (NCBI taxonomy): domain Eukaryota; kingdom Metazoa; phylum Arthropoda; class Arachnida; order Araneae; family Salticidae; genus Maratus; species Maratus speculifer. The sequence goes on from OZ025289.1 coordinate 75,909,069, forward strand.
AATTCGCGACCTTTGGTTAATACGCGAACCCGTTTAATACGCGAATTTTGATCGGACCCCTGATTCGCGTATTAACGGGGTTCGACTGTATTTTAGAAGGTCTTTAACACGATTTTATGGTTTTTAAGAAATATCTGTCTGTGTGTCTGTCACTCTGTGAGTCTGTATATGACAAAAATTTCTGATCGTTCTATCTCAACAACAAAATGTACGGAATTCCACAAAACTTTAAATTTAGTTTGACCTTGATATAAACTGAATCTAATTAATTTTTGGTGTATATAGTCTAACAGGTGGCGCTGCTATGCTGCATTTTTTGCGATTTGCGCAACAGCTATATCTGAATAACGAATGCACGGATTTCAATCAAATTTCAGATCCAGTTAGTCCTTGACGTGAATTGATGTTTTTTTGCATTTTGACGTATATCGCTTCTCAGATGGCGCTGCTATGCTGAATTTTTCACAATTTCCACTCAGCGCCATGTGAAAGGGGGGGGGGCGAAAGGAGGCGGTCGTTCCGAGCACGGAAATTTAAAAGGCGCTAAATTTTTACGTCTAACATCACTTCTAGCCTATCACAAGAAAAAGTTAATAGGGGGGGGCTAAATTGGAACTTTGAACCGGGCGCATTTCTCTTTTCGCACACCCCTGTTTCCATTTTAGCTTTATCTCAAGAACTAATGCAGGGACTTTCATAAAAAATTTAGACTCAATTAGTCCTTGATATTATTTGATGCTAATTATATTTTGGTGGAAATCGCTTAAGAGATGGCGCTGCTATACTGCATTATTCATAATTAACGCAATAGCGCTATCTCAAGAACGAATTTTCATCAAAATTCAGATTCAGTAAATCCCTGACATAGATTAGTGTTATTTAGTTCTTGGTGTAAATTGCCCTACAGGTGGCGCTGATATGCTGCATTTTTTATGATTTCGCAATAGCTGTATCTCGCGCTTTCATGGATTTTCATCAAAATTCAGATTCAGCTGGTACCTGATAAAAATTGATCTTGATCAATTTTTGGGGTACATCACTCAACAAAAAAAGCTATTTTGCACGGGGGGGGGGGGGGGTCTGTCTGAGGTTTCTTTAATTCTTCTACCTTAGAAACTAATACATTGAAATTTTGGAATTGGCACATCCGACTATTTTATCTTCGACTTTTGAAGGAAAATGAAAATTATATTACCTTCAGAGAAATCGATGAAAAATTTTAAAGTATCGATTAAATCGAGTTGGCCGTAGTATCGATTAAATCGATTTAAAAAATCGAAATCGCCCATCACTACTGTAAATAAATAAAAAAATGCTATAAATGCTCTGTTAGCGCAATGTCATTAAAATACTATCCAAACAATTTTCATCCATTAGACCATAATGTAATTTAATTCATTTGAGTGTCCCTGTAAATAAACCATTAATCGTACATACTTCATATGCAGTACCAAACATGCTTTGTGGACTCTAAATAAGCATTATCGATTGCATGAAAATCCGAGCATATTTATGGGAGTTAGGACGTGGACGCAGACGGCCACACTGACAGGGGCGTGCGAAGAGAAATCTGCGCCCGGGACATAGTGTCAATTTGGCGCCCCCTTCCTCAACTTTTTCTTATAACAGCCCAAAAAAGACGTTGGTAGTATAAATATGGCGCCCTCTAAATTTTTGCGCCCGGGGCGACCGCCCCCCCCCCCTTTTCACACGGCGTAGTTACTGATAGACAAATCAAATGCATAAGCACTTTTCAACTTTGTTGGAAAGTTCAAAAAATATTATTTGTTGAGGAATATTAATTTTTTAGTAAACAGAGAATCAAGCTTTTTAATAAACTTGCCTTTTACATGGTTTAATGTGGATCATGTGTGTATTTTGCAATCAATTTTTTACTCATTTTCTTAAATGTACTTTACAAATATATTTCCTTATAAACCCATAATGTGAGTTATGTAAAACTATATGTTTCCATTAACGATGCATGTTTTTCATATTTTCTGAACTTAATTATCTATTAATAAGTAGGTTTTAATTAAGTATTAGGTGCATTCGTATTTATGTAAATACTTAGCACCTATAGTCGTCGATTAGTCCGTCCGGACGTCTATCCATTTGTCCGCATATAACAGAGCAAAAACTACCCAGCTGAATTATTTGAAATTTGAACTATATAATTGTTGCATAATTTTGTTGAGTGATTTCAAATTTTACGAAAATCAGATATATCGTTTAACTACAGGGACAATAAAAAGTATACCGTTACATTATGATCAAAAAGAAAAAAAAGTTTCAAGTGCATTTTAACTACTATGTAATTGTACACTATGTAATTGTTGAATAATTTTGTCAAGTGATTTAAAAATTTTCGAAAATTGGATGTATAATTTAATTACAGGGACAATCAAAAGTATCCCGTTACATTACCCGAAAAATAGTTTCAAGTGCATTTTAATGATTTTACATTCTTTCGAATATGATAAATTGATATATATCATTGAAGTATATACTAAAATATACATTCTGTACAATTTGGGGTCCAAAGAATATTTGTTATTAATTTACATATTTTTATTAATTACCACACAAAAGAATTCCATTACATAATAGTATACGGTGAAACGTTGTTTGGAGCGCGTTTCAATTACAGTCGACTCTCGTTAATTTGAAATCGGATAATTCGAATCTTCGCTTAATTCGAACTAAGCATGAAGTCCCGAAATTTTCAATGGCAGAACAACGTTAAACTTTTTCATTAATTCGAACTCATTTTCTCTTGACATCGCTTAATTCGAACTAACGATTTTTCATTCTTCCTTTCTTTCTCACGGATTTCAGATCATTTGAATAACTTTCTTTCTTCGATTTTTGTGAAAATTGTTCCGAACAAGTATACATATAATCCCATGTATTTGATGTCCACTTTCCAAGTGCTCTGTCTGTCCATCAGTGACGCTTCAAATTTTTCTTCCATTGTGCTTGTTTCTAATCTTTTTATTAGTTTATGTATTTATACATTTTAGTTTTGTGGGGTGTTATTCGGTACTTAAAATATAGAACAGAGATGTTACAGTCACATTTTATTGTAGACGACACAACACATAACACATTATATACAAATCGCAAGACGAGCGCAACTCAATCAATTGAATATTCATAAAAATTACTTAGCACAAAGAACATCTCTAAGAGAGATGTAAAGCGAACACACATCCCAATCTTACATCTTAACTGCAAACTCAATTACTTCACTTCATTTCATGTCTTTTTAGAAAAGGAAGGCAAAATACCTCCGGATATTTTGCCGAAGGTGGCAATAGCGCCACCTATAGATACTATAATTTAGGGAAGGCAGTCACCCTGTTACAGCCTCCCCCTCTGATTCCGCGAACGTCCCGGTGTGGAACCAGTAACTTTCTTTGGTGGCCTACCGCGTTTCTTAATGGGTGCGACAGGCACTATGTCAGAGTCATTACATAGTTTTAAGGCAGAAGTGTGACATGTAGCAAGTGGATCATTTGGACTGTCCATACTTGCTATGACAAAAGTGGTGGGTGATTTTTGAGTTAAAATGATGTAAGGTCCATCACGTTTAGGCGTGAACTTCTTCGTTTTGTTGTCAGAGGCTTTACTTACTGGATGTAAGTCAACCCAAACTTTGTCTCCTGGAACAAAACTATGTCCCGGTTTCCGACTACGGTCAGCAAATTTTTTCCTCTGATCTTGCTTAGATTCAACTTTGTCTTTGATTTCTTTGGTGAATTTTGCGAATTTCTTGAGATATGGAGTAATCTCAGGCACAAAATTATCATTTTGAATTACAGCACGAATGTCATGCTGAACATCATCCGTTGTTCTCAATTCTCTTCCAAACTGCAAGAATGCTGCTGTTTCTCCAGTAGTGTCACACTTAGCAGTATTTAGTGCAAAACGGATTGTTGGAAGCTTTTCTTCCCAAGAGCAGTGATCATTTTCTACTAATATAGCTAATCTCGGCTTGAGATCTCTATTTTTCCTCTCCACAGGATTAGCCTGGGGATGGTATATGGGAGTTGGATTTTGTTTGATACATAAAAGAAAACAAAGTTGTTGCATCACACTACTAACAAATTGGGGTCCGTTATCACATATTATACGTCTCGGTAGACCATATCTAAGGATAACTTCTTCAAGCAACGTAGTTGCACACTGCGCTGCAGTAGCATGTGTAAGGGCAAACAATTCCACCCATCTTGTAGCACAGTCTTCTACTATAAATATCCACCTTTTACCGTTTTTACTTTTTGGTAAAGGGCCAAAAAGATCAATTGATAGAACTTCAAATCTTTGTGAATACACTGGTGTTTGTAACAAACCGGATGGTTTTTGATTAGAAGGCTTATACCTATTGCATTCAGCACAATTTTTGACATAATTTGCAATGTATAAACGCATTCCAGTCCAATAATACCTTTTGGATATTCTATTTAACGTACCTTCAGCACCGTAGTGACCAGCCGTAGGTGAATCGTGGTGTTCTTTTAAAATTTTCTCCCTTTCATGTGATGGGACAACTAGTTGAGCTTCTTCTGATTCCGAACTTGGAGAATACCTGTATAAAACTCCTTGATTCATAATATAACCGCGATCAGTCCAGTTAGTATAGTCAAGAGTTTTTTCTTCATCTTCGAAACTTTTAATAATTTTCTTTAATTCTTCATCTTTCATTTGTTCAGCACGTAAATCACTTGATGATTTAGAAGGAATATCAACTATTATAGCGCAAATATCGCAACTTTCTTTATTGGTGTGATCACAAGCAGGACGAGAAAGCATGTCAGCTATGACGTTAGCTTTGCTTTTGGCTAGAAGATCCTCAATTTGGGTTTTCAACAATTCTTTCCTTGATTGTGATAACTTGTAAGGAGGTAGTGATTTAGGACGATGTTCTCTAGTATTTATATGATGTTCGACGACGGGTGTTGCTTCTCCCCCTGGTCGAAAGGTATTGGAAAAATTTTCAGGTGAGTCATTAAACTTTTTTCTTTGTATCTCAGATAGATGCTGACCTTCTGTTTCTCTTAACATAACCGAGTTAACTGTGGCAGTTGGTGCTGAGATTTCAGGCGTCGTAATGAAAGGATCATCAGAAAAGGGAATTTTACGTTTAGGATTGTTCTGGAAATACCAACTTTGGCTTCTCATGTCTAGCACGATCCCCATTTTATTTAAAAAATCTATGCCTAACAATGTTCTATTTTCCTGGGCTTCGGGTAAGGCAAAAATCGTTGTACTAGTTGTACGACCTTCTATTTCAACTGCGATTGTTGCTTGAAGAACGTTGGTTTCTTTTCGTAGTCCATCAGCAAGTGTTATGCTTACACCGGTGTCTTCGAACACAGTTCCTTGGTCACACAGAATCTTGTATAACATTTCCCCAGCAATGCAATGAGTAGCTCCTGTATCTGCGCAAGCAACCCCTGTAACACCATTTACCTTTATGTATAACAAAGGTGTTGCTTGAGTATTGACAGAACAAGATTTGAGATGAAGGGAACGAAAATTTGCTGATTGCGTCTGCGTAGAAGTAGATGGAGAACAATTAGGACATTTGGCTTTGACAAAACCTTGTTTACCACAGCCATAACAATTTATAATCGGACGCTTATCATTGTTTTCGTATCTTGAATTTGTATATTTTGAAGTAGAATGATTATTTTTATAATTTGAAAAATGTTCGTTAGTTTCATGTTTGGGTGTTTGATTTTTCCAGAACTCTTGACCATTTGAATTTTTCGGCAAAACATGTTTCTGCGCTTCACGCGTTTTTGGATAACTTGCTGACTTTTGAGAAGAAGGTTTAATGTTTTCGTAAATGTCTAGCTTTTCAGCCAACACGACAGGATCATTTAACTTGTCCCAACCATCTAAATAATGATTTTTATATTCATGTGGACACTTTTTCTTAATCTGATCAGCGATTATTAGTTCAGTTAGTTTTTCAAATGAATTGATTTCTAATTCGGATAACCAACCCTCAAAATAATTTCTAAGTTCAAAATAAAAATCCTTCCAAGTAGAATTTTCTCTTTTTTGATGTCGGCTAAATAATACTCTAAATTTTTCTGCTGTCAACTTAAATCTTTTAAGCAATATGTCACGAATATAAGAATAATTTTTGAACATTTCTTCAGGTTCTCTGGCGATTAGTTTACCAATGTCGTTCGGAAGTACGGCAATTAATTGAGAAACCCAAAATTCTTTGGAGACATTAAGCATTTTCATTTGACGTTCAAACATTGTCAAAAACAAAGACATATCATCCTTTTCAGGAATAAATGTTGGCAAGATATTTTTAATATCTATACGCATCTGGTCTATTTGATTTTGTGGTACTGTTGTCGCGGTAGGGTTTTGAGCATGTAGCTTGCAAATGGGTAAATGTGTAATGTTGTTTTCTCTGCATTTTGTTTTAAATGCTAATAAAATATGATTCTTTCAATTCTTACATAAAAAATCTTATTTCAGAATATAAATGTAATCCTTGAGAGACTTCATCATTCTTCAATGCTTTGAAAACTCATTAAATTTATAGAATTATAATATCTTAAATATTGCTTATATTGCAGTGAAACCTGGAGCTTAGTGTACGGAATATTACGGGACAAACGCTTAGAGGGTTAAGCTTTTCTAGCTCATATGCTCTTTCCTCTGCAATACGTTTATCCTGAATCATTTGTTGTTCTGCAATTTCTTGTTTTTTGCGATCTTCCACGATAGCAATAAACGCCTCTTTAACAAATTGTTCGTCGTCTTTAAGCAGTTGACACTTCATAATTTTCTCACGTAAGACTGATAGTTTATCATCTTTATCTACATCTAACTCTAATTCTGTGCCCAAATTAAACAAATCGATTTTTTTTTCCTTTAGAAAGAAACGCCATTTTTCCCAAACTGTTGTTGATATTGTTGATTTATGCTTAAATTAGAAAACTATTACATACGTGACCCATTAAATAATAAGAACAAAATGACTACCTTCCCCTTACAGGTAAATAAAACATGTAAATATAGATAAATTTTCATAAATAAATGTTAAAAAAAAATGCAGGAAATAATTTAAAACATACTAAAATATACCACTAATTTAATCATGAGCTCATGAAAATATTTATAAGAAATATTATTTTTCGTTAAAATTCAACCTTTTTACCAAATTAGCTTACCAATCACATAAATCATTCATTTTAAATATAAGAAATATTATAGGTAATTCATTGCGAAATAATTATCAACCACACATAAATATGAAAACAACTCGAAATATGAATAAAGAACTTACTTTACATCTAAAAAATAAACAACATACGAAATAATAAAATTTATCAAAATCATTTTTAAACTCTGTGCACAGATTAAAAAACAAAACAAAATTCACTTACTCAGAATCCTTGCTTTTAAAAACAATATCAAAAGAAATCACTTTCAATTTCAGAAAACTAATGTTTCTTAATAATCTTATTCAAAATCAACATAAAACAAAACAAACAAAAATTATATAAATATATGAAACAGCGTTTGTCTTAATAAATAAAAGAAAATGAAAACTTTTTTTTTCGCAGCTGGCCAGCAAAAAAAAAAAAAAAAAAAAAAAAAAAAAAAAAAAGAGAAACAAAACAAACAATCAAAAAAAAAAAAAATAATTTCAACTTTTACCGGTAAAAACAAATAAAATAAAAATCTATTTTTAGATAAAGGTTGTCGATGATTCACATAACAGTTAAAACACGCAGAAGTAAATAGGTATTGAACACTTCTAAGAACAAAATCAGATTATAAGTAGAATGCTTTTATATGACGAAATGACGAAGTTTCAATCACAAACACCAGTTATGTTTAAAAACTAGAAGATATTTTGTTGCTTATGAAGACTGAAGAACATTATTTATTGTCATGTCGACAATATTTTTCAATTATTTCCAATGTGAAGGGTACGGATTACCCTTTTTGAATGCATGTTCTTGCTTTTTTTGTCAGGATGACGCACTTAAAACACACGATTGAAGAAGAAGAAAGCACTATTAAAAATAAGAACAGAAGATTGATTCATTGTAGATTTGACAACACCTTTAAAATGGGTGCGGATTACCCTTTTTTTTATATACTTTCTTGAATTTTGTCGCGATGATACTACCACACATAACTGATATCAAAGAAATCAGCACAACTGGAGTATATCTTGATACTTGATATTGCACATTATATAATAGAACTTTTTGGAAATCACAGGATGAATTGTTCTTGACGAACACGGCACTTGAGAACACAAAATTTCCTTTATTGCCGAGGTGACAATAATTTAGAAGTGGGTACGGATTACTCTACTTTAAATATAATTTTTGGAATTTTTGTCAGGATGACAGCAGCGAACTTGACACAAAGACTTTGAAAGCACAAAAATGTTCCGAAAGAACTCCATTTTACGTTGGGCGCCAGTGTGGGGTGTTATTCGGTACTTAAAATATAGAACAGAGATGTTACAGTCACATTTTATTGTAGACGACACAACACATAACACATTATATACAAATCGCAAGACGAGCGCAACTCAATCAATTGAATATTCATAAAAATTACTTAGCACAAAGAACATCTCTAAGAGAGATGTAAAGCGAACACACATCCCAATCTTACATCTTAACTGCAAACTCAATTACTTCACTTCATTTCATGTCTTTTTAGAAAAGGAAGGCAAAATACCTCCGGATATTTTGCCGAAGGTGGCAATAGCGCCACCTATAGATACTATAATTTAGGGAAGGCAGTCACCCTGTTACAGTTTAATATTAAGTCATATTCTGATGATAACAAATATAATAAATTTTAAAAACATTATAACATTAATTTCTTTGTAATAGCATCATATTGAGAATGTTTTCATTTCATGTTTTCCATAATTCGAACTTCGGATAATTCGAACATTTCTTGTGGTCCCGACGAGTTCGAATTAACGAGAGCCAACTGTATATTAAACTATTTCACATTTTATGAGATTGATATACATTGCTGAGGTTTACTACAAGTTACTTCCTGTATATAATAGAAAACAGATAATATTTACAGGCATACTAAAGATTTCGGCCGTTATACTGTACCGAATATTTTTGCCGAAGTATTGTATGCTGTTACACCAAGCTCTGAATATTATAAAAACTAACGAACACACCTCATTAGCTATAATTGACATGCAATTTCCGACTTTTTTAAAAAATCATACAAATTTGAAAATCAGTTTGCCTAAAATATCTAGGTAAAAGATGTCGTTGATTCAGGAAGTTTTATAAGGACCTTTTTAACCGTTTAAACCGTTTAAAATATGACGTAATTTTCATCATTTAACGCTTTTCGTGCATAATAATTTAATTATTTAAAAGTTTCCTTTTCTTTTTAATATTTATGTGTAAATATATCTTTGATTAAAAAGGGTTCGTAAATTATTTGTTCTTTTTTAAAATCTGGCAACAGTAAGTAAAAAGCGGTTGTTTCAAAGTATAAAGTCAATCTTTATTTAGATAATAAAATTTTGAATAAAAAATTTTTGGAAAAAAAATTAGGCAAATTTAAAAAGTAATTGGACATTTTACACCAGAATCTAGTCAAGTATACGCCTGCAAAAGATGTTTAAATTGCTATGCATAATTTTTGATGTTATATGTAATTAAAGTATTTATGACTGATCTAATGATAAATATGTGACCAATTTCAATATTAAATAGAACTCTAAATAATTCTTTGTTTTTAAAACTGTTTTCTTTAGCGTGTTTACTGTAATTTTTTCTATAAAATTACTAATTTTCATTTTTTTACATGCAATAGTTTTTGCCGAATATGGTGAGAAATGAAAAGATCATAATAAATTCAATTACGATAGCACTAGCAGCATTAATTTACTCTTCCCGATTATTATTATTATTATTATTATTATTATTATTATTATTATTATTATTATTATTATTATTATTATTATTGCAATACAGGGTTTTTTGTAAATTATAAACATTTAAAAATTACATTCAACTGACTTTGGAAACAGAAGGCTTGTCGAAAGAAACTCTTTTAACTTTATCGTGATCTTGATTTAAATTTTTACAGTGTAGAAATTTATTTTAGAAAATACGCGTGCTAAAATCAATACGTATTTAAATTTCCAACGAAGCGTGTGAAATTTTCTTTTTTCTGATATTAGTAATAATTAATTAATTTATTTGGACAAAATATATAAATAAATAAATATCGATTATTTATTTATCCGATCTTATTTATATTTATCTTTTTATAAATAAATAGATACATAAATAAATACATAAGTAAAATAAATAAATAGTAAATAAATAATAAATAAATAAATAAAGTATAATATTTATTTTTATTTTTATTTTATAATTATTTTATTTATTTATTTTAAAATGGTACATTAGCAAGAGGTTTACCATTTATTTGTATTGATCTATTAATGGGCAGGGCGCTTAGAGGGTTATCAACGTTTCAGATTAGTAATCTTTGCCTTATTTATCCGCTGATATTTCGGTTAATTAAGTCGAAAATTACAATTTGGAAACAAGGGTATTTAAAATAAACTTTGTGCACCTGTGACACTGGTAAAAAATTGTATGGCAATTTAATTTAATAAATTTTATTGTTAATTTTTTTGAACGAATTTTTTATTGAAATATTCAAAAACACGGCAAACATTTTATTTTTTTTTAATCTGAAAGCTGTAACCATATAAAATAAAATAAAAACTCCTCCCGGCCAATACCGGGAGGAAGAGATAGTTTTCAGATTCTTTAATTAAAAATAAATAGAAAATTAAAAAATCAAGTTATATTATTCAATCATACAAAGCTCAAATTAGTGGGACACGGTAATAAAAGATTCAATACTTGTTTTTATCAATACTGAATATGAATGGGAATTTTAAAAAAATAATCAAATTTATGTAATCTGGTTTTATTTAAAGCGATTTATATTCGATGGCCAAATTCTTCTATATAATGAAGCGCCTGCCATTTTAAAATAATATGATGGGTGAAATTAACCAATGAGCTTGATCGAGATCTTAGCAAGTCCTGTGCATATGCTCACTCACATTGAAATCGGTTACTATATCAGAGTGTTGTCGCAGTCAAATACATTTTTCAAAATGCCACCCACTTTAGAAATTCAAAGTGCTATAACTCAGCCATTTTTAAAGATATAGACAAAAAAAAAATGCTTTGGAAACTTTGTATCAAGGTCAAACACATAGAAGAAAAATATTTTTCAATTTCAATTTTTTTTTTTTTTTTTTTTGTACTTAATTTTAAATTTTAATATAAAAAAATTAAATGACCGTTATTTTGAAACAAGATGGCGGATGATACTGGCCAACAAACTCGGTCCAGACATTTGTATGTACAATATACACACCAAATTACATCCAAGTCAGTTCATTAATACCCTTGTTATCACTTGACAAAAATCAGATCATTCAAATTGTCAGCCATATTAGATATTCAAAGTGCTATAACTCAACCATTTTTTAAGGTACAGTCGAAACAAAAAATGCTCTGGAATCTTAGTACCAAGCTAAAACACATAAAAGAGAGAAAATTTTTAACTTCTAATTTGCTTAATTTTAAATTTAAGTTTCATTATGAAACAAGATAGCGGATGAAACTGGCCAACGACTCGGTTCAGACATCGGTATATAGTATGTACACACTAAGTTATATCCAAATTGGTTCATAAATACGTGCGATATCACGTGACGAAATAAGACTTCAAAAGGTTTCAAAATGCCAACAACACTAGTATTTCAAAGTACTATAACTCAGCCATTTTTTAAGATACAGTTGAAAGAAAAAATGCTCTGGAATCTTTGCATCAAAGTCAAACGCATAGAGGAAAAATATTTTTCAATTTCTAATTTTTTTGCACTTAATTTTAAATTTTAAATTAAAAAATAAATAAATGGCAGCCATTTTGAAACAAGATGACGGATGATGCTGACCAACGAACTCGATCGAGACATTAGTATATACTATATACACACCAAGTTTTATTCAAATCGGTCATAAATACGATAGTTACATCATAACAAAGATCATATATATCTGTCAACATTTGAACGGAGGGCGGTTTGGGATCTGAGGGGTCATGATCGTTGAAAATATACCAAAATTTTCTGGAAGTGCTTTCCTCCGGACGGCTGCAATAGGTAGCTTTTTACTTTTTGTAACGAAAGCTACCTAAAAGTATAACTATAATCATATAATCGGGAAGTTGCCCTGTTCGCCCTTGCTTTAGTCATATTCTAACAGACACATTTAATCTTTCGTCAGGTGCTTAAATCTGTTTACGAGAAAGCATGTGCCTCAATGTCAAAAGTAGTTATGTCATTAGGAATGCAACATAACCGTAATATAAGGCATATTAGAGTATTAATTAAGGACTGTGCTTATAAACGTTATTATTTTAGGGGGAAAGGGGTTTGCACACAGAAGATTTATTTGAAGATGATTTAATCTTCCAACAAGATTCGCCACCATCGTATACCTCGGTGTCAACTAATAGTTGGTTCCGCCAACGCAACATTAAGGTACTTCCTTGGCCACCAAACTCACCAGGCCTTAATCCCATTGAAACTTATGGTGTCTAATGAAGAAAAACTCCAAGAAAATCCTCCTTCAAGGAAAACTGTGTTAGTAGCTCGTATAAAGTCTATTGCAGCTAATATTGATAGAAATGCTTGCAAGCACCTTGAATATAGTATGCAAGATAGATTGCATGCTGTTATAAAAGCTAAAGGGGATGTTACAAAATATTAACAACCATTTACTTCATATTCATAAGGTAATATATCTGCGTATAATAATAAAATTTTCTAATATTTTGAACCAATCTAAATTTCATTCTAATATTTTGATGCGTTTCAGAAAGTTGTATACCTAATTTATTGTGCTGTATTTTATATTTTATAAATGTTAAGATCTTATCTAAACATTTCAGATTGAATTTATAAGAAATTTAATTGCATTTACTTAGTATCAAAGTAGTTATCAAAAATAAATAGATCAAAAATATTTTTTTTCTTATTATTTTTTTCTCAATTATTCTAATATTTTGAATATGAGTTGTAGTACTAGTATACCCCAGAGCCCAGATGACTGATGTTCGTCGATGTCTAATATTTCGTAGCAAGCAATCCTTAACCGAAAAACAATATTCGGTATAAATTGATATATTATTGTTAATATTAATATTATCGATACTGCATTCATTAATACGATATATCGCCTCAATATTAACGTGTTGACTTTTTTTAAATATTGCGGCAATATAAGAAACAATAAAATCAATGAAACACCGCTATTGTCAAACATTGCTGTTTGTGCTAATATTGGACAAATATTAATTTTGCAATGAAAATATTTCAAGTGCGACGCCAGTATTGGCTTTACGTTGGAAATATTTCTAGTGAAAAATGTCGGTATTTACCTTAGAAATATTTTCAATGAAATACCATTATTTGTTTCAATTGCTTAATATTTCCGGACAACACTAGGGTAATAGTATCGGCAAACTGAAAACATCTCAATACTTTTATTGTGCCAGTATTTTATAAATATCTCAATATTGGTCCAATATTGCTTTATAACTAGAGAAATATTCTATGACATAAAAAGCAGGTAATAAAACATTCTGCCATAACTTAGCAATGGACTCATAAAACTTAGAATAAAATATTCTTACCTGATTTCTTTAAACACACAGCACTATCCTCTTGTATGTTAATACTGGCGTAACAACTGTACCTGATTTGTTGATAGGCTAGTGGTTTTTATTGAATGCATGCTTCAGTGATACTGTGATTGCCTTCGGCTAGTAGCCAATCCGTTACACTTGATGCTTTTCCAAGGAACATGAAAACAGCAGAAAGTTTCAGTTTCTCTTTCTCTCTTTTTTTTTTTTTTATTATGGTGAAATGAGTACACATTGCACTCACCAAAAATCAAAAGAGCTTTTATTTCATTTTCAAAATAAATCAAAATACGAATGAATCGGCTGAATGTGCTGAAAAGTGACTTTCAGTGAAAAGTGACTTTTCCCTTGCTATGTTTTAAATGTTCGAAGAAGACTGATTTCAAAATCTGAACTTCGAAGTTGCTAATAACTTATAGACCGGGACGCGGAAGAACATGCAATCACTTCATCGAGTTCACGGATGAAAATCTAGGATTAATTAAATCTCGATTCCCATATCAAAACGCAATCAGTCTGCCAAGTCATATCTTAATGGAAAACACCTAAAAACCCGATTTTAGCGGTTGACTCGCTGGTTTACCAGTATGTTTTCCTGCTCTCAATCCTCCATGTTTTTCATACTTTTGGGCATAGGAAAGCACAATGGTAAACCTACGAGTCAACCGTTAAAATCGGGTTTTAGTGGTTTCTATCTATTATTTCAACATCAATCTATCATTTTTTCTACAATTATTCTGTTAGTACTTTTTCTTAAAGTTGTGTCTGTCTTTTTTGTGATACACGGTATGTAGATGTGAACTGTACCGGTTGCATAATTTATGCATACATACAATGAATATGAATTTTAGCTCTGGCCACTTCCACATTATTCAGAAAAACATTCTATAGATAGATAGAAGGGGAAATTTGCTCCGGGGGTCTCCATAGTCTTATTCGAGGCCTGTAACTTTTTAATGAATTAAAAGTACTAATTTCTCTTCCCCGGAATTTCATAATGCTTCTCCCCGGGGGGGGGCGGCAAAATACCCTCCCGGAGAGAAATGTCTGTATTCAACACTGCATATAGATATAAAAGACAAAACGGCGATTTACTTTGTGACCTGGATTATTACAGCGTACTTTGTCTAACTCAGTGTTGAATTCAGAAACCTTTCACCCGGAGGGACTTCTGTGGCTCCGGGGGGAGGGGGGGATTACACTTTTTGACCGTTGAAAGCCCAAAATCTTAAAATTTCCGGGTGGGGGCATTTCATTGTTCCGGGAGGGGATGTCCCCCCCCCCAAGCCACCCCCTGGATTCAACACTGGTCTAACTATTGACTTCCTTAAGTTGCTTCTACTTAGTTTACAGAAACTGCACAAACATATTTATGCCTGAATAATGACCTCGCCATTTTTTTTAATTGTATTGAAAGTGATTAATTCATACTTTTAATTGTTGACATATTTAGGTAAGCAAAACTTCATGAAATATTGCTCTATTTTCTTTCATAATGTTATTCTTATGCAAAGTGAAATGCAAGACAATTATCCTAAATATCTTGAATATCCAATAACATTTTTAGTGCAATTCGATATAATTGAAGATGATATCACTAATAGTTTTAGAAATAATTGAAAAGTGTTTCATAATTTCGGTTCGTCTGTCTGCCTGCTCATCATTTAGCTTTCGTAATTATACTTGGATTCTCAAAAAAATTGCAGATGTTATTGAGTTTTACTACAGCATGTTACCTACTGAAAAATTCTGAGTTTAGCCTTTATTACTCATTTACAGAAGTACACAATAAAACATGGATTCATTACAGTCAAAGGCGGTAATGTTTTGGAGAGTATTTAGTTCCTGCATGTTATTGATCTTGAACTTTTTTTCCGCTAATTAATAGGTAATCTTGGGCTTATACGCAACATTACAACATTGCGTTTACAACATTACGTTGCGTTTACAACAGTACGTTGCGTTTACAACATTACAACGTTTCGAATCTACTTTTGAGATTCTTCATCAGTGTAAGACTCAGCGTGCTAGAAAAAGCAAAGCTGAGATTCACTTAGCTTTGTTTTTTCTAGCACACCGAGTCTTGCACTGATGTTGAAGCAGTGTTGAATTCAAACACTTTTCTCCGGGAGGGAGTTCTGTGGCTCCGGAGGGGGGGATGGCACTTTTTGTCCATTGAAATATCAAAATCTCAAATTTTCCGAGGGGGGAATGTCCCACCCGGGCCACCACCTGAATTCAACACTGTTGAAGAATCTCGATAGTAGATTCCAAACGCTGTTTGCTACTTTTTCATGCATTTTTTGTGTATTTCTAATCATAGGTTTTCTATCCTTATTCATCCTTTTGCTTAACATCTTGAAGACATTAGGCAAAATCCAAACATGTAGTAAAAATAAAAAGAATTAAACAAATAATGTATATTAATAAAAATATCTTTTTAATTAGCCAGCAGCTTCTTTTTATTAATAATTTTTATTTAAGAATTATATTTTCCAAGTCTTGTCAATCTTTAATTTTCACTGAAGTTTCCGTAATTGTAACCCTGTCTCCTTTCTTATACAGTATTTGTATCTTTCCATTATATCCCGATCTCTTGGAGAACCATCGAATTAGGAATTTCAATGGAGACGTTCCCTTCTTCGAACCTGAAATGAGAAATAGAACTTTAAATTCTCAATATGTATTACTTCTTACTATGACATCTTTTGAATTCTTGAAAATAAAAATTTACAGTAAAATCTCGATAATTCGGATTAATTGGGACCAGACCCAATCCGGATTATCCGTGGAATTAGAAAAAAAAAATGAAATTAAATTAAATATATTTACAGAAAATCACCTTTATGTTTCTGCAAGTGATAATGTAGAAGTGTTTTGTCACAATAACAAGGTAACAGACATACTGGCTGACAAGAATCGGAAGGCGATCCTTATCAGACAATGGATCTTACAGGGAATATTTTACCTTACTTTCTTGCAATGCTCTTAGTAAAAATTTATTGTGCAGTGATTTTTAATGACATTTCTAAGTGATTTAAATAGAAAACTGAGAAAATTGGAATGCCAAACTTAGTGATACATTGTTGTTTCTTTGAAAAATAACATCAAAGAAGTTTTTTTTTTTTTTTTCCGATTCAGAATTTTTTTTTTTATTATCCAGAATACGACGATGAAATAAGTTAGTACTATGGAAATTAGCCAATCGCTTCTAAAACTTGAAAAAAAAAAATGACCAGACAAATCCGGATTATCCTGAGATCCGGATGACCGGATGAACGTGGTCCGAATTAGCGGGTTTGTACTTTATTCGGATATTTATTTTTAAACATATTATTCAAACCTTTTATAAATCATATGCTGATCTAAGTTTTTTATTACCTATTATTTTGCTTTCTATCATCATCTAATATTTAATACAGTCGACTCTCGTTAATTCGAACTCGTCGGGACCATAAGAAATGTTCGAATTATCCGAAGTTCGAATTACGAAAATATGAAATGAAAATATGCTTAATATGGTACTATTACAAAGGAATTAATGTTATAGTGTTTTTAAAATTTATTTCGTCTGTTATCATCAAAATATGACTTAATATTAAATTAGAATGTATAAATACATTAATTAAAAGATTAGAAACAAACTCAATGGAAGGAAATTTTAAAGCATCACTGATGGACAGACGGGGTACTAAGAAAGTGGATATCAAATTCAATGGATTATATGTATACTCGTTCGGAACAATTTAAAAAAAAAAATCAAAGAAAGAAAGTTATTCAAATGATCTGAAATCCGTGGGAAAGAAGAGAAAAATGAAAAATCGGAATTCCCGTTAATTCGAATTAAACGAAGTCAATTGAAAATGAGTTCGAATTAATGAAAATTTTTAATGTTATTCTGCCATTGAAAATTTCGGAACTTCATATTTAGTTCGAATTAAGCGAAGATTCGAACTATCCTATTTCGAATTAACGAGAGTCAACTGTATCATCATTTTTCTTTGAAATGCAATGAAAATGACATACGGTATATTTCGGCGTATAATGCCGTCCAACGTATAACGCGGGTTATCAGGTTCATTTTATTATTGTTATGTAAATATTTGCCATAAAACGCCGTACCTCATTCTTTGCATAAAATGATAATAATAATAAATAAATATAATTATCTGCAGGAGAGTAAGATACATACACTGTTAAAGATTTCTGTAAAAACCCACAAAAGAAAAATTAGACTCTCTGTAAATTTACAGTAGTTCTCGGTTAAATGTATTCGATCGAATTTTGCGGTCCTCATTTTACAGACATTTCCCTTGTACTATATCTAAATCCCTGCAGGGATTTCCATGGCTTTATTTAAAGATAATTTTTATCTTTCTTACAACTTGTAATTCAAAATACACACTTAAAATTACTTTACAATTTTATTAGAAATATTAAAGAAGAATATTTACTTTAAACATGTATTTTTATTTATTTATTTATTTATTTTTTAATTTAGAATAATTTAGAAAAGGGAAAAGCTTCTCCTCGGAGTTAGTGAAGTTATTTATCTAAAATTAATTTTCAATTTTTCTTTCATCATATATCAGAAACTTATATAGAATTATGTGAAAGATGTTATTATTATCATAATGCTATTATTATTATGATTATTTCATTGGAAATGTGTTATCAAAATATATTAATTTTCTAAAAATATATTACATAAAATAAATAAAATAATAGAAATATAAAAAACACTTTTAAAACATAAATTAATTTTTTAAGTTTTTTTTTCTTTTATTTCTTACTAAAAAAGTCTTTTAAGAAATTAGCACATTTAAAAACTAGTCGTTGGGGGCCACCGTAATACTTACCCATCATGAATCTGTATATGAAAATAAAACATGTGAAAACTATTTATACAATGCATTGCAATTCACAAACAAAATTTAAATATTGTTAATATACATAGTAATGCTATATTAAAGAACTGCTGATGTACCAATTTCGACAAATTATACGAGTATAAAACGCCAAACTACTCAAGTAGTACAGAACTGCGTAAAAGAAACATCCTTATAACTCCAAAAATAATATTTATATTAACTAACAATTAACTGCGTCGGATTAAGCGTCTCATTTCCAATTAAAATATACCTCTGAATCGAAATTTGAATGAAATACAGGGTCATGAAAAATCGAAGAATGTGGAAAACAAGTTTACAAATATCTCGGCAACTAATAATCCGATCGACTTCGTTCTATATGCAAAATGTGTGTTATTTTATTGCCTTTTACGTCCATTCCTTAGAGAAAAAAAATTCGAAAATTTTTATATATCTTTCATCAAAACGAATTTTTCGAGAGTCCGAAAAAAATAGTTCCGGATAATCGAGGTTGCTGAGATTAAATAGGCTTCGTCCCATTCTTACATACTAACTACATACAAAATTTCAAGTCTCTATCTCAATTTGTTCTGGAGATAGAGCGTTTACAGACAGACAGACAGACAGACAGACAGACAGACAGACGGACGGCAAATTTTTTTTTCTAAAAATATGTTTTTCGGAATCTCCACTATCTAAAACGTGTAAATCCGTCAAAAAAAAAAAAAAAAAAAAAAAAAAAAAAAAAAAAAAAAAAAAATTCGATTTTCAAAACGATTGCAAGACTTACCCTATACTACGTATGATGGGTAAGTAATAAAAAGTTCGCGATAATTTCGAAAAATTCTCTTTAGCATTATTGTTGTAAAAAATGAAGTAAATTCAAATATTTTCTTTGAAGAAAAATCTATTGATTTTTTTATTTATTATAAAAATTAGTTAAAAAATTATAAATGAAAAAAAAAAAAAATAGGCATTATGCAGCAGTCTAAAATAAATTAAAACAAACCCTTTACAAGTTTTCTAAGGAATATATTTGAAACTAAATCTTTGAAAATCACAATAGATTTTTCTCCTCTGAATCATAAGTGACATACTATGGTACAGAATCGCAACAACTTCTAGAACTTATTTAGTAACGTATTCTTCCACAACCAAGAGATCTCGGTCTCTAACTTCAGGATCGCTAGAAACAAATTGCGTAAAAATTTAATGATACAGAAATTCAAATTTACTCACAAAATACAAATATGTTGAGACTCAAAGCAGATTGCATGGTTCACTAATTTTAAAAACTAAATTTACAGAGTCTTGTGTATTTTTATCGATATAGAATCTTGTGTATTTTTATCGATGTTAATTTACAGAGTCTGATGTAAATTTACCGAACAAATTCTCTGTTATTTACCATAATCTCGGTTTTTGTAATCTCTGTAAATTTACATCAGACTTGAGATAAAGGACCCTCATAGCATGCATAGTCACAGTGACGTCACAATGAAGCCACTGTGAGTCACTTTGGTCACATCACAACTGTGACTAAAATGCCACCACTCAGTGACGTCAAATTGTGATTGAGATGTGACTTTTTAAAAAATCTTTAGAAAATTATAAAAAATTCTTCAAAACATATTATTTACTTTAAAAAACATGTTTCTGGCAATTTAAATTTTGTCGCTTTTGTCACAGTTTCGTCACAATGTCAGTGTTAAAATAGTCACAAATGACACATTTTTCCCAAATTTGTCACATTGTGACAACTTTGTGAAGTCATCACAAACGAGCTCTAAAACGGCCACAACGACTTCACATTTTATAGTCACTGTGACTTCAAATCTACGTCACGTGACGTCACATCGACGATCGATGGTCACAAAGTCACAATGTGACTTCACAACGACGTCGCAGTGACGTCACCATGCCTTACGGGAGATTACCCATAGATTCTCTAATTTCACAGAACCCCCTGTTTTTCGAGAACTAAGGAGTGTTGTATAAAATCTGTTGAACCTAAGACTAAGGGGCCTCTACTCTACAACATATATAAAAATAATCAGAATCTGTGGTTATCAAAGTCGGCCCTCTCCTTGTTAGCATGCGAAATTAGTGAATCACCCAATTTTCAGTTAGCTCCAAAGAAGTTTAATTTTTCGAATAAATATGAACTGTTGTATTATTTAATTTTCACACATTTTGTTTCTAGCAGTCCTGGGGATTGAACTCCAGACCTCTTGGAAGTGGAGGAACAGCTTACTGACTGAGCTATAGGAGCTGTTGTTGTTGAGATTTTGCTTCAAATATATTCTTTAGAAAAATCGTAAATGGCTTGTTTTAATTTATTTTAGACCGATATATTACTTATATTTTTTTTTTTTTACCAATTTAAATTTTTTAAGTAGTTTGAGTAAAAAAGACAAAAAGAAATTTCAAAGTTTTTGTTTTAAAATGAAAAAATTGAATTTAATTCATTTTTTACAACAATAATGTTTTAGAGAATTTCTGAAATTGCCGCACACTATTTATTTTTCAATGTGCTAATTTTTTAAACAATTTTTTAGCAGGGAATAAAATAAAAATAAACAGAAAAAAAAATGTTATTTAAAAGTGTTTTTTTTTTAAGCTTTCGTTATTTTATTCGTTTTGTATAATATGTTTTTAAAAGATTAACATATTTTTTATCGCGCATTTACCAATGAAACAATAATGCCAACAATAGCATTGTAATAATAATAATAATAAAAGCTTTGAAATAATACTACGCAGTTCATTTTTAATATTATTCTGGCATATGGTGAAGGAAGCAATTGCAAAGTGATTGTCCATAAAAAATCCCCAACTCCGAGGTGATGATTTTTCTTTTTCTAAGTTATTTTAAGTTATAAAAAAGAAAAAAAAGGATTTTTTTAAAAATAAAGTTGCAAAATAACTTTAAAAGAGCGCATTTTGAATTACAAGTTTTATCAAAGATAAAAATATCTTTAAATAAAGACATGAAATCCCTACAGGGAATTGGGTATAACAAAAGAAAAATTTCTGTACAATGATGACCTAGAAACTTGGTAGAATGCATTTAACCGAGAACTAGTGTAAATTTACAGAGAGTCTCGCTTTTCTTTCGAGTTTTTACAGAAATTTTTAACAGTGTATAATTCACCTTATTTAATGACTGAAACTCAGCGATTAAATAAAGACAAAGTTATTAAACAATTGGGACAGACGGCCATCAGGAAAAAAAAGATTGACACCTCTCTACTTAATATTTTTTAATTTCTCATAAAATTTTTAATTATTATTTTTAAATTATAATTAAATTAAATAACTTAATATTAAATTATATAATTTACTTAAAGTATAATTTAAATTAAATTATTACTTTGAAATTTTATACGTTGTATGTTTTACATTTGAAAAATGACTTTGTAACCCTTCTAATTTTTATTATTATTTTTTTTTAAATTCTAATTATTTTTTTCTATAAATATGAATGAATTATTTTTTAATGATTTGTTTTACTTGATGTCTTAATTTGTTAACACTATTAAAACATGAAAGGCAGTATTATCCTATTGAAATAGAAGAAAAACAGTAAAATAAAATACAGTATTTTTACTGGCATCTAGAATGGCAGTATTTTCCAATAAAATCAACATATATGATTACACTGCAGAAATTTGCTTAGCAGCACACTGGCAAAATAAAACACAAACAAATATAACACATATAAATAAAAAGAAATAAAACACATTGGCAATGGAAAAAATACATGATTAAAATAATAAAGCTTAGTCAAATATCATATAATAATTTTAAAAAATGGTAAACTGAAATAGTTAGATTAGAACTTAAAAAAAAAACGCTTTCAAATATTTTTTTTTCTACGTTTTCCTTATAAATAACATATTTAGCCACACAATAATCTATTTTTCTATCCTTCATTATGCAATTCTTTGCATAGGAACTCCAATTTATAGTATTTATATTGCTTTTATAATCGTTGTGGCATTATAAAAACATTTTAATAATTGTTATAAAATTGTTTATAATTCACAAGAAAACGTTCTAAAAATAAATTGAAAGATCTTATTATAATTCTTTTAGATTTAAACTATAAGCTTGTTTGGAATGCAGTTAAAAAAACAAAATCCCTCTATTGAAGTATTTTATTTATTTATTTTTTTTTTTTTCATTTCTCATCAAAAACTTCTCCATTTTATGCTATTTATTTTTGAGAACTTTGGAGAATTTGCTAAAATATCGTTGAAATTGAACACAATATAATGCCATTAAGTTGCAGTTATAATGGTAGGTGAATATGCAATTATATACTTCAATTTTTTTTATGCGGTCCTACAAATTACATCAAAATGTAGTATCATCTTATTTGAGGATTTCCTGTAGTTTGTCTAAACATGGTATTCAGATTTCAGCCTTTGTCATGTTAAGTATTTTTGAAAATATAGAGCGTGAATATACTAAAGAATTTATGTAGAGGTATATAAAGAGGTAGATTTCATAAAAGTTTTTAACAATGTTACAAAAAGTTTTTTAACAAAAGAAAAAAAAACACTTTTTAAAGTTTGATAAAGCATTTCCATATTAAAATATGAAGATATCTTATCTCCTTTACACAAGTTAGATATTACAAGCAAAATGTTTATGTGCGAAGGTCACGCCTCTTTTTTAAAATTTGCAACTTGATAATAAACATAGTTTAAAGTTTGAAAGGAAAACGCGATCTAATCATTATTGAATTTTGGTTTGCATAGCACCTAGCCCCAACCAGAAATAACAACCTTATCAAATCGGGAACAGATAAAAGAAGTAAATAACATATAAAAAACGCATTTCCTTTATATCAGTAAAATCGCGAATTCCAATTGGGAAAAAAAGTTGCATACAACAGCTGTTAATACTTAAAAATAACGAAGATAATTCGTCTCCTTGATGTAAGTGTGTAGATTTGCGCATAATACAGTCGCGCCAGCTATTATCGAGTTTTAGAAGAAAAACTGAAAATACGTGATGGAATTGGATTTATTTTTCCAATTTATTTTAATCTATTTTGGCATTGATTTCTTGTTTTGCTAGTTCAGATAAACTAGAATAAAAACGTGCCTGCTGAAAATGGTATTTGGAATTTTATTCACAAATATTTACAACATTTCAAGGCCTCGAAGAGTGATAGAGTCAGTAGTCAATACCAGTTACCGGTGACTGGTTATTTTTACCCATTATCTACTGACGGTAGTATAAGTACCATTAAAATAACTTATTATAAAATTCATTTAATACCAGTGGTGTACTCGTAAAAATAACAGAGGATATACGCTCTAAATAGAGGGTATACGCTCAAGGCACAGGATATAGACTAGAGTGTGTATACTACAGTTTTCTGGGAAAACAGAGGGTATACGATACTCTTTTAAAAATCCAGCAGGTATACGGCGTATACCCTCGTTTACCTCCACTACATCTTTGTTTAATACATTGATTAGTTGTATGACAGTTTAGAATGAGTTATAGATACATTACTTTACCTTGTTTCAAAAGCATTATAGGTTACACAAAACAAAAAATTTCTAAAATGATTTTTTTCCCCCTTTGCATCTTTTTAGCTTTTTTGGCGTTGGGGAAGGGGGGAGGAGGAAATTTAATTAATCCTTCTAAGTCCTTCAATCCTTTTAATCATCTTTTAATGTAGTTTAAACAATTCAAGAAAAATGCTTCAGAAGATGAAATTTTCATGAATTCATACATTTTAAAGAAAAAATCTTTAAAGTTATTAAACTTTTTCTAGGAAACTGGGATTCTTAGAACTTTTTATGTAACGGTAACAGCAAATTTAATGTAACAGAATCGATTACATCTATTTTTGCTGTTACCATTATATGAGAAGTTCTAGGAATCCCAGTTTGCTAGAAAAAATTTAGCAACTTTAAAGATTTTTTATTTTATTTTTTTATTTTTTTTACTGTGTAATTCAGTAGATAAAGGGTTAAGAGGACAAAGGATCTTCAAACTCATTTTTTATTTATTTATTTAATTTTTTATTGATTTTCAAATGCTATTCAAGGGCACACTATATGAGTTGTGACATATATTTATCACATTAATAATTTTTTTTTTGGTGGGGGGGGGGGGGGAGGGGTAGGGAAATAAGGAATATTTTTATGTTTTAAACGCTACGAAGAACTTTTCAAAATGCCACTATGCATTCTATGTTAATTAAAATTCCTATTATTTATAATGCAAGTTTGACTTATGTAATAAATAAAACTGTATAGTTTTTATTTATTTATTTATTTGTCAAAATAGAATGGGAAAAGTTAAAGGTAGTTAAATGCAGAAACAAAATACAAAAATGCTAAAAATTTCATAAATTTAGATTTTTTTTTTTTTTTTTTTTTTTTTTTTTGTACCTTTATATTCAAATGTATAAAATTTATGCACATTTTTATTTGTATAAGTATAATAGTAATTTAATAGTTATAAATAGTATTTAAAGTATGCAATACACATACATTTAACGTCTGAATTTAAAAAACTATTAAAGGATTGAATAATATATATTAAGACAAACTTGAATAAATTTTTTTAAAAATGAATATAATTTATATATAAAAAATTAAAACACTAAAAAAACATTTAAAAATACATAAGTAAACATTTCGCCAAGCAACGCGCAAGGCCTCTTCAGAACAAATAATAATTCATTGCATTCGCATTGTATTAAAAACATTAAAAAATACACTTTAAATAGTTTTAATGTACATTTAAATAGCATTTAAAGTGTATTTTAAAAAGATCATTAGATTCCCTATTACTACTCTTCCATGAAACTAGTCGTTGGGGGCCACCGTAATACTTACCCATCATGGATATGTATATGAAAATAAAACATGTGAAAACTATTTATACAATGCATTGCAATTCATAAACAAAATTTAAATGTTGTTAATATACATAGTAATGCTATATTAAAGAACTGCTGATGTGCCCATTTCGACACATTATATAAAACGCCAAACTACTCAAGTAGTACCGAACTGCTAAAAGAAACATCCTTATAACTCCAAAAATAATAATTCTGTTAACTAACAATTAACTGCGTCGGATTAAGCGCCTCATTTCCAATTAAAATATACCTCTGAATTGAAATTTGAATGAAATAAAGGGTCATGAAAAATCGAAGAATGTGGAAAACAGGATTACAAATATCTCGGCAACTAATTATCCGATCGACTTCGTTCTATATGCAAAATGTGTGTTATTTTATTGCCTTTTACGTCCATTCCTTAGAACAAAAAAATTCGAAAATTTTTATATACCTTTCATCAAAAAGAATTTTTCGAGAGTCCGAAAAAAATAGTTCCGGATAATCGAGGTTGCTGATATTAAATACGGTTCGTCCCATTCTTACATACTAACTACATACAAAATTTCAAGTCTCTATCTCAATTCGTTCGGGAGATAGAGCGTTTACAGACAGACAGACAGACGGACGGCAAAAAATTTTTTCTAAAAATATGTTTTTCGGAATCTCCACTATCTAAAACGTGTAAATCCGTCAAAATTTTTTTTTTCGATTTTCAAAACGATTGCAAGACTTACCCTATACTACGTATGATGGGTAAGTAATAAAGGATTTTTCTTGTGTTCGATGACATAGGGTTTTGTGCTATCGGCTCTTGGACTATAATGTAAGTTTCGAGATATTCAATGTTCAATCCCCCCCCCCCCCCCCGAAAAAAAAAACTACAAACAAAGCTACTGTGATTGCTTTAGCTGATTTGATAAGATTGAACATTGAGTTTACTTTTTGCAGAACTTTTGCTTGATAGATTTTTTTTTATTATTGTTGAATTTTAATAATAAAATACTTTGATTATGATGGCATCTATAAATCTAGGGCCTTCCATAAATGATGCCATTCTTGAAAGGGGGGGGGGGGTATCGTAAAATTGTGACAAGAGGGTGGAAGAAGGTAAAAAGAAATGTGACATCACACATTTTGGTTAAAATAAAAATATTAAAAATCAGCAGATTAAATTGTGAAGTTATTCTGAAATTAAAATATTTTGTGATAATAAAGTAAAGATAAAATTTAAAGCCAAATATACTAATAAATTCCATTTTAAATTCCAAAATACTACTGTTTTCAACTCCTCTTTCCTTCTTGTATTTCTATTATATCTTATTATATATATATATATATATATTTGTAAACTTTAGCCTTATTTCATACAAAATATGTACACAAATCATTTTTATTGTTATTCTGACAAGTCATTAAAACGCACAGTTAAAGTTAAAAAAAAAATTTGAAATTTGATTTATAATATCGTTTTTTGTTTCTGAACTACATGTATATGATTATGCGATATAGCGTGACTTGTAGGAAGGTAAGGGAGGAGGTACGGGAAGTGTGACAAAAGGAGGGAGAGTTGAAAAAAGAAAGTGTGACATCATTTATGGACAACAGAGGCGTGCGATGAGAAAACTGCGCCCGAGGTAAAGTTTCAGTTTGGCGCGCCCCCTTCTTAACTTTTTCTTGTTACAGGCCAAAAATGACGTTGGTACACTGTTAAAAATCTTGCAGCATTTTGTACAGTCATTTCACCGTTTTCTGAAAAACCAGTAACATAACCGTAATTTAACTCTATTCTGACCATAAAATTGGTAATAATAAGTTCAGAATAACGTAAAAAGACGGTTGTTTTACTTTTTTTGTAGAAAACGGTCAAATGACTGGATAAAATGCTGCAGATTTTTAACAGTGTAGTATAAATTCCCCCCCTTCTCCCTTCCCTTTCGCACGGCGCTGGTGAACATCACTTTAAAAATAAACCTTACATTTTTAAAAGGATGCCAGGGTGCACTTAAACAATTTTACTTAACCCAGGAGGATGCGCGCCGGGCCTAAAAGACTCAGAGAGTGTATTCTTTTTACAATTGTCACCACTAATTTTTTTAAATTAATCTACAACTTATTTTATCGTAGAATAAAATAAGATCGTCGAATAGTATCGTAGAATAATATCGTCGTTAAAAATCAACTCCGACAAAATAAGGTGACGATTACGATTTGTGTTTATTGGTGACAAAGTAAAAACCATTCAATCCCTGGATATGCGCGCGTTCTTCCGGGTTAAAAAATCAGTAAAGCATCAACTATGTCTATTACCATGTTTTATACCCGAATCCCTCATTTATAAAAGGCAAACAAAACGTTTAATAAATCCTAATGAGCTTTGATTAAATTCATCTACAATATATTAGGAAATATTTTTATCCTCTGCCTCTAGATGGCAGTGTTTGATGAAAAATGTACAGTTGAACAAAAATATTAACTAATATGCAGTTTAAATTTTGACAGAAATTTTCTGGCGGAGGCGCGGCCGAGCCGATTAAGCCATTGGTCCTCTACAGAATCAGACGGCGCCGTCACTGGGGGCTTGGGCGGCTCGGCCGCGCCTCCGTTTTACCATTTTTAGTTCACAAAAAAATTATTTCATTTTATATATTTATATTTTAAAAATTTTTAGTTTTTAAATACTATGCAAAATCCGTTATTTAATCTGTCTCTTGTGCCAAAGGTTATGAGTTCGAACCCCAAACCGGCCGAAGACCGACTAAAAGTATCGGGGGGAGGGGCACACGTTATTCTGGGGGGGGGGGTGATGGCTTCTATCTACCTACAGAGTTTTTTTGTCAATAATGTGAAAGAAGTTAATACTAAACTTCATACATATTGTATGTATGCATAAATTTTGTACTCGGTATTGCTCACATCTATATACAGGTTATCACAAAAAAGATGGTTACAACTGTAATAAAAAATACAAGTTGGATAATAGTAGGAAAAATAATAAATTGATTGACACGAGTATCTCTTTACGAACTTTTACCTGACTTATCTATGTACGTTATAAGATGGTTAAAACCGAAGGCTCAAAATTGTTCATAATTAATGATTTTAACGTTACGATGGAACGTTAATAAAGAATTTTTTTAACCAATGGGATAATAAAGTTATTGTAATAAAATTTTAATCGTTAGTTTTCTAATGATATAGTTTGTTTTTTGCATGCATGAAAGCAATATTGCATTCCTAAATGTTTGAAAATGTATGAATTTTGCTCATTTTTGCTAATTTAAATCACCTGACACCTTTTTAACAAAAATCCTGATTATTGTTTTGGAGGACCGCCTGAAAAAGGGGAGGGGGGGGCAACTGCTCCGCATCCCCCTGCATAAGTCGGGCCCTGCCAAAGACAAAAAGTAGCTGGACATACTCGATTTAAATACAGGAGAACGGTTAATCTTGCCTGGGCTGCCACAGGGGATTATTTTTTATATTTTATTCTCCTCACCATTTTGAAAATACAAATTTTGTAATTTATTTGTCTAATAGATTTTGGCAAAATGTATGAGAAAGATTTTTTGTTTGAAAAAAGTGGTGTGAGATAGGATTTAAAAATAGTAGCCTGTGGCAGCCCTGTCTTGGACGGATTTGCCTATTTAAAGTATTTCCGAACGAGGCAACATTTATTTTGTAGCTTCCATAACCCGACGCAGAAAGATAAATTAGTGCATATTCACATTGCAGGTACTATGTTTCTTATTAAACTGTCGTAATAACTTCATTTTATGCTAAGAACGTATATGATGATGAAAAATTCGAGTGTATAACTAGTGCAATATTAAACATCATGTTAGCATCATATGTGCAAATGGGAATGAGCGAGTGCTGAAACACTTTATTTTAGTTACAGTTTAGTATTTCTTGAAACTGTAAAAAGGCCTCAAATCTGAATTAGATTCTTCAACAGAATTTCATTCGGATTTTCGGAACATAAATTCATTTAATGGCCTTGGAATCTTTTCCAGAGAGGGCTCAAAATGTTTTAGGAGGTGGGGTAGGTTGCTCCGCCCCTAGCACCCCCCTTTGCTGTGGCCCTGCGTCGACTTGTAATCCTATCCAAACCAGATATGCTTAAATACGAAAATAAAGAAAATTCATTTACAATTTAATGCTGTTGTAGAAAAAAAAAATCTATATTTAAAAGCAATTTCATCTTTTATACGGAAAACTGAATATGCAAAAAATCATTCATATTCAAAAATGTAGTTTATTTATTTATTTATTTATTTATTTATTTTTTTTTGTGTGTGTGTGTGAAATTTTATTCTGGACTTTGAAAATGATGTTAACCCTAATCTGACCGTAAATATGAAATCGCAACCCGAGCAGAAACGAAATAAATTAGCATCAGCCTGAATCACAGTTCGGGAAAAGTGTCAATAAAATCGGGTACCTCAACCAACCCGATGCAGGACTCAAGTTACGGGCAGAGGCGCCAACTTTTGAAAAATATTGTTTTGGCTCAAAATTATTGGGTGGGCTCAAATATATCTTTATAAAATCGTGTGATCAGTTTATTATTCTTTGAAGTATTGACAG
This sequence comes from Maratus speculifer, assembly GCA_964019185.1. Taxonomy (NCBI): domain Eukaryota; kingdom Metazoa; phylum Arthropoda; class Arachnida; order Araneae; family Salticidae; genus Maratus; species Maratus speculifer. The sequence goes on from OZ025289.1 coordinate 75,939,186, forward strand.
ATGGTGCAAGATGAGAATTTTAAGTCAAGTTATCACGTTTTAATAAAGTTGCAATTTTATTAAATTATATTCTCATGCGTTTTTTCTTAACTGACGAAGACACTGATATTTATTGTAATGTCATGATATCATGAACATGACTACAAAATGAATAAGAAGAAAGTTAAACATGGAAGCAAAACATTTCAGTCATTTGGGATTTATGGGTTTCAGTCGGAGAATTAAAACACATGGTCATTGACAAAGTACATTTTATTCTAAGGAGAAAAATGAATAAAATAATAATGAAATAAGTAACTAGAATAGTGAATATTGGGTACACTGTAATTCAAAATTATTGGGTGGGTCTCGAGCCCCACGGACCCATATAAGTTGGCGCCAGTGGTCTCGGGTACCCAAAACGGACGCCTGGGTTGCTTTTCCGTTTTACCTATCTACCATTATTATAAATGATTTCTGATTCTTCAACTGTATGTTAGAAAATCTTTTTATCATCTGCCTCTAGATGGCAGTATCTGATGTCGATTGTACGATTGAGCGAAAATGTTATCTAAAGTTTCTGGCGGAGGAGCGGCTGATCCGTTTAAGCCCCCGGTATTCCAAACGAATAGTTAGACAGCGCTGTCCCGGTGTGACTTGCGGGTCGGCCTCTCCTACGTTTTACCACTTTTTTATGTATATTTTTGGTTCACAAAAATATAATTTCATTTAATGTATTTATATTTTTTTTAGCTTTTAAATTCCATGCAAAATTTGCTATCTATCTCTTATACAAAAGGTTATGAGTTCGAATCCCAAATCAGTCAAAGGTGAACCGTATGCGGCTGGTGGTGTATTTATGTCGGCCAATTATCTACATTGTGGGATATAGGCCCTATGGGGTGGGGTGTCCTCCGTGGGGGTCTTTCTAAGGGAACCTAACCCGTATTTACGCAAGGTTCGAAGAAAACCACGGAAAACTCCGAACGGTTAGGCCGACGGTCGCGATTGGGTTCGAACCCAGCACTTACCGTCTGCCAGTTTGGAGGTCAGAACCTCGCGGCCGCTGGTGGGGCCGAACCGAATGCGGGACTTGCTTGATTTACTACGGGGCTGCGGATTTTCCCATTGAAAGTCAACTTAAACGTGACAAAAGATATTTTATTCGATCTATCACCCGACCTAAATCCAACTAAAGTTTTTCAACTCATAGTCAACCCGTAATCCGATCCAATCAGAAATACTTCAACTCGAAATTAAAGAAAATTAATTTACAATTGAATGCAGCTGTAGAAAAAAAACCTATATTTAAAAGCAATTGGGCAATTCCATGGTAACGGACGTATCAGTGGGTACATGAAACACCATACAAAGAAAGTAAATATGTTACATTCGTGTTTTATTGCATGAACTTTGTGAAGAACAAGGACTCTGCTCTTATATAATGCAATTAAATTTTGAAGATTTTCAGAAACAATAATTTATTATATATATATATATTTTAAGTAACGGACGTATCTCACAAATGAATGTTATTTTTATACCTTTATAAAAATGTAAAATTTTCTGTAAATATACATGCAAGAAAATTAACTCTAATTTATTTCTACTAACAATAGTATAACACTTATATAAGATTCTTATGAATAAAAAATATTGGGGTAAATTGTCCCATTTATATAAACAATTGTAACGGACATATTATTTCTGAATTTATCAAACTTTTTATGGTTTTTTTTTTTTCCCCCTTTAAGAAAAGCTTTTAGTTGACAATCGCAGCTTATTTCTAGTGAGCACAAACAGTTAAGCTTACATAAATATATTTATAAGTATTAAGCGGCCAGCTCCCCTTCAACCGGTCGAAAATCCTAGAAAACAGATTCAATTTCCATACCCTTTCATAAACTAACTAATAAAGCGAATTCAATGAAATTTTTTGGGCTGTTTATCATAACATTACTTGTTGCAATAAATAAAACAGATTGATGAAAAATATTTAAATTAATTAGGAAAATTTAATTAAGTAATCTAATTTTATTTCACACATATTACTGCGCGCATGATTTCTCAAAAATTATTAAAGATAATGGGTTGAAATTTTCTGTGTGCATTAATATTATACATCTTCATAAAATGAACATAAAATCTTTGAATTATCTTAAATAGTAAACATTTTATTTAAAAAGATATGTGAGAAAAATTACAAATTTTCTTTTTTTAATTTTTATTATTAAATAAAAATATTATAAATGAAGATAAATAAAAGATTCTAGTACATTATATTAAGCGATGTGTTATCTTTAAATTAAAACCTATTTAAAATCTCTAAATTAAAATGAACACGCGATATCATGTGCGCGGTGACGTATAGTAATTACGAAGACAAAAAATCCGTAGATAACTTAAGTTTTCCTAATTAATTTAAATTTTTTGCATCAACCTGTTTAGCTTTTTGTAACAAGTAATGCTATATTTAACAGTCCAAAAAATTTCATTGAATTTGTTCTACTAGTTAATTTGTGAAAAGATATAGAAATTTAATGGGTTTTCTAGCATTTTTGACTGGTTGAAGGGGAACTGTCCCCTTAAACAATTACAAATTATTTCATTTTATACTCTGTAAAGTTATGTTCAAATGATAGTCTTCCTCTATTGCCGAACGAAAGTTCTGGAAGTAATGATATTATTTCTTCTTTACTAATCGTTGAAACATCATTTGAAGATCATTTGAAACTGTATTCTAGACTTTCTATTGAAAAATGGAGTTAATCCGAACCTGACCGTAATTATGAAATCTCAATCCGAATAGAAACGAAATAAATTAGCGTCAGAACTGAACCAGAGCTCGGGAAGAGTGCGGATAAAATCGGTCAGATGCAGGACTCAAGTCACGGATACCCAATACGAACACCTCGGCTGCTTTTCCGTTTTACCAATTTACCATTAATTTTGTTTTAAATAAATCCTGTGTGTGTATTTTTTGCCGTCCGATTATCTACACTAGGGATATAGGACCAGGGGGAGTGCCCTTCGTGGGGGTCTTTCTAAGGGAACCTAACCCGTATTTACGCAAGGTTCGAAGAAAAACACGAAAACTCCGAACGGTTAGACCGACAGCCGCGATTGGGTTCGAACCCAGCACCTGCCGTCTACCAGTTGAGAGGTCCGTACCTCTCGGCCACTTAAGGGTGTATTTCGATTCAAACTGCTTGTTTTCCGATTTATTTTTGAATTCACTTTTGCTCTCAAACACATGAAACTCGCAGATTCTCTTATTTAGAAAGTGCACAAGGTGCCGTAAAGGTCAATTCTTTGATAAGTGCACAAAATATTGCAAAAAAAAGCAATCAAAAATGGCAATTTGTACCGATTTTTCGGAAGTGGGAGATAAGGGAACGAAAAAAAGGGTCTTCCAGAGAAGTTAATTGCTTATAAATCAAATTCTAATGAATTGAGCGTGAAAAGACTTTACTCGGCATCTCATACGTCCCTTCGAGTATCCCCTCAGCAAGTTTCATGTTTCTACTTTTAAAAATGTGTCTGAAATTGTATCGGAAAATTTCGAGCAGCTGAAGGTGGAAAAGCGTTTTTTCGAATACACCCTTAAATAAATCCTGATTCATCAACAAGAAAATCTTTTTATCCTCTGCCTCTAGATGGCAGTATCTCATGTCGATTGTACAATCTAATGTGCAGTTCTAACTTTGACAACACATTTCTAACGAAGGAGCGGCTGAGCCGTTTAACCCCCGGGTTTTCCAATCAAATTGTTAGCCACACCGTCCCGGTGTGGCATTGCGGGTCGGCTGCTCCTCCGTTTTACTATTTTTTTTATATTTTTAGTTCACCGAAATATAATTTCATTTCATATATTTATATCTTTAAATTTTTTAACTTTTAAATTCTATACAAAATCCGTTATCTGTCTCTTATACCAAAGATAATGAGTTCGAATCCCAAATTAATCAAAATTCAACCGTATGCGGGGCTTACTTGATTTATTATGGAGCCGTGGATTTGCCTATTTATTTAAAGTCGATCCTAACGTGACAAAAGATATTTTGTTCGATCCATAACTTGTCCCAAACCCAATTAAAGTTTTTCGACTTAATTTTTGACCTATAATCCGACCCACATTACTTCAATCCGAAATTTAAAAAAACAATTTACAATTAAATATAGCTGTGAAAAAATAATCTATATTTAAAACCAATTTTATCTTTTCATGCAACAATGAATATGTATGTTCAGAGCCAGGCACGTAGCCAGGGAGGGGGCTAAGGGGGCTGAAGCCCCTCCCGAAAGTTTGAAAATACAAAATTATCTGTATGATAAAACATTAAGTATTGTTTGTTTTTATCTTCCATTACATTAAAACCAATTGCATTTTTAGCTGTAAAAATATCCATTTATTGAATTACAGTTACGGTAATCCTTCATTATATCAGTTATTTGGATATATTGTTTTTTTAATAGGTATGTACCACTAAAAATAAAAATTCTTTTTTAAAAGTAATTTTTACTGTCTTTATGCGGAGTAAAATTCGATGAAGTGTAATTTCTTATCATTAATTTGACTAAGAAAAATTAAGTATAGTACGCATACGGCGTAAGAAAGATAATGAAAAATTAGGAAGACTATTTTCTACATGTTTCAGTCATTGGTAAAAGGCTAAATGTTTTTCTTAAAACATATAAAATTAGATTATCACAAACCATATGTTATTTTAACAAACAAACTTTAGATTTCTTCAGGAAAATAGAAATAGAATTATTTCATAATTGAGTTTTCAAAGAGCTCCAGTAAAGGAAGAAATAAGACCAGCACTTGGACTAATATTTGAAACAATCGTATTTTGTGCAGAACAAAATAGCCACTGACCACGATAGCGATCCTTTAACATTAGAGAAATTGGTACAAAAAAGACTGTAGCTAAGAGTTCTTTTAAGTTTTGGGCAAAGTCTGGAGCGAATAAATTGAAACGAGATATTATAAATATCCTTAGAAATGCTATTTATTTCACCCCAGAAACTTAGAATGAAATCATTCAAATATTCTGGGATACAGTTACCAAAGTATTAATTATCAAAATAAATATTGCTATCTGTTTTAGCTTAATTGCTGATGAAACTATGGACATTTCAAGCGCAGAACAGCTTGCCATTTGTGTTAGATATGTGAACTATTAAAAAATTCACAAAACCCAATAATTCGGATTTTTTTTACGTGTTATTCCAATAAATGTCTTCTCTTCCAAAAATTCAAGAAAAGTAATTTTACAACATTGTGATGAACTATGTCTTGGCATGTATAAATGCGTTGTATAGGCGCATGAAAAAGTAGCCAATCAGTTTGGTCATGTTAGTGGGGTTCATTCTGGAACTCTTCAGAGTTTCTAAAAATTAGATACGTCCTCTGTGAAAGCCATTGGTTTAATCTTGCATTGTCCAACAGCATGCTGATTCCCTTCATTCGAAAGTATCATGGCCTTGTTAAAGCAGCGACAAAAGTTTTTAAAAATCACCTGAAGGCAAATTTAGCGCTTCAAGAAGCAATTGCATCATATACAATAGAAAACAAAAGAAAATAACTTCTCCGCATTTATGATACAAATTTTATCGAGAGGCATGAAAGCATATTGACTTTTGTTGAGCTACTTAAATACATTTGTATTAGCTCAGAAAATATTTCGAAAAGCACATGGAAGATTCCTTCAACAGCTAGAGCTTTTTTGGCAGTCAGAGAGAAGAATCATTTTCTCATAAGCTTGTCTGTTTGTCAGAAGGTTTTCTGTCTGACAGTCATAGTGAGTTCGTCAAAAAAATCTTGTGATATAATATTGGCTATAACCCATGCTAAAGATGCCTAATTGTTTTACATAAATATGCAGAAAAATGAAGTAGAAACCTTTTGTGAGATTTTATTGTACATCAAAACTTTGGGAAGACATCTTCCAAACTGAAATAAAGATCCCAAGACTTAGATTTAGATAGGCAACAGGTACAAACCTTCAAACTACATCCACTGGCAAGTCTTACAATATCACGGATTTTTTTCCCATGTATAAAGTCTTATTCAAAATTTAAATTATCGATTCATTTCGAATGAAGACATTCTAAGAGATTCCCAGTTACATCTTCCAGGACATGCTTCACCGGAAAAAGCAAGCGATGATTCATACTCGCTTAATGCGATGATTCATGCTCGCTTAATGCGATGATTAATGCATCGGATTCTCTAAGAATCCGATGCAATATTTTTAGGATAAAGTGTCAATGTAGCAAGTGAAAGTAATATGAATTAGGGTTCAAACAAATGGCTAATGTTGACACCAACACAAAGGTTTTTAAAGTTTTAGTACTGTAATGTGACATATTACGATAAAATCAAACACTTGCTGACAGTTTTGGTTGAAAGCCGAGTAACAACAACCAGTGCTGAAAGATATTTTTCGGCAAAGAAAATAATTAAATCTTTGACTCGAAGTGTTATGGTCGATGACACACTCAGTAGCTTTTCCATGATTTCCATTCTTTGGGAAATTACAGAAGAACTTGATAAGCCAAACAGCATCATGGCTAAGAAGAAATTACGATGATTGCTTCTGGCCAATCATCATAATGGGGATGGTCCAGGGGGTGGCTCAATGAGAGCAATGAGATGCCCCATCTCGGAGCAATGAGATGTCCCACCCCGGAAAATTTGGGATTTGTTATTTTCAAAGGTCAAAAAGTACAATTTTACCCCCGGAGCCCTCAAAATCTCTCCCGGAGAAAAGTGTTTGAATTCAAAACTGCTACTAAATTTATTTTATCAGGAGTATAATTTAAAATTATTATAATCAGAGAATGTGAAATACAAACATAATTTTAATGATTACATATGACTGTAGCAAATAATTTTTTTTTTCAAAAAAAATAATGCGTGTAATTTATTTCATTTATGGATCAATAGTTTCAAGACCTCGCACTCGTAATGGCAGATTCTCGCACGTTAACACGAATCCTGTGTTTTAAATCAATACATATTATTTATTTGCATTTCAATATTTTACAACTTTTTTTTTCATAGGATAGGTGAGAGGGGGGAACGTTTGAACAATTTTTTTTTTAAATCAGTACATTTCTTATTTGAATTAAATTTTTTGCGTTTTAAGTATTACATAATAAAAACAGTGCATTTCTTCATCATACGAACCAGAAATTAAATGTTTTCCATATAAATCAAAAAAATTGTGAGGATTTAAAAAGCTGAAATATTTCTGTTCAAATCTGCCCCGTACAGGGGTACCTTTGAACAAGTAAGGGGCAGCTTTGAACAAATAAATAAAATATAAAAATATTGAGAGTTTTCATTAAACACTGCATATGTTTCAGGAATATAAAGTAATATGAATAAAATTTAACAACTATATTTTATTGAAACTAATAAATTTTTCTATTATTTAACCAAACTTAAATCCATCAAAGTTGATATCAAAAATCATTGTTGAAACAACACAGAATGTCTCTCTAGTTATGTTTGGTTGAGAAAACTTTTTAAAAAATAGCCTTGTAATACACCAATATGATATCTGATGTTTCTGGAAAATTAAAACTTTTCACACATTATCACTTTTTATGAAAAAACCTGACTTAAATTCCGTTTTATCTAGTACGAAAGTACTAGTAAATTTCCAATCGCTGCTAGATCCAGAGATTGTAAAACATGTGTGCAGTAAGAAAGGATTATTAACAGTATAAGTTCATGTCCTTTGATATTCTTAATTAACCTCTTTACACATAGAAAAAAAATCCAAAAATAGTCAATATTTAGGTACATCAACAACTCTTTACTTCATAGTTTTAGATGTTCAATGGTGCCCCATCACATGGACTTCAACATTACAACTGTTTATTCAATTCGGCTAAAGAATTTGGATAAAACAAAGCTTATAAACTAAAGATTGCATCTTTATTTAATTGTTGAACAATAAATCAAAATTTTAGGGATACAAAATTTTGAACAAAAATCTTACAGCATTAATTTCTTAAGTTTAGATTCAAGAGGGAGAAAAATACATATCTTGCTTAGACAGTATTGCATGCGCGTAGCCGGAGGGGGGGGGGGGGCGCTCGCGCAGATCCAAGATTGATTATTTAAAAAAATCAAAATTTATAAAAGAAAAAAGAAGAAAAATGTAAGCAAAGTTAGTTCAATTAGTTAATCAAAACTAACAGTCTATGTTTTGAAATGTGATAAAAGAAGAGACCTTGATTCTTTCTTTTTTTCTTTTTAAGAAAATTATTTTATTCATCTTTTTTAAAACTAGAATATTTACTAGAATCTGTATTAATCACAGTAAATCAAAAAAGTTGGTTTTATAATCCCAATTTGATGTAGTTTCTTTATGGAATTTTTTTAACACCTTTCTATTGCATGCATATTTCCATAAAAAATTAGAGTAAATTCTCGACAAGGATAGAAACTGCTATTTATATATTTGCTTTTGTTATCTTAAGTCTAGATAGGAGCAAAAAAAAATTGAAAGGAAATACAGATGTGAAACGATAATTCCACCATGTGATTAGTCTGGAGAACGGAGGAGGTGGAAGGTTGTACAAATTAGAGATGAGACAGGCTCAGCCCCAGCACGAAAGCCCGAGCCCAAACCGGATCCGAAGCGGGCACGGGCTCTATTTTCATTTTAGTGTACGGGCCCGGGGGGGGGAGGCTCGGGCTCTATTTTCATTTTAATGTTAGGGCCCGGGGGGGCTCGGGATAATTTTTTCTGAGAATTAAAAAACATTTATGTGTAGAAGAGATTGAAAGAACTCCTATTTTCCCTTTAAAATTATTTATTCTTTTTCAAGTCATTTCAGTGTTTTTTGATCAAAACGAAAGAAAAATAAAAATAATTTTTAATGTATTTCAATAGTTGATTGTTGCTTCAAAAGAAAATTTCTGATGTATGGAGATTTATGTCTACTGCATTTCTGTCGACCATTAATTGATAAGGCGTCTATCAAAATAATCATAAATAATAAATTAGCTTCTGGTTGGATTTTCGTTTGAGGCAGAGGATATTTTTTAATTCGATCGTTTATTTATTTATTTTGTTAGAGAATGATTTCTTCGTTTTTGATGCAGACTAGATGCTTGAGGTTTGCAAATTATTTGATTGTGCACGAATCATATGCTCCAATGTACTAAAAATCTTTCGGGCGCGGCTTTCAAAAATCGAGCCCGAACTCATCTCTAGTACAGATCTGTGCTTCCTCTGAAAATAAGAAATGATGCTACGCAAAATTCAAATTAATATGGAGGTTGGTTTGCTAAATTTCGTTTTTTGGGATCATATTTTGATATTCGTACGGGCCCATTTTTTTTAACGGGGAAATTTTATTTATTCATGAATAGAAAATATAAGAGCTATTTTTCACTTTAAATTGCATACTACAAATTATTTTAATGCTATTTTGATCGAAATGATGGGGGGAATTAAAGTCATGCTTATTTATTTTAGTATTTCATTGCTGTTTGAAATGAAAACTTGCGATAATTACAAATTTATGTTTACGGATATCTTTATTTTATATCGATCATGTTTTATCTATGTTTATATATCTTTTTCTTATCCATTAGCAGCGTCGTGCGAAAAGGGGAGCGTAGGGGGCAGCTGCCCCGGCGTGGAACTTTAGGGGGCGCCAAATTTATACTACCAACGTCATTTTTGGCCTGTTACAAGAAAAAGTTGGGTGGAGGCGCCAAATTGTAACTTTGTCCCGGGCGCAGCTTTCTTTTCGCACGCCCCTGTCCATTAGATTTAGTTTTAAGCAACTTCTCACCCTTCTTCACGCAACGAAAAATTACGTTTGGGTCTTTTTTAAAAGAAGTTCCACACAATTATACCTTCCGCAAAAAACCTGTCTAAAACGGAAATTTGATAGGTTTTATGGGGTTCCGTTTTATTACATAAGATGTTGTTTGTACCCAACATGTTCAGGTTAAAAAATTTGGGCACCCCCCCCCCCCCGTTCAAAAGGCTGGCTACGCCTATGTATTGTGCATACAAAATGGATCAGCTTTGTATACTTATTGCACTGAAGCAGTTGTAATGTATTGCAATAGATATTTTTAGAAAATAATTTATTTGAAGGAAAATATTTAGAGTGTTCAAACGTGCCCCCAGTTCAAATGTGCCCCTCTCTCTCCTACTTGAAGCTCATCTCAAACATTGCTAGTTTGTGCTTTTTAAATTTCGCAGAAAATGTTTCCTAAAAATTCTCCGGTTTCCGAACCAGTTTGGAAACTGGAAGTTCTCTTAAAAGTTAAAAATTGCAAGAGAAATTGAACAAATTAAATATGAAATAATAATATTTGACATAGTTAACAAGTATCCTATATAGAAACACATATTAGGATAAGAATAGATTATTTTAAAATTTTTTACTGAATATTATCCAAATTACTTTTGTAAGATTAGAAAAAATTCCAAAATTGAGCCCCTCCCGAAAGAAAATCCTGGCTACGGGCCTGCCCCCCCCCCCCCCCATCTCCCTTCCCTTTGTCACGACGCTAGTGGACAAAACCTTATAAATAAACCTTACACTTTTAAAAGGATGTCAGGGTGCACTTAAACAATTTTACCTAAATATTCGTAAAAAATCGACAATGTCTGTTATCATGTTTTATACCTGAATCCCTCAATTATAAGTGGCAAACAAAACTTTCAATAAATCCTAATGAACTTCTCGATTAAATTCATAAACAATGTATTAGAAAATATTTTTATCCCTTGCCTCTAGATGGCAGTGTCTGATGGAAACTGTACAGTTGAACGAAAATATTAACTAATATGCAGTTTAAATTTTGACAGAAATTTTCTGGCGGAGGCGCGGCCGAGCCGTTTAAGCCCCTGGTCCTCTACAGAATCAGACGGCGCCGTCACTGGGGGCTTGGGCTCGGCCGCGCCTCCGTTTTACCATTTTTAGTTCACAAAAAATATTATTTCATTTTATATATTTATATTTTAAAATTTTTTAGTTTTTAAATACTATGCAAAATCTGTTATCTAATCTGTCTCTTGTGCCAAAGGTTATGAGTTCGAACCCCAAACCGGCCGAAGGCCGAGTAAAAGTATGGGTAGAGGGGGGGGGGGTGATGGCTTCTATTTATCTACAGAATTTTTTGTCAATAATGTGAAAGCGGCTAATACTAAACTTCATATGTATTGTTATAAATGCATAAATTTTGTACTTGATATTGCTCACATCTGTATACAGGCTATCACAAAAAGATGGTCACAACAGTAATAAAAAATACTTAAAAGAGAAGGCTCAAAATTGGTCAAAATTAATGATTTTAACTTGTCACGTTACGAGGGAACGTTAAAAAAGATTTTTTTTAAAAAACAATAGAACAATAGAGAGAAGTTGCTGTAATAAAATTTTAATCATTATTTTTCTAATGATATAGTTTATTTTTTGCATGCATGAAAGCAGTACTGGAAGCAGAGAGTCGAAAGGGAACCACACTGCCTTCCTAAATGTTTGAAAATATATGAATTTTGATCATTTTTGCTAATTTAAATCACCTGGCACCTTTTAGCGAAATCCTGATTATTGTCTTAGAGGGCCGCCTAAAAAGGGGGGGGGGAGGCTAGAGCAACTGCTCCGCATGCCCCTGAGTAACTCGGGCCCTGCCAAAGACAAATCGTATGGAGACATACTTGATTTAATGTACGGGAGCACAGTTAGTCTTGCCAGGGATGCCACAGGCGATTATTTCTATATTCTATTCTTCCCACAATTAAAAAAAATACAAATTTTGCAGATTTCTCAAGCAGATGTTGGGTAAGTGTATGAGAAAGATTTTTGCTTTGAAAAAGTGGCGTGAGACAGGATCAGGGCATAGTTAGGAAGGTTCCCACTCCCCCCTAAAACATTTAGAGCCTTTCCTGGAAAGATTCCAATGTTTTTAATTTTTTTCAGTTCCAAATGAAATTTGTTCAATATCTAATTTAATTTTGAGGCCCTTTCATAGTTTTGCAGAGATACTTTAAATTGTAACTAAAATAAGTGTTTCAACACTCGCTTTACAGTAGAACCCTGCAAATTCGGACCCCTTTAATCCGGATCGGTTCGGTAGTTTTTTTTTTTTTTTTTTTTTTTTGTCAAATTTGAGAAGCGATTTGGCTAATTTCTATAACATTAACTTGTTTCATCGTCATATTCTGAATTAAAAAAAACTTTTTCTGAAATCTTTTCGGAAGAATTAAGCAAAGTAAACATTTTTACTGTCTGTAAATATTCAATAAGTTTAACATAAAGGTGTTTTTTTGTAGGTATGTTTTATTTTATTTAATTTTTTTTATAATTATCCGGATAATCCGGATTTTTGATAATCCGGATTGGGTCTGGTCTCAGTTAATCCGAATTATCGGGATTTTACTGTATCTATTTATTTGAAGCTAACATGTTTAGCTTTGCACTAGTAATACACTTGAATTTTTCATCATCCTATTCTTTTATTAGGATAAAATAAAGTTATTACAACTTCAGTTTAATAAGAAACAATGTGAATATGCACTAATTTATTAGTGTCGACTCTAGTAAAAAAAAGGAAGCTGGGAGGGAATTTTTCAAAAAGGGAACATTTTTCTAAAAAAGGGGATACATTTTCCAAAGAGGGAACACTATTAAAAAAAGGGGGGCACACTTTTACCTTGAACCTTTTTATTATCTAAAAATATTTTGAACCGGTTTGTTTAGATTCTTCAAGAATTTGCGACATTTTCCAGGTATCAATTGAATTATCACAGGGTGCATACAGAGCCGTAGCTAAGGGGGCGCTATGGGCGGCTTACCCCCCCCCCTCCCGGAAAAGATTCCAAGGTCATTAAATGAATTTTTGTTCCGCAAATTCAAATGAAATTCTGTTCAAAAATCTAATTTAGTTTTGTGATCCTTTCACAGTATTGCAGAATTACTAAATTGTATCTAAAATAAGTGTTTTAATGCTCCCTCATCCTATTTGTGCATAGGAAGCTAACATGATGCTTAATTTTGCACCAGTTATACACTCAAAATTTTCATCATCATATACTTTTCTTAGCATAAAATGTAGTTATTACAACAGTTTAATAAGGAATATATAATAGTACCTAAAACGTGAATATGCATTAATTTATCTTTCAGCGTCAAAGAGAGAGAAAAAAAAATTATTGGCCGCCCTCCCCCCTTGTTGTTCATTTCTAGCTACGGTCCTGGGTGCATAGGAAGTGTTAAAAAGGGCCGCTAGGCGCACCGGAATGGATTAAAAGTGCTGCCGGACGCATAAAAGAAATAAAAAGGGCCACTGGACGCTGCGCCCTGCTAAAACAGCTTAGAATCAAAACTATTTATCTATCTGTATCTGACAGAGAGTAAATATGAGCCCCCCCCCCCCACACACACACAGGAGTGTAGTTGTAAAAACAATAGAGGATATACGTTCTAAGCAGAGGGTATACGCTCAAGTCAGAGGGTATACCCTAGAATGTGTATACTATAGCTTTCTTGATAACAGAGAGTATACAGTGTTCCTTTAAAAAATCCAAAAGGTATACGGCGTATACTCCCGTATACCCTTCCCTACATCCCTTCCCCCCAACATTTTCTTCAGCACTCCCTATTATTTACTTCTAGCTATGGCTCTCAGGGATGTAGTGGAGGATGTCTACGGGGGTATACGCCGTATACCTTCTGGATTTTTTTAAAGGAACACCGTATACCCTCCGTTTCCAAGAAAGCCATAGCATATACTCTCTGCATCGATCGTATAACCTCTATTTTTTTTTTTTTTTTTACGACTACACCCCTAAGTCCTGAATAAGATTAAAAAATAGTCGCCTGTGGCAGCTCAGTCTTGTGCGGATATGCATATTTAAAATATTTCCGAAGGAGGCAAAAAATATTTTGTAGATTCCATAACGCGACCCAAATCCGATTAAAGTTCTTTTTTGACTGGTAGTCGACCTGTAATCCGATCCAAATCAGATATGCTTAAATCCGAAATCAAAGAGAATTAATTTAGAACTGAATGCAGTTGTAGAGAAAAAATCTATGTTTAAACGCAATTTTATCTTTTATATGTAGAAATGAATATATAAATATTCATTCATATTCAAATATATAGTTTTTTGATCTGAAACTGTATTCTAGTCTTTGTGTAGAAAAACGGTGTTAATCCTAATCCGTAATTATGAAATCCAGTGTTGAATTCAGAAACTTTTCTGCGGGAGGGACATCTGAGGGTCCGGGGGGGGGGGGATTATAGACTTCCGGGGGGAAAATTGCACTTTTTGACCATTGAGACCAACATATCTTAAATTTTCCGGAATGTCCCAGCCGGGTCACCCACTGGATTCAACACTGATGAAATCTCAACCAGATCAGAAACAAAATCATTGTTAAATTCAGGGGATGATCCGGGGAGAGGGGGACATTCCTTTCCGGAGGAATAAAATCCTCCCCCCTCGAAATTTTGTGCTTTTAATGATCAAAAAGTGTATAATTTCCGCTTCCATTCCCCCCCCCCCCCGGAACTACAGAAATCCCTTCCGGAGAAAAGTGTCTGAATTCAGCACTGAACGAAATAAATTAGCGTCATCCGGAACCACAGCTCGGAAAGAGTGAGGGTAAAATCGGAAGTCTCGATCCAATGCAGGACTCAAGTTACGGGTATCCAAAACGGATGCCTCGGCTACTTTTCCGTTTACCAATTTTCCATTATTTTTGTTTTAACCTTTTCCGGCACGGGCAAATTATGTTAGTAAAATAAGAAATTATCGACTATCACCGAAATTTGCTAACGACTTTTTTAGAAATTAAAAATCCCTCAGTTTTAGCTTTCATTGTAAAATCAAAATTTTACTAAAATATTATAGGTGCCGTTTGCAAGTTTGGAATTAAAATTACGTATACCGGATTGGGCACAGTGTGACGGAAAGGGTTAAATGATTCCTGATTCCTCAACAGTGCATTAGAGAATTGTTTTATCCTGTGCCTCTAGATGGCAGTATCTGATGTCGATTGTACAAGCGAAAATATTATCTATACAAGCAGTTCTAACTTTCACGGCATTTTTCTGGCGGAGGAGCAGCTGAGTCGTTTAGCCCCCGGTATTCCGACCGAATAGGTTGACAGCGCTGTCCCGGTGTGGCTTGCGGGTCGGCTGCTCCTCCGTTTTGCAACTTTTTATATTTTTAGTTCTCAGAAATATAGTTTCATTTAATATATTTATATTAATGTATATATTTTTTAGCTTTTAAATTCTGCGCAAAATCCGCTATCTCTCTCGTATACCAAAGATTATGAGTTCAAATCCCCAATCTGTCAAAGTTTAACTGTATGCGGGGCTTACTTGATTTACTCCGGAGCCGCGGATTTTCCTATTTAAAGTCGATCCGAATGTGACAAAAGATATGTTCTTCGATCCTTAACCCGACCCAAATCAGACTAAAGTTTTTCAATTGATTATCAATCCATAAAACAAAACCAGAAACCAAACCAGAAATAATTCAACCAAAAATTCAAAAAAAAAAAAAAAAAAAATTACAATTTAATGCAGTTGTAGAGAAAAGAAAATCTATATTTAAAAACAATTTTATCTTTTATACGGGGAAATAAATGTGCAAAGACTCATTCATATTCAAATATGTAGTTTTTTTAAATCTGAAACTGCATTCTAGACTTTATATTGAAAATTGGTGTTAATCCGAACCTGACCGTAATTATGAAATCTCAACCAGAACAGAAACGAAATAAATTAGCATCATCCTGAACCACAGTTCGGGAAGCAGGCGAGTAAAATCGGTCCGATGCACGGGTACCCAAAACTGACGCATCGGCTACTTTTCCGTTTTACCAATTTACCATATATTTTTGTTTTAAATAATTCTTGATTCATCAACAGAGTGTTAGAAAATCGTTTTATCATCTACCTCTAGATGGCAGTATCTCATGTCGATTGTACAATTGAGCGAAAATATTATCTAACGTGCAGTTCTAATTTTGATAACACGTTTCCAACGAAGGAGCGGCTGAGTCGTTTATGCCCCCGGCATTCAACCGAATACAGACAGCGCTGTCCCGGTGTGGCTTGCGGGTCGGCTGCTCCTCCGTTTTGCCACTTTTTTATACATATATTTAGTTCACAGAAATATAATAACATTTAACATATTCATAGTTTTATTATTTTTTAAACTTTTATATTCTATGCAAAATCCGTTATATGTCTGTTATACCGAAGGTCATGCGTTCGAATCCCAAATCGGTCCAAGTTGTACCGTATGTGGGACTTACTTGATTTACTCTACGGGGCCTCGGATTTGCCTATTTAACGTCGATCCAAATGTGACAAAAGATATTTTGTTCGATCCATAACCCGTCCCAAATCCGATTAAAGTTTTTCGACTTGGTATTTGACCCCTAAACCGACCCACACCAGAAATACTTCAACCCAAAATTAAAGAAAATCAATTTACAATTAAATATAGTTGTAGAAAAATAATCTATATTTAAAACCAATTTTATCTTTTATATGGAATAATGAATGTGTATGTTCATATTCAAATATACAGTTAAAACAAAAAATCTGTAACTGTATTCTAGATTTTCTATGGAAAAATGGTGTTAATGCTTACCAGACCGTAATTATAAAACCTCAACCCGACCAGAAACGAAATAAATTGGCGCTAGCCTGAAGTATAGCTCCGGATGCGCTGGAGTAAAATAGGGTAATTCGATCAGATGCAGGACTCGAATCACGGGTACCTAAGCTTTCGCCTCGGCTACTTTCCCGTTTTACTATTATTTTTGGCTTTAAATAATTCTTGAAAAACTTGTATAGTAGATTCCCTCAAACCCGCAACCCTAAAATCCACAAACGACTAAAATCCGCACATTATCACATGCAGGGCCATAGCTAAAGAGGTGCTATGGACGGCTCACCCTTTCCCCCATACATATAATAAAATCAAATATGATTAAAGTGAAATAAAATTCGTGTATTATTGACAGCAAAGGACATCATTTACGCATTTTTGAATTGATCAAATGATCCAAATTTGATAATTATCTTTTGTATGCAGTGACTAATGAAATTCAAAAATAATAATACCGTAGACTCTCAAATCCGCACAGCTTGGAACCAGAGATTGTGCGGATTTTAGAATTTTGCAGATTTCTGGTCATTGCTTTGTTTACATTTTTTAAACAATAGTTTGAATGTAGTAATGCAACCGAAACTATAATCAATGCTTGCAATACATTAATTAATATATTAGAATAATTAAGTATTAATTTAAAATGATGAAAAGTAAGATCATTTTAAAAATGATTAAATTATTAAAAGTAAAGGTCAAGTAAATAATTAATAATGCATAATTAAGTATGCATAATAAAAATGAAGGACATCCTCATACAGGTATCCTATTAGTTCATATAAAAATCGTAAAGTAAGGATGTTTTATTTCAGTTTTAATCACTCTTAATAACAAAAAAAAAAAAAACCTGGATAATATATAAATATATTTGGTAAAAAGATTAAGATTACTAGTAATATCATCAAATATCTTATTCTTTTTTAAAAGAATAATAATTATAATCTTTAATTAATAATAATCTTTAAATTCATCATTTGCATCTTCGAATTACATCTTAGGATTGCAGATATGAAGGAGTCTATTCTACATAAAAAAAAAAAAAAAAAAAAAAGATTGAGCAAAATACAAGATATTTTAAAACTAATATGCATAATAGAAAAAATATTGTTTGTACTTACACATTTTGCAAATTTTAGTCTAAAAAGTATAAGCACTATTTTCTAGTTTTCATGCAGTATCATACATTACAAAACGCACTTTGAATCAATGCGAGTAAAGGATGACTGGCAATGATTTTCTGCAAAGAAAATTATTATTTTTTCCTCTTCTAAATTAATCATCAAGACACAAATGACGGAACGCCTTTCTTGTAGAAATGACAGAATTGTTTTTAATATTAGTGTATTTTTCCTGCTTGCTGGATTCAATACTATTATTTAAATTTAAAACATATAAAGTTATTTTGAAATAAATTCATCCTTTTTAAAATTTAATATTTTCATTCTCTGTTAGTCACATATATGGATCAGTCAACTGTTTTTTATTCAGCTGATTTTTACGTCAAAGTAAGGTATTTTCTGAAAATATGTAAATGGTTAATTCGAATTTTTATTTGGCATGTTGCCTAGATTAACAAGTCAGAAACTGTACAACAAATGTAACAAATGAGATGCGTTCTTATTGTAACTATTTCTTATAGATATTCAGATCTTGGTGCAATAGCTGTTGCACTCTTATGCAAAAATGCATGAATACAAAATTTATTACGATTCTACATGTTAAATTCAGTAATATTGAAATAATATGGCTCCATATTAAATAAGACGCAATCACTGTTGTAACCTAGAGTTAGTACCTGTCATAGGATACCATGCATTTAATTAATTTCGTATGATAGGATTTATTGAACCCAATCCGGATTATCCGGAGAATGATAAAAAAAAATTAAAACATACTTACAGAAAATGACCTTTATATTAAACATACTGAATATTTACAGACAGTAAAAATGTTTATTTTGCAATGTTAAAATCTTCTGCTGTGGCAGTTTTGTATAACTTTGAGGGGCGCACGGTCACGCATCTGCTTGAGCATAGTCAGTTTGTTGGGTGTAGTCTCCATCTGATATTCAAAATAAACCATTAATTGCTGTAAATGATTCGTTGCTTCATTATAGCTCATAACTTTTGGTTGATCATCATTTTCATCTGAATCCTCTTCATTTTCACCTTCTTTAATTGTACATAAACAGTGGCGCAGCCAAGGGGATGGTTTCAGGGTTAAAACCCCTCCCAGAGCTAAGAAAGATCACTATAATTGCGCTTATATGAATCAAAACCAAACTTAACATTTAAATGTTTTGGCGTATTTCGGTATCCTCCGCTTTATTGAATCAGATTTAATTTAATACAGTGATTCATTTAAGTGGAAAAATTCTATTTAAAACTCTGAAAGTGCATATTACATGGATTAGTTAAGTAAAAAGTATTATTATGCTAAAAGAATGGTGATTTTCTGCCACACAGATGCGCTTTGAGTTTAAGTACTATACAGTGAATATTCTAATTAGTACTGATTCTATTAAACGGCAAACATCTTTATCAGAAACTCCCCCCCTCCCCCCCTCTAGAACCGAAATCTGGCTGCGCCACTGGTCATAAAGCAACGTTAAGGCGACTGTCAATCGTCCTCGCCGGCGCTTTGTGATAGCTAACCTAAATTTTCTCAGCAAAGAAAAAAAAAAAAAAAAAAAAGCTATTTAAGAAACGAATGTTGCATTTGGCCTGATCAACAATGGGATCTTCCATCTTGGACGTCAGCTAAACCAAGAATGAGCGGCGAGGAAAAGCACGGCCGGGGAATCGCGAGTGCGGGAACAGTCGCGCAACCCGGCTGTTGTCGTATCTCACCTTTCCCTACGGCTGGAGCTCCTTTGGAACCTTATTTTTAGATCGACCCTCGTCATAATCATGTTATCGGCATGATAAGGAGTAAATGAAGTGCGGGGACATCGGCTAATGTCAGCTTTATGCAAAGTTAAGTGGCTCGTGGTGAACAGGTTCTGTTATTTTTAATAGCTTAATTTAAAATTCCCACTTAACCCTTTGACGGTTAAAGCACTTCTATTCATAAAATACTAAAATGATTGAATGACCCCGGAATTAAAAAACAAATTTATTTCATAATATATAATTTTTTTTTTTACGTTCTTTGTAAAATTAAAATTTTTATTTAAAAATTCCGGTGTCAGTATGGCATTTCGCAATTCAAATTAAGTGGTATTCTGGGCGCGTATACGCGCTTATAACCACGAAAGGGTTAATATATAACACACTCTTCAAATAAAAACTAAAACTGTAGTATCCCAACAATAAATAGGCTTTTTCTACATACATGGTCCCACCAGTGGCCGAGAGGTTCTGCCTCCGAAACTGATAGACGGCAGGTGCTGGATTCAAACCCAATCGGGGTCGTCGGCCTAACCGTTCGGAGTTTTCCGTGTTTTTTTTTTTTTACCATGAATTTTCTTGCGTAAATACGGGTTAAGTTCCCTTAGAAAGACCCCCCCCACGGAGGGAAATCCCTCTTCCCATTAGGGCCTATATCCCAAGTTAGATAATTGGCCGTCATAGACACACTGAGTTAATGATGACAAAAAACGAGTTACTTAGTGGATAAAAAAAATCACTGACTTTATAAGTTTGTGTAAATTAATTATTTTTTCTTTTTAACATTGATTAAAAATGATTCTCCACAATCGTATAAATGGAGCTGACATGTACTGCAGAGGTCTGCAAGGGCCCGGCCCGCGGGCCGGCGGAATCGTTTCGAATTTTCAAACGGGCCGGGTTGGGCCGGCAGATTTAGAATAGTTTTTTCAATGGGCTAGGATGACAAATAACATAAACGGGCAGGGCCAGGCCGGCAAAAAAATTGAACGGGCCTACAAGTTTATATGAATGTATATTAAAATATTAATAAAAATAATTGCACATTTTTTCTGTCCATCTCTGAAACTTTTAGAAAAGTACTTTCTGATAAAAAAGTCATATTTTTAAAATGTTTGTCCTCTTCCCTGTGTCATTCAATAGTGATGTGCATCCCGAAAATATTCCAGGAAAATATATGTTTAATTATCACCTAGAACCTAGTGAAGTGGTTGCTTAGCAACTGTTAATACTTAGACTTGTTAATGCTAACTGTTAATGGATTGTTAATGCTATTTGATATCAAATAATCATAATTCTTGGCTTTAACAATAAAGCTGTTTTCATTCAATGTGAAGAAAAAATGTTTTGGAACAGTCACAGTGGTAAAACTTAAAAAAAAAAAAAAAAAAAAAAAAAAATGATGTGTATATATCTATGCTTGTATGAAATTTTAAAGACAGTTTTTTCTTTTGAATGTAAAGAAAAAATTTCTTTTTTGGATAAATATATGACAGAATGGGAGGATAATTTTGAATGTGTTGCAGGGCTTGTAGGAGCATTTTTTCTATTGCTTCCTGCTCATTATTTATTTATTTGCACGTTTCGTCTATTATTTCTTTCTTTAATTTTATTCACCATAACTCTCCTTACTTAAATTCAAAACCACCTTTATTAAATTTCCAGCAAGCATGAGTTTCATCTTCTAGAAGCAGGGGCGTGCCAGCAGTGTTCGGCGCCTGTGTGCAGAACTGCATTTGGCGCCCTACACCCCCCCCCCCCCAATCCAATCACCTGTAAAAAAAACTTTATCCTCCCCCCCCCCCCCAAAAAAAAAAAAAAAAAAAAAAAAAAACTATGACTATTTATAAATGTATAGTTGTTATTCTTTTGGAGTTTTTTGAACTAGAAAATTTCTTTAATAAAATATGTCTTGTTTGTTTACAGTTCGTACTTTATTTCATTAAATAAATAAATTTATGTTTCCAAACATGCTTAAATTAATTTGAAAAGTACAGAAGGATGGCAGCTATGTAAATAAAATTCATAACACAGTAAAACCTGTGTAAATTAAAGTACTCTCTATCAAAATCCTACGTTACGGTAAAATTTCATTATCCCGGAGAAAGTAATTTAATGCAATAACAATATATTGCATCTAAATGAAAGATGTTTGTTTTTACTTTGCATGTATTGACGATGGCTAAGAAAATCTACCGCACATAAAGATATAAAAATTTGGATAAGGATTGATGATGGTAGATGCACCGTACACCTGACACTCAGTTTTTTTTTTTTTTAATCACCCGAAATATTAATTAAAAACCCTTAATGATCATCGCAAAATGGCGATCTTTTATTCCTCAACGAGATCATGATACTTGTGTCCTTCCCCAAGCAGTCCTTCCCACTTACCAAAAGCGTAACGTTTGATTTTTTCTGCATTTTGGGATTCCAGCAAATTGGGATATAGTGAGATCCTGGTAAAATTACAAATAAATAATAATAAAGAAAGAAAACCGATTTCAATGGTATTTTTAATTACTATTTCAAAAACCTTTTTATTTGGTAGCGATTCGGATCAGTTCTCATGTTTTTCATTTCTCTGAAGTTTCAAACGTAAAAAACAACAACAACAACAACAACTGTTGATACAATCACGGTATTTTTCAGGTTCTAATAATTTTCAGGTGTGAAAATATTAATATTTATTGTTCAAAAAAAATTTTGAAGTCATTTCAAGGATTCGCCAAGCATATTTTTTTCTCTCGGTGCAAATTATCTCAAGATATCGTTTCCCAATTAAGAAATATGTGATTTGAATATCATTTCGCGTTAATAAATTAAAAAATATATATGTATGAGGAATTGTGCGGATTTCCATTATTTACTTTATCAAGAATATATATGTTGCGGCCAAAACCCGAAATCGGCCAATTCTAGAACTGGCCGGCCAATTCCCGAACTGGCCAGTAACGTTTAAAAATGACTGGCAATTCTAGAATTGGCCGGCCAATTCGCGAACTGGCCAGATGCGATTAGCCAATTCGCGAACTGGCCAGATGTGATTGGCCAATTCCCGAAATAGATAGAGGCACTCGGTTTAATCATTTCTAACACAGTTGAAAGTGTCTATGAATTCAAATAGTGTAGTCGTCTACCTGGCCGTTCTCTAACTCGAGTAAAGGCTCGGGATGACTTGTATTTGTTATCTTATTTCGTTTATCAATTTATTTTGGCACTGATAGGGAATTGTGTACTGTTTTTTGTTAATTTACTGGGATATACAAAAATATTTCGTTTCAATATAATCAATAAGAATCGTTTTTACGGTACATTTTAATGTTGTTACATTACAATAAAATTGGTACCTATGTATCATTAATAAAGACGACAAACAGTTATTTATTACAGTGCATGAAATATAGCAATTCTAGATTTTTTCAGAAACACTGAAAATTTTATTACTAAGAAAATGATGAAAGAATTTTTTAGTGCCTTTTAATGATGTTACACTATTTCAAATTTAATGAAAATCACATGCTTCTCTAGTGTAGAAGAACTTTTTTATAAAATATATTGATTAAGTAGCCATTTTAGTTCGTTTATTGGGACGCCAAAATGAATTCCGATAAAGATTATGATATTGCCAAAAAATCCTTTTTAGGGCATTTTTATAATGTTACATTATTTGAAACATAATGCAATTTACAACCCTAGCTTATGTAGGAAGCAATATATATTTTGTAGAGTATTGGTTAATTAGTAATCATAGTTCGTTAATAGAAACATCAAAAATGACTCCAATGAAGAATTATGATACATTTCATACATAATGAAGTTTATATGCCCTTCTCATGTGGGAAGCAATGCTTTTTTGTAGAGTATTGATTATGTAGTCAATATAGCTCATTTGTAGGGACGCAAAAAGTATTCCGATAAAGAATTATGATAAATGCAAGGAATCTTTCATAAAGTATTTTAATGATGTTACACTATTTCAACATAATGCATATGTGGGATGTAAATTTTTTGTAGCATATTGAATAAGTAGCCATTCTAATGTACGTTTATAAGAACGCCAAAAAGAATTCCGATGAAGAATAATGATGTATGCCAAAATACCTTTTATAGGGTATTTTAATGATGTTGCACTATTTCAAACATAATGCAATTTACAAGCCTGTCTCATGTGAGTAGCAATATTTTTTTTTAGAATATTGATTAAGTAGCCATTATAAGGAAATATAATACATGCGAACAAATCTTTTATAAGGCATTTTAATGATGTTACACGATTTCGAACATAATGCACATGTGATACTTTTTTTGTAAAGTATTGATTAAATAGCCGTTACAGTTCGTTTACAGGAACGCCAAAAAGAATTCCGGTATAGAATTATGATGTATGCCAAAAAATCTGTTATAGGTTATTTTAATGATATTACACTATTTCAAACATAATGCAATTCATGAGCCTCACTGATGTGAGAAACAATGTCTTTTGTTGCGTATTGATTAAGTAGCATTTGTAGATCATTTATAGGGGCGCCAAAACAATTCCAATAAAGAATTATGGCATATTTCAAACATAGTAAAATTTATATGCCTCACTCATGAGGGAAGCAGTAGGTTTCTTTGTAGAATATTGATTAAGAAATCATTATAAATCGTTAATAGGGACTCCAAAAAATTATTCCGATAAGGAATTATGATATATGCGAGAAATACTTTTACAGAGTATTTTTTTTTTATATTTCACAACTTCAAACATAATAAACCCTTTATACATTTCTAATATGCTCTACAACATGTTTTCTATAGATTATTGAGTAGGTGGAATTTACCATTTATATTCCGATTGTTTTTCATGTGCATTTCCAGCTGCGATAAACTTTTAATATTTATTTGTAAAGCAATTTGTAGATCATAGAAAGCTTTAATGAAAGATAAAATAAATAGATTACTAGTTGCGGAAACCTATTGCTGAAATGAAATTTTACTTTTTTTTTATGCTTATGTGGATATCTCTTTACATAAAAAGAACCGGAGTAAATTCTCTTAACAACATTGCGATAGAGTTGCATGATATTTTGTAATCTACACAGTGATTCATTTCCTTTCTTGTTTTAAGTTTAAAATTGCATATTTGTCGATGAGTTACGTTTATTACTTTAAAAAAATCCCCCTTCATGTTTATTTTAATTTGTAAAGAATCTTCTGCAGAATGTAGTTAATCAGGTTCAAAAGAATTGGAAATAATGCGAAATACTATAAATTTACTGAGACCATTTTTATACAAATAAAAAATAATATTTCTATTAGAAAAAATGGCAATTTAGACCACTAAGGTGGCATATCAGAATAGCATGGAAATATCCTTTTCTGTCACGTGTGCATATCAGTGCCATCAAACGGAACCGTCGCAAATTACGTTCTTCTTTGAATAAGAAACAATTTCTAAAAGAATTTCATGACGGCGCCGCATCTACTGGGTAGCCTTAAATCCCCAATTCGGGTGTTGGCCAAGGCTTCTCGGCCAGTTCGCGAATTGGCCGGCCAAAACCCGAAATACGCTATTCATTTCATGTATTTCGGGTATTGGCCGGGAAGCTTGGCCAGTTCGGGTATTGGCCGGCCAGTTCTAGAATTGGCCAGGCTCCGGGTTTTGGCCGCAACATATATATATATATATATTTTTTTTTTTTTTTGGCCAAAATTGAAAGTTTTATATCTAAATGTCAGAAAATAAATACAAATTGACAGTTAGCTTGAAAAATCAGACAGAAACATGAATAGCACCGCCGATATACTCTATTGGAGGCAGTGGGAAATCAACTCGAGCTTCGATTGGATGGATTTTCATTTAAAAAGGAAAAATCATACAAATTCAAGATTATACACTGCTAGCAATATAATGTTCGTTCGAAAATATTTTTATTCAAAATTATAAAGTCAAATCAACATGTTGCTGAAGACATTGCCCTCCCCACACCCCATCTCTACATTCGTTTGGAAAAAATAACATTCAACAAGGGCGGATCTGGAGAGTCCTCAAGAAGGGGGGGGGGGGGCGATTTTAAAAATTCGGAGACTCGAAACTCATGCGCGGGTCGGGACTAATATTTTCACTGCGGGTCGGGTTTTGGTCCGGTGAACTTCTATATTTTCAGAGGGTCGGGTTTGGGTCCGGTTGACTTCTATTTTTCAAGCGGGTCGCGTTTGGCTCCGGTTGACTTCAAATTTTTGAACGGGTCGGGTTTGGTTCCCGTTGACTTCTATTTTTCAAGCGGGTCGGTTTTGGGTCCGGTTGACTTCTATTTTTCAAGCGGGTCGGGTTTGGTTCCGGTTGATTTCTATTTTTTGCTGCTGGTCGTGTTGGCTAATCAGGGGCGTGCGAAGAGAAAACTGCGCCTGGGCAAAGTTTCAGTTTGCCCCCCCCCCCCCTCCCCCAAACGACTTTTCTTGTGACAGGCCAAAAATGATGTTGGTAGTATAAATTTGACGTCCTTTAAACTTCTCAACATGAGGCGACCGCCCCCTTCGCCCCCTACCCTTTCGCACCACGCTGTAACCAATGCTTTTTCTGTGGTTCGTATTCGAGTCCGTTTGACTGCTACTTTTTACAGTTGGTCAGGTTAACTTCTACTTTTTTTTTTGCTACCTGCTGGGTTTTAGACCGGTTGATTACTATAGTCTGCTGCTGGTCAAAAACAAAAGTAAATTTTTAAAAATGTATTTCGTAAGATTTCGCAAAACAAATCTACAACATAAATATATTTTTTACGAATAACAAATAAGTAAGATGTCAGTCCAAATTGGGCTCGGGGTGAAGAATTTCACGAATCGCGTCGGCCCAATAATGCTTATCATACAGGCTGGGTCGGACACGGAACAGACGTTTAGCTTTTACTCAGGGCCGAGCCCCGACCTGGAAATTTTGATCAATACAGATAAGACATGAGTTCGGGCTCTTTTTTTCAGAATTAGGTCCCACCCGAGCTCGATTTTAAATCCGAGCCCGCCCAAACCCGAAACATTTTGCTTTATCAGAGCCCGAGCCCGATAACGAAAGTATACAGAGGAAAAAAAAAATGTATAATATATATATTTTTTTAATGTTAGGGGAAAATTATAATTTTTAAACCACATTTTCCATAGAAATGTTACTCTTAAATGAAAATTTTAATTTAATATTATCAAAAGAAAAGTTTGGTATAAAATAAAAATGTACTTAATACATAAAAAAATTGTCATATTTTGTCTCTTTTAATAAGAAAACATTATGGACATGTTAGTGAATTGTGTTTCATAAATAAATGCATGGAACTTGAAGAAATTATTGTCGATTATTTGTCGAATCGGACAACATTTACCAATTTTCTATGAAAACTGCACATTTTTAACTATAACCATTTCATTCCTCATAACAATCTTTTGGGATAGGTGTGACCCAGACAATAATATTAAATTTATAAATTTAAATTCCAATGTTATAATAGGAATAGAAGAAACACTGCTCAATTGCTTTCTATCAGAATAATATGGAAAATAAATTTACTTACGACCAAAATTGACATCGTAAATTTCAGAATACAGCTTCAGTATCAGCAGAATTCACAAAAAAAGCAACAATTATTAAAATTATTTCCATATGAAAAGCGATTACGACCTGTGTACGCTGTGTACAATAGAAATCTAAATTATTCGCCAACCGCAAACTAAAATTGAAAGAAAATATCCTCTTAGCATTAAATGTCTAAATAATAATAAAATAAACAACTCTATTGCAAAATAACCAATGCTACAAACAAAAATCAAACTAAATTCATTATTCCCACCTTTTCGTTGGCGCCAGACCATCGACGAAAATGACAAAATAAGTCTGTAGAAGTTACTAATAATTTGCTTTTAAAATAGCATCGTTTGCTAAAATAAATTAAAAAAAAAAAAAAAAAATTCTGCTTCCCCTTTATTCTAATCAAGATGTCAATATAGTGATTTGAAAAGTAATAAGTAATATTTAAGCGGGGGAAAAGCTTATTTAATATTTTCTATTCATTGATAAATAAAATTTATAGGTTTCAGAAAAAATGAGTCCGAGTCCGAGCACTGTCTCATCTCTAATACAGACATTTAAAAAGAATGACTCCAGGCCGGACTCGACCAAGAAGAAAAACAAGTCTGGCCTGACCCAAATCGACAGAAAATAAAGATCAGGACACGGCCCGACTCAGAAGACCTGGACCTAGCCCGACATTAGGGTGGGCGATTGCCCTTTCGCCATCTAGCCCCCTCCCCCCCTCACACACACTCACACCTTAGATACGCCATTGCTTAATTCATGAATTGGCTCGGCCCGGGTCGGGCCAAAGGCCGCGCAGCGCCGACCTTGGGCTTCAGCCCAAGTCCTATTCCATGAAGATCTCTCATGTTGGTTTGAAACCTTTATGGGCCCAAGGGGAGAGTAGGACATAAAGTGCACGGGATTTTAAAACACTTTTTTCATAAATTTATATTTTTCCATTCATATTAACAGCCATCATTGTAGTTTCTAATTTATCTATGTCTAAATTGAACTTTTTTTGTTGTTGTTGTTGTTGTTTTGCCATTTTAGTCTCTGTAACGTCTACGGTTATGTGTAATGCTAATAAGTGCTCATATTTCAAAAATTCGATTTTATGTTCGGAAATGAAATGCACAAATCTTACAATCTTTACACTAATTTATGCAGTATTTGAATAGACACGAGTGTACGCAGGGAGTGCAGGGAAATATAAATTAGATTTTTAAACAGAATTTCATTTGAATTTTTGGAATAGAAATTAATTTAGTGACCTTGGAATCTTTTCCAGGGAGGCTCAAAATGTTTTAGGGTAAGCTGAGGCGCCCATAGAACCTAGGGTACCTGGACCTTAAATAAGTTTTAATTATTTAATGCTATTAATTTGTTATTCAGTGATTAAAGTTTCTATAGCTTCTTCATCTACAAAACTTTTGGAGATAGATTGCCCTCTGAAAATCTAATTTTAAATTTATTCCGAATTAAATTATTTTAAAATAGTTTCTGAATCATAGGGGACTTATAGCTATCAGCGTGAGATATATGCGCATCATATAAAACGTTTCTAACATATAAGTCTACCTCTATTCATGGACTGATATTGTAGGAAAAACTTTTACCAGTATTTCCGAATAGTAATTTTCTTCTTATTTATGATAAATTCTGAAGTAAAGTGACAATTGTTTCTTATAAATAATAATAAAAAAACAAGTGAAATTTACCTCCTACGGTAATAAAACTGTATATTACGCTTTTCCACCGCAGTGAGATAATAGTGTTGCATATTTTCAGCTATGTGAATTACGGCGCCTTTCATTATTTATAACTATATGAAGTGCACCTCTGTTTTATAAAGGTTGGACAGGTCTTGTCTAAATGATTTATTAGAGGACTCATAAGTAAAATAAAATAAAATTTTAAAGAAAGAAATTAATATTTATAAATAATTTGTATAAGGTAAATCTATAAAAGATAACTCAGATGCTAAGAAAATATAATATTTTTTATATTAATATATTTTTTTAACATTTGCTTCTCAACTGAAATCTTTAGGTGCCTTTACTGCTTCGGCGCCTGTGTGTGCCGCACACTTTGCACACTGGGTCGGAACGCCCCTGTCTAGAAGCTACATTATGATGATTCTCAGGAACCATTTAGGAACCATTGCTATTGAAGCAGCTTGAGTTTGATTACATCATTGCAACTGTAACCAAGAGTTGAAATCCTTCCAAAATAGGGCTATATATATTTCGTTTATTTTTTTCTTTTTTCTTCCCGTTGGTTTATTTTCCAGAGCTTTATATTTCGGGTGTTTATTTAATCTTGCACTTTTTTTTGCCGGGATCTGGGCAAGAGCAATACATATGATTCTTTGCATTCTGATTCTATTATTGAATTTATGACGCTTATTAGAGGTCTTCATGGGCCGGGCTGGCATAATTAGAATAATTTTTTCAACGGGCTGGGCCGGCAAAAAAATGAACTGGCCGTACGGGTCGATAAAAATCTTTATAACGGGCCTACAAACCCGTTATAAAGATTTACACAGAAACGATAAATTATGAGTTATTTTCAATGAATATTGCTTTAACGAAAATAACATGTAGTAATGTGCGTCACGAACCGATACTTAGTTTGAGAACATTAATGCAGAAATGTAACTTTTACAATGCAGAGATCAGCATCGGATAGTTACATTATGTGGAACCCTGGCTTAATATTTTTTAGCAGACTCGTGCTGGGCCGAGATCAGGCTTGCATTGTTTTTCTACATACAGACGAGCCGAGCCGGAACTAGACTTAATTGTTCTCGAGAAGTTTAGAGCAGACAACATGATTTGCAAAATTATTAATAGCCATAAAGGACTTATGTTAACGTAATCTTTGGATATATACTTCTTAGTGACTCTTAAATTCACTTCTCAACAACGCGAAAGTTTGTCACATTTTCTGACTAATTTCTAACTGCAAAAGTATAAAATTGACAAGCCTGACTATTGAAGGGATTTGGAATCGAATAGCGTTTTTAATACCTAAATCAGGGCCTTAGCTAGAAGTGAATAATAGAGGAGGGGAGGGCTCAAGAAAATGTAGAAAGGGGGGGGGTCATTTTTTCTTTCTCTCTCTCGGAAGCAGAAATATAAACTAGTGGATATTTACACTATAGGTACTATGTTTCTTATTAAACTGTTATAATAATTTCATTTTATGCTAAGAAAAGAATATTATGATTAAAAATTCAAGTCTATGCACTAGTGTAATATTAAACATCATGTTAGCTTCATATGTAAATAGGATGAAACAGTGTCGAAATACTTATTTCAGTTGCAATTTAGTATTTTTGCAAAACTGTGAACGTGCCTCAAAATTAAATTAGATTTTTGAACAGAATTTCATTTGGATTTTTGGAATATAAATTCATTTAGTGGCCTTGGAATCTTTACCGGGGAAGGCTCAAAATGTTTTAGGAGGGACTGAGTCACCTTTAGCTACGGTCCTGACCTAAAGTTAAAAGAAACGTGTTTTTGAGTTCAGAGTTACGAAAGTTTTCACACGATATACAAAGAAAGGATTTTTTTTTCAAGTAACTTAATTAGCCTATCTGAAATTTCCCTTAATATATTTGTGAATGTTTCAAAATCTTTAAATATGTGGGTCAATAGTCTTTATTACTTCACCCAATTTGAACTTTCCACGTTACATAGTTTACGAGTAAAATAGCTGCGCCAGACAGACAGACACAAGAGTAATCTTATAATGGTTGCAATTTCACTTTTTAAGGGGGCTCAGGGGTTGAAAACTTTTCAAAAAATCGATTTTTGTATGATCTAGTTTGATTATTCAATTAATCCTTAACTCAATGCAAAAAACCGCATAAAAATATTTGCATTTTTAACGGAGTTATAAGCATTTATGTATGAACACTTTCATAGCTGCACCCATATAATTTCAACTTTAAGTCGCGTTTTCTCAAAACTTGATTTTTGACGACTAACACCAAGATTAAAAAAAAACTATTTGATGGAATGGCTTAATTTTTTTTGTGCATGCATATAACATCATTATCTATAGAATGAATTAATATAGTTTAGGTAGTTTAATATTTTGAGTATTTTTAATGAAAAAAAAGTTGTATTTTGAGGGTTTTTTAAAATTTTTAAGTTTGAGAGTTTTTTTAATAATGTTTTTCTCGAGTGATTGTTATATCCTTAATTCATTCTATAGAGTAAAGTTTCCTGATCATTTTAAAGTAAAAATTAGGTTCTTAAGTCAATTCAACGTTAAGATATCTTGGTGCTGGTGATATAAAACATAATTTTTTTTTTCGAAAATTGTGTTACACAAATTTTGCTATATTTCTTATTATATTACATTGAAGAACTTCATTTTATAATTTTATAAGACTACAAACATACCTTTAAAATATCAGAAAGTTTAAATTAATTACACTGAATACTTTTGTTTTTATATGGACTCGAAGCGAGAGCTCTGTTTACACGTTTTTCCGTATCGATCAACCCCTGAGTAGAGATGGGAAATACAGTTATTTTTGGTTAACAGGTTACGATGTTACACACTTGCACAAGTAACAGGTTCCAACAACCTGTTATTTTTATAACATGTATCTAATGGTATCCTGTCAAGAGTTGTTTTAATTAGAAGGCCTTTAATAAGATGTCTAAAATAATTTTGGGACGAGAGTATAGACGCTGTTTTTTGATCACATGAATCCACACCATTAATGTCAGTTTTTGCTTAAAATCTTAATTTCTACGGGACAAAACTTACCTAGTTATGCTACTTTTTAATTTCAAGCATTTTCAGCTTTTTTGGCACTAAAAACAGGAAGCAGGACGTTTCGGTCCTGCCATTTCGGTCCCGCCGTTTCGGTTCCGATACACTTCGGTCCCTAGCCATTTCGGTCCCTAGCCGTTTCGGTCCCAATACATTTCGGTCCCTTCTCCTGCAAATCCTTAAAGAGCAAGTATCGCAAATCTAAGTTTTGGTTATAGAAGAATATTTTTTTACATGTTAAAACACCTAGAAAGCTATAAGACCGAAGCATTGTATTTTATTATTATTATTATTATTATTTCTTAAGTATTTTAAAAACAGCTTTTTTAAGATAAATCGATTTTTTATGATACAGAACAAAATTTGAAACAGTTTTGTAATTGGAACTATAAATCTAAAATTAATGGTTTAAAAATTAGCTTTTTCTAAACGATAAGAAAAAATGTGTTAAAATAAACAGTGCTTTAACAACATGTAAAAAAAGAAATTTGAAAAAAAGAATTTGTAAAAAAAGAAATTTGAACTCCGACTTCATTACAGCCATATTTATCAAGGCCTATCCAAAGATAATCCAAAAGAACATGAAAATGTTATTTATAAACTTTCAATTAAATGCAATTTATCTAAACGGATTTTTATTACTTTTTCAAATTAATTACAGTTGTACTCGCGCAATTAATGCGGTGTTATCTTTCTACTATTTACAATGAAACAAAATCGCAGAAATATAAAAAATTTCCTTGCTCTGATTTTCTAAAAACACAGTCTTAAGAAACTAATAAATAAATAAATAAATAAAGCATATCCCCCCCCCCCTCCAAAAAAAATCTAGCGTCACACACACACACACAAAGAAAAACAAACTTCTGAAACTCCGTAAGCATTACATTTTTAACTTCCTAAATCAAAGAAACCGCCGCTCTTGTCAAAAGTATAACAAAAACAAAATAATTCCTTTCCTCTGATTCCCTTTAAACATTCAAAGTCAAAGAAAACACCACATGGGCAAAAATGGCTGACGAAATTAACTCTGCCAATGGAACGAAATCGAAATTTATCCGAATGGAAATTTTATCGAAATGTTAAAAAACACCTTTGATATTTTAATTCCAATGAAATCCATCTAATAAAATGATTCCATGCAACACTATTATCTGCAAAACAAATTATAACATTTCAACTTATATGAATGTGATGAGTTAAAAAATGTTTTTTCTTCATCCTGTTGAATAAAAAGAGTTGCAGTATTAGAAGTATTAGAATTAACAGTAATGAATAAACGGAATTTTCAGAACATTTTATAACAGTCGTAGCGGGTTTTTTTTTTTTTTTTTTTTCTTTTCTTTTCTTCTGGCAAATGGCCAGGTGTTTGTTCGCTAGTGAATTGGACTTTGATTGGGTGTTTGGGTAGGGCTATACAGCTACTAAGGTTTACTTATTCTGCATGGATAGGGAATGGTGGATGATACTTTCTAGATATTGAAAGCTGATAAGAACACGAAAGAAAGATTTGTGACTATCTGCAGTTGATTACGATCTCTTTCGATTTGCTTAGGCAATCGTAATAAAAGTTTTAAAAAAGACTTTTTTTTTTTTATTTCAAAATATATTTTAAAGGTCTTTTTATATTAATATCGAAAACAAATTTTGAAAATTTTATTTTTATTATAATTCAGCATTTTTTTCTCTTCTTTTTTACATACTTTGCAGATAATGCGTTCCAAATTTAACAGGGACTTTCCGTTAATCTGTTACTACATTCTGCACCATAAAAGAATAACGTTGTTATTTATCCTAATACGTTAAATAATGCCCATCTCTAACCCTGAGCCTCCTTAAGTACAGAATTCTAAAAAGACTATGTTTAAGATCAGTGAAGGAAGATTTAGAAGAATCAAAAGGCATTGCTGTTAAAAGATAAAATTATCTTTGGCAATATTTGAGAAGAGAATCCGAGTATCTCAAATTGTCTAGGGATTTCTTATCTGATAATAAGGGTTTAGATGATATGCAGACAATTAATGGAAGTCCAAAACACTTTATTCCTCATCATTACATTTATAGCCCTGGTATAGTAAGTGCACCAGGGATGTAGTGAAGGGTATACGGGGGTGTACACCGTAAACTTTCTGGATTTTTTTAAAGAAACACCGTATACCCTCTGCTTCTCATGAAACCCATAGCAAATACTCTGTAGAGTATACAGAATATACTCTCTGCTTGAGCATATACCTTCTGCACAGGGCCGTAGCTAGAAGTAAATAATAGAGGGGGCTCATATTTCCTCTCTCTCTCTCTGTGACGCAGAAAGATAAATTAGTGCATATTCACAATGTATTTACTATGTTTCTCATTAAAATGTTGAAATAACTTCATTTTATGCTAAGAAAATAATATGATCATGATGATGAAAAATTCGATTATATAATTAGTGCAATATTAAACATCATATTTGCTTCTTCTGTGCATATAGTATGAGAGAGTGCTGAAACACTTTAACTTTAGAAATAAATATATGCACTCAGTTTTTCAAAAATACTAATTTTAGTTACAATTTAGTATTTTTGAAAAACTGAGAAAAGTACTCAAAATTAAATTAGATTTTTTGAACAGTGTTTCATTTGGATTTTCGGAACATAAATTCATTTAATGACCCTAAATTTTTTTCCAGGGGAGGTTTAAAATGTTTTAGGGAGAGGAGGGGGGTCTCAGCCGTCTGTAGCATTCCCTAAGCTACGGCCCTGCCTCTGCGCCGATCGTATAACCTCTGATTTTTTTTACGACTACACCCCTGAGTATAAGAAGAACCCCTGAAATGGAGTTTTTTTAATCCTGACATCCCCAATTCAATCACTTAGTGATAAGTTGTATTCAGGATTTGTTGCCCAAGATGATTCATTTTCTTTGTTTAAAATAACTTATTTTCGGAATGAGTTTAATGTGTAGGAGCTTGTAGGTTGAAATAAGCTCTGGTTGCTGGATAGTTTGTTAGTGTTATATTTATTTATTGGCGGTCGGTTTTGGAAGTCTAGTGAGAGTATATTCTTTCAATTAATAGGTGGAATTTTCTTCTTGTTATTTGTTAGTGTCTAATATTCATTTTCATAGTGGTGTTTGTTCTAGTTTGATCTCTGGTTAGCCTCGGCAGTCATGGCGGGGTCAAAGATTAAAATTAAAAAAAAGTATTGGTCTTGAAAGTGCTGAATTAAAAAAGTACAATTGGAATGACTCCCGAGATGCGGAAGCACAAATTAAATATATTCCAGGTCTATTAGATTATGTTATTATTTCTGAATGCAAAGATGGAAGCTTTCATAGAGTTAACCCTATTCAAGTCAAGAAAGAAATTAAAAAAGTATTTACTAGATGTAATGAGATTGATGTATTTCGTTTTACGAGAAACAACAAAATACTCATTACTACGAAAAGCTTTGAATGTGCCCAAGAAATTGTAAGTAAAAAAAAAAAAATTTGATAGGGAGGTTAGACATAGTTTTATGAGAGAAAATATCACGACCAGATTTTTAATTTTCAAATTGATCCTGATATAACTATTGAAGAAATCAAAGAAGAAATTGAAGATGAAAACAATATTACAGTTTCTGGTTCATGGACAGTTTTTTGGTGCAATGGAACATCAGGGGGGTTAAATCGAACTTGCCCTGGCTTCGTACAGTTTTCCGAAATAGCATGATTTGGGTTTTCAAGAAACTTTATTGAATCGTAATTCGTCACTTTACCTCAAGAACAGAAATGTGTTTCGGGTTGATAGAGAAGGAGGAGGTTTGAGGAACGGTGGCGGTTTATTGTTGGCAGTAAATAATCGTCTTCCCGTAAAAATTGTTAACTTGCCGGTTATTGATCGAGATCACGAGTTTCAGGCCATCAAAATTTGGTATAAAAAGCGTTGGATAACTATCATAAATATCTATGCTCCTAAAGGTTAAAGGCGGTTAATTGGTTGGATAATATTAAAGGTCTAATTGGTGAAAATTATGTCATCGTGGGGAATTTTAATATCGATTTTCTGAACTGGCATAATAATCCTAAAAAGGTTAAGCTAGATTAATCTGGTAAGCTGGATCAATCGTAATGATGTTGTACTTATGAATTTTGACCAGGTCACTAGATTTAACACGGGGGGGGGGGGGTTCTTTTAGATTTAACTTTGGATTCTAATAATTTAGTTCGGTTTTTTGATTTCGTGGTTCAGTCAGATCCGATGGGGTCCAATCTTTATTCGATCTGTATTCAGGAGGTTCTTGGTGGTAGTGAACTTAGGAGAGAATTTTGGAGTCAAGTTAACTGGGATGGTGTGTGATTGAAGTTAAATGGAATAATGATCAGGTTTTCGATGGTGGTTTTGATAATTGGACACAGGAGGCTATCAGTGCTATTGAGTCGAGCTCGACGAAGGCTTCTGTTAGAAGGGATAATCTCCCTCCTTGGTGGGGGGGTCATCTCGCGTCGTTTGCTAGCGCTTAAAAGATATTATCATAGGAAAGCTGTTCGGTTAGTTAGTTTGGATTTTTGGTGTAAATATAAGATGCATAACGCTAAACTTAAAAAGGAAATTAAAAAAGATAATAAAAGGTTCTGGGATGCCGTGGCGAGGGAGGCTGGAAGAGGACCGAGGATTTATAAAATTATAAAACGTATGAATAGGAAGGATATGGCTGAAGACAATACCAATTTTAGTTTTTTTAACTGTCCGCCTGATGCTGTTTCTCAAGCGAATAATTTATCTGTAATTTTTCAAAATTGTCATGTAAATCAAAAAATTCCTATCGATTTTTCTGGTGAGGACGGTATAGAGCTAAAATTTTCTGTGGATCAATTGCAAAATGTAATCAATAAAAGTAAATCTTCTACGCCTGGTATTGATGGGATTAAGATGAGTTTTTTTTAAAAAGTTGAATACTCGGATGCTTAGTCAAATACTTGATATGTATAATCAGATTCTAATTACCAAAATTATTCCAGAGGTTTGGAAAGATGCTATCATGATTCCTATTAAGAAACCGGGGAAAAGTAGAAATGATATAAGAGGATATAGGCCAATCGCTCTGACTCTTTCGAGCGAGAAACTATTTGAAAAAATGATTTTAGAAATTTTACTCAACTGGAGCATAGACAGGAAAATCTTTCATACTAATCATTACGGGTTTATTCCTTTTCGCGATTGTGAAGGAGCTTCATATAAAATTTTTAACGACATTAGAAGGGCTAAACTATCTAAGATGAAGGGGTTTTTAATTGCTTTAGATATTAAAGGTACTTATGATAACGTGTGGTGGGATGGTCTGCTGTGGAAATTAAAAAAACTAGGTCTAGGTGCTGATCTTTGTGTCCTAATTCGGAATCTTATACAAGAGCTTAAAATTCGGGTTAAATGGAGAGGCTGCTTTTCGGATTTTTTCTATTATTATAGGGGTCTGTTGCAGGGGAGTCCGTTGTCTCCTTTTTTGTTTGCAATTTATCTAGCTGATATATTTGAAAATTTCGATTCAAGCATTCAATGTGTAATTTATGCGGATGACATTTTTTTTTTTATATGGATTTCACGATAATATTAATTGGATAAAAAATATTTTACAAGAAAACACCAACAGAGTAATTCATTGGCTTCAGGCTTGGAACTTAGAGGTTAATCCAAATAAATGTCAAATAATGAAAATTAGTAAATGGGAAGAGGGAGAGGTAGACAATTTTATTATTAAAGGACAAGAAGTAGATTTTGCTGATAATCTGAGAGTTTTAGGTGTTCATTTAAATAAACATGGTAAATAAAAAAATCATATAGACATGCTGAGAGAGAATTCAAACAAAAGATTAAATGTGATAAAAGTGATAGCTGGAATTGGTTGGGGTATTGAGACTAAATTCCTTATTCAGATAACTAGAAGTATTATTGGAGCTTTATTAGATGGGAATCCTAGAGTTTTAATGCAGTGCAATAAAACGGAAAGTCGTCAGCTCCAAGTGATTTATAATGTCAGTCTCAGATGGGCTAGTGGTCTGTCTATGGTATCCGATTCCAATTTTGCTAAAAGAAAATAAAGTTCGTAGGTATGATCTAAGGAGAGAGTTTCTAGCTATTAAACGTACTATTACGGAGTGTAAATATGAAGAGTATACGGATGTTCTTTCTCAAGACCTTATTTATAGGGAAAAGCATAGGCTTGGGAATTACAATACAAATGTTACGGAGATGATCACTTATAAATGGGGAAAAAAGATTGATAAAGACGTTCAGATAGTAATTGATATTTTGTTGTTCCAAAACAAAGATTTTCCGGATGACGTGATAAAAAATTCATTTAACAGTTTTTTAAATAATTATAAGGATAGTGCTATTTTTATTGGTACAGATGCTTCTAAAGATAATCAAAATACTGCTATTGGCATGGTGAATCAGAACTCTGGTAGTCGTTTGGCTTTCAAAGTTAAGTTCCAATATTAATTCAATTTTTTCGGCTGAGGCTATTGCTTTATTAATTGCTATAAAATTTTACACTAAGGAAAAGGGAATTTTTTTTTTTTTTTTTTTTTTTTTTTTTTTTTTAAATCACGGATGCTAAAAGCGTCCTTGTGGCCTTAAAAAACGTTCATCGAAAATCGGTCGCTATTATTACTCGTCTGAGGAATGAAATCAATATGAAGAAGTTGGAGAATTATGGTATTAATCTTATATGTGTTCCTGGACATAAAGGTATTGAGATCAATGAAGTTGCGGATAATCTAGCAAAACAGGGCCCTTATTGTAATGTTTGGATTCCCTGGTTTTCCCCGGAGGATTGGATTATGGCTATAAAATATAACAAGAATAAGGAATCGCATTGGAATGGGAGCAATATTGGAAAGATAATAAGGAGCGCTGTTGGGATTATGATAGAATAGGGTATCATCATCATAATTTGAATAGAAAGAGTGGTGTAGTATTTACAAGATTTCTAACTAAAACTGTCGGTCGACAAAAAAAATTTCTTAAAGGAGGTGATGCGAAGTGCAACTTATGTCGTGAGGAGGATCAGACGGAAGAGCATTTAGTTTTACGGTGTAAAAAGTTTACAGGAATTCATAAAAAGTCATATAAGAAGTTACAACTGTCGAGGAATGTTTCGTATGTGGAGATTTTTGAGGTAGCAGGTAAAAATGGTGGTGCTTCTCTTAAATGGCTTTCTAATTTCTTGGAGGAGATCTATATTCATTGTCCTAGTTAGTTTAGCGGGAATAGGTAGTGATTCTTTATGATTGGTGGTTTCTGTGTCTGGTGGTTGAATTTTTTTGGAGAGCGGTTGGCTTTTGGGTTACTAGAAGTCAACTCCTTGGTTTAACTCTTCTCGGTGGTCTCGGAGTGTGTATAGTAGTTAGTTGAGTTTTGACATTTGAGGTCGATGTTTAGGTGAGTTTATTAGGTGTTGGTTTTTTGGTTGGTGTTTGCGGATTAAGACAGCTATAAAGAAATAT
Organism: Maratus speculifer; assembly: GCA_964019185.1. NCBI lineage: Eukaryota > Metazoa > Arthropoda > Arachnida > Araneae > Salticidae > Maratus > Maratus speculifer. Next base: position 75,978,548 of record OZ025289.1, read on the forward strand.
AAAGCTGCTCACCGGGCCCATGAGGGGTGTTTTAAAATATTTCTCGCTGTTCAAAAAATATCTTGAAAAATTATCGCTGTTTTTAAGAGCTATCTACTTTCTGACCAATGAGAACGCACCAATAGACATTTATTCAGCTTTGAGACATTTGTCAGAAAATAGGTAGCCTTTAAAAACAGAGGTAATATTACCTCTAAATATCGTGAAAGATTAATCTTTCACGATATTTTTTAGAGTGTTGCAATGCAACCTCGGTTGCAGCAGCTATCGCACGATGAATTTGATAAATTTCCATTAAGGTTGCTTTTTTTATCAGGATTTTATATGTTGACAACATCCTCAATCTACTAATTAATAAATCTAATAAAATTTAAAGCAGATTCGGATTTCACTCACAAGTGGAAACCGAATCTAATCTTATCCTCCATAAACCATGGAGTCGAGACGATTCATCGTTACTTTTTTTTATTTTCACCATTCACTGCGCATGCTCAGACGTACGTGCCAAGTGGCTGTTTAGAACTTCGATATGCAATGTTTGTTTATGTTTTGCATGCTTTACGATCGGTGAATAAAATATGAATTTCAATCACGCGATATATCGTATAACTCATAAATATCCCAGATTATCACTTTTAAGAACTTCTAATAAACTTATAGAATTTAAATCATCATTATCTTCCCTTAAAAATTCCAACGCCCGCATTTTGAAATTTCAGGTTTGAACAGTTTTTTTGCATTTCTCTCTGAAACTGCTTATCCTTTTAATTTCAGACTTCAATCGTCAGGATTCTCTATTTTAATTATTCAAACAGCGTTTAATTACTAGTAAGCTGGCTGCTGAAATCCAGCAACTAATGAAATGAAGAACGTTAATAAACAAAAAGTTAGGGTCATCCAGGGTAATTTCTCGTCAAAAATCACCAACTTCCAATCACCATAAAAGGTATTAAAGTTATTGTGCCCAATTTTTTGTGGAATAAGCCTCCTTTGATGGCTATATAATAAAATGCTTACTTAAATATACAATGGCTTACATCTGTTTTTGGAACTTACTTATAAAAAACATCAACTAAATATTGAAGGATCTACTTCATTTTTATGTTCAAAGCATATATACTCACAGATAAATTAAGGTTTTTATAAAAACAGTCCCAAATTTCACTAAATTTTTTGCTTATAACTAGCGGAGTTTATAATATAAAAAAAATGTTCTTTCATAAAATATGACAAACAACACTGTACACAATTCCCTGTAATAAGAATCAGTGTAGCAGTTGGAAAAAAATATTTTTGGGACATCTCTTTTTCATAGATCAGTTGTTGATACTACCACATTTTTGCTAAGCCGAAAGCCAATTTCAACATTTATCTGAAAACCAACCTTCTTTGAGTAGCAGTTATAGTTATAATTATTTTATTCCAGATTTATAGCACTGCATTTCTGTCGTACTTGTATAAAATAAATATATTTAATCAATATCATAGCAACATTTTTCATTATGAATCAAAATTTAATTTAAATAACAGAAATAAATTCATATATTACTTTCTATCATATCTATTTTCAGAAATTTCTATAAAGAACGATAATGAGAGGTGTTTTTTGTACTCTCTGGTTTTCGACAAACTGTTTTCTCTGCTTATCTTCTTTCTGATAGCGGCACAGATGTTATATATGCACAACATTTGCATGTGTTTTTCTCCAAAAATTTTGTTTTTGAATGTGTGTTACAAATTACATACGGCATCACTTGGTTTTTTATTGCAATATAAATATAAAATAACGTGAAAAAAATGAAAGAGATTCTGATAAAAAGAAAAAAATAAATGATAGTTTGATATAAATAATTATTGATATTGTGCATAATAAAAATAATTTAAAGCAGGGTTCGTTGATTTAAATCAATTGATTTTTTAAAAGAAATCATTGATTTAAATCAATTTTTCTTTATAGTTATTTTTCAATAAATTTAAGATGTAAACAAACATGTTAATGTATTTTTTGATGTGATTTTATTTTATATATACAGATAATCAAACAGCTTTTAGAAAGTTAAAGTTTAATCTTTGTCAATAAGTAAAATACAATATAAAGTTTAGAAAAAAATGCTTATAAAATAATCTTGCAACAGTGAGGAAATCTAAGCAGAAATATATTAAATATTAGAATATTTAGCTATTGGTATTTAGAAAAACTTCTGCAAGTTGAAATAAAATGAAACTGTATGATTTTGTAGTGTTTTACTTTGGTGATGTCTATTATATTAAAGTTTGATCAAAATCTGAACCATTCAATAATTTTTTGTTTGAATCTAACATAGTAGATCTCAGCTTTTTTAGAATGGTGGAAGGTAAGATACTTGTTACAGTTATTGAAAAGTCTGATACTCAAAAACTTATAGAATTCATGATCAACTAACTTTTTACTGCAATAGCTTCATCTACTTCAGTGGAACAAATTTTTACTGCCTTTGGTTTAATGCATTTGAAAAGTAGAAATAGATTCCTAAAGTTGTTTAGCTCGTTTTTCTGTACCAGCACTTTAACAAAACAAAAATTAATAACTTAATTTACAATTAACTTTTAAATTTGTTTATAATTTTTATATGCTGCAGTTATTTTCATGGGTCAATCCATGTGAAATCATCCAGACCATGTTGTTCAACATTTTTGATTTTTTTAATTCTTTACCAGTTAATTCATTATACTTTTAGGAGTCTAAAACAAGGATTTAAAAAAATTTAAACCTTTTGAATTTTTTTTGGCATCCATTTTTTTGTCAGGTCACAAGTGGTTTTTCATGAAAATAGTACTTTACAGAATCCTTTATAACTTTTTTATTTTTAAACGTATCAAAATGATTTAAAAACCGTTATATTTAGTGATGAATGAACTAAATCTTCATAATAGGTATTTTTATGATAATGATTAAAAAAATTGCATAAAATAAGATTAAATTTATCATTTTTACAGTTTTTTTTTTTTTTTTTGACATAAAAAATTTTAATAGAAGAAAGTAAAACTCACCTTTACATTTATTTTTCTGAATATATACCCTAATGAATTATTCTCGGAAGAAATATGAAACATTTAAAGACACTCAACTTCTTTTTCTATAATTAGTCAAAGTTGGCATCCCAGCATCAAAACACTAAATTTGAAGTTCCATATCTAAAAAAAGGACTGGCTAAAAAATTATAAAAGTTTAGCAGGATAACCTTCTTATGGATGTAAACATGTACCAAAAATATTATGAGTGATATGTACATGGTTTTAAAAATATGGAACTTTGAAATTGGCTTGAAAATCACATTTGTTTACACATTTTTTAAAGAAAAACTACTCCTAAATGAATAATTTTTATTATTATTATTATTATTATTTCAAATGCTACTGTTAAAGGTATAATACATGTTTTTTCTTACATAGAATACATAATAATTAAATCTACTTTACACTCATAGAAATAAATATCTGGATATTTCATTGCAAAGTGTCTCACTAATATTGTAGCTGTGTCCAGTATTCTCGCTGACATTTGACCAACACTAGTAATTTGGCTAATTAAAAATTAAAAACATTCGCCAAATGAGAAAAGTATTAGCAAAATAGATTCGCCATGTAGCCAAAAATACTTAAAATTTTTAATGTATTCTCTTTTTTTTTCAATATGTTCTAAAATAACCCAAGATTTTATAACTGTGACATCGATTGTTAATCTAATTTCAACAATCCGCTACAGATATAAAATTATGTTATATTAAGTATTGATGCATATGTATGAAAAACGAAAAAGAAAAAGCAAAAATTGAGCACTAGCAATTTGGCGAATCTAATCGCTTGTTTATTCGCCAAATGAACAATTTAGTTACAATTTGGCGCATTGGCGAGCGACAGTGAGAACACTGGCTGTGTCCAGTGACTAATTAGTTCCAATGGTGTTAGTTTCCGAAGCATGTTACTTATTGGAACCCAAACTGTATCATTTTTGGACAGTTTGGGTTCCAGTTGAAAAGAAGTTGTTGGTCCATACAGTACAGGTGAAAAAAAGTGAATAAACCATAATATATTTATACACTGGCACATTAAAAATAAACAGGACAAGATAAGAAAACTTATTTTCAGTCATAGAATTTAACAGAAGAGAATTTGTAAATTTGTTCTTAATGATAAAATTAATACTCACATTCACTTAATCCTGGCTTAAAAATAAATGAAATATTAAGTTTCTGAGCATAAATTAAGTTTTAATATAATTATTTTTATGCAAAAAAGTTATTTATACTTTAAAAGAGGCATGTGAAGAAATGAGCAGAATGTATTATGCATTGTGAGTTCTTCATGGTGTGGAAATATGTGTAAACAAATAGATTTTCAAGCCAATTTCAAAGTTCCATATTTTTAAAACCGCCTACATATCACTCATAATATTTTTGGTACATGTTTACATCCATAAGAAGATTACCCTGCTAAATTTTCATAAGTTTTTAGCCAGTCCTTTTTTAGATATTGAACTTCAAATTTGGCGTTTTGATGCTGAGATGCCAACTTTGATTAATTACTGAAAAAGAAGGAGCGTCTCTAAATGTTTCATATTTCTTCTAAGAATAGTTCATTAGGGTATATATTCAGAAAAAAAAAATATATAAAGGTAAGTTTTACTTTCTTGTATTAAAATTTTTCTGTCAAAAAAGACAATTTTTCACTGTAAAAATGATACATTTATTCTTATTTTATGCAATTTTTTTTAATCATTATTATAAAAGTACCTATTATGAAAATTTAGTTCATTCATTACTAAATATAATGGTTTTTAAATCATTTTGAAATGTTTAGAAATAAAAAAGCTATAAAGGATTCTTTAAAGTACTATTTTCATGAAAAACTGCTTGTGACATGACAAAAAAATGGATGCCCCCCCCCCCAAAAAAAAAAAAAAAAAAAAAAAAAAATTCAAAAGGTTTAACATTTTTTAAATCCTTGTTTAGACTCCTAAAAGTACAATAAATTAACAGGTAAAGAATTAAAAAAATAAAAAATATTGAGCAACATTTTTTTCTTTTTCTGGATGATTTCACATGGAATGACCCATATTTTAACAAAAATACTAAAGGTTGAATTGATTTTTGACTTCTGATTTATATTTTTCCATACCTTCTGTGTAATAAAAAATTTTCCTTAGTCTAAAATTTTACCTCTGAATCATTTATGTAAATTGTGCAATATTAATAATATATATTGAAAATACTTGTAACATGCATGTGTGTGAATGTATTATAAATTAAAAGAAAAGTCATATAAAAACAATAATATTGTGTGAGATTAAAAAAAAAAATTATAAAATCTGATTTAAATGAAAAAAATTGATTTTTTTTTATTTTTATTAAAAAAAAATCATGAACTCTGATTTAAAGAATTAAAAATAATAATAACAGTAAATAAACAAAAATACAATAAAAAAATAAAACAGTTACAAATACAAATACATAAACAATTACAAATAATAAATTTAATAGGTAATAAAATTGTAATTATAATTTTCCTAATGAATGGTAAATAATAATACTTATAGTCATATTGAATGCATGCAGTTGCATCATTTAATCAGCACATTTCACTGAAATCTTTAATTTTTCCATTTTATTTCCCTAACAATTGTTATACCATAAAATACCGTTAATCCGCCCCCCCAAACGAAAAGAAAAATCGTACAATAGTTAGGGGAGGGCGCTTACACGGGATTTTTTTGCGATCGTTCAACAAAATTTACAGGAATGAATCATCATTAAATGAATGAATCATTGAATGAATCATGAATTTTTATACTTGAAAAAATTTGGGGTTTTTTTTAACGTAAATTCCATCGAAAAAACGCAGAAAAAAAAAAGAGAAATTAGTAAAAAAAAAAAGGCCAAACCAAGCATGAAATCAATTAAAAAATCTTGAAAAAACGCGCATTTCATCAAAGATTCATGATTCATTCATTTCAAAATGATTGATCCCACTCTCAATCACCTTTGAGAATCGGGATGGAGGGCGCTTTCTCGGGATTTTTTGAAAAATTCAAATTCTTTATAAAGTGGGGAGGGGGCATTTGATCGGGAAGGGCGGATTAACGGGATTTTGCGGTAAATTTATTAAACAGATCTTCTCCTTGCCACAGATGTGCAATGCCAAATTGGCGGTGGAGAAAAACATGTGCGAATGTGGTGCATATATGACATCTGTGCCCTGATAGCAACCAAGATTCCGCGTATGGTTTAGAACAAAATTCTTTTAAGAGAGTTTCTACACAGCTTATGAATATATGTGAATTGGCTCTTTCTATAAAGAGTAAATTTTTTTGCATTCAGATATTGAAATAAATATAGTTTTTACAATATAATACAATAAAAAATAATATAACCAGGGTTGGAAAAAAACCAGGTTTTTTTGAAAAAAACCAAAAAAACCGTTTTTTTTTGGTTTAAACCAGGTTTTTTTGGTTTAAACCGGGTTTTTTTAAAACATCCTTTTTTATTACATATACATGCATATTTATTGATAAAACTAGACATTGTTAAATTATAAGTAGTATAAAATCATTTGAAAATAATTTAAATTAAATAATTATAGTTAATTATGTAGAAAATTAAAAAAAAAATCATATTTTAATTTAAATAGATATTAGTAAAGTTATATGTTCAAACAATAAGCTACTCTACACAGTGAAACATTGATGCTTTGAAAATGTTTATACATAATCTTTTTATTATTTATAATAAACATTTGATGTAGTTTGATGAATATAGTTCTTTTCTACATTTAAAAAAAATACAAAAATAAATTTGAGATTGTTCTTGGGGGTTTTGTGTTTTGAGAGACAATTTGAAATCAACATTTATGGTCATTGGATTTAGCAGATAACTGAGGGGAAAAATAATTTGTTAGTATTAAAATACTAAAACTAGCCCCCAATTTTTGAATACTCATTCAACCTCATATTTTGATTTTAATTCTTAAAGATAATCTCCCCGACAGGGTTGGAAAAAAAATCATGATTTTTTTAAAAAAATCAAAAAAATCAGATTTATTTGATTTAAATCAGATTTTTTTTATTTAAATCGGATTTATTTGATTTTTTTAGAATCCTATATTTAATTACTGTGTTTTTATGTTTTTACGATACATGAAGCAGTTTTTTATAATAAATAACTAAAAAAGAATAAATAATATTTATAATTTATAAAAATAATATAAGAAATAATTATATAGTTAAGAAAATATTGTATTCTAGTTACTGATTGGTACTAAAAATTAAACATCTAAGCTTTAATCTAAAGCCATTCTATTATTTTGTAATTGAATTGTGCATAATAAATAATAAATAAATTTAAATATGTTGTAAATGAATAGAAACTGGCAAAATTCAAAAAACAAATTAAATTCAGTAGACCCCCTCAAATCCACTGCCCTAATATCCACAACTCTCTAAAATCTGTGCATAATTTACAGATGTAAACAATGAAGCTCTCAGGTCAGGTATAAGGACAAAATTTGACTTTTTTATTTTTATATCAATTCTATGTATATTTTAATCTGTAACTTTCATTAATATCGCTAAATTCATGCTTTTCATGAAGGAAGAATAAATTTATTTCTGAAAAAAATTCAAGGTATTGCTAATATCAGTGGTGATCACAATCTTTTTGGAAAATGCATTTATACATTCATCAAGCTTTTTTTAATTGTTGAGTTTGGGTAAACCTGAAATAAAACTTCTATATTTTAAGATATTGATGTGAATTAGTAGTGCACCTTTATGGAGCAAGTTCCATTGAATAATTTAGGAAAAAATGCATCTCATCTTTATAATAAATATTTAGTTATACATTATTGATTACTTCATCTTTGTTGCTTTCAATATTTTAATCATTTTTAATTATCTAAATTTTTATTATTATAGTTTATTAACTTACATAATTGTTTTAATGTTTTACTATATTATAAGCATTCATTAACTTCAGTTGCATTATTAATTACAATCAAATTACTGTTTAAAAATGTAAACAAACCCATGACCAGAAATCCACAAAATTCTAAAATCCACTCAACCTCTGGTCCCAAGCTGTGCGGATTTGAGGAAGTCTACTGTATTCATTTAATGCAAGCTATTTATTAAGGGATAAAAATCACAATTAATTCTATATTTCTTAAGCAAATAGGAAAAAATCAGGGATTTAATTGTTTGAACAAAAACACTAATTTAGAAGCTTTGTCTACTCCTAATTTATTATGAAGGCTTGAATGAACTACTCCAAAATAAGAAAATTGTTTTTTTACTCCAGTAGATGAAGCCACGGTTGTTGTTATTTGGTAAATAAATTCAATTTCAATTTTGCTGATTCTCTCTTTAACTCCCTTTACATAAAAAGATTTCTGCCAATCATAATCTGTCATAATATCAGAAACTTTTTTCTCAAGCAATGGTAATTTTTGGAATGGGCCGTTTTTTGCTTGAAAATGTGGTACAGTGGTGAGAAGATTTAGACAATCTTCTTTAATGAATGACAAATCTTCATTATTTTTCCTTACATTAAGTTTCATTTCATTTTGATTTAAAAGAAAGAACCTTAATTAAATAAAACTCCAGCAAAATGACAGCCATTAATAGTTTGTTCATATCTTGCTTTAAATTTTGTAGTTCTATCGTTATCTAATACATTTTCTAACTTTTTACCCAAAATTTTTCTTTGATATGTGCATTCATGTGAAATTGCAAAAAATTGATTTAAATCAAATTATTTTTTTTAAATCAGTTGATTTAAATCTTGATTTAAATCAGTTGATTTAAATCATGCCAACCCTGCTCCCCGATAGGAAAAAAAAAAAAAAATTCCTTTATACTTTCATCAAAATCTTAAAGATTATTCAGTTATGTAGCTCCATATTCAAAAGCATTGTGCATGTTATGATAGATTACTTTAAATATTCTGCATTTTTTAATGAAAATATTTTATACTAAATATGGAATATTTTTAATCCATTTTATCTTTGATCAGTTCACATATTCTAAGATTTTTCTTTAGAGCAATGGAATATGTTCACCAATGCATCCTATACATAAAAAATAACCTAGAATCACTATATTTAATACTTTTTGCTGAAATAAAGTGTTAAACGTAGAAAATATTTATATCCAATAATTTGTAAATCTTAAATTGCGAAGAAAAACAAGAAAATATCATTAGATTTTTTTTGAAAAAAACCAATTGGTTTTTTTGAGAAAAAAACCAATTGGTTTAAACCGTGGTTTAAACCATGGTTAAAACCAATTGGTTTAAACCGTGCCAACCCTGAATATAACATATAAATCTGTTGAAATTTTTCAATATTTTCAATTTCAAGATTTGTGCTTGTAACGATATATATATATATATATATATATAACCATTAATTATAAAACAAATGTATATATGTATTTTTTTTTTTTATAGTAAAAAATCAAATATTTCTGGGAACGGCGTTCCCATGCATTCTCACCCAACTATAGCACTAATCAGAATTAACAAATAATAAAAATTGTATGAAAAATGAGCAACTTTACAAAATAATGTTTCACTGCAAATGCAGTCAAAATATAATGTTCACAGTATGTTTACTAGATGTATAGAGCAACTTTTGTGAAAGTCTCAAAAACAACTTGAAAATTCTGAAAATCATCCATCGTTGATAGAATAAGCTCAAAATCCATTGTTCCCAAAAGCAAATAAAAAGACGAGAGGCTTTATCCAAATGCAGTAGCATGTGCAATAGGGTGGAGCGAAAAAAAATTTTTTTTTGAAAATCAAAAACGGGTAGGTGCCAAAAGTTGCCTTTATATTAGTACATCAACTGCGTGAAATTTTACCGCTGAAAAAAAATGGCTTGAGTCTGCGCTTTTGCTCCAAAAATCGAAATTTTGGGTAAAATTTGTCATTTTTTGACATTTTTTCAAAAAAACTAAAAAATTTCTACAGAGCTGGTTAGTATTTAAAAGTGTTGCTCAGACCTTTATATTTATCTGCTTAACATATTTAAACTATAAAACAATATGTATATTCCCTATAGCTGGAGCAAAACAGACAACTTTAAGTAAAAAAACAGCATCACCACTCTATTGGGTCATATAACGAATTGTTGTTTTTAATACAGCTCTTGTTTTCAAAACTACCTTGGACATGCGTCGTGGAGGTGGCTATATTTCCTATACCATCCGGCCCAACTATTCGATCATCTTAGTACAGTGTTTTATTTATACATTGATTTGTGATTTTCTTTATAAAAATTTGGCATGTTGTCGATGCTTCCACCTTGTTCATCAGTTCTTTGCATCCACATGCTGCTGTAACTATCTTCATGTCTATTTTTACAGTTTATACAAAAAAAATGAGAAGCAGAGTAATGCACGGGAATATTATTAAAGGGATCTATTCGGCCATCTATTATATTTATCAAACATACATTCAGTTGATGAATAATGATTGGAAGTTCTGTTACCACAACATTTTTTCAGCCAATTGTATTTTTTTTATGTAATGATTTGCTTCAAAGATGATTTCAGATATTTGAATTATAAGTATGCCATCATTTATTCTACTTTTGCATTTTTTATATGTTGAGAAGCGAGCTGTTTAATGTGATGGTCATCGACAGCGAGAATTGCAATGAAAATTTGTTCTCCATGTGTAAAGCAACCGCTGTTGTAAATAACTTTTTTTTGCATTAGTTTTATGCCGTTTTCTAAGTGTTTTCGTATCCAGTTAATTTCCTATTAACTTTTAGATCCCCTTTTTATGAGTGGACAACATTTGATGGTGAAATGTCCTGGGCATAAACTTATAATGCATTGTGCTTTATGAGGGAATGGACGGATATCGACTATAAGTGCTCATTTAAAATTAGGAGAATTTTATTTGTCACTGTGAACCATTTTGCATGGGGTAAGCTTAGAATTGTCTATATGATATTGAATCATTCGCTGCTTCAACTCCAGTGAATTTCCTCTGCGTCAATTATTAGAGAAGTCGATATAAAACGTTCTAAGCTACATGGATTCACTGGATCAATAAGGAAAATCTTTGTCTACGTAATATTCACTTCCTATTGCAATGTTTTTTTTTTTTTAAATAGAGAAATTTTCTCAAATTGAGAAAAAGATACTCAGAACAGACTAGAAATTTCTGTCGGAGATTGCAAAGCTAATTCATAAGGAAAGCTATTTCTCAAAGAATGGGGAATAGAAATTTAGAAAACATCTCACAGAAAAGACAGCTCATAAAGTTAATAAAATTTTCCGCTTTATATAAGCACAGATTGGCAATCAGCGTCTATATGTTCACTCATCAAATCTATAATCCAAGTTTATACCGCGGGATGTTTTATACCAAATGTACTACACACCTAAATAATAGATCTAAAATCTTATTAGAAATTGCTAGACTACGGAACAACACAGGAAACGACATAAAGCATACTAAAACTTCTTTAGAAATATTGTTGTTTTACACGCAAATTTAGTTTGCAATCCTCTGTGACGATCGTCATAATATTAAACAGCTAACTTCTCAGCATATATTCAATGTAATAGGTTCAATAAATGATGGCATACAATCAATTTTTAGGCAAATCATTGCATATAAAATGTAATTGATTGAAAGAATGCTATGATAACAGAACTTCTAATCATAATGTACTAATTGCATGAAATTTTAATGAAGATAATAGACTGCTGACTAGGTTCAATTAAGAACATACCCAATACATTACTCAGCTTCTCTTCTGTTATACATGGTATAAAAATATATGTGCAGCAGGTCACACCAGCATGATTCAAATCATCCAAAGTCTATGAATACAAAGAAGAGATAAACTAGTTTGATATATAGAAAACTTATACTCGTCTTCGGGAAAAAAATAACATTTCAATACATAAATAAAACACTGGGCCTAGATGATTGGGTGGTTGAGACGGGTGGGATAATGCAACCACCTCTATGAGTTATATACACAGTAGTTTTGAAAGCAGCTAGGTAAAGAATTCATTCAAAGAACATTTCGTTGTATGCTCCAATAAAGAGGTTAACGCTGATTTTTCACAAAAAGTTGTCAGAATTGCTCCAATTATACAGACTACAGATATTGTTTTATAGTTTAAATATGTTAAGCAGATAAATATAAAGGTCTAAGCAACACTTTTAAATACTAACCATCTCTGTAGGAATTTTTTAATTTTTTTGAAAAAATGTCAAAAAATGACAAATTTTACCCAAAATTTCGATTTTTGGAGCAAAAGCGCAGACTCAAGCCATTTTTTTTCAGCGGTAAAATTTCACGCAGTTAATGTACTAGTATAAAGGCAACTTTTGGCACCTACCCGTTTTTGATTTTCAAAAAAAATTTTTTTTCGCTCCACCCTAATGTGCAATATTGCAGGTGCTATATTGACAATAATTGATGGATATAAGGATTAAATTTTATGGTTATAAAAATTTTTTTCTTTATGTTATTTGTTGTTAATAACTATTATTCTTTATTTCAGGAAGAAGTTCTCTCCAAACACTACAGGTATTTAAAGAGAAGGAATTTACTTTGTTTTTATTCATCTGCAGTGAATGAAGAACAGATTAAGACAAAAAATCCTGTGATATCTGTACCATCAGTGAAGTTTGAGGATTTGAATTTTGAACCTCCTGTAACTCATTCTGATCTATGTAATGCCCTTCAAATATGTGATTCGGTAAGAATTCAAAATGATGAATTCTTTGCGAAATTTGCATTATATTTTTTAAAGGAAAAATCTTAAGAGCCTGTGCTTGTGATGCAATGACACTCACAAGCTAATGTTAAACCAATGACAGTGATCTTTACCGATGTCTAAGTAGATATTTTCATACTTTTTTGATTTTGGTTGCAGTTTTCTCTCTGATGACACTTTTAATTTTAAAATAAAGAGAAAAAAACCTGCAATTAAATTAATTTAAAAAAAAAAAGATGAAAGTTCCTAATTGATATTATATGAAATATAATTTCAGATATTGTATGAAATGTAATCTCAGATATCATATGAAATATCTGTGACTTTTGGTAATAACCAGGTAAGACACATTTTTGAAAAAATTGAGATAATTTGGGAAAATGTAGCTTTAAAAGAGTACTTTCATCTGACATAGTACTGAAAAATGAAAATCGAATACTTCACATCATAAGGCGACTATAAATTTTCATTTAAAAATTGAATAAACATTAATAATCAGATAAGTGCATAAAGTAACGGTAATAACCAGATGTCTATTTATTTTTTTAAATTGTCTATAATTGTAAAAATGACATAAAAATGGCTTGTATAACTTATAAATATTTCTAAATAATTAAATTAACGTCCATAAACTATAAAAATTACCTATCTGTGGTGGGAAACTGCAACCAGCTAGTGGATAAACTTGCAAAATAATTACACAAAATAAATGATCTGGTTAATGCTATGTATTCATTTAATATAATATAAATAAACGATTATAATAATAAAAGTTGATAAAAATGAAATTTTTTTTTATCATAATTGGAACAGAAATTATCAATTTAAATTAAATATTAATTTAAAAAAAAATTTTTTTTTTAAGACAATGCCACAGATATATTAGTTTTAATTTAATAAAAAAGGAAATAACTTAATTTAATTTAATAAAAAATTGACAATGTATTTAATTGTTGTGAAATTATTGTTTAAAATGTAAATAAATATTTAATTTTGTTTACATTTATTAAAAATAAATGTAACTTTATCTGGTTATTACCATTTTACACTTATTAAAAATAAATGTAAAACGGTAATAACCAGATAAAGTTACATTTTTTAATTGATTCTCAATTAATAAAAACCATTTTTATATAACGATTTTGACAAAAAAAAGAGGTTCTTATATCCTAATTGAATGTAGTGAAAATTATTAAGTTCTAATCTGTTTTATAAAAGTAATGATAAAAAGACCTTTTTGAAAACTTTAAACGTTAATTGCTCAAAGTATTAAAATTGTGCCTTAACTGGTTATTACCGGAAGCCACAGATATAACCTCAGATATTGTATATATATAAAAATATTAAAATAAAAATGCAAAATTATAAAAAAAAAAGTATTGCTATTGATTTAATATTAGCTGGAGAGTGTCTTCATTTTACTAGATTAAGCTCTTAAAATTTCGTTTTAAAGTTTCTGCTTCCCAAAACTTTTCAGTTATTAGATGCAAATGTAACATGCTCTGCAATGAAATGTAAATTTTTTTTTTCTATCACTAGGGGGGCGCCACCCCCCTGCTCGCTATGCTCGCCAATCCCCCGCGTAATCGCTTCGCGATTCCAAATTATTGGCTATCCCTGCTTGCTGCGCTCGCCAATACTCCATGGTATGAATAAGCAGTTGCAGACCTTTCAACTGATGTGTCACACGACTGGTGTTGTAAAGAAATTAAAAATGTGCCCCCCTGGGGGCAGAGTGGGAGGCGACACAAAAGACATCCATAATATGAATAAGCAGCTGCAGACCTCTCAAATGATATGTCACACGACTGGTGTTCTAAAAAATTGAAAATGTGCCCCCCTGGGGGGCAGAGTGAGGGTGACACACAAGACATCCGTAAAATGAATAAACAGTTTCAGACCTTTCAAATGATGTGTCACACAACTGGTGTTGTTAAGAAATTAGAAATGTGACCCCCCCCCCCCCTGGGGAGAGCAGAGTGTGGGGGTGACACACAAGACATCCATAATATGAATAAGCAGTTGCAGACCTTTCAAATCTTGTGTAACACGACTGGTGTTGTAAAGAAATTAAAAATGTGTCCCCCCTGGGGAGCAGAGTTGGTATTACACACAAGACATCCATTATATGAATAAGCAGTTGCAAACCTCTCGAATGATGTATCAAGCGACTGGTGTTGTAAAGAAATTAAAAATTTGGCGAAATATTACAGTTATCGCCAAGTTGGCGTCACTTTTGAAAACTAATTTTGGTCACCAAATTTGGCAATATATCGCCAAGTTGGCGACAAACTTGGCGATTGTTGACGATTGTAACCTTTCCTCTCTTTATGGTAACCCATACGG
This sequence comes from Maratus speculifer, assembly GCA_964019185.1. Taxonomy (NCBI): domain Eukaryota; kingdom Metazoa; phylum Arthropoda; class Arachnida; order Araneae; family Salticidae; genus Maratus; species Maratus speculifer. The sequence continues at coordinate 75,993,672 of OZ025289.1, forward strand.
CGATGCATAGACGGAGCACTTTCCTGATTGGTCTATTCGGCTCATGGAAGGAGTGGACAACCCGGATTCGTTAGTTCCGGAAATCTTCCACATCAGCATCATTCCAGGAGTCATTCCTTTTAAGACTAGTTTTTTTTTTTTACTATAGAAGGATTTATATGTATCATAATAAAATCCTAATTGTTAGTGATATTGCCTATATTCCATAAACTTGTACATAACATTGATACACACAGTGCCGAAACTAAAGGGGGGCAGAGGGGGCATGTGCCCCGGGCACCAACAGAACAGAAGGTGAAGGGGGCACCAAATTAAGATTTTTTTAGTGTGTTTGTTATAAAGAATGCATATATGTCAGGGCGCCAAAATACATATTTGCCCTGGGTGCAAAAAGGCTAGTTTCGGCGCTGGATACACACTAGAAATCTTCTAATCTGCCTATTTCAATTTTTGAATTCAGCTGTGATTACCATAAACATCAGATTAGAAAAAAAAAAGTAACCTTATGATTCGTGTGCCACAAAACATGTGTGCAATACATATTGTGTACTGTCAATTTTTATCTTTGTTTCCATTTTTAATTTAATTTTACTTATTTTTATTATTTTTTTTCTTTTTTGTAAATGTTAAAAATTTATTAGCATAATTACATTGAAAAGTTTTCATAATGATTACAATTGTTGAGTTAGGCATTTTTATGATAAAAATCGATTAACAAGTGATCAATAATCAGTTTGACAAATGAAATCAGTAGATCTTTGAACAAATCTGTTATTTTCTTCTGTTTCTGGGTTTTCAGGCATCTTACACAAGCTTCATTCATTAAATGTTTCAAAAGCATACATCCGTGCTGTTTGTATTGCACTGTTGTGGCGAATATATCAGGCCCTTTTCAAAATGTGTTGCATCTTCTGTGTGAGTAATACAGCCTTCAATCACCTGTTGTATTCTTCATTGCTTTCATCTTCAACCTTTTCTACCATCACATTTTCAACGATTTCTTTATCAGTCAGAACGTGCTGTGGAACTTCTGTTTGGTCTAACTGAATCCAGTCCACAATTTCTGACTCAGAAACATCTTAACACCGAGGCAGTTGGCTGAACACTTTTTTGAAAGCCTTATTATAAATGAGATTGTCATTAATAATTTCACCCTGTTGACAGTGCCGGGCCAAAGATATAAAAACATGGAGGATTGGGAGCAGGAAAACACAATGATATGAGTCAACTGCTAAAATTAGATTTTTAGCATTTTCCACCAAGTTATGACTTGACAGATCATCCCTGTCTATCAAGAAAGTAAGGAAAAAGCAAAATTGTTGAAACAAACAAACAAAAAAGGTACAAATAAAGAAGCTTTATTACTGAATCCAAACTTTTATCTGATTTGTTCGTAAATTGTATGTTCCCTTAAATAACTATTTTTTTTACTATATTTTTTACTTTGTTATGATTTACCAATTGAAAATGGTTGCCTAATTTAATACTAATAGCCTTTATATGCAATTTTCAATATATGAATGTCAAGTTTTGCATTATTAAACACTGAAATATATTTTTCTTTTTACTGGAAAAGCAATATTCTTGATGATCCAAAATTTGGTAAAATCAGAAATTCGGATTTGGAAAAAGTACCAAAGATGCCAGACTTTAAGCTTTGTAATGTACTGAATTGTATGCATAAAAATTTATTAGAAATATATGAAAATTGAATAATTATGTTTGAGATATATTTGATAGTTCAACTTTGAATTATAGACAATGATTATATATCTGCTGTACACCTGCTAGTCAAATGATTTATCAAACAGCTGCCAGATAAAAAATCCCTGAAAATTAAAATTATAAATTAATGTTTATTCATTAATTACAGGAGGATTTCAAGGAAAATTAGAAATTTGTATTTGTCATTAAAAAATATGCATGTGTGTTAATTTCAAATAAATAAAAAAAACTATGCATGTCCAAAAATAAAGTTACAATCATTAAATTTGTGAAAATTGATGATCTATTTATTATGTTACCATGAAATTTGATACAGAGGTATATTACAATGAGGTTAAAGAAGAAATTGAGAAAGAGTTCTCTTTGTCCCGATTAAAATCTTTTAAAATACTTTTTCTTTCTGTAAACATCTAGCCTGATATGATTTCCAGAAAAGTGTATTGATTGGACAGTTGTGTTTGACTCTTTCATCAGGGTTCAGTATTAGTCAGTTTGAGGTTTTGACGAAAGAAATACAGTAAACTTCCTGTAAGATGGAAATCTATCTAGCTTGGAAAGATTTTCAAATCATTTTGTATCCATAGGCATAAAGTAAAATTTGTTTAAAGCAGAATACTGTCTACTACAGAAAGTTTTCTTGATCCCGATCAACTTTGCCTTCAGAGTTTACTGTCCTTTTTAAAATTGGGCTACTTGATGAGTTTTTAATTAATAGTCGAAACGAATATTAGAATTTTAAAATTCTATGTCTCAGGTGCATTGAGAGAGGTCTTGGATTATCGTCACAAATCTTTTCAGCCCTTAATGTGTTCTAGATTTTGCTAGCTATCACAGACACACAGTGTGAAGCTTTCTTTTTTTGGTACAAATTTTATGCATCATATCTATTGGGCATTTCACATTGTTACAAAGATAAAGATATATACATATGTATATATTGTTTTTTTATACTGATTTTAATACTATTATTATCATTTCAGATTGAAGAACAAATGGCATCTCTCTCATCAACGCTGTCACTAACTCCAGATGATGTTGATAATAGAATTTATTTTATGAAAATGATTGAATCACTTTTAAAACCTTTTTTTGGTGATATAAAAATACAGCTATTTGGATCTACTCTTAATGGGTTTGGTTTCAGAGGATGTGACCTTGATATGTCATTCGAAACCATCACTGATGTAAAAGAAAAGGTAAATTTTATCGCTGGATTATTCAATGCTTCAAAATCAAGCCAAGTTTTATTTTTCTAATAATCATGTTTGATTCTTGTTAATTATTTCATTCTATTTGTTAAATTTTTATTAATTATTCCTTCAGTTTTAATTATTTCAGTTGCAAATTGATTTTATTTGTTATTGTAAGATAAAATAGTTAATAATCTAGGAGGGCAGTGAGGAATTGATTATTAACGAACATATCTGGAATATGAACAGAAAAATTAGATTTTTGTTACAGACATTTATCTTTTAATTGCAAGTTAAATTATGTAAAACATTACCATTGATTTGATTAGATTAGATACTTCTAACCTTTCATGTTAGATAGCCACATTTATATGTCATTCTACTCTTAAAGTTTCACAGGCCAAATTCAAATGAATAACATAATCAAGAAATGTATTTCAAGGTCAATGTCAAGTTTTATATAGATGCTGTGAACTTAAGAATCTCCTTTTATATTAATTTGTTAAAAAAATATTTCATCTATTTGTATTTACATACATATTTAATTTTAGAACTAAAAATTCTACATAATTTATTGTATTAAAATTAAGTATTGCATACAAATATGACTTCTTGCAACTTGATTTAGTAAATTGCAAAAAAGTATTTAGAAAGAGATTTAATTATAAAAGTAGTTGTGTATATTGATAATCTTAAGGTTAGCACTCAACAAAGTTTAATATGCTATCACTACTGCATTTATACTGTAATGATACATGAGAAAATGCATATTTATGCAACTTAGAGTTCTTAGCATGATGCTGTTGGCTTCGAAAAACTCTCACTATTTATGTCATGAAAGGAGAAAATTCCTTTTGTCAGCAGGCTTTTATTTTAAAACTGATTTATTTGGTATATTCGTTATCTCTTATATTATATATTTTATTGTTTTTACTATTGACTCTATTCTATGTAAAAGAAAATTCATGTCTGTAACTTAAATAGCTTCCAAGTATAAATACTGTTCCAGACAGATTGAAAAGCCAGACTATAAATGTTTTGTGAGATAACCAAAGCCTTTAAAAGAAAAGCAAAATAATAAATATCTCAAGTCATATTTTGTCTTATTAAATCTGCTTATTGTAAAATGTATGTATGCATGCAATTCATTTTGTAGTTTTATCCTTTTTTTCAGATTGATTATTTGGAGCAGCCTGATGTTCCTCTAGTCAGTGAGGTATTAAACGGAAAAATTTCACCAGCAGAAATTGCTTTATTACCTCCTAAAGAACAACTCCTATTTATTCATACTGTGTTGCTGGAGTTTTACAGAGAATCAGAAGAGCCACCCATTTTCATCAAAGCTCATATTCCTCTAGTCCGATTTTATCATGACAAGTATGGCTTGAAATGTGATTTAACTTGTAGAAATAGGTAAAAATGCATTTTCACATTTTGAGCATTTGTCTTAATAAATCATTTTCTTTTGTAGATAATTTTATAATGTTAAACTATCAGTTCACCTATATAACCCCTTTGTCATAAGTGTTATAGACATATGCTGTATAGCATGCTTTAAATCCTTAATTTTTACTTCAACTATTTCTGAATAGTAAGCTGTGTCTAATTTAATCATCTAATTAAATCATATGTATATTTTTTTGATTAAGTCAGCCAAAAACTTGGAAATTGTGCTTCTCAAAAATTAAAAACATATTGAAGATGCTTTATGTGTTAGTTTTAAACTTACAATACCCTTTTAATCTTTTGATAATATGAGTTGTAAATATCAGATAAAAGTCATTCCTTCTTAAAAGACACAAATCTTCCTTAAAATCTACAAAGTTCTTCTTTCTCCCTCTGTTATTGCTAATCATGTTATTCTGAAGTACAGATTAATAATAATTATGTGATAAAGAAGGATTTAGTAGATTTTAAGATCATTATCATTTTTTAAGAAAAGATGTTTTTTGATCTTAAACCATCTATCCTGAAGGACTTTAAGTTGCATTTATTCTTTATCTTGTTTTATAATCATGGTTTGTCAAGTCGTTATCATGGTATCATGAATAGTGAACCAGATTATATTTTGACCATTTATAATTTTGATTTATGCCAGAAATTTTAAATTTTCTAAGCCTAAAAATAATTTATCCGCACTTTTTGATTAGCTGGAGGCCAATGTTATATAAATGTATCTATATACATATGTATATGTACACAGCGGTGGGCAAAAGAGGTGGTCACTCTGGGTGCAGAAATTTAGGGGGCATCAAATTTATACTACCAACGTCATTTTGGAGAGTTTAGTGTCAAATTGGGAGAAGGGGGGATGCCAAATTGAAACTTTGCCCTGGTGCAGTTTTCTCTTTGCATGCCCCTGTATGTATATGTAATGTATATACACACACATACTATATACGTATATATTCACATGCATGTAGATAAAAATATACCTTAACAATAAATTGAGAAGCAATTTTCAAACAAATTCCATTTAAAAGTACTTTTTTCTTCTGTACGACAGTGTAAAAATTAAAAATGTGCAATATTTAGAAGTTTAAAAAATTGCAATAGATTATTCGTTTTTATCCATACAATAATACACCTGCTTTGTTTTGTAGGTGGAAAATTGAAAAAATTCTTTTGTCATCAGAAACACACCTTTGTACATAAATTTAAAAATAAATTTTTGTGATGAATTGTCACTTATGATAAATTTCCACTGATAACTGAAATCTTAGAAGGGAAAAAAAAATGAATAATCATTATTATGATATATATAATTTGAAGTTTTGTTAAACTGTTGTTATTGTTACAGGGTTGCTTTTGCTAATACAAAGCTGCTGTATTTATTTGGAAAAATGGACGATCGTGTTAAACCTTTGATGATGACAATCCGTTACTGGGCCAAGCATGTTGAACTAATAGGAAAAGGTTTGATGTTTAATACTTACACAATATCTCTTTTAGTCATTCACTTTCTGCAAACCAGAAATCCGCCAATATTACCTAGTGCGGAATACATTTTATCTTTGTCAGGTTAGTATTTTAAAATTGCATATTAAAACTGGAATTGTTTAATCTATAATACTTTTATTTGTGCTTGCATAAGAAATAGCATAAAAAAAAAAAATCTTTAATTCTCTTTAATTGTATAGTTTGTTATTGAATTTCTTTTCATTCATATTTGTCATTAAACTTCTAAACAGTGTCCCAGTGTTCTACTTAAATGCTCACTTAGAGCAATGGAAAGTTGAAATAAAGCATAATTTGTTGTTTGGTTACTATTTATAGATCAAGAAAAATCAACTATACCACCTGATTTAAAATAGTACCCTTCATTCATGAATTCATATAATAATTTGTCTAAAAACCATTTCCACACCAGAAATAAAGCAAATTGTAATTTTTTTCCATTGTTTAAACAAATTTTGTTGATAAGAGTTTTGTCCAAATATTTTTTTTTTATATGTTTCAAATTTAATTATTGGGGTGGATTCAGGAAAAGTTTGGGGCCTATTTAGACCTACATCACAAAAATCACAAAAGACCCCTTTAAAATTTCTTCTAATAAAATAAATCATTTCGCAATATTTCATTCTATAAAAACATACGCTTCATTAATTATTTTAGTGTGTTAAATTTTAAAATCTGTTACTTTTTAAATAAAACAAGTTCACCAGAAAGAAAATGGTTTTTGCAGAAACATTTTAAGAAGAAGTTGTTATTAATAAGTACTTGGTTAGCATTTGAGTTATCTGATTTCATCTTTCATTACAAATTATTTATCACAAAAATATGATAAATTTTGCAAAAATAACTTATACTTTTCAGAAAATAGTCTTCAAGAAAAAGCTGTGCATTTATTTCTGTTATTAAAAAACATGTATAACTGATTTCCATTAACTCTCCATTTTTAACACTTTCCAACATAGTTGTTTATGAATTTTGTTTGCTTATCTGTCTGTGCTCTAACTCTTGTAAACATACAGATTGTCATGCAATTTATATATGTTAAAGAGGTTTACTGTGGCATTTTGGTATTGAAAATAAAGTATATAGCATTTATAATTAATTTGCAAGGAGACTCAACAGAATTCCATTGCATTACAATAAATTGAAAAAAAAAAATATTTGCAATGTATTTTAATTTTCAAACATATTTAAACGTCCATTTAAATTATCCATTGCTTATGTAAATTATTAAGCTGTATTGTCAAATACTTATTTTATCATTGTGATGTACATGTTACAGTTTTGAGATATAATATTACCTCAAATGGTTTCAAATAGTATGGTTGTCACTTTTGATAACATATTTTATTTTTTTATTTCTCCCTGTAAATAATGTACTTCACGTGCTATAGGATGACTCTTTCCAAAGAAGGAATTTATTTTAAATCTACTTATGAAAAAGAATCAAATTTCACAATGATTAGACCTTATGTGAACTATAAATGATAGTTTATTCTAATTGTTTTATTTGTCCCTGCTTGAAATTTGATACATCAACTATTTTTAAAATATATAAAAATAATACTACCTATTGTAACAACATATCCAAATTTTGTACTGATAGGCTTATCTTTCTGAAAACGAATACCCAGACAAACAAGTGTGGCAACAAACATACCAATAAACATACCAATTTTCTCTCCTAAATAAAATTTCAGCAGGCTAATTAGAAAACAAGCAGTTTCCAATTATCTGTCATTATCAAAGCTGCAATATCTATTCAAATGTTATTCAGAAACATATATATACATAAATATAAATATATAACTTAAATCATTCTAGAAGTTTTCACAGGCCCGGGCTGACAAATAGAATAAATGGGCCAGACTGGCAAAAAACTTAAATGTGGCATATAGCTAACCCATTATAAAGATTTGATCAAATACGATAAAATATGAACTATTTTCAATGAATATGACTTTAACGAGAATAAATATAAATGTGTGTTTCAGGCCGATACTAGTTTTACAACATCTATATACAAATGTAACTTGTACAGTATACAGATTGATATTGGACTTGTATCTAACTTGTGATTACTTTGTGTCTAACTCAAACTTAACATTTTTTAAATAGACTCGTGCCAGGCCGAGATCAGGCTTGCATTGTTTTTCTACATATAGTCAAGTCGAGCCGGAACTAGATTTAATTGTTCTCAACATGTATTGGACAGACAACATGATTTGTAAAAATATTAATAGCGATAAGGAGCTTATGTTAACATAATCTTTGGAAATATACCTCTTGTTGATTCTTAAATTCACTTCTCAGCAACTTGAAATTTTAACATTTTCTTATTGTAAAGGTATAAAACTGACAAACCTGACTATTAAAAGGATTTGGATTCAAATAGCATTTTCATTTTTTGGTAAATAAGATACTTGTATATACTTGTTGATATAAAAGAGATTCTTGTCATGTGGTTGCAGATTTTTTTTTCCTTCTCATGTTGTTGCTTCTGGAAATTCCCTTTGTGCAATTTAGGCTTCTGAAAGTGAGATTTGTTGCCAAGCTATATAAATATTATGAAAATAAATTTGATGAACTGTTATTCTTGTTTATTTGCGCATATGTATATATTTTTTTATTTATGTGTATTATTATTGTTTTTTATGTACAATTTACTTCTATTTCTGTATAAAAATAGATAAATGGTTTCTATATATTAAATAAATTGTATAAATATTGAAAAAAATTGCTTGTGTATATAAACAAAGTAATGAATATGCTGCCAAAAAGTAGTTGCCAAATTTTGTTTTCTTGACAAGGCTATTTTCTATTGTTTGCTAAAGCCCTATACTGGAAAAGTATCCAAAGTTCTTAAATGGAATGATCCATATCGAATGTTGAATGAATTAAAATTTAGTCAGAATTCATTGAATATGTTATATATATATATATCTAACTATCTTTGATACTTATATGAAATTTTATATTTTGATTTAATATCAGTGAATGTTATTTGTTGAATGTCTAATTGTTTTATGTACAGACAGCCTAGAAATTGAAGACATGAGTGATACAAGTTTCTTGCAAATTAGAAGTCACATTCCACCATCTGAAAATAAACAAACATTAAGTAAGTGGTTATCATTAAACATCAAGGGTGTTTTTTTTAAAGCCTAATTTATTTTATTATTTTACAATCTGATTTTTATGATTACAGTAGACTCTCTCAAATCCACACAGCTTGGGACCAGAGGTTGTGTGGATTTTCGAATTTGGTGGATTTCCAGTCATTGTTTTGTTTACATGTTTTAAAAAGTAATTTGAATGTAATTAATAATGCAATCGGAAATATAATATACAATCTGATTTTTATGATTACAGTAGACTCTCTCAAATCCACACAGCTTGGGACCAGAGGTTGTGTGGATTTTCGAATTTGGTGGATTTCCAGTCATTGTTTTGTTTACATGTTTTAAAAAGTAATTTGAATGTAATTAATAATGCAATCGGAAATATAATGAATATTTACAATAGAATAAAATATTAAATTAAGTATAATAAACTAAAATAATAAAAAATTGGATAATTTTTAAAATATTAATAACAAAGATCAAGTTAATAGTCAATAATGTATGATTAAATATTCATTATAAAGATTAAATGTATTTTCCTAAATTTTTCAATGAAACTTGCCTCATAAAGGTACATTACTAATTCACATCAAAATCATAAAAAAAGATTTTTTTTTTTCAGATTTAGTTAGATTTAATAATCAAAAATTAATTAATACATTCAATATATTTAGTAAGAAGATTGTGATTACCAGTGATATCAGCAATATCTTGAATTTTTTCAAAAAAATTTATTCTTCCTTCATGATAAAACATGTATTCAATAATTAACAAAAATACAAATTAAAATATACATTGAATTGATATGAAATTAAAAAAGTCAAATTTTGCTCTTATATCTGAACTGAATGTTTCATTGTTTACATCTGTAAATTATGTTCAGATTTAAGGGTTGCAAAATCGAGGGAGTCTACTGTATACAGGTTATTTTGATAACTGGAAAAAAATTTTTTCACTAGTTAATTTTATGATTCTTGGAAACTTAGAACTATATGTTCTATAGTTTAGAGAACAAGGTAGCATTGCTAAAATATTGTACAAGAAAAAACATAAATAAAATTAGTTTTCTAAAAAGATTTAAAAAAATGATATATGCTTGATGTCAGTAAGGGATTTGTCAGATTTATTATCTTTCTATGTACATATATATACAGTAGACACCCTCAAACCTGCATAGCTTGGGATCAGAGATTGTGTAAATTTTAGAATTTTGCAGATTTTTGGTCATTGCTTTGTTTACATATTTTTAAACAGTAATTTGAATATAATAATGTATCATGAATGCTTACCATGTAGTAAAACATCAAAATAATTAAGAAAAGTAATAAACTAAGGTAATACAAATTTAGATAATTATGAAATTTATGAAATTATTAAAAGTAAAGGTCAAGGTAATAATTAACAGCGTGTATTTAAATGTGCATAATAAATCATACAGTAAGAAGTTTTACCTCAGGTTTTGCCAGTCTTAATAATGGAAAAAATTTTATTAATACATAAGTATATTTGGTAAAAAGATTGGGATTATCAGAAATATGAGCAATTTCTTTGCTTTTTTTTTTTTTTTTTTTTTTTTTTTTTTTTTTTTTTTTTCAGAAGAAAAAAAAAATCTATACTTCCTTCATGTAAAACTTGAGTTCAAACATGTTATCCTGAATTACGTATTAATATAAAACTGAAAATTTCTGCAATTTTATCATTACATCTAAATTAAAAGTTTCAGGGTTTTAAGTGTTGCGTATACCTGTGCAGAAATGCAATTGCTGCCTGAAATTTGGGCTGAAATAGCGTTTTTCCTTAAATTTACACCAAACCTGTGCCAAAATGTATTTAGTAGCAAAATGAAATTTTGCACAATTTTATCAATCCAAGAAGCAACAAAAAATTTGTATTTAAAAAAAAAAAAAAAAAAATGAAAAAACGTGCAAGAAATTGTGAAAAAAAACCCCGAGAATTTTGCAAAAATGAACAAAATGTTGTTACAAGGCGACAAAAATGTGAATTTTGTCAAAAGATTGCAAAAAACACACAAATTCTATCGAAAAATTGCAAAAGAAAAACGTGAATTTTGACAAAAGAGTGCTAATATTGTGAAAAAACGAACAAACACGATAAAAAAATTGCAGAAAAAAAATGTAGATTTTGTCAAAAAAGTGCAAATTTTGCCAAAAGATCCCCCCCCCCCCTCCTGCATATTTCTTGAAAAGAGTGTAAAAAACATGCAAATTAGGCCCATAGATTATAAAAAAACATATGTTTTATCAAAGGAATGTTAATATTGTGAAAAAAAGAAAAAATGTGATCAAAATATCGCAAAAAACCTATGAATTTCGTCCAAAGATCGTGAAAAAAATGTGAATTTCATAATAAAATCACTAGAAACATGCAAATTTTGCCAAGAGATCGCAAAAGATATGCCATGTTCGTCAAAGGATAGTGAAAAAAAAATTTAATTTTACTCAAAACAAAAAAAAAATGTAAAATAAAAGTGTAAAAAACGCCACTAATTTTGTCAAAAAATCACAAAAAAGACTCAAATTTTGTGAAAGGATCTTGAAAAACATTCAAATTCCATCGTAATATTGCAAAAAAAGATGCACATTTTGTCAAAGGAGTGTTAGTGTTGTGAAAAAAAAGGACAGAACGCATTCAAAAGATAAAAAAGAAAAAACCCTGCAAATTCTGTCAGAAGATTGCAAAAAAACACTCATTTCATTGAAAGATTGTGAAAAATCGGATTTTACTGCTACAAAATAAGATTTTTGCTACCCCAGAAATGGATTTTACGGCTTCATAATCAGATTTTTTTTTGCTGTTCCAAAATGGCTTTAGCGTATTTTCATCCTATTTTTTACATGTGCAACAATGTGCAGGTTTTTAGGCTTTTGAAAATTTTTTGATTGCAAATTTGAGAGAGTCTACTGTGTTCCTATGTGGAAAATTTTACTGTAGGACTAACTTATCTGAGGTTAGACTACCAGTTTTTATGTAGTGCTAGCATAAATTTCTATCAGTTATAGAAAAAAAAAAAAAAAAAAAAATAAAAACAGATAAAAGCTTTTTTTTTTTTTTTTTATCAACTTTTCATATGCAAAATCTAACTATATATCTGTCTGTACTTGTATATTTTTGAAAGCAATCTACTCCTACTAATTTAATTCTACTTTATAAAGTAATATAGTTAATAATAAAAAAAAATAAATAAATAAAAAATAAATAAATAAATAAAAAAATAGATAAAATAAAAAAGGGAAGGAAACAGAGGATGGAATTATAATAAATTAACTATTATCATATTTTTTCCTCAAAAAATATTATCATTATTATTTTTATTTTACTATTTTTCTTATTCTAAAAGTCCTGACCAAAAATAAAATCCAACTTTGTATGCTGATAAAATTTATTTTAATAAATAATGTATTTTTAAAGGGTGTACAATTCATTTCCACTAATTGAATTTCATAATTATATAACAAAACTTTTCATACGTACTAAAATGTGAAAATACATAGAAATTTTTTGGATTAAAAATGTAAAACAAGTATAATGATTATAAAATATAAAATTCTAAAATAAGTTTAATGCATGTAAAACTACAATTCTACATTTTTGCATCTATTCACATATATATATATATATTTATTATTACAAACAAAAACAAATTTCACAGCTTTTTACATACTTAATAAGGTTTAAAGTCCCATAGAGAACACTGCAACATTAAACTTTTTTAAGTTAATAAATGTTCACAAAAGTTTGATAAACTTTTTTGAAATTTTCAAATCAAGCTTGATATGTATTTTCTAACAAGAACATTATAATCAATAAATATAAAAATTATATAAACAAAAATATTATAATCAAAAGGATGATTTTAAAAACAATGTTGAATTTATTGTTTATTCTTTGTTTATGTACATTGCATTTTTAACCTTTAAATGCATAGGATAGAACGCGTTCCAAAAAATGCACAATTCAAAGAATCAGAATTCATACCAGAAAAATCTAAATAGTAAATTTTTCTTTATTTAATTACGAATGGTCTATCATTAAGTAAAGTGAAAATTGCTCTTTTAAATTTCTGGTGAGAATATGGAATATGTGAATAAAACCCCCAATAAATCGGGAACACTTATGGTGTCGAAAATGATACAATATGCATTTAAGGGTTAAGGAAGTTGGTTTGATTATGTTGGTTGTATTTTATATATATGGTTTACGTTTTATAGTTCTTACTGGTGAATCCATGTTTTGATTTGTATAATAACACTGCAAGATAAATTAACTACACAAATTGAGTGAAGCCTGAATAAAACTTGGGAAAATGGAATATATCTAATTAAAAAACAGAACCTTGCCTTAAATAGAAATTTTCCTGGTCCCAGTGAAAGGAAATCATAAAATTAGACCTACTAAAAAAGAAACCAGTTCAAAACAGACTTTCCCCTCTCTTTGAGCTCTAGCGATTATATTTTAAAATTTTATTGTAATATATGCATACATACGCAAGTATTATATAGATCTGTAAGTCTTTGAGAGAAGTGTGAAAGCAATTTTGATGTTATAAAAAATCTTTTAATTACTAGATTAAATTTATTAAGAAAGTTGTGCTGTTCATTTTTTACATATTTTTAACTGTCTAAAATTTATTTAATTTGAATTATGTTGTACATTATTCATTAATGTAATCATTTCATCATTTCACAATCATTGAGATTTTTAATATAATAATACATTTAATAGTTTATTGAGTAAACATTTAAAAATTTATATCTTTTGATTTTTACTGTTTTATATATTTAAGCTCACCTATTTTCAAACATATTTTAATGTATTTATAAATTTGTAATCTTTATTACTATATATTAATATATTCTTTTTATTATTGGTTGTAGGTGAACTTCTACTGGATTTCTTTGTTTACTATTTATATTTTGATTTTACTCGAGTTATATGTCCTTTAATTGGTGGTTCAATTCCCCGTGATGAATTTTTCTCAGATCCATCTAATAAAAAGTTTAGAGTAAGTACATCTTTTTATTATTATTATTATTATTATTATAGCATAATATGTTTAAATAGATAAACAAATTCAAAACTGCTGTTGCAATCTCAAAGTCTTTCTATTTTTATAATTATATTATTTAAAATGCATTATGTAATTTGACAGTAAATGTATTTTAATTCCTATGTTTTCATTGAAAGCATTTTCAAGTAAAATAAATATTCTTTTTGTTATTCATGAACATGAAATAATAATACAAATTAAACTAAATATGTTATCGCCAATAAGCAAAGAAGGTATAATTTTGGCAGTTATGTGAGTGTATTCCACAAAGAAACAGGAGACTGAGATTAGATTTAATTGCATGTAAAATACTTAAAAAACATGTTAAAATATTGTCTAAAAAATATGTATTTTCTACAGTTCTAAGATGGAAAAAAAATCTTATATTTCTATAGAATCGTAGAAAACAAATGCTAGTTAACAGTGTTACAAAAACATGTTTAAAAAAGAAAATAAAAAAAGGCTGTTAAGTTTACATGACTTTTTCGCAATAATCAAATAATCAATATTATAACTGTCTCTTTAGCATTATAATTAGATTAAATGATTAGTCATTATCACTGTACTTTTAAAATTTATTTTAAAATTCAGAAAATTTATTCTTGTACAAAAAATTAAGAAATTACATTTTATCCTTTTTTTTTAAGATTGTTTTTTTTAAATCAAGAAGATAAGTTATTTCCATTAAAACAGAAAAAGAAATGTATTTAACTTTTACTATTCAAATATACTTTTGTCTTTTTATGCATTCAATTCATTAATATAATGCTTTTTCTTGCTCATAATTTATAGTGAGACATCATAGTGTATATTTTGTTGTGAAGAATTTCTGTCACATGTGAAGTTTGTAAACATTAATGAGTATTCAAGTGTTTTAGAGTCGAACATAATTAATATTCAAGTGTTTTAAAATTGAACTGTGTTTTTCGATTTTTTATAAGAATATTTTCATCTTCAGTCTTAATCTATCAATCTCCAATGAAGATTTTCCATGACACTTGTATCTCTAAAGTCAGTTTAAATATTCATTTTTAATGCCATTTTCTAAATAGCTTTTATTGGAAATATAGAAAAGTTATAGGAATTTTTAGTATCCAAATAAATTACATTTTGTATTTGTACAAAATAACTTCATGAATGTGTCAGAAAATGGACAGTTTAGATTAGAGAAAAGAATTTAAAAAGACGAAATATATATATATTATCTTGAATTTGTTTATTGAGATATCTAGCAGTATTTGAGGAAAATGTCTCACAAGATTCGACTGCAAATATTTGGCCAAAGCGAAAGCATCCAGCCAACTACCCTTCAGTATTTGCCCAATGGAATATTTGGCTTCAGGGCTGAATAGACTGAATATTGAAGGCTGGATATTCATCACATCTCTATTGTCCCTTCACAATTCATGTGGGATTTTTTTTCCCATATTAGTTTGTTAAAAAATAAATACTTTTGAAGATGTTTTTTGTTTTGAATTTCATTATTGGGAGCATGAATGAATTTTTGTTTATCATATTTAAGGATTTATTTTTCTCCTGCTGTCTGAAAGAGCACCTCAATTCAGTATGTGATAGGTGCTAGATATGCACATGAATTTGGCTTTTTTTTTGGATAGCCTAATACCGTAATTTCCAGTTTATAATCCACAGCCTCAATTTTTAGCCTTTAAAAAATAATTTCAGCAGGTAAATCCACACTGGCATATAATCCACGGGACTATACAAGGATTACTTAGAGTTTTCAACATTCGAAAGTAGTATTAATATACCACCCTACTTATTTAGTTGATGCATTCAAATGATAATTGCAATTTAAAAAATACAAATATTTTTTTCATTGAATTTAAATTAATTAATTAATTTAATTAATTTCATTAATTATATTTCATTAATTATATTTCATTAATTTCATTAAATTAATTAATTAATTAATTAATTAATTTCATTTATTTAAAATGTTGAATGCCTGGTCAATACAAATAATTCTATAACAATTGCTGTCTTTAAATCATTTTCAATATCTTTATTTTTTCTTTAAGAACATTCAATTTAAATTCTGCAGCATTAAATAATACGTTTTCTCATTATGATTTTCGTACCTCTGTAATTTATGAGACGAATTACCAATCCACATCAGTTTTACTGATTACAATGATCGATATTTAATCAAATTAATCATTATCGAATCATAGATGCAGTGTAATATAACTTTGAATGGCTGTTTGGTAGTGTTTATAATTTGCATGGCAGGATAATTTTTGCTGCATAAAATTGTTAATTCATAATTCTTTGCTTCATCTAAAGGATTGAGATTGACATTTTTGAATGAGATGAGTTGAGGAACATTTGTTAATCATAGGAACATGTTGTCAAAAGGCTAAGAAAATATAACATAAAAATCAGAAGCCACTCCTATTAGTGTGTTTACATCACATACGAACCAATCACATGCAACTCCATGAATGGTCGATAACAGACAATTGTGCAAATGCTGTTTACATTTTTATTTTATAACTGCTGGAAATTCCTCGGAAAACTCTACATTAAAAACAAATTCAGCAGATAATCCGCATTAAAAATTTTTGAGGTTTTTTAACAGATAATCCACGGATTATAGGCCAGAAATTACGGTACTAAAAGTATTCTGTAGAAAATCATTAACAGCATTTTAATATCATTTCAATGTTAATTTTCTCATTTAAAAATTTCTTTTTACATAGAAATTAATACTAATTGCTCCCCCATGTTAGCTTGTTGTGATTGTCTCTGAAAATCTCTTTACAATAGTGATTTTTTATGTATACCCAACAGTGGCAGAAAGTTGAAAACTCATAATTCTTATTCTTCTAAAAATATCATTGTATGACTGTAGCAGTAACACATGGGTTCTGTTTTCCAGGAATTCCAGAATAAAAATTTAAACAGAAAGTAAGGATACTCAAGGGAACTTCTTTAGCTCCTGGGCAGTTTTTCTTTTTGTTACTAACATTGACTTTAGAAAAATTTCAGAATCAAATAAAATATTTTACCTCATATTTATCTCATCAATTTTACTCATTCAAGACTGATGCCTGAATTGTGCACCTTGAAAAGGTTTTTCTTCAGAGCACAGAATTGAAATACGATGCACACCGAAAATGTTTGTTTTACACTGCAAGTGTATATGTGAATTAGAGGTCTGCACAGGCCGAAATTTCCAGGCCCGAACGAAAAAAATATTGGCCCTACCCGGCCCAGCCCGAAAGTTAAAATTTTGGCCCAAACTCGGCCCGTTCCAGAAAAAAGTTTAAAATTTGGCCCGACTTGAGTGAATTTCTACAGAACATTGATCTTTACTCTTATGGAAGAGTTCTGATCAAATAAACTTATATTTGTCTCTGTTTTTTTTTTCCATGTTTGTAATCTCCATTTATGCTGAAGTGTCATAGGCTGTGATATTTACGTTTTTAATTAACCTTTGTTTGTTGTATATAAATGTTTCAGTTATGATTAATAATATTAATCATATTCCATGTAATGGAGGCAAAAAAAAAAAAAAAAATCTAAAAAATGGTATATGGTAAAAGTAAAATTTCCTAATGTGGAATCTTTTTAGAAGAAAAAAAAAAAAATAAATTGTAAATAAATACGTTCCCTTCTTAACAGATGTAAATATTTAGTATATTTTTTTTTTTTTTTTTTTTTTGTGTACTGTTGTATTCATTTTGCATTGATGAACAGTTTAAAAGAAACTTGCAGTTTTCAGTTTAAAAGAAACTTGCAGTTTTCAGTTTAAAAGAAAATTCTGTCATAATCATGTTTTTTTTATCTGTTTAATTATATTTTTAAACGCCTAGTAATCTACGATACTTTAAATAAATTCTAATGTTCAGTTGTGGAATAATGACGGCGTAAAAGTAATGCCTTTTTGCAAAAATTTTTGGACAAAGCCAAATTTTACTTATTTATGAAGAGTCGAGAAAAAGATTTTCATATAAGAAGATTCAATAGTAACTGATTATTTTGGTCCATAAAACTAGGAAGAATGAAATCAGTCTCGGCTTCATATGGAAAAAAAAGTTAGACCTGGCCCGATACTCCAGCAAAAAAAATTAAGGCCTGAGCCCGGCCCGAGTTTTCAGAAGTAAGGCCCGAGCCTGGCCCGGCCTGAATGAAATTATTGAAAATCGGCTGAGGCCGAGGCCCGGCACGTGCAGACCTCTAATGTGAATATTGATACAAGAGCATTTTATTAGTATTTTTAAACAGTACTAGATTCATTAAATAACTGTTATTATTTTTTTTATTTTAGCAATCGTTCGACTATTGACCCTCATATCTTGCAAGATTTTTCAAATTATTTTAGATAAAGTGTGGAGGAGGGGGTATCATTCTTCTATTTAATGTAAACACAGCTCAGGAATGAGTTCTTAAGAGATGTATAACTGATGGGGAATCACTTTCAGCATTACAATTTTATTTTATTTATAGTGGGTACTTTAGATAAAATGTGTCATTTGTTAGTGGTAAGGATAATTATGTATCTTTTTTTAGATCAGAAATATTATAATTTAAAATTTTTGTGATATGTTTAGAAATAATCATGGTGTAAACAGTGAGATTTCTAACTGGGAGTGAAAATATGAAAATTATGTATGAATCTGGTAGCAATTTAAGTTTAGACAAAAGTGTAAGCAGTTTATGTTTTTCAAATGCTTTTTAGACTATTTTTTTTATATAATCTTATGAAAATATTGACGTATATTATTTTTATTATATTTATTTTAATTACAAAACATCTCCATATACAGTAAAGTGTCGATTATCTGTACCAGTTGGGACTGAGGCCAATCTGATTAATGAAAAATCCAGATAATTGGACAACTTTAAAAAATGGTTAAGGCAATATTTTTTTTTATAATAACTTCCATTCACATAGTAGTGCACATTCTAGTGTAGGTATGTTTAGAAGTTATTTATTTAAACATTTTTTAACTATTGTTTTCTACAAAATTGGTACAAAATTATGCATGTAAGCATGCTTAGAAATTATTGCATGCTTTTATGCATACACTGTAGAACCAAACATGAGAATTTCTCTTTCTGGGGACACCAAGGCACAAAAAAGCAATTTTTCAACAAATAAAAGAGGAATATTCTTGGGAGGAAAAATATGGGTGGGACTAGTCTACATTAGAAGTGAAACTTGGGTTCTAGAAATAATTAATCTTATGCATTGCTCTTTTTATATTTGTTGGCAGTTTTATTATTTCAGCATTAGAAAATGGTTATTTAATGGCAACTTTCAAGAAATCCAGCCAAATTTACTATATTAACCAGGGGTTGGTTCAGACTTTTCTCACATGGTCCTGCTTTTGTGAAATGTTGAAGTTTTTTCTTATATTTTTGAAAATTCTAGTCAGAATTTTAAATTATCAATGTTTTCAGGCTCTATTTCTCATATATAAAAAGCTAAGTAATATGCTCTTTGGTGAGTTCAACTGCTTATTTACAAGCCAGATTTTATTATTAAATGATTAAATTTGTGAAAAGGTTAATTTGAAGATGAAAAATTTTTATGAAAGGTCTGTTTAAGAGACAGATAGTTTTATGAAGGGTCCTGTTTTGGGATAAAATGTTATGTGAAGGATCCTGTTTGGGGATAAAAAATTTTGTGAAGGGTCCTGTTTTAAGATGAATTATTTTGTGAAGGGTCCTTAAAAGGACCTAAAATTTCCCCAACATATTCCTGTTTACATACATATTTTTTTCCCACCTTCTCCAAATTTTTTAAGTGAAACTTCTTTAAGTGCACCTAAAGAAGTTTCACTTAAAAAATTTACAGAAGACAAAAAAAATTATGAATCTTTATCAATTCGGCTAATTGGCGCTCTACTGCATTTGCATATTTTTTCCTTTTCAGATTATTTTAATGGAGCGTATAGTTAAGTTTTTTAGATAACTTGTATTATATTTCCTTAATTATTAGAACTGCATGTGCAAAATACAATTAAAAATAAATAAGCTATGATAGTTTACCAATGTTAGTATCTGTAGCGTTAAACAGTATTGCAAAGATTGTATAGTCTTATAAGTGAAATACAAAGAAATATTAAATTTTTTTATGTGTTAGGCTTAACTTGGAGAATTGATTGGGTCAGTAGAATTGATTTTTCTCCGTGACTTGCAGGCTGCAGAAGAGCTTTCTCTCCAAGTACAGCAGACCCTAATTGGTTAAAAAGTTGTAAAACATCTTGAGAAATTTATACATACTTGTATTTTAAAAAAAACTGTTTTTCTATTTTCAGTTTTCTATTTGCAAATAAACAAAATTTTTAGCTTGAGCCTGATCCAGTATGAGGATATTTATAAATCTTAATAGTTATTAAAATAAAATTTCTTGATGAAGTACAATTACTTATATGATGTATTTATTATTGTTATTTTATTTTGATTAGATGAATTCCATCTGTGTTCAAGATCCAATGTTGCCATCTCATAATGTTGCTGAGCTAGTCGATTATAAGCATTGTAAAAAACTTTTCTCGGAACTGATGATTGGATGTAGGTTGTTTCAGAGTGATTCCTTCCTGCATCCTTCTCCAAATAAATGGGGAATTTTAGCTTTGCTTGACAAACCGACTGATTTTCTTAATAACTGTGTTAATTTGATGAAAAATATAACTTTTGAAGTGCCTCTAATAACCAAACAACTAACTGAAGACTGTGGGAAAGAAAATCAAAAACTATCTACTGCTGAAACATTATTATTTATAATGAGGCACGTTTTGTTGTTTGAATGCAAATCTCTTCAGATGCCTGAATTGATAAAACAACTTGAGAACCATGATAAAGAAATTGATAAATTAAAAAGACTAGTCGAAATACAAAATGAACATAGTTCCGAGTTTATTGATTTCCTTCAACAAAAATATAAAAGAAGACCGAAAACTCCCCATATTCAGAACTTACAAAAATTTAATGATGCACTGATGCTTGAAGAATTTCAAAACTTCAGTTCAAAAAACAAACTGTTATTATGTGCTGAATGTAAAGTGTCCAAAAATACTTGGCTAGGTAGAGATAGCGTCTCATTAGAATCTATACCCGAAACTGCTTTAAACAATTTGATTGAGAGAGAACATTTTATATCTGTTCACGCTGCTAGACAGAATGAATTAAATATGAGTGATAAAAAGGAAAAAGTAAAGCCTGTTGTGTTCTTCTTTGAATGCTATGAATCGCCTGATTTACCTGAATCATCTCTACTACTTAATTTTAGAACTTTTCAGAAAACCAATTTTAATCCTATTGTTGGAATATTTTTGATTGATTATTTACCTAAATTAATTGAAAATTTGAATGAAGACTGCTGATATAGTTGTCAGTGATTGTTTGTATATTATGTAATAAAAATGTTATTTAATCAAAATGTGAAATATTGTATTTTTCATTGTTTATAAATACTATACATTGCAGCTGAGTATTACAACCATGATTCTTGCTGCCGCTCACCATTGAGCCAAATTGCAGCAAAATGCTTCATTTGGCTAGTAAATGAAAAATCAGACTTGCCAAATTGCAAGTGCTCAATTTCTGTTCTTTTCTTTTGTTTGTGGTTACAGTTGAGATTCTTATTTACATTACTGTACAATTAATGTTGCTTTTGATCTTTAATGTGCCATTTACATTATTATTTACAGAGATACTGACTCAACATAAATTTAGTTTAGCAACAGCCAAAACACAAAAAGGATTATATGATAACTATAATCCTCTCTTATTGTCAGTTTGTCACTACCTACGCGCTGATGAAATTATGACCAAAATTACTTGTATCAATCGCCAAATCAAAAAAAATTTTGCTGAAGTGTGGCGTTGAATTTGCCATTTACCATACTGCAAAGAATCATTGGTCAATCATCGGTTTTTTTTTATTAGTTATAGTTAAAATTTCATAGCAGTTTAGCACTAAAAGAATGTTAGAAGCTTTTAGACATTTAGAATATGGTTATTTTTCATAGTTTTTGTAGTGTATAGTAGAATTTCTATTTTTTAAGCAGTGACAAATAATTATGGTATTGTAGAACACATTGAAAAAACGACATACAAGGGGTTAAAGGTAGATTTTTCAGTGTTTCACACTAAATATATTTTGCTAAAATTTTTTTCCCATTTGGCTATTGTTTTTTTGTTAACCAAATCGCTAATGTTGCTCAAATACCTGAAAAAACTATTTTTTTTTTTTTTTTTTTTTTTTTTTTTTTTTTGCTGATTGACGTATTTTTCAGTGTAGGTTTATCAACAGAAGCGATTCATAGGAAAAACTTGATTTTTTAAAGTTTTGGATAAGGCTAGTCTTGAAGCGATTCATAGGAAAAACTTGATTTTTTAAAGTTTTGGATAAGGCTAGTCTTGAAGTTCATTATTTCCCTTGAAAAGTATATCACTCTACATTGTTTGTAATAAATAGCTTAAAATGGGTTAAAATTTTAGGTATAACTTATATATCAGTTTTTGACTAATTAGATCTCAATTCCTTTGTAGAGTGTACAAGTTCCTTCTTTTTAACCTTTACTGGCATGGAGTAAATCTGTTTGAATTAACTTACCAGGGGTGCCTAGAGAGGTGTTTAGTGACGCAAGATGCATCATACAATTTAGTTTTTTTTTTTTTTTTTTTTTTTTTTTTTTTTGGGGGGGGGGGGATTTTTTAACTTTTAATACTTCAACATTTAATTTCCAGAAATGTTCCTGTGTTTCCTTTCTTTAAATTCTAAATAAGGGTAATAAGAACTCATTCTGCTATGCTCAACTCACTACCTTTGGAAGGTGCGGTAGATTATAAGTAGAATATATTTTACTATTGATGTTCTGTCTCAGGGGGGGGGGGGGGGACAATATTAAAGTATGAAGATTTTTTTTTTGGGGGGGGGAGAAGAATTTGCATCATTGGGTTTGAGAGGGGATGGTCACCACTGTAACTTACACTAGAATTAATAAACAAATTTATTAAAAAACTTGAACTTGCTTATTTTCATGAATGTTACAAGAGGAAAATTTTAATAAAATATGTTGTGTGCCAGCAAAATAAAACTTAAGTGTCCTTTTTTAAAGAGACCACTCTCAAAAGGGTTAAGGAACATATTTTCCTTTATATTACTCATTACCTTGTTTCTTCATTTTGCTTGGGTAATAAAAAGACAGCAATCTCATATTTTCCCTCTATCTGTATGCCTAATGTTTCAGTTCTAGGCTTTAAGTTGTCTGCATTCATGTTTTGTATCAATTCTAATATTTTGTATATATCAAATAGGCCAGGAGATCGCAGCATGGAAAATCATCTCATCGAGTTGGAGGCAAGGGCGGATCCAGCCCAACCTCCAGGGGGGAAGGGGGGTCACAACTTTTGACAGATGATTTAATGAAGCAATTTTAAAATACAGTAAATCTTGTGAAAACGGAATTGCGATAAAAAAATAGAAAATTTCGCCGATCGGGCATGAAAAAATCGCGAATTTTGTCGATTATGCACGGAAAAATCACGAATTTTGTCGATCGGAAGCGAAAAATCTCAGATTTCGTTTATCGGGCAAGGAAAAAAAAGTCCAATTTTTTTTATAATACTTCATAGGTTGCAGAAAAGTTGCTTATTTTGTCTGTTTACCGCGCGAAAAAAAACGCGAATTTCGTTGACCGAGCGCGAAAAAATCGAATTTCGTCAACTGTACATTGAAAAATCGCGAGTTTTGTCTATCAGCCTTCGAAAAATCTCGAATTTTGTCGATCTGGAACGAAAAAATCGCAAATTTCTTTAATAAGGCACAAAAAAAATCCCAATTTTGTCAATCGGCTTCGTAAAAAGCGCGAATTTATTCGATCGGGAACGGAAAAATCGCAAATTTTGTTGATTGGGAATAAAAAAATCGCGAATTTCGAGTTGATATGGAACGCAAAAGTTGCCGATTTCGTGAATCGGGAAAGAAATTATCGCGAATGTAGTCGATTGTTTTCGTAAAAAGAGCGATACGGGCGATTGGGTACGAAAAACTCGCGAATTTTGTCAAATCGTACAAAAAAATCGCTAATTTCGTTGATAGGGCAAGGAAAAATCGAAGATTTTGTCGATGATGCGCGGAAAAATCGAAAATTTTTTTGAGCGGCTGCAGAACAATAGCGAGTTTTATCAGTTTATCGCGAGAAAAAAATAACAGATTTCATCAATTTACGGCGGGGAAAAAATGCAGATTTCATCAGTCAGTTAAGAATCGCGAATTTTATTGTTCGGTACGGTATTTCAGGGACCAAGAACGGATAAAGGCGCGAATCTCGTCGATTGGGCACGGAAAAATCCCGCATATGGTCGATCGCTTTCGTAAAAAGCCCGAATTTATTCGATCAGGAACAACAAAATCGCTTTTGGTAGGGCACGGAAAAATTGCGAATTTTGTCGATCGGGAACGAAAAAGTCCAAATATGGTCGATCAGTTTCGTAAAGAGCGCAAATACAGTCGATCGGGAATGAAAAAAACCGAGAATTACATGGATATGGCGAACAAAAATTGACAATTCTATCGATCGGGAAAGAAATTATCGCGAATATGGTCGATCGGCTTCGTAAAAAGCACGGATTCGGGCGATCGAGTACAAAAAACTCGCGAACTTTCTTGATTCGGGACGAAAAAATCGCTAATTTTGTCGATGATGCGCGGAAAAATTTAAAAAATCTTTGAGCGGTTGAAGAAATTTCATCGAACAAGAACGGAAAAATGTGCTAGTTTTGTGGATTGGGCACTGAAAAATCGTGAATTTTGTCAATCAAGTGAAGAAAAATCGCAAATTTCGCAGACCATTCGTGGAAATATTTCAAATTTCGCCGATCACACACAAAAAATCGTGAATTTCGTCGATTAGGCATGGAAAAATTGTGAATTTCGTGGATCGGCTTCGCAAAAATCGCGAATTTCACCGATCGAGTGCGAAAAGATCGTGAATTTTGCTAATCAAGTGAAGTAAAATCGCAAATTTCGCAGACCATTCGTGGAAAAATTTCAGATTTCGTCGATCACACCCAAAAAATTTTGCGTTCCTGTTTTAGCACTTTTTACTTACACTGTACATCCCTCTTTGAAGAGCTCTGAGAGGGGGTCATGACCCCCATGACCCCCCCCCTTGGATCCGCCACTGGTTGGAGGATGAAATTTCATAATTAGTTAAAACTATATTTGCATATTAAAACACAATTTATCTGTCAAATCATATCTTAGTGCAAAGCACCTGCGAACCTGATTTTAGCTGTTAACTCATAGATTTACTGTTATGTTTTCCTGCATCCAAAATTATTTAAACTTCAGTGCAAAATTCACCTTGATTACTAATTAAATTCATAAAAATACATCTTAATATATATATATATATATTGCTTAAAAGGTGTGTAAAAGCACAATTTAAAAACACTTAAAAATACATTCAAGTCTTTTTAAAATCCAAGATGCTTTTGTCTGACACTTATGTGGTCCTCATCAATAAAAAACCAAAAACAGCTGTTGCCACTTTGCATTCTCAGACTCTATCTGGATCAGATCATTTTATTTCAAGGGAGTGTACAGAATGTAAGATAAAAATGAGAAAAACTATTCAAATTTTCAAAAAACACAGGTTTATCTATCATGTATTAATTCCCAGAATTCTCCAGATTGTGTGAATATTATAGGATAGTGCATCATTATAAAGTATTGCTTTATTGGATATTATTTGTATAGATTCTCTTATTATAACTTCTAGGTGACTGCTTGTATGGGAAATGATTTTAGATCTATTGAAATCTACTCCTACAGGCTGAGCTTGTGCTAATCGTGCCAACACAGTATACGGTCTGCCCAATCTCAGATCTGCATCATGTTCCTTTAATCTTTCTTGAAAATTTCTTAACATCATACCAAATAATTACGTCATAATGGTACGACGTGTGGGTAAAACATTTGGTATCCTTGAAACTATATCAAAAGGATATTTCCAGCCTTTTGAAATCAAGATAAAATATTTGTTTTTATTAAATGATTTTGAAAAAGCTTTACAAATTAATATTTCTTATCAATTTTAGTATCTCTTACTGTAAAACAATAATAATTACCTACATTAGTTGGCAACTTGAAAAATCCATTAATTTCCAAATACATATTTGTATCATTTCTCCCCATCATGTCATATTTCATTTTCAATCACTTTGTATAAATGCAGTTGTAAAATGACAATCTACTTTTTAGTAAAATTAACCCTAAAAATGTACAAGATATTATCTACACAATAATAAGAATTGGGAAAGAAAATCAGTATTTGAAAAATTTACATTGGCATTCCAAAAATCTTCAAATTAAAAAAAATTGTCAGTCTGTTAAGTCTAAATATTGATGCTTTCTGCAAGTAAAAGAAGCCTTTACATGTATTTGAATGGCTGTTAATGCCATACGTTAAAAAAAAAAATGTCTTTATATCAATCCTTCATCTGCATCAAACCTCCCCTTTTATTAATTAAAATTCAATGCAAAAATTTGTTTAATTCATCTACTAATAAAAGTAGAATTGTACTTTTTTTTTTTTTTTTTTTTAAATAATTTGCTCAATCATATTTGGAAGCACCATGAAACAATCGAAGTTAAATATTTTTTAATGTGATTATTTTCTCACTCATTTACCTATGTATATTTTTCATCCTATTAAGAGTTTTGAATGATGACTAATGTATAGTATGGTATTAAAAGAACTTGTTCATCATGAAAAATGTGGCGGATTTTTGGTCTCAGTCAGTAATTCCATGAAACGGGTCTTGGAACTCCTGAAAATTACAATGTCTGGCATAAATCAGGACATTTGTCAGCACTAACCTCAGACCCCTTTAAGGGCATATGGAATATAATGGCAAGTAAACTGGAGCAGATTTTAGGAAGTACGTAAGGGTGTATTTCGATTCAAACTGCTTGTTTTCCGATTTATTTTTGAATTCACGTTTGCTCTCAAACGCATGAAACTCGCAGATTCTCTTATTTAGAAAGTTCACAAGGTGCCGTGAAGGTAAATTCTTTGATAAGTGCATAAAATATTGCAAAAAAAAAAGCAATCAAAAACGGCAATTTGAACCGATTTTTCCAAAGTGCAAGATCTGGGAACGAAAAAAAGGGTCTTCCTGAGAAGTTAATTGCTTATAAATCAAATTCTAATGAATTGAGCTTAAAAAACATCACACGGCACCTTATATGTCCCTTCAAAAATTCCCTCAACAAATTTCATGTTTCTACTTTTAAAAATGTGTCTGAAATTGTATCGGAAAATTTCGAGCTGCTGAAGGTGGAAAAGCGTTTTTTCGAATACACCCTTAAGACCATGTATTTTACTTAAAAATAGAGATAGAAATGAATTTTTTCACACAGATGTAATTATTATTATACTTTTATACTGTAAATAAATATATATATATACAGCTCATATTCAAAATATTAGAATAATTGAGAAAAAGTAATAAGAAAAAATTATTTGTCATTTATTTATTTTTTATACTAAGTAAATGCAATTAAATTTCTTATAAATTAAATCTGGAATGTTTAGGTAGGATTTTAACATTTATAAAATATAAAATACAGCACAATAAATTAGGTATACAGCTTCCTTAAACACACCAGAATATTAGAATAAAATTTAGATTGGTTCAAAATATTAGAATATTTTATTTTACGCAACAATATTACCTTATGAATATGAAGTAAATGGTAGTTAATATTTTCTAGCATCCCCTTTAGCTTTCATAACAGCGTACAATCGATCTTGCATACTATATACAAGGTGTTTACAAACATTTCTATCAATATTAGCCCAAATAGACTTTATACGTGCCACTAACTCAGTTTTACTTGAAGGAGGATTTTCTTGAAGTTTTTTCTTCATTATACACCATAAGTTTTCGATGGGATTAAGATCTGGTGAATTTGGTGGC
The DNA here is from genome assembly GCA_964019185.1 of Maratus speculifer. Taxonomy (NCBI): domain Eukaryota; kingdom Metazoa; phylum Arthropoda; class Arachnida; order Araneae; family Salticidae; genus Maratus; species Maratus speculifer. Next base: position 76,021,697 of record OZ025289.1, read on the forward strand.
CAAGGAAGTACCTTAATGTTGCGTTGGCGGAACCAATTCTTAGTTGACACCGAGGTATGCGAGGACGCTAAATCTTGTTGAAAGATGAAATCATCTTCAAATAAATCTTCTGATGATGAAATCATGTAATATTCTAAAATTTCTTGATATATCAGAGAGTTAAACTTTTCGTAGACGATGCATAACTTTCCAGGTCCTTCTGCAATCATACAACCCCAAACCATGACACTAGCAGCAAATTTTACGGAACGTTTAAGGCATTCTTTATCAAATGCTTCTTGCTTCATTCTCCAAACTCTAATATCTTGATTACCATATGAAACACAAAACATACTTTCATCACTAAATAATATATTTTTCCAATCTTCATTGCTCCATAAACGTCTTGATTTACACCAATTCAATCTTATACGCTTTTGTCTTGCAGTCATGAGAGGTTTTGTTTTCGGTACACGAGATTCAAATTTAAATTTATGGAGACGTCTTAATGTTGTCGATGTAGAAACTTCAAATCCTTCTTCTTTCCATTTTCGGTGCAAGAATCGCACACTTTTAAAACGGTTTTTCTTAACTATACGCTTCAGTTTCCTGTCATCTCTAGCACATGTTTTTGGTTTTCGGCCACCATTTCAGCGATTATTTTGAAATTTTCCAATTTTTGAATATTGTGTTAGTATTTTACTAACGCTCGATTGCGAACAATGTACATAATTCGCTATAAAACATTGATTTTTACCGTGCCGAAACAAATCAACCATACGAAGTTTAGTAGATTCAGGAATATCACTCACACGGCCCATTTTAAGACGAAAAAGAAACAAACTGCAAAAAAGAATACTGATTTTAAATAAAATATTCTGAATTTAATCAATGATGCCACCAGTTAAGAATTGGTAATAATTAAAGGAGAATTAATGTGAAATATTCTAATATTTTGAACCACTTGAATAAATATTCTAATATTTTAACTTTTCAAAATAATTTTTTTTGCAATTAATCTTTTCAAAAATGATATTAAATTTAAGATAACAAGTAAGTTTAATCAACAATAAGTTCTTAATAAAAATATCGTTTGCATATTTTCATTAAAAGACATTAAATTACCAAACGATATTTTCAATTTCTAAAAAAAAGGTAATTATTCTAATATTTTGAATATGAGCTGTATTATGTCCCATATATAAATCAAATAAAAATAATTTCATGCATAAATTACTTTAAAAAAAAATTAACCTTCAACATATTTTTTGAACAATATGTCTGTTTGGTACACTTTTCTAAAAATATGTTGAATACGCCACCTTAAAATTTGTTGTAGTGTTAAAAAGCATGCTATTTGAGAATAATAAAGAGCAATTTTCATTTTGGCTTAAAAGAAATAAAATTAAAAAAAAAAAAAAAACTTTTAAAATCTTAAAAATTTTAACATATTTTTCATTTGGACTTAAAATGCAAAAATTTGAAACATTTTATGTTCTTTGTGCCGTTAAGTTTATATGTAATTCTAAATACAATAGATTCTCTCAAATCCACAACCCTAAAATCGGCATTTCATCACAGATGTAATCAAATTTTCAGTTCTGATGTAGAAACAAAATTAGATTTTCTTTAAAATTTTATATTAGTCTGTAGATATTTTAATCCTTTATCTACTGCATTATGAATTCATGAAAATTTTACATTCTAAAGCATTTTTCGTAAATTGTTTAAACTACATTAAAAGATTTACAGAATCATTTAATGAATTTTTGAAAGGTTTTAGAAGGATTAATTAAATTTGAATTTACAGGGATTTTAGGCAATATTTGTAACGCCATTCAAATCTTTTATTTTAAATTGTTTACTTAGTATTTTTTAGAATTATATGTACATATATGATGTTCTTACAATATAGAAATATTTCCGAATTGAAAAATCCCAATCCCTCTCCCTCAGCGCCAAGAAAGCTGAAAAGATACAAAGGCAAAAGAAATCATCCTTTTAAAAATATTTTTTTTTTTCTGTAACCAATAATGCTTTTGGAATAAAAGTAATATATCTGTTACTCATTCTAAACAGTATTACAACTAATTGACTTATTAAAAGAATTTATAATAAGTAATTTTAATGGTACTTATAAGTACCATAGGTAGATAAAGGGTTAATATATAATTCTTGTTAATATGACTGTACTCGTGTTTTTTCATGAAGGAAGTATGAATTATTTTCTGAAAAGAATAAAGACATTGCTGATAGTACTGGTAATCACATCTTTTTTACCAAATGTATTTAAATATTAATCAAGCCTTTTTTGGTTATTAAGTCTGGCTAAAAATGAAATAAAATTTCTTTATTATATAATTCTGATGTGAATTAGTAGGGTGCCTATATGAGGCAAAAGTTTCACTTAATAATTCAAGATAGATGTTTCACCTTTTTATTATGCATATTTAATTATATATTTATTTCACTTTTACTTTTTTAAGCATTTATTATAATTTTTATTGAATTATTGTACTGAAATTATTGTTTAAAAATGCAAACAAAGCAATGATCAGAAATCTGTAAAATTCTAAAATCTGTATAACCTTTAGTCTCAAGCTGTGTGGATTTGAAGGAATCTACCGTATTACTAGTCCGGGCCGAAAAAATTGATTTTCAATTTGCCATTCTGTAAAAAGGTTGCTAATTCGAGAGTCTAAAAATTGAATTAAAAAATAAATAAATTAGCTTACATCTTTTGGTCGCACATGTGTTGCAAAATGTGCCAAAATGTTAAATTCACATTACTTTTTTTTTATTAGCCTTTTTATGAATTAATAGCTGAAATTCTTATGTATTATAACAAAAGTAATGCTGAAATATTATTTAAATACATCAACAACATTTTGTCGTGTATGTGCTCTAAATTTGTAAGGAGCTATTACACTTAAATATTGACAAGCTAAGTAAGGTTAAAGATTAGTGTAGTAATGTATAGTTGCCAACCTTTAGAGCAAAAGCGTGACCGGAAGATATTGATCGATTTAAATAATATTTCAGCATCATGTTTTGTTATTATAATACATATGAATTTCTGCAATTACATTTGTTAAAAAACTAAAAAAATTGTAATATGTGAATTTTTCAACATTCGGCCGCATGCACAACCAGAAGATATAAACTAATATTATTTATTTTTTCATACAGTTTTTAGTCTTTCGAATGTGAAAATTTTCTGCAGTATTGTGAATTGAACATCAATTTTTGCTTTTTTTTTGGCCCACCCTACTGTATTACTCTCTCCCATAAATTCTGTTCCCCCATAGATTCAGTTTTGCATCAGAATAAAAAAACTGCACTGTTTTGATACTTTTATTTATATACATGGAATATAACTAAATGTCTAAAATGCATTTATATACAATAATTAACATATATACAATGCTTCAAAAACATTTAAAATAATCAACATAATCAAATATAAACAATTGTAAAGCTCCATAGACAAATATATAGCAAAGCTTGCAATCTGACAATAAAATTCCTTTATAAATTGCATATAATTAAGAATTTATTACTTTATTTTACATAATTCATGTGTCATTTTTATGCAAATATTTATTGCAAAATACAATCAACAAAGAAATAGTTTTTCAACTTTTTTTTTGTTGGTATGTGTTTGTAAGATGCTAAATAATATCTCATTGAAATTGTTATAATTACTGTGGTGTATAATGTTACTTCAGTTAAAAATAATATGCATAAATTTTTTATTAAAAAGCAAAACCTAAATTTAATTTTAAGTTTAAAAGCCAAAAATCTCAAAATGATTTATAGTAACAAATTAGTGGATGAAAATATGAATTAATGACTCACAAAGTTAGCACCTAAAAATTAATACAAAAAGAGTATGCTAGATAAGATTTGTTTCTTTGCTCTCACAACAGGGTCATTTTCTTAGGGTGTTTTGATTGTTGTAACATAATTTAAGATCTCTTCTGAAGACTACCTCTATGATTAATTTTTGTTTGAAGATTCTTTAAATGTGCTATACATAATCAAACTATCACGAAACTCAACAAATATCTACTACTAAAAAAGGTTCAATTGATATAATTGAAATATATTAAAATTTGCTAAATGGAGGTTTATTTCTGATATTCTATAACATATTTAAACAATTCTCAAACAAAAATCAAAGAGTCAAGAAATCGATCTTAAATTATAGTGTGTCTCAAAAGTCTATGATATATTTTAAAATTCAATATAAAATAAGTATTATCATATAGGAGAGCGGCTCTGACGAAAATGCTTCTCAGGTTGAAAAGTTTTCTTTAAGCGAGTAAAAAGAATAGCTCCAAACATCGATTACAGAGGGCGCCACATGTCCACATGTTTGATTTCAAACATACGTTTTTTCCGATTCGTTTTGATTTAGTTTCAAAGTAAGTAATTAGAATTTTTGCTTGGAGTCATCAATTCTGTGTTATACTGTCAAAACTAATCTAAAAATCAGAAAAAACGAATCTTTCAAGCCAAACATACGGACATGTGACGCCATCTTGATCGAAGGTTGGTACTAATTAATTTCATTTGCTTGAAAAATTTTTTTTCATCGGGAAGTATTTTAATCCAAACCAAATTCCTGTATGACAATTACTTGATTTTGTTTTAGATTTTAAAGTGTATCAGGGATTTTGAGGATGCCCTGAATATTAAAACAAAAAATCATAAAAAAAGGAGTTTAACTTATTTACTTTAATGAGAGCTGGAAACAAATGCTTATCCACACATCTCCTTTATGGAAATAATAACACTGTACAAATCACACATTCAGAGTAAGCGTTCAAAATTATCTTCTAAAAATTTGTAAAGCTAAATATAATTATTTAAAAAAATTATAAATTGCATTAAGCAGAATTTAAATTAGCTTACGAAGAACATATTTGTTGAGAGATGCTATCATTTTTCTTTGCTGATGATGATTTAAGCTTTACAAACAATTGAACAAGAGTTTCATAAAATGTGCCCCAAAATTTTGGGTAAATAAATTAATCTAGTATCAGAAATAAACATCCAATATCCTTTCTTTTACTAGGAACTTCCACATCACTTGATCTCACGAAAATGACTATCAGTTCTTTGAAATATTCAAAAATTAATCATGCTATAGACAATACCTAGTAAAAGTTATATTATTTTGTTAGTGATGAAATCGTTATTTTCATAGCACAAATTGATTAAAATATTTACTAGTTAATAAAATTGAAACTTTGTAAAATCAAAATGTAATGCACATTTATTGAAAGTAGATTTATGCTATTTCTGAAGCACATTTTTTTATTTATATACATATATTTAGAATTAAAACTGTTGAATAAATCTTTTGTTATTAAAACCTGTAAAAGAGTTTGTTTTGCAAAACAGTATATCATATTCCTCTTTAGTGTATAGCTAAGGAATATGATTTATATCCCTTTTATAAACAAACTGTTTAATAGACTTTTTCATAAAGTCTCTAAAAGGGAAATTGTGTTTTAAATACAACATCAGTACACTAGTAATTTTTCTTCCTCTTCTTTCTTTGGAGTGACATGGGAATCCTCAGAGTCGCTGACGATTTCTTGATATTGAGATTCAATTTTTGGTTTGTTTTGAGGTTTAGCAATGCCCCATGCTTGCGGTCTTAAATCTCCAAATATGATGAAGATGAATGTTGAAACTAACACCACTGCTATAGATGTATAAAACACTTGCTGCCACTGTTCAATTGAATTCTGTAGAGAGAAAACAATTCATTCTAAATATTCAAAGTAAATCTTATAAATTTATTCATTGTTATCAGTTATCCTGTCTCATGTTTTATCAGACACCTCTCCCCTTTTTGTGGGAACTAAAGACATAATTTTGATCTATTTGCATTACATTTTTGAGTTTTGATGAAACAGTGCCCAACAGTTGATGCATTACACTGACAAAAAGCTGCAGCAGAGATTCTAAACAATGTCCGTAAAAAAACAAACTTTATTCCTATATCAACGGACTTTGTCATTACATTAACGGTTTTTGCCCGTAAAAGACAAAAAAAAGTACAGGAGTTGAACGTTTATGTAAAAAAAGTGATAATTTCTGTAAATTTACTAGATAATTCACGGTAAAGTACCATAAATTTACATTTTTTTACAGTGTATGAACAGTGCAAAACAATTATTTATATATCATTGATTAATAATTAGTTTTAATTTGCATATTATGAAAAATTAAAATAGATAAAATATAAAATACAGTAATCCCTTAACATTCGCGAGGGTTAGGTTCCCGAAAACATCCGCGAATGTTGATATATGTTGATGTCCGTTTATGTAAAAAAAGTGATAATTTCTGTAAATTTACTGGATAATTCACGGTAAAGTACCATAAATTTGCATTTTTTTACAGTGTATGAACAGTGCAAAACAATTATTTATATGTCATTGAGTAATAATTAGTTTTAATTTGCATATTATGAAAAATTAAAATAGATAAAATATAAAATACAGTAATCCCTTAACATTCGCGAGGGTTAGGTTCCCGAAAACATCCGCGAATGTTGAACTATCTTCCCGTACATATAAGTGGGTACGGGAAGATGTGTTCTAATGTTTTTTAATGGAAAAGAGCAATTGAAGTTCAAAAAAAATATTTATTAAAAGAAGATTATACATTAAAAGAACACGCTTTAAATAAATTTGAATAATTATAAGCATATGATACAAAATTTATTTGCATTATAAGCATATCATACAAAATTTATTTATTTTTATGATGGAAAAAAATTAGTGATGTGTGATTGTTTGACAGGACAAATCTTATGTTTATGAATTTCCATATAAGAAAACGTTGTGGCCTCAATTTTTATTTTAAATTTAAGACTCCTCCCCAGTGAAGAATCGAATTATATTGCGTTTTCAACAATTTGTTGTTGATATTTTAACATTTCTTCGGCAATTTTTGCAGAAAATATTTCTCCTGCAATAAAAATTTCAAATTTTAGAAAATTGAAAAAAAAATTGCATAAAGAATAAAGGAAATTATTGATCAATATTTTCTCATCTCAACACAAGAGCTTAAGTTCTTACAACTCAGGCCATTCAGTAATACAGAAGGTTATGCAGTACATAAGTATCCAGTGTCGAGTAAGTCATAGAATTGGTAAAACAAAGTTAATTTGCTACATGAAAAAAATTCTTTATATAACAATAACAAAATTCGGGAATAACCAATTTCAGTTTTCGCGAATGTTGTTGAAATTTTCAACATTTTTATTTCGCGAATAATAAAAACTCGCGAATTTTGAGAGATTACTGTACAATAAACTTTATCTTACAATCAAAAATTTTCTTTTAAATATGAGCGAATTGACGTACCAAATTATTTTAAAGAATTATAAAATCTTTATAAGCTTATAATATAAACATATGTAAGATAAAAATGATACCTTCGTTAGCTCTGCGAGCAAGAAACAAATAATGTGTAGAAGAAAAAACACCATAACATATTTACGAAATCTTAAAATATGAGTAAATGAATTGGTAAAAGAAGTACCAATTTTATTTTAATGTTTTACAAATTGTTATAACCGTAATATAAGCATTTGGAAAGCAAAATGGTACTGCGATCGCTGTGTATGTAATAAACAAATAGAATACTAAAACAAAAATGACAAACAAAAACATAACAAAGTTTGCTCACAATAAAGAACAATTTCAGAAAACTATAATTTTTAAATAGATATTATAGATAATAAAAAAAGTATTAAAATTTCAAAGAAAAAACATAAAATTATATTAAATGTAATATTAAATGTATCTACAAATCAATGTGCAGTCTCGTGTAATATCCATTTGAAAATCTAACAAGTCAGAAACTGCACGTCAAACGTAACAAATGAAGTGCATTCGTACTATAACAAAGTTTTTTAAATATTCAGACTTGGTGTGCAGTACTTCGAATAAAGTATATCTCTCTTAAAACCTCAACCACAAAATAACCCAAGTTGAGCCGAAATCCACTCATCTCACGATTTGAAAGTCAAATTCTCGAAAAGAGTTGAAACAACTCGAGCGAACGAGTTATTTTTACGAAATTTAAATCAAGATGAGTAATTTAAAATGAGCAGATTAAATCAAGATGAGTAAAACGTTTGAAAAACAACTCATTCACGATCCAATAAATTACAGCTCTGTCCCGAGAAGCCGAATCCACTCTTCCGTTGTAAGAGTAGTAACCGAAACCTTTTTGTGTCTCCTTGTAAATACTACCTGCTTTCTATTATACAGGATGTAACTTGTAGTAACTCAGTAACTAGTAACGCTTATCAGTTTCATAAAACACAAAATAGTTTAATATAATCAAAAAGCACCTCAAAACAATGTTTTCCAATTTACCAATATGTAATGGAATACTTTTGCATGGCCCTGTAAACTAAAAAAAAGTTCTTTGCATCACAGACCGTACAGAATGTATATTTTACAATATACTTCACAGATGCACATCAATTTTGTAATGTTCGAAAGAGCGTAACATCATTAAAATGCACTTGAAACTACTTTTTTTTCCATGGACCGTGATATAACGGAATACTTTTGATTGTCCCTGTAATTGAACTATACATCTGATTATTATAAAATTTGAAATGAATCGACAAAATTATGTAATAATTATATATTTTAAATTCCAAACGATTCGTTTGAATAGTTTTTTCAGTTGTTATATACGGACAGACAGACGGAAGGACTGAACGACGACTATATGTGCTACGTATTTACATAATTACGAACGGCCCTAAAAATGGGTAAATCAATCAATATTTAAAAAAAGTAGTAGGGATTTTTAAAAAATCACATTTATGTCAACTTTAAAAATATTTTATTAAATATGCAATAGTTGAACGATGAAATGTTCCTTGAATCATATTTTTAAAAATAACGATAATTTTAAAAAGGTGAACGGTGAACTGTGAACCCTTAAAACGGATTGCAAAACAGTAAAGTTCAGAAAGTGCTGCGGTGAATGTCAAAAAAGTTTAATTTACCTCGTAATTGGTCATAATTCCTACCAAAGCAGGTATAATGAAGAATGGGAAGACTCCAACAATATTTATAATACCACTCACAGTCCCTAGTAAGAGAAAAACAGAACATTTAGTACAACAATATTGATTTTAAAAGCATAATGTTATATAACAAAATTGAAATCAGAAATATAAATATAAATAAATAAGGGAAAAAATGGATAAACAGAAAAACAGGATGAACAAAAATGTAGAAGCCTTAAAACTATGAGTAGAATAGAGACTCATCAGAGATGCTATGCATTCTAGTTCATAGAAAATATGTTATTTCGTCAAATTTCGCCAGCAATATCCTTAAAAAGACAATATTAAGTACCGTATAACATCAATGATTCCAAAAAAACAGTTGAAAGAATTGTAGAATAAAGAAATAAATTAATAAACAAATGAAACGAAATAGAAAATACAAAAGACAGAATCATATATATATGTACATTAATTGCTGAAACTAAAAAATCAAAAATTTAAAAGCAATTAAAATAATTGTATTATAGACTGGTTACATGTTTTTGCTCAAATCCAAGCCATTTTAAAAACAAACAAGTAAGAATATTCTAAAATTGCACGATGTATGAAGTAATGATATAAAAAACGCTATCATTCAATTTTTCAAAAAACTTTTTTTTTTTTTTTTTTGCTTTTTATAATGTTTTTCTCAATATTATGCATTATGAACACATAACATTTAATTTCTTCAGTTCCGAAGCTAAAATAAAAATACAAATTCTTATTCATTAGTTTTTTAAGCAATTAAAAGAAGTACATTTATTACAAGATATTAATTTGTTATAATATCCAAATTGGATGGATCAAGATTTACAATTTAGAATATGTAAATTAAATAAAAGTACCGTATTGCTAATCGTGTTTTTTTTTATGAAATAATAAAAGTAAGTTAGATTATTTTAATGAAAGTAATGTACATTTCTTTTACATATTCTTTTTTTTTTTGTATTAAAAATACAATATAATATAAATAAAATATAAATAAATAAAAGTACAGTAAATTCCGCATAAGACGGAAGTGTTCGACACCACCCTAATAGCATGCATGGTCACAGCGACGTCACAGTGAGTCACTTTGGTCACATCACATCTGTGACCAAAATGCCACCACTCAGTGACGTCACATTGTGACTGAGATGTGACTTTCTTAAAAATCTATAGAAATTTATAAATATCCTTCAAAACATGTTATTTACTTTAAAAAACAAGTTTCTGGCAATTTAAATATCGTCTTTTTTGTCACAGTTTCGTCACAATGTTAATGTCAAATTAGTCACAAATGACACATTTTTCACAAATTTGTCACATTGTGACCACTTTATGAAACGTCACAAAAGAGCTCTAAAACGGCCATAACGACTTCACATTTTAGTCACTGTGACTTCACATCGACGTCACGTGACGTCGCATCGACAATCGATGGTCACAAAGTCACAATGTGACTTCACAACGACGTTGCAGTGACGTCACCATGCTTTACGGGCAGGCCTTCATTGACGAATAAGCACGAAAAGCACAAGTTTCCCTTTAAAATTTTTTGAAGGTGCATGAAATTTGGCAGATAAGGGGTCCCTAACTTTAATATTGGATTTATTGAGATATATTTATAGTTTTAATGTATCTTTATTTTACCTGTTGAATTTGAATTTGACTTGTATACACAACTTAAAATATTAATTTTAACTACTGATTACACTGAGAGAAGCATTTAAAAATATTAATATGTTGTACATATTCAACCTAACATTGAATTCTATCCTATGTACATTTTTATACTAATATTAAGCAAAATTTTTTTTGCGTATTATTTATAATTGTATCCTTTTTTTTTTTTTGGTAAGGGAAACACAAAACAGTTGTTTAGTGAAGTATAGGTGAGATGAGCTAAGGTGAAATGAATAATATTTATAGCATACGTAGGTTTCTGGGTATGTCGAATTTAAGGAACTATTCTCGAATGAAAGAGTGAAAGTGCAGTATATGACCTTAAAGTATATTATGTTTCCCATAGCTTCGGAAGTTAATCAAACCCTGTTCCATACACAGAAAAATTTCACTTGTAGGCAGTATTTCGTATAATACCATTTTTTTTTTCTATGCCAATGCATTCCCCCAGTGATGTAGTCATTTAAAAAAAACCAGAAGGCATAAGCTTTAAACAGATGGTATATGCTCAAGACAGAGGATATATTTTAGAACAGCGGTTCCCAAATTTTATTGGAACGCGACGCACTTCTAAATAAAAATAAAATTTCGCGACCCACTTAATATAATTTGGTATATCAGAATGGGAATTGCTAAGTGAGATCTAAAAGCTATTGGCTATGCTATTCTACAAAAACGCAAATTTTCGTACGAAGGGTACACTATCAACGAAAACAACAATTCATAATTTCAATGTGGAATAATAATTAAAACAACATATGTGTTATTTTAACAACTAGAAGGATAACTAGAAAGATAATTGAAAATACATTTAATTACTATCAAAACATAACTTTATAATCAGTGCGTTTTCTGACACTGGTTTTTACCGATGAAAGAATCTATATCAGGGTTAAAACTTGTTCATTTCAGTCTTAATTCACTTTCAACGCACAATTTTTTCTGTATTTGTTTTCAAAAACCGCCAAGTAGTAAAAGCATATTCACAGGAGTATCTTGTGTTGAACTCCATCAAGGAATTCAAAGCTCATTTGGATGTTTCTGGATACACTGCTCGTATATTTAATTAATTTCTCTTGAAATATTATTTGCTATTGAAATTGTTATATATATATATATTTTTTTTTTAACATATGAAACACAAAAAATATTTTTATGACAAACTTCGATTGTTTCCGCGACCCATAATTTGGGAACCGCTGCTCTAGAATGTATATAAATAGATTTTTCGAGAAACAGAGAGTATACCGTGTTGTTGAAAAAAAATTCAGAATATATGACGCATACCTTCGTATACCTTACACTACACCCCTGGATTCACATGAAAATCTTTGTGGTTTAAGCACATTTCCGTCTTATACAAAATTTGAACTGTACAGATTTCACTGTAATCTTTAAAACTTAGATAGATAAATGGGGAAAAAAACTATTTACTTAATTATTTCAATCAGAAATAGTTATTTCGTAATAGTTTCTGTTACATTTTACTGTGTTTTATTTCCTCAAATATTTTCATAAGTGATGAAATTAAATTACCTGATAGACACGGTGCAATATCGATGCAGGCCATGCAAACTCCAAATGTGACGAATTCTCCAAGGACTCCACCCAGTATGAACAGTAACGTCGTGGCAGAAACATTACGCCCTACCAGCGTAATCCCATAAAAAGCTGCACAGGATACAAGGCTATCTGTAACAACAAAAATTCAATAAATTAATCCGAACATTGAATAAAGCAAAAGAGTTAGGGGAAAATAGGGAGGAATGGGGCAATTTTTACAAAAATATTTTTTTATTAATTATGTTTCGCTTGTACAAAATAGAAAATTTCAGAATAACACGTTGAAACAGTTTAACATACAGTCGGCTCTCGTTAATTCGAAATCGGATAAATCGAATCTTCACTTAATTCGAACTAAACATGAAGTCCCGAAATTTTCAATGACAGAATAACGTTAAAAATTTTCATTTATTCGAACTCATTTTCTCTTGACTTCGTTTAATTCGAGCTAATGGTATTCCGATTTTTCATTTTTTTTCTGCCTGATTTTAGATCTTTGAAATAATTTTCTTTTATTTTTGCCAGAATTGTTTTGAACACGTATACATATAGTCCCATACATTGGTTTTGGTATCCGCTTTTTTAGTGCCCCGTCTATTCATCAATGACAGGGTTCCACCCCATCTTCGTTTGTGCTTGTTCCTAATCCCTTAATTAGTTTATGTATTTATTTCTTTTAATTTAATATTAAATTATATTCCGATGATAAAGCCGAGATATATTTAAAAATACTATAACACTAATTTCTAGTACCCCTTTAAACGTGTTTTCCACTCATACTTTCCACAATTCGAACTCTGGATAATTCGAACATTTATTGTGGTTCCGACAAGTTCGAATTAACGAGAGCCGACTGTACCTAAAAACTATCAGTTTGATTATAATAATTGTAGTTTTATGTTAATAAACTGAAAAAATTAACAAGAAAAATGTCCCACCTCTCTCTCATGTGAGGGAGGGATGGGACATGTTTTTAAAATGACAATTCATATCTAATTTATAAATGTGGGTAAAAAAAAAAGAAAAAAAAGAGAAAGATAGTGTGTCACTTACATTAATAAGGTTTACTGTAAATCACAACGTTTATTTTGTATTATATTATACTTTGTAAAATCCAAATAAAATGAAAAATATGCTTGTGAACGACTAGTGCTGTCAATTTTGGTGAATGTAGATTTGCAATTATGTCTTGCTCATCAATCATATAATAGTCAATTTTTTGCGAGAAGATAAAATTTCTTTTTTTTCTTCTTTTTCGTTTTTCAACATAAATAGTGTATTGCAATGTAAAAATAAAAGTTTGCAGTTTGGGTTCAATAATTATATATTTCATATAGTATATTTCTAAACAATTTTTTATAAAAAACTAAAGAAATCGGTATTATAGAAATAAATTTAAATTTTTAATACTAAAGGTTGATATTGCGAAATAATGCATGAGCCAGAAATTAAAAAAATTTCAGTGCTTTAATTTTTCAATTTTTGAACTTTCAAAATATTGTTTTATTTGTTACACTATTCAATTTCAAAACAAAATAGTTTTATAAAATTAAAATATCTAAAAACTGTATGTTATTAAGCATAATTATTTGGATAGAAATATGATTTGGGAAGGATGGGACATCTCCTATCCCTCCCTTAGAGTAAAATAAAAATAAATAGGTTTTTATAACAAGTACCCCTTGTTATAAATCCCTTGTTATAAATTTTTATAACAAGGTTTTTAGATTTAACTGTTTATTCATAAAAGATATTTTGTTTAATTTACAAAATATTAAAAACAATTACGTTAGCAACAAACAATGAAATTGAAAATGTAAATAAATCGGAATAATTCTTACTTTTGATATTATAAAATAGTCTTTTTAAGTCACAAACTCATAATTGTTTTCAACTAAAAAGATTTATAGCAATAAGTATAAAGCAATGATTATTCCATCTGGGTAAAAGTCATAAATTAAAAATAAAGCTTATTTTAAGAATTATAGCAGATGTCCCATCCTTCTCTATTCTTCACTAAGGGCACATGTAACATCTTGACGAATAAAATAAAGCAGTTTTTGTGAAATATTTAACATCATGTATTTTACTTAAAAATAGAGATAGAAATGAAACTTTTTTAACAGTAAATAGACACATTATAGCCCATATGTAAATCAAAAGAAATTAATTTCATGCATAAATTAGTTTTCAAGAACCAATTAACATTGTAGATATTTTTTGAACAATGTGTCTGTTCGGTGTACTTTTCTCAAAAACTGTACAATCTATTACTTTAAAATTTGATTTCAAATTATATTTAATGAACGGAGGTATAGGATATACCTCATACACATTACATGAATATGCATATTAACTCTTTGCGGGGCAGGGCAAATTCATTGCTTAAGTATTGAAATTAATGACTGACACCGGAATTTGAAAACAACTTTATTTGTAAATAAGAAAACGCTATACTTCACGCATTCAATAAACCGTAATGTTCTTTAACAAAATTCCGGTGCGAATGTGGCGTTTGGAAATTAAAATTAAGCGGTATATCTATGAAACTACCGCCCCTCAAGGGGTTAAATGCTTCTTTAAATCTCGAAAATCTATTGGTTTCTGAAAATGAAGGAACATTGTTCAGAATCGTGGGTTATTATGAAGTGTGTTACATTTTCATTACCTTTTTTACTAAATAAAAACAATTTTTTTTTTTCAGTTTATGGGAAAGCGGGAGACTTTGGGACGTTTTGCAGTAAATAATTTTCTAAATTTAATTTAATTAACATTTATTCTTATTTTAGAAACAATTAGATATAAAGTATAGACATTTCTGCATCAAATAAACCTCATAATAATCTAACACCTCTCATAGGAAAAGAGTCAAAACAAAACAAACCTTTAAAATGTCCCCACCGACTCCACTATGTGGGGCGGGTTGGGACACTAATTTTAATCAAAAATACATGTAGAATTTTACATTTAATCGATGAACAAAGCTTTATTTATAAAACTTTAGTTGAACAGGAAATAATTTAAGCGTTGAAACACTTTAATAATTTGAATTGCAACGCATGTTTCCATTAACAGATTTGTATTTGATGCGAAAAAATGATGTTCCTAATAAAACACATCTTTGGCCTACTTTGTTTTTAGGAGTGCCAGATTTTAAAAGAATATCTGTTTAATGTACAAATAATATATCATGCTTCTCAGGATTATAAAAAAACTTTTGATCTCGTTTTTTCAAAATAGATATCTCATATTTGCTGATGTTCTCAACATTTTGAACATGATCCTACAAATTCAACAACGCTTTGTTTCCCTGCAAACTTTACCAACGCACACTATCCCACAGTGGGTTTGTCTGTAAATTTCTGGACTTATCATAAGTAAGTTTGTAATCGGTAGAAAAATCAGCATCACATGAACAGTTAAATTCATCACTTCTGCCATTACACAAACCATTTATATTATTTTTCCTTTAGGGGGTTCACCAATTTTGTTAGTGCAACTGCATCATCCTCACTGCTTGAGGAAATTCCCAACTTGTTGTGTACTCCCCCCCCCCCCGTTCTGTAAGCTGCATTTGTTTTTTTCAGAAGTTTTGGAATGTCTCAAGGTGCCCTACAACTGAGTGTCCGAACCTGTCCCATCTCTCACATAAAATAATAAAACCATTTACACTGTTAAGCTTAGCATTACAGTCTGTTCTTTACCATTAAAATAACAATAAATCTACGGTTTTTTCATCACAACATACTTCCATTTGTATTATTTCATTTCTTTAATGAAAAAAAATTACTTTTCAAAACACACACATTAATGTTACCCAACCTCATTCAACACAAAAATAATAGTATTATTTATTGCCAGCCGACACCAGCGATTCCAAAACATATGAGAGAGTAGATTGTAGTATCTTATATTGGCATACTTGTGTGTGCTAATTTTTAACTGCAAAATAAAATCTGAAAATTGAGATATCCCAACGTGGCCCACCTTCCGCCACTCTCTTTTGAATCCAGATTTCAACAAGTTAATCTTACTTATTAAAGTGGCGCCTTTTCTGACGAATCCGACGCTCACAATTTTTTTCTTGAGTAAGATGTCCACTGGATAACTAGCGATACACGTCGCAAAAGCTCTTAAGAGATGAGGAAGACAAGACAACATTCCATTCTGAAAAAAAAAAAGTTAAAACAATGTTTAAAATTAAAGGATATTATAATTTTAAAACACGCAATGATAGTAATAATATTTATTAAAGAAAATATTGTTAATTTTGTAGACTCATTTCAATAAATCAAAAGAAATATTCCAATTTGAATTAGTTTTCATTTTAGATTTTTACTTACCCATCATACGTTATATAGGGTAAGTCTTGATATCGTTTTGAAAATCGAAAAATATTTTTTTGACTTATTTATCAAACATTGAAGATTCCGAAAAACATATTTTTAGAAAAAATATTTGCCGTCCGTCTGTCTGTTTGACTGTAAACGTTCTATCTCCCGAACAAATTGAGATAGACTCTTGAAATTTGGTGTGTACTTAGTATCTAATAATGGGAAAAAGCCTATTTAATATCAGTATCCTCGATTATACGGAACTATTTTCTTAGGACTCTCGAAATATTCATTCGGACGAAAGGTATATAAAAATGTTCGATTTTTTATTTTAAGGAGTGGATGTAAAAGACAACAAAATAACGCAAATTTTGTATAATAAACGATGTCGATCGGATACTTTTAGTTACCTAGATATTTGTAATTCTATTTTCCACACTCTGATTTGTCATGACCCTGCATTTCATTCAAATTTCAATTCATAGATATTTTAATTGGATATCAAACGCTTAATCCGACGCAATAAAATGTTAGTTAATATGATTATTTATTACTTTTGGAGTTACAAGTAAGGTATCCTGGGGTAATAACGCTACGTTAAGGTTCTACCAATTTTCACGGCTCAGTTTTAGATTGTATTTTTCAAACAAATATGTGATTTAATACAGCAACTCATTGACTATCTATATAAAAAAAATAATTTAACAGATATGTATTCATAAAATGTAATGGCATGATTGCTTGACCAAAGCTATTTGGCGTTATTATCCACCTATATGTGTAGTAATGCCATGCAAACAAAACTATGAAATAAGATGGAATAATGGCATGTAGATTGACCAATTCTAAAAATACAAACTCTACAAACTTAGAAATTGACAAATTGCATTCTAAACTATTGAAAATGTTCAATTTTTTGTGAAAGTGTAAGAAAAATAAAGGTGTGTGTGTGTGGGGGGGGGGGGGAGGAGGCAAAAGAATATCAGACCGTGAGCTTCTTTTTTCTGAAAAAGGACCGCTTAAATAGAATTATTAGAAACATTGCACAGTCTTAACTGTGTTTCTTTGAATCAGTATTTAGGATGTAGCTCGGCCACTGTTGGGAATCAACCGGGGTATTAATGCCAAGAACTGGCTTTATTACCCCGTTATAGTTATCGCGCAGTACATTTTAAATTACAAACTATCTCAAGAAGATACCCGAAATCTTCAACAACATTTTGAAAGTACATGAAATGCACTACAAATTTATGTAATTAAAGTATTTCCGGATAAAAAAATTAGTCTTCACATCACAAAACGTATCTCGCAAATTTTAGATCAAGCGTTAATTTTAGTTGCTTGTAAAAACAATAACCCCTACAAATGGAATAAATTAACTTGAGCCATATAAATCGCAAAAAACAGCTTCAAAATCCTTCTGCGCAAAGCACATGGGTGTCATTTACCAGATTATTTCATAATTATGCATAATATTAGCACTTGGCGTTATTACCCCGCCTGGCGTTTTTACACCGACCACCTTATGTTTTTTTTATGCAACTCATTACTACTTGAGTAGTTTGGCGTTTTATATAATTTGTCGAAATTGGTTCATCAGAATTTCATTAATAGAGCATTACTATTTGTTAAAAATATTGAAATGTATGTTTAAATTTTATTTTGAAATGGCAAGGCATTTTATAAATAGTTTACACATATTTATTTTCATATTTTATATTATGCATATCCATGATAGGTAAGTATTACGGTGGCCCCCAACGACTAGTTTAAATTTTTATAGAAAAAATAAAAATTAAATTTTCTTTATGCATAATGTTTATCTATTGAGAAAGAATTTATTTTGATTCACGTATTTGTAATAAATATAAAAACCATATAAATTTTTAATAATTTCTTAATTAAACAGTAAAATATTTTTTAGCCAAAAAATTAAATTATGATAACAGAATTTATTTTATCTTTTATAATCATATAAAAAAAATCGTGTCTTTTAAAAATTTCTAGAGAATGGATGTAAGAATTTATTCAAAATTAAATTTTGCCTTCTCTTTTAAATATGTTTTCAATTTGCGAAATCATTAGTAAAAAATAAACCTAACAAGTTTATTTAAAGCACATACACCCATAGTCACAAACATCGAAAAATTGATTTTTTGTAAGTTACAGTAAGGAAGGCTGAAATAGATAGTTTCATGCAAGTATTTTAAAAATTTGTCGAACTGTAACTATAGCAGAAAACTTTAATCTCATTTTCCCCAACAGTGCATGATGCAACTATTGCGAAAATATCTTTATCATGTAGAACTGAACAAAAACTCAACTTAAACACACACACACACATATACAAAGTGTTTCAAAAATGACCGGTATATTTGAAAAGTCAATAAAAATTAAACGGGCAGCGTTAGAAATACACACATTTGTTGCAATATGTTTGGGACAACAGTAAATTTTCAGGCATACAACTTTCGAAATTAGTTAAAATTTTCAACAACAGATGGCGCTGCAGGCAATTTGCTGCAGCGCCATCTGCAGCAAGCTGCAGTAGAAAACGCAATCTGGGAGTTTGCCATTCTGTAAAGCCTCTGTCCCTGCCCGCGAAGATACTCGCGAGCTAAAGCTATTTCTGTGGGGAGGCATTTTTGTAATAACTCTTTCACATTTTGACATTTTTAAATAATTATTTTGCATTGCATAGATGAGGTTCCTCTCGAGATCGCTCCTTGATTACATTTTCGATTTTAGTGGCAGATATTTTTTATAAAGTTACTTTCACTTTCGAAATCGGTTTTGGAAGTAAAAGTAAAGTAAGACCAAAATAAAAAAATATATAATCAAGGAGCGATCTTGAGAGGGACCTCATCTATGCAATGCAAAAAAAATTATTTAAAAATGTCAAAATGCGAAAGAGTTATTACAAAAATGCCTCCCCCATAGGAATAGCTTTAGCTCGGGAGTGTCTTCGCGGGCAGGGACAGAGGCTTTACAGAATGGCAAACTGACAGATTGCGTTTTCTCCTATAACTTTCAAATTGCTTGCAGCGCCACCTGTTGTTGAAAATTTTAACTAATTTCGAAAGTTGTATGCCTGAAAATTTACTGCTGTCCCAAACATATTGCAACAAACGGTGTATTTCTAACGCTGCCCGTTTAATTTTTATTGATTTTTCAAATATATCGGTCATTTTTGAAACACCCTGTATATATATATATATACATATATATATATATATAATATCATTAATTGGATAACAGTATATAAACCATTGAATTTAATGCAAAATTACCACATTGAAACATGGAAAAGAAAAATGAAATATTAGCTCTAATTAAATTATCCCACATGTCAATGTAAATGAAAGTTCATGTAATTTAGATGATTTTATTTAAAATTTTAAATCGAACTGTAATGTATGTTTTCGAACAATAACACATACTAAACAGTGTCGTAGTACATATTATATTATTTATTTGTGTGCATTGGATTTTTGATAATTGACTGCGGATCTACTGTATTTTTTCCCATTGAACAAATGTTTCGATTTGTTTGGAAATGATGCAGGATTATTTAAGAGAATTAATCGAGAAAAATCTGTAGTCCGCGATGATATTTAGTAATATCTGTCTTTTTCATTGCTAAATTAATCTATCTACAAATCAGTCGGAAAACGTGAATTTATATCGAAACTGTATGTGAATAACTTTTTGAATATTTTTTTCGAAACCACCATACAATAGACCACCATACAATGCTTCAGATATGCCCTTCACTGTAAAGAAAAAGATAATTACTGTAGCCTGTGTAATTTGAAGCGAACCATTATATTTGACTGTTAATAACATTAATTCACTTCATTAATAACATGTTAACGTATATTATAATACATTCTAGCGTATTACTGAACAAACAACTTGACTAACTTCTACAGAATATGATTTTTTTTTCTTTCGAGTTTCGTTCTTCTGACAAAACCCTATTCGTCTCTGCCCTCTGTCTGTCTGTCTATCACAGAGTCCGTACATAAAAACTATATTAGTCAGACAGTTCAAATTTTGTGCACTTACAGCTAAATACCTCGTTACACAACAAATCACAAAATTTTGAAAAATTCTATTATTTTAATAAAATATTTAAAAAAAAATCATCCCTTCATTTTTTTGTTGTTTTTCTTCTAATTGTTGCAGTCAATTTTAAATAGATATAAATATTATGTATGTAACATAAATTAATGGATTAAAAAAATCACGTGAAAAACGCGTTTGTTTTTATTTCATCATATTACATCGTATTTATCATCTATTTTGATACGCGAAGTTGAAATTTTTTTTTTAGTTCTTAAATTCCTATTCATTTAAATTACTATCCGCCTCTGGTGATCAGTTTGGTATCCCTTAAATTCATGCTAAGCTTTGCAACATTTTACTTTTATTCATAATTTTATTTACTTGCGTACCTTCTCCATATCTGTAGATTCTGTTCAGCAGTAATCAACAAATCTATGCGATCAAGGCAGTATTTAGGGGAAGAATTCAGTATTCTGTTTTGGTTGGCCCGATTGGCGACGAAATTTGAAATAGCGCCAAGAAACAGTTTTTCGTTTGTTAATGATAAAGTGTTTTGAAAGAAATATTAAACGAAACCCCCTGTGCGATCTGCAATCACACATACCCACTTGTTTAATGCATAGTCTCAGAAAATTCATTATCTTGAACAGGACTTTTAAGAGGGGGGGGGGGGAAACAATGCGTGCATACATCTTAAAAACCACTGTACGATTAATAATTCTTAATTTTATTTCAAATTACATACTACTTTTATTTAATCTTAAAAAAAAATGTTTCCCTAGTTTGCAGCTCAAAAAATCATATCAGTGAAAGTGGAAATAATTTTTTTAATTATACAAGTTGCATTCTAAGAAATATTTTCAAATGTAACAAACTATGCAAATGAACTTTTAAACGTTTTACGTCTATTTAAAAGGTGACAGATAATACTATAGCTATTATAAGTTTAATATATACATTTAAATTTTCTAGTACATTCGGTCTGCAATTCCTGCGGCTATCATCAGGGAATATTTTTATTAATCCTTGATAATGGTAGCGAGACTGCAGATCGAAAGTAAAAGGAAATTAAAATAAATGTATATATTTTAAACTTGTAACAACTGTGGTATTACCTGTAACGTTTTGAATAAACAAACAAAAAAAAAAAAAAAAAAAAAAAAAAAAGTTTATTATGTGTAGTTTGTGATTGAATCAAGACGGGTCATTGAATCTAGTCTTATAATTTTATTTTATTTTCAAGTGCAGAGTTTCCCCCAGAGGGTTTCAGGAGGGCGCTCCGCCCTTCCTGCCCTTTAGTTTAAAAAGTAGCGCCCCTCTTGCCCCTCATCCAAAAACTAGCACCCCTCTTGCCATTCATTAAAAAAAAAAATAGCCCCTTCTTGCCCCACATTTGAAAAAACGCAGCCCTCCAGTGATGATCCGAACGCGCTATAGCGCGTAAATTACGCAAAAAATCAGCGACGGAACGAAAAAAATAGCTTTATACCTTCTCGTGGAACTGGTAATTTCTTCAAAAAATCGCTAAGAAAAACGGCAAGTTTCGTTAAAAATCGCGAAATAACTACTAATTTCCGGCAAGATTCTCAAAATAATGGATAATTTCATCAAAAAATTTCAGTAAACGGCAAAAGATCGTAAAAAACGACAAATTTCATCCAAAAATCGCGATAAAAACGAAAATTTTGTCAAATGAGTGGCAAAAAACAGCAACTTTCGTAAAAAAAATAGCAATAAAACGGCAGATTTCTTCAAAAGATTTGCGAAAAAAACGGCAAATTTTGTATAAAAATTGCATAAAAATGGAAAAATCTGTGAAATGTTCCGTTTTTTCGCGAGATTTGTAGTTTTTTAACGATTTTTTTTAGCATAATATGCCATTTCTTACGATCTTTTAACAAAAACTGCTGTGTTTACGATCTTTTAATAAAATTTGCTGTTTTTTCGCAAATTTTTTTCACGAAATTTGATGTTTTTTTCGCGATTTTTTTTTTAAAAATATGCTGTTATTTGCCATCTTTTAACAAAATCTGCTGTTTTTTGCGATCTTTTAACAAAATTGGCCGTTTTTTCACGATCTTTTAACAAAATTTACCTTTTTTTTTTTAGTTTTTTGGTTAAATTTCTGTTTTTTCACGACTTTCTGAACCGCTAGATTCTAGATTCAACTCTATAAAAATGCCCTTAAAAATGAAAAAGGTCTCCTGAAAAGTGTAAAAAGTGCCCTGAAAAATGTAAAAAGTGCCCTTTTCAGAACAGTAGCGCCCTGCCCTTTTTTAAACCCTTTTAACTCTGCAAGTGCATTATAAATATTCGAGTTATTGCACAAATAGTTCGTCTCTTTGTATTTTAATTTACAGATATAATAAGCAATATGCATGTGAGAATATTTTTTTCTGAAGTATGCTACACATTTACATAAAAAAAAAAAAAAAAATACCGACAGAAATTTAAAATATTCATTACCTTTACAATTGGAAGCCCGAGCACGGTCCCCATGTACAAAGCATGGACAGTCGAGAAAAATCCAAGGAGCCAAAACTGGCCGAAAAACCCGATGGCTAAGGCCCACAGTGGAACGGATAAAGCCATATCCTTCCATGGTATCTTGAGAATCTACACGGAAAAAAGAAAAACAAAGCATTACATCAATTGGGATTATTTATAAACATGAAAGTGATTAAAAAATAATATTTTAACAAAAAACGAATTTATATTATATAGAAAATTAGAGATATAAAATTTTTTGTGATATAATGAGTGTAGGATAAGTAAAATCCAATGTACAGAAAATCAGAATAGACTTGGAAGAAATTTGTTCAAGACAATTCTAAACTGTTCTTCTCAACAAGCTAGAAACTCTTTGGCACATCTCCAAATGCATTTTTTAACAGAATGATATAAAATTGGATGACCTGACAATGAAAGCGATTTAGACTCGAACTGTGTTTACCATTTTGTGATCAATAAATTACTTATTGAGTTATAAGCGACTTTGATCACGTGGTAAACAATTTTTCCTCTTTTGTTTTAGTGGTTATTCTTCTTTCACACTGAAATCGATTCAAAACGCCCACTTTGACATGATTTTCTAGAAGATGCATTGCGTTTGAGAAAACGGAAAAATGAGTTCGATTAGATAGTTTCTGAACAACGACACCTGCAAGTTTCATGCATTTCCGAAAAAAAAAATTGAAATTTATGTCAAAGTTACCCTTTTGGATTTGAGAACACCCTGAAAAGCTTACAAAGAAATTAATTTCATTTGGGTTATTTTTGTTTTTAAGCGGCCTCGATATAAAGAAAAATGTAATTATAACCTATATTTTATGTTTGAATAAAGCATTGTCATAATAGATAAGAAACATTTTAAACTCATCCATATGGAAATAACATTTTTTTAAAAATTAACAAATTTAAAATTCTTTTTTCTTTTATATTTGGAAATAGATTTTTTTTGTCCGTTATTCAGAGTACTTTTTCCTATAAATCTAAGTATCGAATTTTTGATGAGTCCATTAAATCAGCAGAAAAAAAGTCCTTCCGGCAGTACCGGGAGGAAGAGATAGCTTATTTATTTATTCATTCTAAATTAAGTTACATTGTTCAAACATACGAAGCTCAAATTAGTGGAACCCGATTCTATAAGATTGAATACTATTTTTTGTCAATACTCAATATTAATGGGAATTTTTAGAAATTAGTCATCTTTTATTCAAGCTGGTTTTATTTTTAGCGATTTATAGGATTGCCAAATCCCACGATATCATGAAATGTATGCCATTTTAAAACAACATGATGGATGAAACAAACCAGCGAGCTTGGTCGAAATCTTCATTCATGTGCACAGGCACACTCCCATCGAAATCGGTTAATATATACGAATGCTGTCGCGGGCAAATTGATTTTTTTTTTTTTTTTTTTTTTTTTTTTAATGTCATTCACATTAGAAATTCAAACTGCTATATATCTCAGACGTTTTTTCAGGTAAAGACAAAGAAAAAAAATACTCATATATTAAGATAAATACTTTATTATTATACTATATTATAATAATATATTAAGATAAATACTTTAAAAAGAACCTTTTTTCAATTTCTAATTTTTTGTATGTACATCATTATACATTTAAAAGATTTTTGACAAACTTAAATGGCCGTCATTTTGAAACAAGAGGGCGGATAAGGTTGGCAGGTGAACTTGGTCAGGACATTGTTATGTCCTATGTACACACGAAGTTATATCCAAATCAGTTTATAAATATGCGTATTATCGCGTGACAATTTTCAGACCGTTTCAAAATGTCAACCACACTGGGAATTGAAAGTGCTATAACTCAGCCATAAAAAAAAAAAAAAAAAAAAAAAAAAGCTCTGGAATCTAACACACAAAAGCAAAATATTTTATCATTTTCTTACTTTTTTGCACCTAATTTTAAAATTTAATTTTTTTTTAAAAAGTTTAATCTTCTGCCATTTTGAAACAAGATGGCGGATGAAACTGGCTAACGAACTCGGTCCAGGCTTTATTATGTATTATGTACACACAAAGTTACATCCAAATCGATTCATAAATACGCATGTTATCACGTGGCAAAAATCAGATCGTTTTAAATGTCAGCCATAAGAAAAATTCAAAATGTTATAACTCAACCATTTTTTAACATATAGACAAAAAGTGTTCTGGAATCGTTGTTTTAAGTTCTAACACATAAAAGAAAAATATTTCTTAACTTTTAATTTTTTCGCATTTAATTTTAAATAAATTTTATTTTTAAATTTTTTAAATGGCCGCCATTTTGAAACAAAATGGCAGATGATGTTGGCCAACGAACTCGATCAAGACATTTGTATGTACTATGTACATAACAAGTTTCATTCAAATCGGTTCATAAATACGTTAGTTACAGCACGACATAAATCATATATATATGTATGTCAACATTTGAACGGAGGATGGTTTTGGGGTCTGGGGGTCATGATCGGTGAAAATATACTAAAATTTTCTGGAAGTGCTTTCCTCCGGACGGCTGCAATAGCTGGCTTTTTACTTGACAAAATGTGGAAAAATAGCATGTTTTTAGATTCACAGTTAAAAACATTAAAAATCCGATAATTAGTTATCGCGCACATAGTCTAAAAATACATTTTTAAAAAATCAGACAACTTTCGTAATTATTGTAGAAGTCTTAGCACTTCGATTAACCCATTAATGCCCAAATTATTTTCTTTATCAAAAATGAAATTATGGGTTTCCCACCACTTTTAAAAGAAGAAGAACTTTTATCTTAATTTATTGAGGAATTTGTCTCGTGAAAAATAGTGTTTATTTATCTTCCTATTTACTGGTGGGAAAAGTGCTTTCTTGACTTTTTTATAATTGTCCCTAAAAAGGGACTCTAGGCAGTAATGAGTTAAAATAAAAACTTTTTAAATTGCGAACTGAGAAAAATGAGTAAACACTTCACTTACACATAAATAATATTAAATTTTATCTTTATTATTTAACCTTTTCACAACCGCTACCTAATATATGCTTTAACAATACTTGCAGGTTTCCGTGCAATATTAGCATTATTCAAATTAACATAGTTTTACATATTTAATCCTATTTTAAGAAAATAAGTTATGATTAATACTCTCAAGGCCTTATATACCTATACGTAATACAAGAAAAACTCTTATATTGGAAAAGCAATTTTTTTTATCCATAAAAATAATTAAGGAGAAAACAACAATACAATCTTACCCTTTAACTCTGCGTTTAGGAGGTTAAATATACCTCCTTTATTATTTATGGAATCGTTCTGAAATTCAGGCAGAATGTTCTAAGAATATAGGCACATTTTCAAATAAAATTCTGAAACTCGATATTTTTCTCATTTTTCAGCAAAAATGATAGTTGCCGAGTCCCCTTAGATTGAGAAGTAACACACACACATGTATACTTTAAAACATAATGTACCCTAAAATATAATATACTCTAATTCCGATCTGTATGTTGCTTTTCATGACGATTGTCACTCCCTCCTCTCTTCTTTCCTTTTACTTACCCATCATATGTAGTATAGGGTAAGTCTTGCAATCGTTTTGAAAATCGAAAAACATTTTTTGACGGATTTACACGTTTTAGACACTGGAGATTTCGAAAAACATATTTTTAGAAGAAAAAAAATTGCCGTCCGTCTGTCTGTCTGTAAACGCTCTATCTCACGAAAAAATTGAGATAGAGACTTGAAATTTTGTATTTACTTAGTATGTAAGAATCGGACGAAGCCTATTGAATATCAGCAACCTCGATTATCCGGAACTATTTTTTCCGGATTCTCGAAAAATTCGTTCTGATGAAAGGTACATAAAAATTTTCGAGTTTTTTTATTTTAAGGAATGCATGTAAAAGGGAATAAAAAAACACAAATTTTGCATAAAGAACGAAGTCGATCGGATTATTAGTTGTCGAGATATTTGTAATCCTATTTTCCACATTCTTCGATTTTTCATGACCCTGTATTTCATTTAATTTTCAATTCAGATGTATATTTTAATTGAAAATGAGACGCTTAATCCGACGCAGTAAAATGTTTGTTAATATGATTATTATTTTTGGAGTTATAAGGATGTACTGTAGTTTGGTACTTCTTGAGTAGGTTGGCGTTTTATATAATTTGTTGAAATTGGTGCATCAGCAATTCATTAATAGAGTATTACTATGTGTATTAACAATATTTAAATTTAGTTCTGGAATTGAAATACATTGTATAAATAGTTTTCACATGTTTCATTTTCATATGCATATAAATGATGGGTAGGTATTACGGTGGCCTCCAACGACTAGTTTGCATTGGAGATGAATCCATTTAATAAGCCTTAAAATAGTTATAAAGTTTTGGCTAATTCGATGATTTTGACTATTTTTTTGTTTCCCTCCCCTCAAAAAACTTTTAAGCACAACTTAACTGTAATATTTTCTTTATTTTGTAAGCGTTATTATTTTTTAATGTTTCGAGTAATTAATAAATGTAATTTTTACTTTTAACACTTCCTGGACTGAAATATACACCGCATTTTGTAGCTGTATGTTATTTAGTTTCTGTCCATCATTCCAAATGTATCACGAAATAATGTAAATACAACTAATTTATTTTATCAAAATTAATGATTTGTGATCGTAATTATAATATTGTTCTGGTAATGGGCTAACGCCATAAAAAAATAAAAAAAGATAAAAAAAATAAAAATAAAAAATAAGTTTACATTAAACATTAAGAGAATAAACTAATAAAAGATTTGCGTTGCGTAAATTTTATGATGTCCTCATTGCTTTTAAACCTTCTGCTATTAATAATTGGTAATTGAAATTAAATGGAATATTTTGTATAAGATAATCAATCAAATTTTGGCAGTTAATAAATCAAATCACACATACATATAAAAACAGAATTAAGTGAAATAAAATTAAAGAATAATTACATATACACTCTCATAAGTATAAAGTAAAAATTAATCTAAATTATATATTGACATCTAATTAAACCAGTTATTTACATAAAAAGGGGGGGGGTATAAGGAAACTCCTTCCCAACTGAGGTTTTCAGCGTTATTTGCTGATTGGGCAAGTTTAAAATTCACTTCATTATTTTAGTTGACATTAACTAATGATGTTTCGTTATTGACATCTAAAATTAGTTACAGGGCTTCCACTACGTCCGTTTTGTTTATTCAAGTCAGTATTGGTCTATGGTTTCATTAATAAGTCCGTTTTTCGAAGATTAGATGAGAAATTGAAAAGTTTATGTTGTAAACAGACCTTTATTTGAAGGTTTATCGTTGTATGGTATTCAGGCAAACATCGCGGAAAATCGCACATTTCACAAATATGTTCCGAAAAATATCGCGAAATTCTGTTAAACAATCACGGGGAAAAATCATGAATTTTGTCCAAAAATCGTGGAAAAAAATACTAATTTTTTCAAAATATCGAGAAAAACGTAATTCTGTTAAAATATCGAGAATGAAACGTTCTCAAAAGATCGCAAAAATGATACTAACTCCCTCAAAATATCTAAATAAAAAAATATCTGCAAATTTCAAAGAATTGCAAAAAATGCGATTTTCTTCAAAAGATCGCGAAAAAAATGTAAATATTTTTTTACACTAATTTTACATTAATTTAGTGCAATTAATTTAAATTTCGTCAAAAAATCTCGAAAAACACTCGAATGTCGGCAAAGAATCACGAAAAACACTCGAATTTCGGTAAAGGAATTTAAATAAAGGATTGTGAAAAAACATGAGAATTTAGTCTGAAAATCGCGGAAAACAGTCGAATTTCATCAAAGGAAAGCAAAAACACGCGAATTTCCACAAAGGATCGTAAAAAACATGCAAATTTCGACAAAGGATCTCGAAAAACATGCGAATTTTACCAAAAAGCGCGAAAAAATAAGCAAATTTTGTCAACGGATCGAAAAAAACCCTCTTTTCGCGAAATTGATTAAAAAATCCCTAAATAAAAAAATTAGTCAAAAAATCTAAAACAACACACGAACTTTGACAAAAGATTACTAAAAAAAACGTGAATTTGATCACAATATCTTAAGAAATGTGTCAAAAGATCCAAAAAACACCAATATTGTGTCAAAAGATCTAAAAAAACTTTCATGAAGAGATTGTGAAAACATGCGAATTTCTCACATGGTCGCGAAAAAATCCACGAAATTCATCCGGTCACTCAACAATTTTCACACAAACATCATTATATAGGCTTCAAATCTTGCAAATGCTTTACTCAATGGGGATAAAAAAAATCATTATTGATTTTTTGCCGAAACGTCAGTAAAGGCTTACTTTGGAGACACGAAATTCTTTTGTTTCTGTCTGTCTGTCAGTCTGTTTGTTCCGCGATAACTGACGTAAAAAGCATTCGATTGACTTGAAATTAAATGGGTATGTTAGTGAGGCACTGGGATTAAGCTGTATAGTTTTTGTTAGATTTGATTCATTCGTTCGGAAAATATAGAATATTTTATTTTCCGCAATAATGCTTTTCTATGGAAAATCCAATGATTTTCAATTTATTTTTTTTCTTGAGAGAAAATTACACATTTGACTAATGGATACTGAAATTTACCGGTTAATTTATTCGTATTGTTTTGAAATATTGTCTACGCATTTGTCAGATTTTTTAAATTATTATACTGTAAATTTTGGAGATTTTTTATAAATGTGTTCCAATAATATAGACTAATTTGTTTTAGAGATTTACTTATTTCAAATGTATTTATTTCATTTTCTTTATTTTCTCATATTGGTTTCTAAGCAACCATTCATCCTAATTCTTATCCATAATTTGAAAGCGTGCACGAAAATTTAAATGAAGTCAACATCAAAACTGAAGAATTAATTGATGTCTTTGTATCTTTGCGTATAAATATAACATAGCCCAGAAAAGAACATAGGTTATGTTTTATTAATTTTATTCAAATACTAGCTGACCCGCCCGGCGTTGCCCGGGTCCGTATTAACAATATTAAGCGAACTTGAAATTTGTATGATTTTATCATTAACTCGAAACATGCAGAAATGCATTGTCTGAAATACGTAGCCACTGACTCTGTGAAAAATCGGTTTAAAAAACAGCTAATGTTAAGCTATAAAAATACTCAATAGTCCTTCCGGCAGTGCCGGGAGGAAGAGGTAGCTTTCATATACTTATATATTTATTTATTTATTTTAAATTAAGTTATATTATTCAAAAATACTAAGCTGAAATTAGTAGAACCTGATTATGAGCTGGATCGAAATTTTAATTCAGGTGCACATGCACACTCATATTGAAATCGATTAATATATATATGCGATAACTCAGCCATTTTTTAAGATACAGACGAAACAAAAAATGGAATCTTTGTATCAAGGTCAAATGCACAAAAGAAAAAACTTTTTCATTTTCTCACTTTCTTGTACCTAATTTTAAATTTTAAAATGTAAAATAAATTTTAAATGGCCGCCATTTTGAAATAAGATGGCGGATGGAACTGAGTATCGAACTCGATTCAGGCCTCAGTATATACTATGTACACACCAAGTTACATCTAAATCAATTCATAAGAATACACGTGTTATCACGTGACAAAAATCAGATCGTTTCAAAATGTCAGCCATAAGAAAAATACAAAGTGCTATAACTCAATCATTTTTTAAGATATAGACAAAATAAAAACTGTTCTGGAATCGTTGTTTTAGGTTCTAACACGTAAAAGAAAAATATTTTTCAACTTTTAATTTTTTCGCATTTAATTTTAAATTTTAATTTTTTTTTTAAAATTTAAAATGGTCGCCATTTTGAAACAAAATGGCAGATGGTGTTGGCCAACGAACTCGATCGAGACATTTGTATGTACTATGTACATAACAAGTTTCATTCAAATCGGTTCATAAATACGTTAGTTACAGCACGACAGAAATCATATATATATGTATGTCAACATTTGAACGGAGGATGGTTTTGGGGTCTGGGGGTCATGATCGGTGAAAATATACCAAAATTTTTTGGAAATACTTTCCTCCGGACGGCTGCAATAGGTAGCTTTTTACTTTTTGTAATGAAAGCTACCTAAAATGAGCGATGAGAAACGCGGGAGGGAATATGTATTCAACTACTACGACGTGAGTAGTAGGAAAATAACAGTACGGGGACAGGAGCAGGGACCAGGGACCGTCCCTGCTCCCGTCCCTGCTCAGTCGCTGGGATGAAGGGACCGTCCCTGCTCCCACCGTGCCACCGCCGTCCCTCCTGGTCCCCCACCATACACCCCCCTCCACGATCGCCCCCTAGTGGAAAAAAGGAACATTCTATTCTAACAGGATAGGTGAACAACCTTCCCTAATTAAAAATATTATCAATCACATCTCAACTCGGAATCCTACTATATGATGAAGATTAAATTTATATTTGAATTTTGAACAACCATAATTTTAATGAGTATTATTAATTAAGCGAAACACTGGAAAAATCTCAGTTTTTAACCATTTTATTTAGATTTCTTCAACTACAAGATAAGATTATCAATTTAACTCAAGAAAGTTAAACATATATTTGAATTTTGCTTCATAGACATCTTAATGAGTAGTATTAATTAAGTAAAAACAATAGAAAATATCCAGTTTTATAGAAAAAGACTGATTTCTTACAATTTTTATCAACTATATGATCAATGTAACGACTTAAAAGTTGAAAGTTAAACATGTATCCTAGTTTTTCAACAGCTATAGCCTTAATGAGTATCGTTAATTAAGTAAAAAAACAATGGAAAATATCAAGTTTTATGGAAAAAGACTGATCTCTTACGATTTTTATCAACTTAAGAGAGAAAACTTAAACATACATTTCAGTTTTTCAACAGCTATAACCTTAATGAGCATTCATAATTAAGTAAAAAACAATGGAAAATATCGATTTTTATAGAAAAAGACTGATTTCTTACGATTTTTATCAACTGCAACATCAGTGTATCGACTTACAAGTTGAAAATTAAACATGCATTCTAGTTTTTCAACAGCTATAATCTTAATGAGTATCGTTAATTAAGTAAAAAACAATGGAAAATATCAAGTTTTATAGAAAAGACTGATTTCTTATGATTTTTTCAAACTTCAGACTATCAATTTGATAGAAAGAAATTTAAGCATGCATTCCAGTTTTGGACAACCATTTCCTTCATGAACATTATTAATTAAGCAAAACAACAGAAAATATTAAATTTTTAACTGATTTCTTCATATTTTTTTATTTATTTATTTATTTTTTAATATAAAATCAGAATACACAACTTAAAATAGAAATTTAAACATATTTTTTAGTTTTTGAACAATCGTTACCTCAAAGAATTTCGATAATTGAACAATTAACAAAGGAAACTAATGATTTTTTAACGAAAAAAGACGAATTAAACGAATTTGGTTAACTTTTACTCTAATTGGAAATTTCATCGTACTTTATATATACCAACTAAGTAGAATTTTAATGCATAAACGAATAATTTAAAGAAATCCCCAACACACAAATGTGAACCTGCAGAGCATTTCTTATTACGTCATATCTAAACTAAAACTTTTTTCTGCAACCCCTCCAAGCATGCATTCCAGGTAGGGGAACATAACAAAGAATTTTGACGTCACAACTTACAAAGGTGTACAACAAAATGTTTACGTTCAAGAAAAAGTATCACATAGAGAGAAAAAAAGAAGAGATTTAAGTTATTTATCCATTCTAGTTTTATAACAGTTACTACAACATCTCCAAATTAAAATTTGGAAGTCATAATGAGTATAATTAATTAAGCAAAATAATAGAAATATTAGTTTTTCAGAGGGGAAAAGACGAATTTAAACAAATTTTATTAGTTTTACACTAGTTTAATAATAATTTTAAGGAGGAAAAAGACGAATTTAAACAAATTTTATTAGTTTTACACTATTTTTCTCACCTCCAACACGGATATATCAATTTTAACAGAAGAATTAAACGTATATTTTAGTTTTTAACAACAAAATCTTAACAAGTATCATTAATTAAACAAAAATAAATATCAGTTTTAAAGAAAAGACGAATTTGAATAATTTTACACTAGTATTTTCAAAAGCAACATGGAAATATCAATACTTATTCACATATTTCACTTATTCACTGTATTCAATACTATATTTAATAAATTTGGATACACTTTAAGAATTTCCTAATCTATAATTAAATATTAGCTGTATATTTAATGTTACCCATGTTTTCAACATTAGTTCATAATCGTGAATTTTGTATTTTAAATACCATGTATTCAGGTTCAGATTATTTTCACTTGAAATCATACAGAATTTTTTAACAGAGTTTGTTTTTGAAATCATTGAAGCAACTGTATTTAATATTTTTAACACCAATTTTCTAAGATTTTCTAACATTTTCCGATTATACATTCTTCAGAAGTACATTTCTAAATGCTACAATCACTTTACATATCGAAAAGATATCATTGAAGCAACTGTATTTAATATTTTTAATACCAATTTTCTAAGATTTTTTAACATTTTCCGGTTATACATTCCTCAAAAGTTATTATTACGTATTCTAAACAATAGCAAATATTAATTTTAAGAATAAAAAGACGAATTTAAACAAATTTTTATTAGTTTTACACTATTTTTCTCACCTCCAACACGGATATATCAATTTTAACAGAAGAATTAAACGTATATTTTAGTTTTTAACAACAAAAATGTAATAAGTATCATTAATTAAACAAAAATAAATATCAATTTTCAAGAAAAGACAATTTTTTACACAAATTTTCAACTTTGAAATACATTGCTTACATATATTGTTACAGTATATTACTAAACTTAAACTTTTTAAAAAGTTTGAATGTCTTTACAAAGGGTTCATACTTATATTTTTCACGTCTTGACTGCATTCGGAATCTTACAACAAAAGTATACTTTTATTATTATTATTATTATTCTAGAAAACCTAAAAAATCGTTTCTTGCTGCTTTAGACACTTGACATATTAAAACTACTCTACCCATATAATTAATCAAATTAGGACATGATTCATCTTACACTTCAAAATTTCTGAATTTTTACAATACTTATTTTCATCAAACTTTATTCTTGATCCTATATATTTTAATAGCACAGAATTTTCACATCTGTTTTTATCTACTTATCAGAAAATTATTAAAACACCCAACAACATTTTTCAAACATGAATATTATCTTTACAATTTAATGATGCAAAACATACACGAATACAAAGTTTAATTTTTACAAACATTTCATATTTCAAACCAAACTATTCGAAATTTTCACAACATAAGAGCAAACATTAGACGAACTTTTTAACATTAATATTGCTTAGATCTTTTCATCATAACTTTTAACTATGATAATTATCCATTTTTAGGTTGATTGCCGAAAAACTGTAACTGAAATTACATAAACTTAATGTAAAAAACCATGTTCTCACACAATTTCTTGAAATTCAACAAAGAATTGACTATTACTCCAATACTTATCTACTTCAATCTCGACTCTCGATAGTATATAGATATTGCATCATTACATACTTACAACTCTTTTCAAACGTTTATCAGAAAATCAAGTCAATCAAAGTCTAGTAGTTATCACACCTGTTCCTCAGAAATATTACTATCATATGAAACAGTAAAGAAAATTAATAGATATTTAATATTTAATAACTTCATACGTGAAATTACTGCCGAATGAGAATACTAATAATCAATAAAATCAACTGTTGGACAAAAAAATAGTACAGATTACCGAAAATTCAAATCATTTTTTCTACAAAAATTACAAAAATTAACAAATGAATGACCAGTTAGAGAAATAATTAAAAAAAATAATGAACATATTTACAAGTTTATTAAAATCACACCTTTTTCTGGATTACAAACCACAATTTCTTGAAAAATTTAACACCGAATTTGTAAGATTTTAATCCTAGTATTACATACACTCAATAAATATTCAAAATTAACAAAAAAATAATTTTTTAGTCTCATCAATAAGCAGAAATTCTATATTAAAAGAATATTTTCATAGTAGTACTTATAAAAATGAGAGTTTACAAACCGATTTTCATAATTTTATCACATTTAAACTTAATTTTTATACATAAAACATTATTTAATCAAATTTTATACTTTCTAATTCAGTAAAATTCAATACTTTTTTAGTTTTTAAACCAATACCACAATATTTATTTACATCAAACTTGATTCTTTACCTTTTATATTTCCACATTACACAAGTGAGTTAAATACTAACTTGGAACGGGAGTTGAAGTCAATTGATTCAATTCGATTTTCATCGTATACGCATTTCCCCTACACGAAATTTCTTACTTCTATAATCATCTAATGTATTAAAACTAATCTACTCATATTTTTAATCAATTCATCAGATGTTTCATCTCGCACTTCTGAATTATCATCCACCAAGTTGCTTAAAATATAAATACTATCTTTATAGTTTTAATGTAGTATACATGACTAATCTTGAGTTTCCATCTATACTATTAATCAAATTATCATATGTTTCATCTTACAGTTCAACGATTTCTGAATTATCGTCCATCTAGTTGTTTAAAATATTAATAAAATGTTTATAGTTTTTGATTATACATAGTATGTATGAATACAATCTTTAATTTTTAACAGTTCATATTTCAAATAACCTATTTTCGAAACCAAACTATGTGAATTTTACCACAATACTTATCATCATACAGAGATTTGTGTTTCATACTTTTTCTAAAAATTATCAGATATGTACTCCTCAGAGGAATTTCTATCATATGAATCAATGAAAAAAAATTAATTTATATTAAACGTACAGCGAAATTTGATTGCAATATATATGTATTTAATAAAAATAAATAAATAAGCGATTATTTATACATTAAACCTTTACTAAATATATATTTCTTGCGTTATAAAGATGTTTTAACAAGATGAACCAAAACAGCAGCAAACTTCAGAAATTAATGATATGAATGATTCATCCCTAGCACATGTAGCGTTAATGAATAATACATATGTAAGTACTTATATGAAAAATACTAGAATTCGTATATGAATCGTAATTAGAGTAAATATAAAATGATTTGTCTTACTGCCTACACTTTAACAAATGCCTTTTTACCCATATTGTTGAAAAGAATCCTAATTGTTTGCATTTATTTCTATTACAGATGTGTTCTATTTGCTACAAACACTTCTTAAGTAAATGGAATTTAACAGAACATACAAAAATCCATACAGGTGAAAAACCTTACACTTGGGAAGATTACCAAATGCTGTTTTCAAGAAGGCATGAATCAAAAGTGCACACATCATCATATAAAGCATCGTCAGTTATATGTAAACTTAGTGAGGATATTCAAAAATTATTCAGACGTTTGAAGAATTTAGACATAAAGGAAGATATTTAGACTATATATCCATCATATTTTCATAACACTTACCACAATATCTCAAACTTAAAATTTGGAAGACATACACACTGCTGAAAAGTAATTTTGTTACCCGTGATTCTTCTAGCCAGCATGAATGTATAGATATTATTTTGCAATGTATTCTTTAAATGCCCACAATAAATATTCTTTTATATGCATATATCGTTGTGTTTATTTTTTAAAAACCTATTACATTAATAAAATAGGTTACACATACATACACAACATTTTAAGTGAAACAACACTCTCACAACTTAAAAAATGCATAAGAACATACAAAAATAAGCAGATGTATGAAAAAATATACAAGTTTACAGAATAATTTCAAAGTTTTCTAGAAATACAAACAAAAAATATTTACAATATTAAAAAATTACAAAAGTGAAAAGAAAAAACACAAATGTAAAACAAAAACATCAAAAAGTGAAAAACTCAAAACAAAGTTTTTG
This sequence comes from Maratus speculifer, assembly GCA_964019185.1. Classification (NCBI taxonomy): domain Eukaryota; kingdom Metazoa; phylum Arthropoda; class Arachnida; order Araneae; family Salticidae; genus Maratus; species Maratus speculifer. The sequence continues at coordinate 76,058,881 of OZ025289.1, forward strand.
AAAAAAAAAAATTTTACAACAAAAATTTTTTTTACAAAAACCAAAACTTCAAAAAATATTTTTTCAAAAATTTTTTTTTTCAAAAACATTTTTTACAAAAATTTTTTTTTCAAAATAAGTTTTTACAAAAGTAAAAAAAAAGAAAATCACAACGTTAAAAAAATGAAATTTTTTTGTTAAAAAAATGTAAAAAAATTGCAAAAAAAAGTTGCAAAAATTTCAAAAAAAGTTATGAAAAAAGCTTCAAAAATTTCGTTGTTTTTAATACAGTATGCAATGGTTTCGCCATTGCGTTTGCTATTAAAAACAACAAAATTTTTGAGACTTTTTTCATAACTTTTTTTGAAATTTTTGCAACTTTTTTTTGCAATTTTTTACACTTTTTTTAACAAAAAATTTTCATTTTTTTAACGTTGTGATTTTCTTTTTTTTACTTTTGTAAAAACTTATTTTGAAAAAAAAAATTTTTGTAAAAAATGTTTTTGAAAAAAAAAATTTTTGAAAAAATATTTTTTGAAGTTTTGGTTTTTGTAAAAAAAATTTTTGTTGTAAATTTTTTTTTTTCAAAAACTTTGTTTTGAGTTTTTCACTTTTTGATGTTTTTGTTTTACATTTGTGTTTTTTCTTTTCACTTTTGTAATTTTTTAATATTGTAAATATTTTCTGTTTGTATTTCTAGAAAACTTTGAAATTATTCTGTAAACTTGTATATTTTTTCATACATCTGCTTATTTTTGTATGTTCTTATGCATTTTTTAAGTTGTGAGAGTGTTGTTTCACTTAAAATGTTATGTGTATGTATGTGTAACCTATTTTATTAATGTAATAGGTTTTTAAAAAATAAACACAACGATATATGCATATAAAAGAATATTTATTGTGGGCATTTAAAGAATACATTGCAAAATAATATCTATACATTCATGCTGGCTAGAAGAATCACGGGTAACAAAATTACTTTTCAGCAGTGTGTATGTCTTCCAAATTTTAAGTTTGAGATATTGTGGTAAGTGTTATGAAAATATGATGGATATATAGTCTAAATATCTTCCTTTATGTCTAAATTCTTCAAACGTCTGAATAATTTTTGAATATCCTCACTAAGTTTACATATAACTGACGATGCTTTATATGATGATGTGTGCACTTTTGATTCATGCCTTCTTGAAAACAGCATTTGGTAATCTTCCCAAGTGTAAGGTTTTTCACCTGTATGGATTTTTGTATGTTCTGTTAAATTCCATTTACTTAAGAAGTGTTTGTAGCAAATAGAACACATCTGTAATAGAAATAAATGCAAACAATTAGGATTCTTTTCAACAATATGGGTAAAAAGGCATTTGTTAAAGTGTAGGCAGTAAGACAAATCATTTTATATTTACTCTAATTACGATTCATATACGAATTCTAGTATTTTTCATATAAGTACTTACATATGTATTATTCATTAACGCTACATGTGCTAGGGATGAATCATTCAGATCATTAATTTCTGAAGTTTGCTGCTGTTTTGGTTCATCTTGTTAAAACATCTTTATAACGCAAGAAATATATATTTAGTAAAGGTTTAATGTATAAATAATCGCTTATTTATTTATTTTTATTAAATACATATATATTGCAATCAAATTTCGCTGTACGTTTAATATAAATTAATTTTTTTTCATTGATTCATATGATAGAAATTCCTCTGAGGAGTACATATCTGATAATTTTTAGAAAAAGTATGAAACACAAATCTCTGTATGATGATAAGTATTGTGGTAAAATTCACATAGTTTGGTTTCGAAAATAGGTTATTTGAAATATGAACTGTTAAAAATTAAAGATTGTATTCATACATACTATGTATAATCAAAAACTATAAACATTTTATTAATATTTTAAACAACTAGATGGACGATAATTCAGAAATCGTTGAACTGTAAGATGAAACATATGATAATTTGATTAATAGTATAGATGGAAACTCAAGATTAGTCATGTATACTACATTAAAACTATAAAGATAGTATTTATATTTTAAGCAACTTGGTGGATGATAATTCAGAAGTGCGAGATGAAACATCTGATGAATTGATTAAAAATATGAGTAGATTAGTTTTAATACATTAGATGATTATAGAAGTAAGAAATTTCGTGTAGGGGAAATGCGTATACGATGAAAATCGAATTGAATCAATTGACTTCAACTCCCGTTCCAAGTTAGTATTTAACTCACTTGTGTAATGTGGAAATATAAAAGGTAAAGAATCAAGTTTGATGTAAATAAATATTGTGGTATTGGTTTAAAAACTAAAAAAGTATTGAATTTTACTGAATTAGAAAGTATAAAATTTGATTAAATAATGTTTTATGTATAAAAATTAAGTTTAAATGTGATAAAATTATGAAAATCGGTTTGTAAACTCTCATTTTTATAAGTACTACTATGAAAATATTCTTTTAATATAGAATTTCTGCTTATTGATGAGACTAAAAAATTATTTTTTTGTTAATTTTGAATATTTATTGAGTGTATGTAATACTAGGATTAAAATCTTACAAATTCGGTGTTAAATTTTTCAAGAAATTGTGGTTTGTAATCCAGAAAAAGGTGTGATTTTAATAAACTTGTAAATATGTTCATTATTTTTTTTAATTATTTCTCTAACTGGTCATTCATTTGTTAATTTTTGTAATTTTTGTAGAAAAAATGATTTGAATTTTCGGTAATCTGTACTATTTTTTTGTCCAACAGTTGATTTTATTGATTATTAGTATTCTCATTCGGCAGTAATTTCACGTATGAAGTTATTAAATATTAAATATCTATTAATTTTCTTTACTGTTTCATATGATAGTAATATTTCTGAGGAACAGGTGTGATAACTACTAGACTTTGATTGACTTGATTTTCTGGTAAACGTTTGAAAAGAGTTGTAAGTATGTAATGATGCAATATCTATATACTATCGAGAGTCGAGATTGAAGTAGATAAGTATTGGAGTAATAGTCAATTCTTTGTTGAATTTCAAGAAATTGTGTGAGAACATGGTTTTTTACATTAAGTTTATGTAATTTCAGTTACAGTTTTTCGGCAATCAACCTAAAAATGGATAATTATCATAGTTAAAAGTTATGATGAAAAGATCTAAGCAATATTAATGTTAAAAAGTTCGTCTAATGTTTGCTCTTATGTTGTGAAAATTTCGAATAGTTTGGTTTGAAATATGAAATGTTTGTAAAAATTAAACTTTGTATTCGTGTATGTTTTGCATCATTAAATTGTAAAGATAATATTCATGTTTGAAAAATGTTGTTGGGTGTTTTAATAATTTTCTGATAAGTAGATAAAAACAGATGTGAAAATTCTGTGCTATTAAAATATATAGGATCAAGAATAAAGTTTGATGAAAATAAGTATTGTAAAAATTCAGAAATTTTGAAGTGTAAGATGAATCATGTCCTAATTTGATTAATTATATGGGTAGAGTAGTTTTAATATGTCAAGTGTCTAAAGCAGCAAGAAACGATTTTTTAGGTTTTCTAGAATAATAATAATAATAATAAAAGTATACTTTTGTTGTAAGATTCCGAATGCAGTCAAGACGTGAAAAATATAAGTATGAACCCTTTGTAAAGACATTCAAACTTTTTAAAAAGTTTAAGTTTAGTAATATACTGTAACAATATATGTAAGCAATGTATTTCAAAGTTGAAAATTTGTGTAAAAAATTGTCTTTTCTTGAAAATTGATATTTATTTTTGTTTAATTAATGATACTTATTACATTTTTGTTGTTAAAAACTAAAATATACGTTTAATTCTTCTGTTAAAATTGATATATCCGTGTTGGAGGTGAGAAAAATAGTGTAAAACTAATAAAAATTTGTTTAAATTCGTCTTTTTATTCTTAAAATTAATATTTGCTATTGTTTAGAATACGTAATAATAACTTTTGAGGAATGTATAACCGGAAAATGTTAAAAAATCTTAGAAAATTGGTATTAAAAATATTAAATACAGTTGCTTCAATGATATCTTTTCGATATGTAAAGTGATTGTAGCATTTAGAAATGTACTTCTGAAGAATGTATAATCGGAAAATGTTAGAAAATCTTAGAAAATTGGTGTTAAAAATATTAAATACAGTTGCTTCAATGATTTCAAAAACAAACTCTGTTAAAAAATTCTGTATGATTTCAAGTGAAAATAATCTGAACCTGAATACATGGTATTTAAAATACAAAATTCACGATTATGAACTAATGTTGAAAACATGGGTAACATTAAATATACAGCTAATATTTAATTATAGATTAGGAAATTCTTAAAGTGTATCCAAATTTATTAAATATAGTATTGAATACAGTGAATAAGTGAAATATGTGAATAAGTATTGATATTTCCATGTTGCTTTTGAAAATACTAGTGTAAAATTATTCAAATTCGTCTTTTCTTTAAAACTGATATTTATTTTTGTTTAATTAATGATACTTGTTAAGATTTTGTTGTTAAAAACTAAAATATACGTTTAATTCTTCTGTTAAAATTGATATATCCGTGTTGGAGGTGAGAAAAATAGTGTAAAACTAATAAAATTTGTTTAAATTCGTCTTTTTCCTCCTTAAAATTATTATTAAACTAGTGTAAAACTAATAAAATTTGTTTAAATTCGTCTTTTCCCCTCTGAAAAACTAATATTTCTATTATTTTGCTTAATTAATTATACTCATTATGACTTCCAAATTTTAATTTGGAGATGTTGTAGTAACTGTTATAAAACTAGAATGGATAAATAACTTAAATCTCTTCTTTTTTTCTCTCTATGTGATACTTTTTCTTGAACGTAAACATTTTGTTGTACACCTTTGTAAGTTGTGACGTCAAAATTCTTTGTTATGTTCCCCTACCTGGAATGTATGCTTGGAGGGGTTGCAGAAAAAAGTTTTAGTTTAGATATGACGTAATAAGAAATGCTCTGCAGGTTCACATTTGTGTGTTGGGGATTTCTTTAAATTATTCGTTTATGCATTAAAATTCTACTTAGTTGGTATATATAAAGTACGATGAAATTTCCAATTAGAGTAAAAGTTAACCAAATTCGTTTAATTCGTCTTTTTTCGTTAAAAAATCATTAGTTTCCTTTGTTAATTGTTCAATTATCGAAATTCTTTGAGGTAACGATTGTTCAAAAACTAAAAAATATGTTTAAATTTCTATTTTAAGTTGTGTATTCTGATTTTATATTAAAAAATAAATAAATAAATAAAAAAATATGAAGAAATCAGTTAAAAATTTAATATTTTCTGTTGTTTTGCTTAATTAATAACGTTCATGAAGGAAATGGTTGTCCAAAACTGGAATGCATGCTTAAATTTCTTTCTATCAAATTGATAGTCTGAAGTTTGAGTTGAAAAAATCATAAGAAATCAGTCTTTTCTATAAAACTTGATATTTTCCATTGTTTTTTACTTAATTAACGATACTCATTAAGATTATAGCTGTTGAAAAACTAGAATGCATGTTTAACTTTCAACTTGTAAGTCGATACACTGATGTTGCAGTTGATAAAAATCGTAAGAAATCAGTCTTTTTCTATAAAAATCGATATTTTCCATTGTTTTTTACTTAATTATGAATGCTCATTAAGGTTATAGCTGTTGAAAAACTGAAATGTATGTTTAAGTTTTCTCTCTTAAGTTGATAAAAATCGTAAGAGATCAGTCTTTTTCCATAAAACTTGATATTTTCCATTGTTTTTTTACTTAATTAACGATACTCATTAAGGCTATAGCTGTTGAAAAACTAGGATACATGTTTAACTTTCAACTTTTAAGTCGTTACATTGATCATATAGTTGATAAAAATTGTAAGAAATCAGTCTTTTTCTATAAAACTGGATATTTTCTATTGTTTTTACTTAATTAATACTACTCATTAAGATGTCTATGAAGCAAAATTCAAATATATGTTTAACTTTCTTGAGTTAAATTGATAATCTTATCTTGTAGTTGAAGAAATCTAAATAAAATGGTTAAAAACTGAGATTTTTCCAGTGTTTCGCTTAATTAATAATACTCATTAAAATTATGGTTGTTCAAAATTCAAATATAAATTTAATCTTCATCATATAGTAGGATTCCGAGTTGAGATGTGATTGATAATATTTTTAATTAGGGAAGGTTGTTCACCTATCCTGTTAGAATAGAATGTTCCTTTTTTCCACTAGGGGGCGATCGTGGAGGGGGGTGTATGGTGGGGGACCAGGAGGGACGGCGGTGGCACGGTGGGAGCAGGGACGGTCCCTTCATCCCAGCGACTGAGCAGGGACGGGAGCAGGGACGGTCCCTTCATCCCAGCGACTGAGCAGGGACGGGAGCAGGGACGGTCCCTGGTCCCTGCTCCTATCCCCGTACTGTTATTTTCCTACTACTGACGTGATTTTCGTGTTAAAGTGTTGATATTTATCGAAAATCACTGTTAAGTCAGGTAACTAATTATTTTTTTTCACATGGAAATCCCAAGTGAAATATTTTGAATTTCATACTAATTATATCACTCTTAAATCCGACTACCATGAATGAAATCGATACTTGCTGGTAGCTAAAATGTTGGTATGTAGTATTATAATTTCAGAGCCATTTAACAAAAGTAAGTGTTGTTTTTAATCAAATCATGCGTAATGTTCACTCTAGGGATAAATTCCTAACCGTAAACTTTTGTACCGTAACTATAACCTGCCTGTAACCCAACTTTTACTTAACAGTACCTTACCGTAAATTAAATATAACATAAATGTAATCTAGCCTTCACTTTATTGTAACATTCTAACCATAACATAAATGCAATTTAACTTTAACCTAACTTTAACTTAACCGTGACCTAACTGTAACCTAACGGGAAATTAAATATAATCAAAGAGTTATCGTAATGTAATTGCAACCCAAATGTTACCAAACCATATGTTTATTTCATGTCCATGGAAATTATTTTGTCTTCTTCGGATCTGGTTATGATACATTAGAACATTTTTGTCGGGTTCAGATTTCGTTCGGTTCAGATTATAGGTATTTTTTGATATTGAGTTTTAATGTTCGGGTCGTATTTATGTCCATGGAAATTATTTTGCCTTGCCCGGTTACAGTTATGGTTCTTTGGAATATTTTTGTCGGGAACAGATTTGTTTTAATTCAGATTTCGGCTTTTTCTTCAAATGTAATTTTTGGGTTCGGGTTTTCTTGCGTGTTCACAGAAATTATACTGCCTTGTTCGAATAAGAACATGCTTCACTGGAATATTTTTTTTTTCAAGTTCAGATTTGATTCAGTTCAGATTTCGTGATTTCTTCAAAGAAATATTTTAGGTTCAGATTCGGTTCATGTGAATGGAAATTTTTTGTCTTATTCAGATCCGGTTACGATTCTTTGGAATATTTTTTATCATGTTCCGATTTGTTCGATTCAAATTTCAGGTATTTTTTCAAATAGGATTTTTAGGTTCGGATCCCGTTCATGTCCACGGAAATTATTTTGTCATACTCGAATCCAGTTATGATTCTTTCGAATATTTTGGTCGAATTTAGATGTGGTTTGAGTCAAATTTCAATTTTTTTTTCAAATCGAATTTTTTAGGTTCGAGTTGGGTTTATGTCCATAGAAATTATTTCGTATTGCTTGGATTGGGTTATAGTTCTTTGGAATATCTTTGTCAGGTCCAGATTTGGTTCAATTCAGATTTCGGATTTTTTCTTCAAATATAACTGTTGAGTTCGGGTCTTATTGCATGTTCACGGAAATAATTCTATTTTATTCGAATAAGACATGCTTCACTGAAATATTTTTGCCAAGTTCAGATTTCGTTCAGTTTGCGATTTTTTCAAAGAAATTTTTTGGGTTCGGATTGTGTTCATGTCCATGGAAATATTTTGTCGTGTTTGGATCCGGTTAGGTTTCTTTGAAATAGTTTTGTCAGATTCAGATTTGGTTAGATACAAATTTCAGGTATTTTTTTGAATGGGAGTTTTAGGTTCGTATCGGGTTCATGTCCACGGAAATTATTTTGTCTTACTCGTTCTTTCGTGGTTCTCACGTGGTTTCGTGGTAACTCGTGGTTCTTTCGAATACTTTGGTCAGATTTAGATGTGGTTTGGGTCAAAGTTCAGGATTTTTCAAACGGTGTTTTTTAGGTTTGAGTCGGGTTTATGACCATGGAAAGTATTTTGTCTTGCTGAGATCGGGTTATAGTTCTCTGGAATATTTTTATCGGTTTCAGATTTCGTTTGAATCATGTTTCGGGTTTTTTTTAAAGAAAATATTTAGATTCGGGTCAGGTTTCATGCCCACGAAAATAATTTTTCCTTGTTTGAATCGGGTTGTGCTTCACTTGAACATTTTTGCGGGATTCAGATTTGGTTCGGATCAGTTATCAAATCCATAGTTTTTTCCAAACAGAATTTTAGGTCAGGGACGGGTTTATACTCACGGAAATTTTGTGTATCACGGATCGGAGTGTGGTCTGTTTTTTTTTCTGGTTGGGATCGGGTTATGTTTAAATTAGTCTAAACATTAAGGTTATAATCAGTTTTGCTTCTATTCTTTTTATGGCTATTTCTGATAGATAATTTACTTTGCTATTGGTGAATGAATCGTTTGCGGATACAAACAACTGTACGCCAAACAGCTATTTATTTTTGTTTTAAAAACAAATTAAAGCCATATTGCAATTTTAAATTGAATAGAACACATTTAAATTTAATCAATGGTAAAAAAAAAAAAAAAAAAAAAAAAAAAAAAAAAAAACTCATAGAAAAGTGTTGTGTAATGTTTTTTACTGCAACACAGCTAATGCATCCTCATACATCCTAATGTTCGAAATACCAAAAATATGCGTACAATCATATAGTAAAAAGAAATTAACAGAGTGGCAGTATAATGTCTTGGGGTGACGCAAAAAATGTAACTCTAAAATCCGCTACATTAAGATCAAATAAGCACCAACAAAACGATGTGCTTTGAAACTCCGATCAATTCAAACTGGTTTAAACCAGTATTTCTTTGTTTTTGTTTTTTACCTTTTAAACTGTTATTGAATAGATGACTAAAATTTCATTTAAAAAATAACGTTTTGCGCCATTATTGCCTGTAATACACGATCAGAATGCATGAAAGATACAATTAGATCAATCACAGGCAAGAATTATTTGATTTTTTTTATCATATGACTTTGAAATATCAATATAGGAGCATCATTTAAGACTTTGCTTGAAAAATCAACATTCTTCCGTTAATGTCTTAAAATCGTCTGCACTCTGAAATCTAGATTTTAGATTAATATTATTATTTAAGTGTTCATGCATGATTTTAAAAGAATCTTTTCATCACTATATTTTATATATTGACATGGAATTATTAATATGTTTTTAAATCATAAACATTTTTCATCTACGTTATAAAGTATTAAAAATTTCTGAAAAAAAAGAGAAAACTTTTAATAATACAATTTTTTACTTCAAATCATATGTTTTCAATATTTTATTTAATTTTGTTTTGACATTTAATTATTTTTAATTTTCCAATTTCAATTATTTTAAAAGCAAACATTTATTTTAATAAATAATATAAAAGAAAAAACCATTTAAAAAAATTACTATTTCTTCGTAAAATATGCTTCAGCTGTAATTCGCGTTTGAAATGAAATAGACGCCCTCTCGCGGACAATGTCTGAAACGAAATAGAACTGATACCGTGAGCATCTTCCGCTGAAATCTGTGTTTAAAAGACCGATAAATAAATAAACAGTTCTATAATAAATAAATAAATAAACAGTTCTATAACGCATGCAACGTTGGGTTCTTTGTATTAAAATTATCTAAAATCAAACTTTTATACACAAAGTTTAGATCTATAATATAAAAAAGTACATTTGACTTACTCATGGCAAAATAACATGACAGCAACACAATGATTGCATGATTCGCTTGCTCCAGCTGCATGGAACAAACAGCATTACGTAAACAAATGATTATCAGGTCTATACAACGCCACCTTTCGGTCATTACAAACGCGAATTCATTTCTTCCAATTCGTCTTATTAATACAAAATTCCTTCTTCGTGCTTTATTTTGAGACGTTAAAATTTCAGCGATAAATGGTTTCATATTGCAAACCTTTTTTTTTTTCCGGTTTACTTCGCCACCACCTATATTTTTCCTCCATGGCGTACAGCAGCTGTGATTTAAAAAAAAAAAAAATCCTCATTTAAACTGACAGTTTGCCAGTCTATAAATTTTAAAGGTCAGTCCCAGTTTTTTAAATTATTTCTGCGAAAATTTTATGCAACCAACCAACCATAAGAGAATGAAATGGAAAAAAAGCTAAAAAAAAGCGATTTTTTATGAGAGTGAGGTTTGGAATTTAATTAATTACTCAGTCAGTTAATAAATAGAATTTTGAAATTCTGAGCATCAGGTGCATCAGGAGAGATATTGGGCTACTCTCAGAAAAATTTTGTGCTTCGTACGTACCGTAGTTTTCGCTAACTATCGCAGACACACACACACACACACAGAGAGCGATTTGTTATTTTATTAATATAGATTTTCCTTAATTCAAAATTTCATTCTTTTTCATACACGATCAATTCGCGTTTGTAATAACCGAAAGGTGGCGTTGTATAGACCTGATAATCGTTTGTTTATGTAGAAGCAAGCGAATCATGCAAGCATTGTGTTGCTGTCATGTTATTTTGCCATGAGTAAGTCAAATGTACTTTTTTATATTATAGATCTAAATTTTGTGTATAAAATTTTGATTTTAGATAATTTTAATACAAAGAACCCAACGTTGCATGCGTTTATAGAACTGTTTATTTATTTATTTATTATAGAACTGTTTATTTATTTATCGGCCTTTTAAACACTAATTTCAGCGGAAGATGCTCACGGTATCAGTTCTATTTCGTTTCAGACTTTGTCCGCGAGAGGGCGTCTATTTCATTTCAAACGCGAATAGAGACTTTTTAGATACAATATGACCAATTTCCTTTATCGTTGCCAAAAAAAAAAAAAAAAATTAAAATCTGTAATAATTATTTTTCAACGGCAATAAGTTTCAACTGAGGAATTTCCATTCGACAAATTAAACTAAGAAAAAATAAATAAATATGATGTCAGATTTAAAATAAAAATAGATATAGATAGATACACTAATTAGATAATTAGATACACTTTCTAATTAAGTGGACCGCGTTTTTTTTTTTTTTTTCATTCTTTTTCATACAAAATAATAGGGATTTTTTAGATAAAATTCAACCAATTTCCTTTATCGTTGCCAAAAAAATAAATAAATAAATAAATAAAATAAGATAAAATAAATAAATAAATAAATAAATAAATAAAAATAAAAATCTGGAATAATTTTTCAATGGCAATGAGTTTCAATTGAGCAATTTCCATTCAAAAAATTAAATTAAGAAAAAATAAACAAATATAACGTAACAATTAAAATAAAGATAGATATAGTACTTTTTGTTAAATATTAAACATGGATATTTGTTTCATAATTAAGAATTTATGTGACAAAAATGGGGGCATAATTAGAAGTAAAAGAAATAAAAAAGAATTATATTTTTAACAAATATTTCACTTGATAAAATATGACGTCATAAATGGAATAAAACAGGCATTTTATAGTAGTCGTTAAAAATACAAGGAACATGGATATCAATAACTCATGAATAATGACGTCATTGCCGAAACTTCAGTGAAGGCTTACTTTGGTGACTCGAAATTTATTGTTCATGAAATTGTTCGAAATTTATTGTTTATTCCGTCTGTCAGTCTGTTCCACGATAACTGCTGCAAAATGCAATCAAACTTTTGTTTTCGGAAAAAAAATTGTAAAACTGTAGATTACTAATTTTACACTTTAAAAAGTTCCTTATGCATCAGATTTAGGTGTTTGTGGTTTGCAGGCATGTAGAAGTATGAGGTTAATGAAAAATGCTTGTCCAAACTGTTACTTATCCTTATAAATCAAAATGTATAAAGAAATGCAAGATATACGATAACCATTAGCAGACTTAATAGAAAGCTGAAAATTTAAATTTAATGAGACTACGGGGGGTTCAGGGGGGCGGAGCCCCCCTTGAAGAGATCTGTTATAATAAAAAAAACAAAATAATAGATCATGAAAATTTCAGAATTTCCTAACATAACTAAAATTTTAATTTAACGGATTTGATGGCTGAAAACTTCTTATTCTTATTTTATTCTTATAAATAATTACGTAATTTGAAAATTTTAAATTACAGTCTCCAGAAAGTTGAATTTTGCCCAAAGTGTGTTAAAAAAAAAAAAAAAATGATGTGCAAAGCTGACGCTGAGGCTCCTGATCTGCAGATTTACTAGTTGTAAATACATTTTTCAACAAGGATTTTGCGTCTTCCTCGTTAGGCTGTGATTTAAAATAAATAGGAAGAGGGTTTCTATATTTATTTTATTTTGCGATTTGCTAAAATAGTTCCCTTTCGGTCTTTTTTTCTCTAAATATGTAGTTTGTTTTAGTCCCATGCCATTACACTACAAGAGTGAGAGCCCAGAAGTGATTAGCAACTAACATATTTAAATCATTTCTAGTTAAAAGCTCAGAAATTATCTCAATGAAAACTAGTTTTGAAATTAATGATGTATATGTGATATATTGCATGAGTTCAGTGATTTCGCATAATGTACGGTGTATCATTTGAAATACCCATGTCTTATTTAGCTCCAATAACCTAAAAACTATAAAACTGCTAATATACTTTACGAATTTTGGAACATTTTCTCAATGAGATAAAAGGATACCAAAAAAGAAATTTAAGAACCATTCATTGTGCATGTAATACAATTCACTTAGATAAGAAAAAGAAACTTAAAATTTGTCTTCAATATTCTGACATTGTATAACAATATTAATAATTTCTACGAAACATCATGGCTAAGGAAATATGGAATTACATAGCTCTCATCATAAATTGTATAACGGTAGCAAATCAAAACTGAAAAATAATTCTAAAGGTATTTTTTACAGTTCTTCAATAGGCAAGATCAAATGCTTTGATTTGTCATCCGAGCCTAAAAAAGCAAACGAATACATCATTCGTAATGAATTCCAAGACTCGATTTAATTTTCATATTTCGGCCATTTATTTATTTTTTTGTTCTTGTTTCAGTTTGAAAAGAAGATTCATTTTCGCGAATCACCATGTTTATTAGGTCTGACCAAATTGTGTCACCACATCTGGTTTATTCACTTTTAGCAAATAAGGAAAGCCTTTGCTTAAGGATGGATTCGGAAAAACATTTTTCCACTCTCAACAGCTCGAAATTTCTTGATACATTTCCAGACTCATTTTTGAAAGTAAAAACATGAAACTTGCTGAAGTGATTTTTGAAGAGGTGTATAAGAGGCCGTATGATTTCATTTTTTGCTCAATTCATTATAATTTGATTAATAAATAATTATTTTCTTAGTATGATCATTTTTTTTTCGTTCCCAGATCTCCCGCTTCGAAACGCTGACTTTGATAGCATTTTTTGCAACATTTTCTGCATTTGTCAAAAAATCGACAAAAGCACTGCACATTATGTAGTTTCTAAATAAGAGGATTTTTCCATTTTGATGCGTTTGCGGGCAAAAATGAATTTAAAAATAAATCAGGAAATAAGCAGTTTGGATTGGAATACACCCTTAAAGCTGATGGTCACTTTCCGAATTCACCCCTCCATAATGTTAAATCTATGAGCGTTTGAAGCATTCTTATATTAAAAATGTCTCCTCGGGAAACTAATATCTTTAACTTCTTCTTTCGGTGATCTTTTCTTAAAGGATGTCCAATTTTTTTTAGTTTTCAAAATATTTTTAAAATCTATGCTTAATTTTATATGAAGTGTTAAAATTTATTTCCAAATCGTCAGATTTTAACACATAAAAATGTTAAATTAAGCATAGATTTTAAAAATATTTTGAAAACTAAGTGACATGGTTTAAGAAAAGAACACTTAAAGAAGAAGTTAAAAATAAAAATTTCCTGAGGGGATATTTTAAGTATAAGAATGCATCAAACGCCCATAGAATTAACATTAAGGAGGGGAATTCGGAAAGTGATTGACCGGCAGTCTTAAAGTTGTTACTCAAATCCAAGCTGCTTATCAAATTCAAACTTACTCGCAAATGCATTCAATTGGCAGGTTGTCTGATTCAGAAAGTTTATAATGTGCCTTATTTGTCAATTTCTTTAATAAAGATATAATGTATTCCAAAAAATGCTGTCAAAGTGGACATTTTCAGTTGAATTCCTCGAAGCGATAGTGTTGGAAACCAAAAAGAATGATCGTTCTGAGAAAATAATTGTATATAAATCAAGTTCTAATTAATTGAATGAAAAATAAGTTGCCCTGGCCGTTCGCAAATCTCTTCAAAAATCGCTTCAAGAAGTCACTTTCCAACAAAGTTGAAAAGTGCTTATGCATTCGGTTTGTATGGCGCGCTCTAACTCTCGTAAATATACTCGGATGAAATTTTTGGACGTAATTTAGGTTTATCTTAGCACGGACCCTATTGATAATGAAGTTTCTACCATGATTAGTTTATTTACAGGGACAGTCAAAAGTTTCCCATTACATTACGGCTTAAGGGGAAAAATCGTTTCAAACGAATTTTAACGTTTATAACACTTTTCAAAAGTTTGAAAAGTGCTTATGCATTCGATTTGTCCGTCCGTCTGTCCGCGCTCTAACATCTGTAAATATACTCGAATTGCCCTGAAATTTTTGTATGTTATTGACGTTTACCCTAGCACGAACCCTATTGAAAACGAAGTTTCCACCATGATTAGTTTATTTACAGGGAGTCAAAGATTTTCCATTACATTATGATCTATGGGGAAAAATCGTTTCAAAGGTCTTTTAAAGATGTTACACCCTGTCAAACATATTAAAATTTACATGCATTTAAGAGGTGCACTAAAATATAGCTATTATTCCTTTACAGGGCCACACAAAATAATTCTATTGGATAATGGTAAAGGGGGGGAATAGTGTGCGACATTTTAAAAATACATTAAACTGTTTAATGTATAACAAAATTGATGTATGTCACTGAGGCTTAATATAAATTATACGATACTGTCTTGCATAATATGAAGTATATTGCATTTACAGGTACACACAAATGATTTCAAATAGTATATTCCTTCCAACGGACTGTATATGTTTCCGAAGATGTCTGATGAATGTATGTAATACATTTTAATTATGATATACGCCTTTAAGTGTCACTAAATCTTTGTACATTATAAAAGTGTGTATAAATGTTATAGTTGATATACAGGGCTATCCAAGAGATCTCGCCAACGTTACCGAGTATGAGCGCAAATTACTTAAAGGTGGTTTTTAAATAAGGAATACATTTTTACGCTGAACTGCATTCAATTTACAAAGAAATGTTTGCAGAATATAAATAAAATGATATACAGGGCCACGCAAAGAATTGTGTCCATGGACACCTATGAATGATAATTTATAACAATGTGATTTCAGTTGTTTTAAGAGTGTTTTAGTTTAAAATAAATTTTAGCTTTTTACTGACGTGTAATAAAAGGTACAAGGTAAACTACAGGGCTGAACAAAAGTTTTCAAGTATGTTTCACATTTATGAGTACAAATATTGCTCAAAAAGAAATTTTAAGCTTTTTTTCTCGCTAAACTAAATTTTCCCATTTTATAATATGTATATCAAATCACAGATCAAATACAGATCTGGTCAAAAATATTGCAATACATATTTGGCTATATACCCTTATTTCCCTAATTAATGAGGTTTTGTTAAAGATTTCATAAAGTGTTCGAAAGTGCTTTATAATCTATGCTTAACGCATGATTTTTCAAACTTGTTAATTTTGAAAATGAGTTTAAAAATGTGCCACAAAAAAGAGTTGTTGTGAGTGGAAAATATTTTTTTGAATACTGCTTGAATACGTAAATTCAGACAGAAGTACGTTACTTATGGAAATGTAGAACATTGATGCGACAAATTATACCCTTGCAAATAGTTTATTATAAATCATAAATTATAATTAAAAAGATTAAACTAGTTCATATCTTTTTTCACAATCCAAGCGGAAATTAACATAGTACAGCAGTAAAATTTTATTGATTTTTAAATTTTGAACATCCAGATAAAAAAGAGTAGCTGTAAATATTTAATATTATAATTCTAATATTTTTTTATTTATTTTTATTACAAAGCTATAATCAGACAGATCTGAAAACCTGAAAATTTCAAATTTTATTATTACAGTAATCAGTTATAACGGTCCAAAATTGTTGAGTCCCTCCTTATTAACACTAAGGCTGCGGAGATCGGAGTCTGATTCCCTAACCCCCCCCCCCCCTTTTTTTTTACAATTTAAAGAGAAAGTAATTATGTGTAATTTTAAATCTATAAAAGAAATTATTATTGGTATTTTTGTATTATATCAGGCTACCCAAGTTAAAGATGGCCAAATTACTGTCTGGCGTTCATTGACGATGAAAACCGCTTGTAGTAAAAAACTCTAAGATCCCGAATTATTTCCGAACTAATAATATTTTCATCTTTAATTTTTTCTTCCTTTCTATAGAATATATGTATATATATATATACATATTTGCTATGGCAGACATGAAATAACATCAAAACTGTAATGATTTCTACTTTACGTTTTTTTACTGGATTATGTTTTACATAAAAGCCTTATATAATCATATCAACTTCTAATTTATTACATTATATTCAATTAATTCTCGCCGTTTTAAATATCAAACAGATGTATAAAAGATTCTTGTCAATTAATATTCTTTGTATCAGTAATACATCCTCACATAATATTCATATGATCGTTTTGTCTAGGCTTTTGAGAGTATTAATGAGCTGAGTCTCCAATGTTACACATATGTTCTACTTGTTTTACACGGCACACATTTATAAAAACGAGTGAAATTTTGTAATCTTAGAACGCTTCATAATGTTGTAGCCAAGGATGGGAAACGATCATTTCCTAGAAGCGCATCAGTTACAAGCATGTAAATTAATGTCTAATTAATTTCAAGCTAGGATTCAGAGTCATGGGAAAAATGGATCCACTTTACAGTCATTGACTGTAACTTGTAAAGCCTCTTAATTTTTAATAAAAATAGAGAATTCGCCAGATATATGTAATTCTTCAAGGGGTAGGCGAGGAGTAAAATATTGGGCAGCTAGGAAGGGGAAGTACAGGTAATGAGTTTTGATATGAAACATTCACAGAATTTTTGGGACTAATAAACGAATTCGTCATGCAAAAATCTATTAATCCACATTTACGAAAATGTAAAATACGAACTTTAAAGGCCCACACACTTATGTGTGTATATATTATATATGTATATGTAACACTAAAAAATTTTCGCCTTAATTCGAAATTAATTATTTTTAATTTCTTATAATATTTAACTTTTCCCTTTTCTTTTTATAATATCTTAAAATATTTATTTTAATTCCACACCTTTATTCAATGTTTTCTTTATTTTATTCTAACAAACATTAATTTGTCAAATCAATTCTTCTCCTAAAATTCCATTACTTAAATTTATTCTTTTATCTGTTGCATAATATCTTAGTATTTAAGTTTAAAAACATTCGATTACCCACAATTCCCTCTCTAAATGACGCTAGATGACGGAATGCATCATATTAACTTCCGAGTGAACTGAGAGAATTGCTTTTCTTTTTCGCGGGGTAAAATTTCGCATTGATTAAAATCCCTATTTCTAAATAATTGATTGGCAACTTAGAATTTAGCTATAAAATCTTATATTCTAGCGTAAAGTCTGATAAAACCTTGTTACATTAGCTTCGGAGCGATATTTCTACGTTTTTTCTTGTGCTAATAAAACTACTGTCAGCTGGTGTGAAAAATTTATCTAGTGAAGCTCTATTGACAGTAATATCTTTTACTTATAATGGCTGCATCTCACACCATGAGTGGAACCGTATTACTGTGATATGGAATATAAATAAATGTGATTAAAAATTTTAGACGCTTCCATTTAATTTAAATGGGAAATATGCCAAAGGATATTTATTTGTTCTTTAAGGCCTGGTGTCACACGATTGCTAAATCTACGAGAATTTTTTATGGAATTTTATTGTTAACTGGTGTGATTTATAGCAGAAATTTACATTTTATCGACATTATTCATCGTAACTACGATCAGATATCACACACATATATATCGAGATATTGATAAGTATTATATGCATTCAATGAATTTCATCTAAATCGGTTCATGAATACGAGAGTTATCGCATGACAAAAATCATATAATATAAGTCAACATTTGGACAGAGGGTGATTTTGGGGTCTGGGGGTCATGATCGATAAAAATATACTAAAATTTTTCGGAAGTGCTTTCCTCCGGACGGCTGCAATAGGTAGCTTTTTACTTTTTGTAATGAAAGCTACTTAAAAGGACGCAGCCGCACGATCAAGGAAACTTTATAAAAAATATATATGCAATCGAAAAAATAAAAAGGGAGTGAGTGATACCTCAGCGATACATAGAGAAAGACCTCAGCTATCTAATGCATAAAAATATTTAAAAATGTCGAAAATCAAACGAGTTATTATTAGAAAATAATCTCCCCGTAGGAATAACATTAGCTCGCGAGTGATAGGAGCCTTAAGAAGCATCTTCAGTTACTTGGAAAGTTTCAATGGAAATGCTAATCCTGTGGAAGAAATTTTTTAAGTTACATCGTTTCCATTTAATATTTTTAATGATTTATTTAGCTGAAATTTATCTTTATATCTGCCTTTTTTTACTTTTTCGGTTTCGTTTGCAGATTTTTTTCAAGAGGATGCTTTCACTTTCGAATCTGATTCCGAAAATGAAATAATGAATGTTTTATTAAAAGTATCTGTAAAGAAAATCGAAAAAGAAAGAAAAAAAATGATTTTTGCACAAATCAATCTCAGCTAGCCAATACAAAAAAATTTGTTTAAAAACATTGAAATGCAACTGAAATGCCTTTAAAAATTTCTTCTATAGGATTTGCATTAGTGAGAGGGTCTTTTTGGGTGACTGAAGTAGCCTCTTAATTTCGACAAAAAATATTTTTTTCCAGACTTTTTAGGCATACGAATTTAACCATTTCGGGTCTGGTTTACAACTAAAATACATGTCTTTTCATCGAGTATTATTTCGTCTTAACAATTACTTAGCTACTTTCTACACATAGAAATGATAGTATATGTCTATATATTTTTTATTATGACTTCATTTATGTTTTGGCAGTTAGTAATAATAATAAACATTTTCTTAATTCTCTTTGTCCCGTTAGCAATTCCTTTATTTTTATGCAGATATTTCAGTCTTTAAATTTAAAATATAAGTTACTTTTCTGAACGAATCATGTGTGATAAAACGCAAAAAGCATTAGAAGGTGGTAATACTTTTTCAAATCCTGTAGTAATATGTTATTTTTCAAAAGTCTTCAAAAACTCTTCCTTAGCCTATTTTCATATTAAAATGCATTGAATAGTACACAAAATAAGTACATTCGAAAGATTTCGGATAATGAGATGATCTTTAAATATCAGTACGTGTATTTGGATAGCCACGATTCACGTTGTTAAAATCAAAGTAATTTTGTTCTCAAAATGGAAAAAAAATCCAGGACCCATGTGGGTTAATAGAATTGGAATACTTTTTTTGAAAAAAGATGTGACGAATAACTTGAAAAAGCTATAAAAAAAACTACACTTTTAGAATTAGAATTGTCCTTAATTATCTTTTATGTTTGTCATCTCGACCACGTTCATTTTAAAATAGTTGGCCTTCAATAAAATACTAATGCGTATAACGAAGCGAGTTTTAAAATGCGTTGGTGGTTTGAATAAAATAATGTCTTAAATATGAGAAGATTGAACTTCAGTCTTTTATATATTTACGAGACTTGGAAAAAAAATCTGTATATTCGGTTAAACAAGACTATGTATGAGGACCCCGGAAGCCAAGGGGTATAAGTGACAAAATTGAAAAAATTGAGTTAAGTGCACAGGGTACCTGGAAATATGCTTTTTTTCATTTCAGGTAAAGAAATATAGGTCATTTTCTGATTATTTGGGGAATTATAGAGATAAACCACTTTTTTCGAAAAACAAACAATATTGATTAATTATATATTTAAAAAAATTGTACTCTATTTTTTTAACAGTTATTGAAATGAGAGTTCAACGATTAGAATCCAACAAGCATATGTTTCTTATTTCAATTTAGTCAATTGTTATTGATGTTCCAATTTAACATCAATTATCTTTAAACTCAATTTACTCTAAATCGATATTTTGTCACTTGTACCCCTTGGCTTCTGAGGTCGTCATATATATTGTCACTTTTAATTTCTATTGTCCTTATGTTCTCTCCTTTTACTTTTTATATTTTATATTTTATTTATCAATCTTATATTTTACACACCTGTATGAAACAGGCTTTCAGGAAGTCGATTAAAAAATATAATTTTTGTTTTCAAATTAATTTTTAAAGAAAGTAAGGCCATCGATTTTTTTCCCCAGAGTTGTTGACAAGAAAGAGAGAAAAAAAAAGTTCCTATCACCAATCGTTATTATGAGGATTCCCCCCCCCCCCCCCGAAGCGTAGAAAGAGCAGTAGCGTAGCTATGTTTTTTGGCGCCCGGGGCCAGCAAGAAATTTTGCGCCCCCACCGCAATATAGATATATAACAATTTCTCTCAATTTGGCGCCCCTAGGCCTCGGCGCCCGGGGCGGACGCCCCCCTTGCCCCCCCCCCCCTTAGCTACGCCACTGAGAAAGAGATTAAGTTTGGATAATCCGACTGGCGTAGCGATAGTGTGATATATTTAAAGTAATGTCGGAAAACTATAAGGCTATTTTAGGCAGTATTGAATTCAGTTACTGTGCCGGGCATTCCTTCGAAGCATCAAAATACCCACACCAGAAGATTTGTGTTTTTATATTTATTAATGATCTAAAAGTGCAATTTCCCATTCGGAACTTCACAGTGATGCATTACACCGTGGGAGCTTTAATAATCCCTCCCGGAGAAAAATTTTTAAATTCAACATTGATGTTTAACACGAGGGACGTTGCAAAACTAAGTTTCGTCACTTTTTAGCTCACAGGCTATCATAGCCTGAGAGCTTATGTGCCCGTCCGTTCTGTATGTACGTTCGTATGTTCGTGCGTAACGCGATAACTCATGATAAAAATATCCGATCCACTTGAAATTTTGTATGTAGGTATATCCTGACAAGGCGCTTCCCTGATTAGTTTTTGGAGTTCATTCGATATGTATAAGAGGGGGAACGGGGGGCTGATGCCCCTCCCCTTAGTTGATATAAATGGGATTTTCATGCAGAATTAAGTTTTCGTTCAAAATTTAGATTAGTATCATTCTGATAAGGCGATTCCGTGACTGTTATTAGGTGTTCATTGAATAAGTATAAATAGGGGGAACAGGGGTTCTAATGCCCCCCCCCTTAATTTATATAAATGGGTTTTTCAAGCAGAATTTTCAGATTTCGTTCAAATCTCTGAATAGTTTTGGAAGTTTAATGGTTAAGTATAAAAGAGGGGGATAACTCCTTTTAAATTATATAAATGCTAAACGGGTTTTTATTAAGAATTATCTCATTTGCTCTGAATTTTGGATATAGATTTTTTATATGATAAAGCATGTCTTTGATAATATAGGAGGTTCAATGATTAAGTATAAAAAAAGAGGAAAGGGGAGAGCTGTTTCCCCTTCTTAATTTTTTTTCGGATGGAATTAACCCTTAAAAATATAAGGCTTTAATGTACAATTAGTATTTGTAGCCTGTGAGCTCAATGCCATCAGTTTAACTGGGCAGTATTCTTTATTTTTTTCACATGGAAACTTTATTTTCCGCCAAAAAACAAAGCATTATGAACACCTTGCACTATCTTTCAAACATAGTCGCCATCGACATTGAGACATTCGTGGTTTCACGCAATCAGTTATAATAGTCCAAGAGCCGACCGCGCAAAACAACGTCCATCGAGTACAAGATAAAGTCCTTTATTTTATGGAAGGGTAGTCATAGAGGAATCTAATAACCCATGTCTGTCGGAAGCGAAGTGGTGCATAAGCCAAAAACGAATACCACTAAAGGTTGACTCGTAGACGTAATATTGTGTTTTCCATGTTTTTATACTTTTGATTGTACGGCAAACACAATGCTAAACCTACGAGTCAACCACTAGTGGTATTCATTTTTGGCTTATGCACCACTTCGCTTCCGACAGACATGGGTTATTAGATTCCTCTATGACTACCCTTCCATAAAATAAAGGCCTTTTTCTTGTACTCGATGACATAGGGTTTTGTGCGGTCGGCTCTTGGACTATAAGAAACTACCCTGTGCCCTAGTAAGTAAGGAACTGTCCCACAACCTATTCCACCTTAGCAATGATTTCGAATGATGACTATGTCGAAATAGGGCAAGGTATATAGTTCATCATGACATGCTGCATTTTTAGGTGCGTTCGTAATTATGTAAATACGTAGCACCTATTGTTGTCACTCAATCCGTTCGTCTGTCTGTCTGTCTGTCCGTCAGCATATAACAACACAAAAACTACCCAACCGAATCGTTTGAAATTTAAAGCGTATATTTATTACATAATTTTGTCGAGTCATTTCAAATTTTATGAAAATCGTATGGATAGATCAATTACAGGGACAATCAAAAGTATTCCGTTAGATTACGGTCAATGGGGGAAAAAGTTTCAAATGCATTTTAATGGTGTTACACTCATTTGAATGTAACAGAATTGACATGAATCTATGAAATATGTACTAAAAATACATTTTGTACAATCTGTGATGCAAAGAATATTTATTATTAAATTACAGGGCCACACAAATGTATTCCACTAAATAATGTTATACGGGGAAACATTGTTTGGGGGGTGTTTTAATTATTTTAAACTACTTCACATTTTATGAATAAGATATACATTAATGAGGTATAATAAAAATTACTCCCTGCATATTTACAGGAACACAAAGATTTCGACCACTATATTGTATCCAAAGTACGCTCTACTATATCAGCAAAATCTGAATATTTTAAAACTTCGTTATCAACGAACGCACCTCATTTGCTACGCTTTACGTGCAATTTCCAACTTGTTTTATAGGGGAGAAGGGCAAAATTTCGGTATGAGGGAAAAAATAAAGACGAAACTCTCTCGTATAAATCAGACATACCTTCTAAGTCTCATGTTTCGTTGAAGAATTTTGCACAAATAAAGTGAAGATATAAACATCACACAAATCGTCGATTTATAGAACTTTCCATGAGGGATTTTCCCCAAAAAATTAACCAGCACTAGTTCACACAAGAATAGAATTTCATATGAAATTTAGACCTATTCTACGGTGTTGTTCGTGAATTAGATAACCAATAAAATTTGTGCCACATACAGATAGACAACTCGCAGACAGACATTTTCTGAAAACAATCAAATCTTGTCCAGGACATTCTAAAACATATAAACCCGTACAAAACCGGAAATTGAAAATTTTTACGAATTCAAAGATTTCTTCTTGTATAGACAGGGGCGAAAAATACAACTTGTTAATTTATAAAGTTAAGGGGTACCCCTCTCTCCTTAAACCTATTAAAAAGTAAGATTTTTTTTTAATTTAGAAATTCAGCCGCTGATGTGATATTTTTTTAAATCAACAATTAAAGTAACTCTAAAAATAATGTTATGTTACGTATTACAAGCCACACTGTTAAAAATCTGCAGCATTTTATCCAGTCATTTGACCGTTTTCTACAAAAAAAAAGTAAAACAACCGTCTTTTTACGTTATTCTGAACTTATTATTATCAATTTCATGGTCAGAATAGAGTTAAATTACGGTTATGTTACTGGTTTTTCAGAATACGGTGAAATGACTGTACAAAATGCTGCAAGATTTTTAACAGTGCAGCCATAAAACAGGACAGAAGTATCATTGTACGGTTAAATACTGATATTCTCTACCTCTATTTTTTTAAAATCTCCTAAACATAGCACATTTTCAATTTTTGCACCACCCTATAGCGAAAAATAAGTATTTTTAATTTCAATTTATTTTAAAACTGTATCGCAATTCTTTTTAAAAAATATCATTTCTCTAATAAAAGCAAATGTAGTACTCCATTTCTGTAGAAAGTGGTAAAAAGTAAAGGAAAAATAGTTGTAAAATGTTAGATTGCTACAGTGTCTCACAAAAGTGATGGGACACTTGTGCTTTATAAAAAGAAACTTCAATAAAATAAATAAACAAACATGTGCAAAAAATTTTTGGGTGTATTTCATATTTAAAGTTAGTAACAATTATTGTATAACATACATTTTGTCAAAATATTAAAATATTAATTTAGTAAAAATACAATTGTTCAGAACGGAGCAAAAAATGGCTCACATAAGTGATAAGACACTTAATTTTCCATCAAATATTTATCCAAAAATTTTACTTTTTAAAAGGTTTTAATATTTTGTTGGATTTCCTTTTACTTTTAAAACATGATTTAATCTTTTTGGGATGGATTCGACGAATTTTTTGTGATTTCTGGAGTGATTTTACCCCATTCTTCTTGAAGCACCGATTTTAGTTGTTGTTTTGAAGAAATGGTGTGTTTGCGAATTCTTGATTCCAATTCTTGCCAAATATTCTCTATGGGATTTAAGTCTGGAGATTGTGGTGGTGTTTTTATTATTTCAAGACAGTTATATAGCAGCCAGAGTCTAACGTTCAGAGCAGTGTGCTTGAGGTCATCGTCCTGGTAGAATTTAAAATCGTTATGAAGGTTCAATTTTCGTGCTGAAAATTTCAAATTTTGCTTTAAAATATCAATATACTTGTACTGATCCATTATACTGTCAATAAAAACAAGATTACCAACTCCAGCGGACGACATACACCCCCATACCATAACTCCTCCTCGACCATGTTTTACTGTTGGTACCAAGTTCTGTTTGCGAAATTCTTCCCTGGGTTTTCTCCACACCAAGATTCTACCGTCAGAACCAAATATATTAAATTTACTCTCATCAGCAAATATAACTTTATTCCAGTAATCAGAATTCTTATTTATGTTGGATTTTGCGAAAGCTAGTCTAAATTTTCTATTCTTTTCACTTACGAAGAATTTTTTCCTGGCTACTCTACCGTGATATCCAGCAGATCGAATTACCCTTCTAATAGTCTCAGGATTAACAATTATTCCATATAATGCTTGTAAATCAGCAGCAACTTTTGAAGCACTATTTCTTGGATTTTTTTTAATATTTCGAACGATAATTCGCTTTATTCCATTGGATAGCTTTGATGGTCGGCCAGGTCTTCTTTTATCCTGAATCATATGACTCTTTTTATATCGTTTAATGATATTGAAAACTGTTGAACGACTCAAGTTAACTGTTTCAGCAGTTTTTTTAATAGATTTTCCACGTTCAATATGCAAATTAATAACTAATTTTCGAATTTCAGGCGAAGTTTCTCTTCGTTTAGCATTCTGGCTACACAGAGCTAAAAAACACAAAAATTCCAAAACAAACTGGAGAGAAATACTGCAGACGATTTTATAAATTATTGCCAATTGCTTTTAAGTAAAAATAAAACCCCAAAAAATATTTTTATTGCTTATTTCAGACGATTTTTGTTGCATATATAATGGTGTCCCATCACTTATGTGAGCTATTTTTTGCTCCGTTCTAAATATTTGTATTTTTATTAAATTAATATTTTAATATTTTGACAAAATGTATGTTATGTAATAATCTTTACTAAATTTAAGTATGAAACACACCCACAAAAAAATGTGTACATGTTTTTTTAATTTATTTGATTAGTTTCCGTTTGTAATGTAGAAGTGTCCCATCACTTATGTGAGACACTGTATATCTTTGTTGTCATTTTCTCATAACTGAAAAAAAAATTGTAATTAAAATACTTGCTATTTTAAAAAAATATATAAATGAATGATTTCTGATCAAACATGGAACTTTTATAATACATATTAATTTTAAGTATCCATATTAATGTAACAAACAAATGAAGGTATATGAATCATTAGATAGATTTCTTTTGTCGAGTTTATGACATCACTTTTTACTATATTTGTGCAATATTCCGTGATAGTGACGTCCTGTGCATACTTTACTATAGATGTTATTTAAGGTGTATTTTTGACGTCCGATTATCTGCACTAGGGATATAGGACCAGGGGGGAGTGCCCTTCGTGGGGGTCTTTCTAAGGGAACCTAACCCGTATTTACGCAAGGTTCGAAGAAAACCACGAAAACTCCGAACGGTTAGGCCGACAGCCGCGATTGGGTTCGAACCCAGCACCCGCTGTCTACCAGTTGAGAGGTCCGAACCTCTCGGCCACTGGTGGGGCGATGTTATTTAAGACAGTATCATAAATGAAAAATTCTTCAGTGGATGACATGGAGGAAATAGATGGAGGTGCAGTATGCCATAAAATTGGTTTACAGTATGATGCGCGTTATTGCTCAAATTTAAACTTCGTTATCTGGCCCAAACAAAATAATCACGTGGAACAGGGGCCAATGTCTTTGATATCAGCCGTACATTTTAAAAAATTATATTTGAGCATTATAAAATAGCATTTCATTGTATTATTAATTAAAAACTGTATTACTAAAATATTTTTTTTATTTGTGAAAGCACGTAGTTGTATTTGAGCATAATGTAGCGGATTTGAAGGTTACATTTTTGGCATCACTTCCAGCCACTATACTTTATTTCTATTCTTTCTTTTTGCTCTTAGAGTGGATGCAAATGACGTCATTTTATAAAATTAAAGCGTGTATTTTAAGTCTTAAAACTGAAATATGTTTTGTACTGTCTATATTTATATGTAATTTTCAAATGAGGCAATACTAAATTCTGAAGAAAAAACAAAAACAGAATTTCTGCTCCCTGGTTTTCATTAATTTATTTTTAAAAAGTATGCAATCGTAATTTTCAATATTTGATGTATAAAGGACTTATGGCAATAATAATTAGAAGCAGACGATAACCGAATATTCCAGAGGAATATATTTTTTTTCATTATCACGACGACGGCTGCAATAACTTTGGAGAAATCTGACAGTGATCTGAATCTCTGAAGATATATTCTGATGAAACAAAATGAAAAAAAAAAATAGTATTGATGAGAAGCAAAAATTTGCGAATGTTAAAAAGAATCATGAAGGTCTTCTGGCTATTGGTAAGATATGTAATATTTCCTATCAGTGATAAATCTAACGGTTAAATATTTCATTTAAGAAATCTGCTTTGCTTAAGTTAAATGAATACTAATATTTTGACTTCTTAAAATTTGCAAATAAATGTTTATATTCCAAAATTGCAAAAAATGTTTTCGTCATAATTGTAACATTTAGGATAATGAAATATTTTAGATCATTTGAATTTTATGTTTTCAGATTTTCCGTTTGTAGAATTTATCGTTTCAAAATAATGAATTTTTTTTGGCCATTTTAAAAATATAATAGAGAGTAAACTCTAAGTTTTAATAATGAAAATCATAAAAATTCGACTCTTCAAGTCAAAATTCTATTAATTTTAACCCTTTTAGGAGAGCCGCCGTGCTTCTCTGAAAAGTGCCAAGGAGCGCCGTCGTGCTGTATCTGAAAATTCCCTTGTGTCCGACATTTTGAAATCAAAATTAGAAATATTTAAAAATAATAATAATCACGATGCTTATATAAAAAATATGCGATCGAAGATAGTTAGAATGCAATGTAATGAATAAAAATATGAACACGGTAACACGGACGAATTTAACACGTTCGCTGCGATAGCGCGTGATATGGCGCCAACGTTAAGGGGCCACTCACGCGTCAGCGCGTGATGCGGGGTGATGTCAATAGCCAGTCACGCGCTGGCGCGGGAAATCTTTCACTGATTCTTTGTTATAAAAAGTAAATCGGTTTCTGGGAAAAACCCACTTCTACAGTGCGGCATTAACTATCATCACATCTTCATGTAAGCGGCAGCGAACGTGTTAAATAGCACTTTATCAAACACTGCGCGCGCTAAAAGTGAACTGTCAAAAGGAGTGCTATCGCGACGCTGGCATTTTTCACAACTAGCGAGAGCAGCGCGACGGCGCTCCTTGGCACTAAAAGGATTAAGCTAGAACTAGAAAAATTGAAAAAAAAAATATATATATATCGCGATTTTTATAATATCTAATTTAACTTATATATAATCTGAATTTTTTTAAAAAAAAGATAATCAATGCTTATTGTTTTCGATAATTTGAAAAAAAAAAAGTAGCAGAGAATGAAAACGTGGTCAGATTAGTTAAAATCTAAAAGAGAGGGGGGGGGGGGAGGAGGCTTTTTAACAAGGAGATTTATATGGTGATGGGGAGGGTCTATTTTCATCTCATTCCCCACCTCCCTTTTTTTACTTGATAGATGATCGTCTTTTCTATATATATCTGTAACAACTGTTTCTATATATAACTGTAACATTAAAATAAAATTAGTAAGTTAATGCAATTTTATTACACTTGTGGTTCACCGATACTCAAATTATGAAGAAAAAAAGCGAAATACATACCTTTTCCTTTCGGTTTATGCCTATACCCGTTACAATGTGAGAATATTCTTCATCGCTGATGGTTGGATGATGATCTGGTGTTTCACACATAATGTACGCACAAAGTACAACCCATAACAACCCAAATAAACCTAAAAACAATTATTTGGATGTTAACAAAAACATTAAAACTGATTATGTGTATTAAAAAATTTTTAATACTATACAAATATGAAACATGTTGTCCGTATGTATATCAATCTTCTAAAATCATAGAAAAAGATTATATTTAAAACATCTATATAAAAATAAATAAAAATGAAAAAAAAACATGCTGACGAAAAAGGTTATATTACCAATGTCTATAAACACCTCCCCCCCTCCCTCCTCCCCCAAAAAATGCAGTTTTAATGTTTTACATGTTAGAAGTACGTAAGCAATATGAATTACGAAAGTGCAGATAAAATAAACTAAAGTTACAGATTAAGACAATTTGAAATAGTTCTACATTTAACTTTTAGAAAGTTATATATTATAATTTCTATATAATCCCTGGGTCCTTTTAGAAAAAGATGCTCTATGCTATGCTGAGGAACTATCCCGAGATTCCAGATGTGTAAACAGAATAGTACGGTCATTATTACCGCGAAGATTTTTTCCCAAAACCCCATAGGGGATCAGCAACAAACTGAGGAAAAAACGATTATCTTTTGAATAACTCTGTCAAAACTGATAGAGCAAAAGCGTTCAAATTGCATATTATAATTAAGTGGCTTACTGGAATAAACTGTACTCATTTTTTACGAGGCTACCATGTATACTTGTAGAGAAACTAAGGTTATCATAAAAACAGTCCCCAATTTTGTCAAGTTTTTTGCTTGTAATTTGCAGAATTCTTTATATGATAAAGCGTTCTTTTCAGAAAATATGACAAACAACATTGTACATAATACCTTGAATTTATAATTAAAAAAATAATAAAAATTGTATGAAATACGATATTATGATTCATAAATTGATAATAAATGACATTATTATCATTTATGATAATAAAATAATTTATGTTTATTAAATAATGTTTCACTGCGTAAATGCAATCAAATATATTGTGCATAATATGTTAGCTAAATGAACAATGTGTAGTGCAACTTTTGCGAAAGTCTAAAAAATATGAAGTTAGTTAAAAAAAATATGAAGTAAAACATGTTCTTCAGATCTTCGAAGTTCAAGGACTCTATTCGTCAAGAATTTCAGCAGATATTCTACGAACGTCGGGGCTTAATTTGAGCAGAAAAGTCCACCTGAGCTCAGCTCTAGTACTTCTCTGTTTTTAGTAAATACAGCACTCTCTCCCCTACTCTGAGCACTCATGGGACCGACCAAAAATGTTCAAATTATGAAAATGTTAAATATAGAAAGATATTGGAAATACATTATTACTACTACAATGTAGAGTGACCGAATCAGTACATGATCAAATAACATTGGTGCTACAGGGTTTATATTATATTTCCTTTCTTTTGAGCTTTAGAAGTAAACTAGCAAATGAAATCTACTGAAATTAAATAGCAACAAAATTATAAACAAATAGTTTCTTTAATGGCTATTTTCCCCGTATTTAAACTTTCGGTACTACTTGGTTATCCCGTCGACCGATTTCGCCAGATTATACAAATCGCCAAACTAATAGCCAAATTATACATATTGACAATTTTTACTTTAAATAACGAAAAAACAAATAATTAATAGAATATTAATAAAAATACAAAGTCGAAATAAAATCACTTAATGACGTTTTAAACACCTTTATCGTATTTAATGTTATTGAATGTGCCATTCATTTTCATCCATTATTGGCATTTAATCTTATAGTTTTGCGATAGCTTTTTGGTCGACGGGATAACTAAGTAGTACGAAATTTTCAAAGAAATCAGTCAAAATTTTCAAAATTAATCTTTAAAATATCATGCTTAAGATGTGATTAACAATAGTTTATATAAAACTTATTTGAAATAATCAAGATGGAAGTAGATTATTTTAACTTACCGTAAATTGTCTCCAACTAATCTAAAAGTAAATTTTTACATTTTCTACTTAAAAAAGAAAAAAAAAAATCATAAAATGGCTTCTCTTGACGCAGGAAGCTGACAGCAATGTGACAGCATGTGCTTCAACAATTATCTGAAGTATTCAAACAAATTGCAACTTCAAGTACATGCTTAAAATCTAGCTGTGATTTTGTCTAATTTTTGACTGAGTTCGTTGAATCTTTTTATTATTCTGTAATACTGTCTCCGAATTCCCATGATGGGAATTCGAATTGCAAACACATGTTCAGTTTAGAGAGAGGTTAGAGTAGAAATAGGATTCAAAAGGAACGTTCATAAATAACGGGGTGTTCAGATTAGAGGGTGTTCGAAATACAGAGAGTTCATCTTTCGTTTAGTCTATGGAGTTTCATCAGGACCGTCGGAATATGCTCATAATATCAGGATATTCACATTAGCGAGTGTTCAGACAGAGAGAATGCACTGTATTTAAATATTGGTTGAATTCACCGGCGCCCCCGTTAAATATAGGGCTTCAGAGCAATAAAAATTAAAAAAACAAACACTAAATTACCCTTCCCTTTCACTCACATCTACAAGTTTCTAAATTCTTTTTCATTAAAACACTTATGTGATGTAATGTATCGTACACGTAGGAGATTAAGAGGAAACGGCCAGTAAAATTGCTTGAAATTTTTTCTTCCAAATATGTCTGCTAGTTTTTTTCCTTAATTATCTGTATAAACGCACAATATTTGCGAATTATTCTTTTTTCGTTTTAACGCTATTTCTAAATCTTAATTCATCATACTTTATTTAATTTCAGAACTCTGTGATTAATTAACATTAACCCTTAAATGCATAGGATAGAACGCGTTCCGAAAAATGCGCAATTCAAAGAATCAGAATTCATACCAGAAAAATCTAAATAGTAAAATTTTCTTTATTTAATTACGAATGGTCTGTCATTAAGTAAAGTGAAAATTGCTCTTTTAAATTTCTGGTGAGAATACGGAATATGTGAATAAAACCCCCAATAAATCGGGAACACTTATGGTATCGAAAATGATACAATATGCATTTAAGGGTTAAGACGATAAACAAAAAAAGTAGAATGAGTTTAATATAGCAGGTAGCTATATTTATAGTTCTATTTTGCTAAAGGAAAAACAATACTTTATGTTTTGCAAATAAAGTATGGAATATAAATATGTGGATTGGAGAGGGAGCACGCAACAGTTTTAGCAAAATATTAGGACTCCTATACATTTTTTTGTTAGAAATTAAGCCCTGCACAAACCGCGTACATCGAAAGTAACTGGTGACTGCTCCTTTATTTTTCGAGGCCAATGTATTTTCGCAACTAATTATTTTCTCAGTTAAAGTTGCGAAACTGGAGTCGAGGCATTTTACAAAGCAGAAGTAATATTGCGTATTTCATATTAAACAAAACAAATAACGAAGTACTTTTTGCTAAATCTCCTTCAAGTAAAGATTTCGCTTTAGAAAAAAAGGAAAAGTAAATGCTAATGAGCATATTTTGTCGCATTATGCGAAGTTTCTTGTAGAAGTTTTCAATTTAAGATGATGTAATAATTTTTAAGGAAAATTAATTTTCAGTGGTTTTGCAATGCAACTGAAACTAATAACTACGATCACCAAATCTATTTTTCAACATTCATAATAGAAAAAAAAATACTTCAAAAAAAGAAATAGTGTTTTCTGAGGAAACGGCTTACACAACCTAATCTTATTAAAATTTAAAATACAAGAAATTGTTTTGATTCATGATGCAGACTTTGTGTTTTTTGTTAACTTATTAAAACTTGTTGGATGTCCGACATTTAACCTAATTCTATCAAGGTTGGAAAATGTTCTGATGTAAATGGTTGTCAAAAGTTTTATGTCTTTACAATAATTATAATTATAAATAATTAAAATTATTAGAATTCAGAACACTAGAAATTGTTTTGATTGATGACTTGATTTCGTATTTTTGTTAACATTTTACAAATTGTTATTCCTTCAACTCTATGCACGACATTAACATAATTCTAGAGAAGTACGATTTAAGAAATTTTTTTGTTGACAATAATTGTCAAATGTCTGATGCGTTCAGTATATCTATAGTTATAAATAACTATTTTTATTGGCCTTCATGGTCATAACTTGGTTGAATGGGAGAACAAGCTAGAAACTATTTTTAATCTCTAAGTATTACTACACCATATAACCAAAGGTGACTGGTCACTAGCTATTTTAAACGTTTTTTTTTAAATATCTAAAAAATACACGAGAGAATAAATCTGATCCTGAAACAATTATCCTGAAACTCCAGGTGTGTAAACAGAGTAATAGTACAGGTCATATGTTTTCCCGAAACTTCATAGGGGACTGTCAACTAATTGAAAAGAACGAATATCTTTTGGATAACCCTCTCAAAGCTAATGTAGCAAAAGCTTTCAAACTGTAGATTATGATTAAGTGGCTTATTGTAATAAACCGTGGTCATTTTTATGAGGATAGTATGGATACTCGTGGTAAAATTAAGGTTTTCACAAAAACAGTTTGAAATTTTGCCAAGTTTTTTGCTTTTACTTTGCAGAGTTCTTAACATAAAAAAAATGTTTTTTTCAGAAACTATGACAAATAATATTATGTACACAATGCCCTATAATCAGAATTAAAAAATAATACAAATTCTATGAAAAATGAACAGGTTTACTAAATAATGTTTCATTGCACGTGTGCGACTGCAATCAAAATATAACGTGTTAGCTAAATGTATAGAGCATCTTTTATGAAAGTTGGGGAAAAAAAAACATAGCTTGTAAATTCGGAAAATTATCGTCGATAGCATAAGCTTAAAATCCGTTGTTCCCAAAAGGAAGCAAAATGATGAGGAGCTGTATCCAATTATCATGCACTGCAGTGTTCTGTATGCTATATTGGTACTAATCAATACATATCAATGCAATGCATAATCAGCTCCTCCTATAGCTGTATTTTTGAATTTGGTACTTCTAGGTTATCCCGTCGACCAATTTCGCCAAATTATACAAATCGCCAAACTAATAGCCAAATTATACATGTTGACATAATTTTTATTTTAAATAAAGAAAAAACAAATAATAGGTAAAATATTAATAAAAAGTCGAAATAAAAATCACTTAATGACATTTTAAACAAGTGAATCACATTTAATGTCATTGAATGTGAAATTCACGCTCATCCATTATTGGCATTTAATCTTATAGTTTGGCGATAATTTTTTGGTCGACGGGATAACTTAGAAGTACCTTGAATTTTTCCAATTTTTTTAAATACTAGGTTGAGCAAAAAATTCTGGGAAATTTGTGAATGCTGGGATAATATGCGCAAATTCACAATAAAAACAACAAGTTGGAAATTGCACGTGAACGTAGCAAATGAAGTGCGTTCGTACGATAACGAAGTTTTAAAAATATTCAGATCTTGCTGATATAGTAGAGCGTGCTCCGGATACAGTATAGTAGTCGAAATCTTTACGTTTCTGTAAATATGCAGGAAGTAATTTTTATTACACCTCAGCAACGTATATCTTATTCATAAAATGTGAAATAGTTGAATATAATTAAAACACGCTCCAAACAATATTTCCCCGTATAGCATTATGTAGTGGAATACTTTTGTGTGGCCCTGTAATTTAATAATAAAAATTCTTTGCATCACAGATTGTACAGAATGCATATTTTAGTATATATTTCATAGATTCATGCCAATTCTATTATGTTCGAATGAGTGTAACATCATTAAAATGCATTTGAAACTTTTTTCTCCATTGACCGTAATGTAACGGAATCCTTTTGATTGTCCCTGTAGTTGATCTATCCATTCGATTTTCATAAAATTTGAAATGACTCGATAAAATTTGTTATAATTATGTATTTTAAATTTCAAACGATTCGGTTGGGTAGTTTTTGCGTTGTTATATGCGGACAGACGGACTGAGCGACAACAATAGGTGCTACGTATTTACATAATTACGAACGCATCTAACAAGGACTATTCTTCAAAGTAGAAACCATCTTAGTCCACGATTTTCTACCTTATCTGTTGCAAATTTTGTCTATTTACTAAATTTCTAGATATTTTTTCACTAAAACAATAAAAAATTGAATATTTTCGAAAAAACGTATCATTGGGATATTGGGGACCATTTTACCAAAATTTGAGGGACGATTTTGGTGGGAAGTTGAAAATTCGGATTCAGTGACAAAAACATAAAATAAGCATTTTTTTTAGGTGCGTTCGTAATTATGTAAATACAGGGGTTGGACAAAAATATGGAAACACCTTTTGAAATGCATATTTGAAAAGAAAGATTGTTTTTAATGAACTATGTAGATGGCGCTGGCGTTTTCGCCTACTGACGCCACCTATACAACTTCGTAAAATCGCTGCACCATTCCGTCGTTGTTGGTGCACTGTTATGTGAGGTTGTCATTGCTATATGTCAGAGTTAACAGACTTCGAACGTGGCCAAATTTGTGGCGCGCGTATGGTGAGTGCTTCCTTAAGCAAAGTAAGTCGAGGTTTTTAGTGTTTCAAGAGTTACTGTGTCGAAGATTTATTCCGCATATTTGAAATGCGGAAAAACATCATCCGGTAAATCACAGCACGGACAAAAGTGTGTGCTGAGTGATCGTGACAGAAGATCATTAAGGAGGATTATCGCGAAAAATAAGAAGACCACATCTGCAAAAGTTACTGCTGAAATGAATGTCGTGTACCAAACCCTGTGAGTACCAAAACAATTAGAAGGGAGCTCCATAAACAGGGAATTGCTGGCCGTGCTGCAATTGAAAAGCCATTCATCAGTGATGCTAATGCCCGTAACAGGAAACTAGTCGTTGGAGGCCACCGTAATACTTACCCATCATACACATGCATAATATAAAATATGAAAATAAAACATGTATAACTTATTTATAAAATGCATTGCAATTCCCAAATAAAATTTTAACGCATATTTAAATAGTTTCAATATACACAGTAATGATTTATTAATGAATTGCTGATGAGCCAATTTCGGCAAATTGTATAAAACGCCAAAATACTCAAGTAATACCGGATTGCGTAAAAGAAACATCCTTATAACTCCAAAAATAATAATCATATTAACTAGTAATTTACTGCGTCGGATGAAGCGTCTCATTTCCAATTAAAATATATCTTTGAATTCAAATTTGAATGAAATACAGGGTTATGAAAAATCAAAGAATGTGAAAAACAGGATTACACGTATCTCGGCAACTAATAATCCAACCGACTTCGTTCTTTATGCAAAATTTGTGTTATTTTATTGCCTTTTATATCCACTCCTTAAAATAAAAAATTTCGAAAATTTTTATATACGTTTCATCAGAACGAATTTTTCGAGAGTCCGAAAAAAATAGTTCCGGATAATCGAGGTTACTGATATTAAATAGGCTTCGTGCCATTCTTAAATACTAAGTACATACAAAATTGCAACTTTCTATCTCAATTTGTTCGGGAGATAGAGCGGTTACAGACAAACAGACACACAGACGGACGGACGGCAAATTTTTTTTTTCTAAAAATATGTTTTTCGGAATCTCCACTATCTAAAACGTGTAAATCCGTCAAAAAAAAATTTCGATTTTCAAAACGATTGCAAGACTTACCCTATACTACGTATGATGGGTAAGTAAAAAGTGGTGTTTGAGTCATAAAACTTTGGACTATAGAGCAGTGGAAAAGAGTAATATGGTCTGATGAGTCTTCTTTCACATTGTTTCCCACTTCTGGCCGAGTGTATATCTGGAGAACGCCATCTCCAGCCTATAATACAGACTGCTTGTTGCCAAGAGTGAAACATGGCGGGGGTTTGGTGATGTTTTGGGCAGCCATATCGTGGTTCTCTTCTGGCCCCATGATAACTCTGTCAAAGCGTATTACCGTTCAGACTTATGTGAACATTTTGACCGATCAAGTCCATCCAATGATACAAACTTTGTTTCTCAATGGTGATGGTATCTTCCAAGACGACAACGTCCTCGTTCACACATCTCACATTGTCCAGGACTGGTTTTCTGAGCACGAGGATGAATTGTCGCATCTCCCCTGGCCACCACAGTCACCAGACCTGAATATTATCGAACCTTTGTGGTCTACATTGGAGCGAAAAGTGCGTTCTCGCTATCCAACTTCAGCATCGTTGTCTGAACTTGCCACTATTTTGCAGGAAGAATGGTACAATATTCCCTTGGCAAACATACAGAAACTGTATTTATCCATTCCGAGAAGACTGCAAGCTGTTTTGAATAACAACGGGTACCCTACGTTACATTAGATTAGGAAACGTGTTTTTTTTAAAGGTGTTTCCATATTTTTGTCCAACCCTTGTACGTAGCATCTATAATTGTCGTTCAGTCCGTTTATCCGTCTGTCCGCATGTAACAGAGCAAAAAATACCGAACCGAATCGTTTGAAAATTAAAATATATATATGTTACATAATTTTATCCAGCCATTTCAAATTTTATGAAAATCGGATACATAGTTCAATTACAGGGACAATCAAAATTATATCGATACATTACGGCCAATGGGAAAAAAAGTTTCAAGTGCATTTTAGTGTTGTTACATATCAATTTATTTATGTTCAAAAAAGTGTATCTGTGAAGTGTATACTATAATATATATTCTGTACAATTTGCGGTACAAAGAATATTTGTTAATAATTTACAGGGCCCAACAGATGTATTTCATTACATAATGGCACAGGAAGAACATTGCTTGGTGCGCGTATTAATTGTATTAAACCATTTAATATTTTATGAGATTGATATACGTTCATGAGGATTAGTATAAGTTACTTCCTGTATAAAAGAAAGCAGATAGTATTTACAGGGACACTTAAAAATTCCGGCTATTGTATTGTATCCAAAATACTGTATACTATTACACCAATATCTGAATATTTTAGGTGCGTGCGTAATTACATAAATATGTAGCACCTATAGTCATCGTTCAGTATATCCATCAGTCTGTCCGCATATAACAGAGCAAATACTATCCAACCAAATCATCTGATATTTAAAATACATAATTGTTGCATAATTTTATCGAGTCATTTCAAATTTTATAAAATCACATATATATTTTTATTACAGGGATAATCAAAAGTATTCCATTGCATTACGGTCAACAAGAAATATAGTTTCAAGTACATTTTAATCATGTTACATTCTTTTGAATATAATAGAATTGACATGAATCTACGAAATACGTATTAAAATAAACATTCTGTACAAATTATTATTAATTTATTATTAATTTACAGGGCCACACAAAAGTATTTCACTATACATAATGGTATACGGGGAAACATTGTTTGGTGCGTGTTTTAATTATATTAAACTGTTTCCCATTTTATGAAATTGATACACATTGCTGAAGCTTAATGCAAGTTACTTCTTGTATATATACAGGAATATACAAACCATTTAGACTACTATACTGTCCGAAGTACGTTTGCTGTAACAGCAGGATCTGAATATTTTTAAAGCTTCGTTATAGTAAGAACGCACCTTATTTGCTACGCTTCATATGCAATTTCCAACTTGTTTAGAACTACAATGAATTTTGCTAGGTAAAATCCTCTTTACCTGGACTAGAAGTACCATGGCGGCTGCTTGAAATTGAAAAACTTTTGGCATGTTTCTTCAGCTTCATTAAAGGATTCAAATCGACGGCCCTTGAAAAAGTGTTGCATTAGTGAGAGCAATGAGGCCATAATCGGATGGAATTACGTCTGGACTGAAATTTCTGAACTCCTATATATACCTCTAGTACTCTTGTATACGATACAAATCCTGGTAACTATTAGTTTAAAAATTTTCCAAAACTGCTTGCTCAACCTAATAAATGTCATGTGCATCACTGGAATTATATTTAGTTCAAATCTGAACTCATTTAAACCAATAGAACGCATTTTAGAGCTTTCTGAAATGAGCAACTTTTTTCTTGCTAATCCTATCTATTTGAGAAGATGAGCCTGTATCTACAATTTAGAATCCGAGTAAAAATATTAACTTTTCCCATTTATTTACACATCATACGTAGTATAAGGTAAGTCTTGTAATCGTTTTTAAAATCTAAAAATTCTTGACTAACTCACACGTTTCAGACACTGAAGATTCCAAAAAACATTTTTTGAAAAAAATAAAATAAAAAGTCACTAGTCTGTTAAGGCACCAAATGCTTAATCCGTCGCAGTAAACTGTTAGTTAAAATGATAATCAATTTTGGACTTGTAAGGATTTTTTTTTTTTTTTTACACAATTCAGTAATAGAGCACTTAAAGTTTATGATGTCATCAAGCCACAATTTTAAATGCCCTATTTACCGATCAAATTGAGATAGAAGACTGTTTGTTTAGAATTTTAAATGTTCGATGATTTTTAAGTGTAAGTAAATATGAATAAATCCTTTAAATATAAGTTTAAATTTTATTTTGGAATTTCAGTGCATTTTATAAATAGTTTAAACATGTTTTATTTTCATATTTTACGTATGCATATCTGTGATGGGTAGGCAGAACGCTGGCACCGATAATTAGTTTATTGTTGAAGCAGAGAAGGCAATTTTGAAGAAAGAAGAATAATTTAGAAGCCATTAATTTATTGAAAATAAAATTTATAGTTCACTACGAAACGGAACATACGCATACTTTAAAACGAAAAATGCATTTTCGTGTCTATCATCTAATTTTGAAAAACAGATTTTCAGCTCATTAACTTAAAAAAAAAATGTAATTTTTTATCCATAATTAATACATAAATAATATTTTATTTGGAGATTTAAGCTAAATTATTGCATGAATTATTACTTCTATAAATTTATATAATTTCATGATTGAAATTTATATTTTTTCTTCCTTTACGGGCAATATTATTTTTATTATGATTTGAGCTCCTCTAATGATTTTAAAAATATTCCGAAATTATATCCAAATAACGTTTGAGATAACATGTTCTAATTATCCGCTTCAAAGAGGAAAAATCGCATTAATTCAGTCCTCAAATTTCAATGTTGTTAAATTTAGGTGAAATCCCAGTATCCTATCGACAATTTCAACATTTTGTACAAAATGTTGAAATTGTCGATAGGATACTGGGATTTCACCTAAATTTAACAACATTGAAATTTGAGGACTGAATTAATGCGATTTTTCCTCTTTGAAGCGGATAATTAGAACATGTTATCTCAAACGTTATTTGGATATAATTTCGGAATATTTTTAAAATCATTAGAGGAGCTCAAATCATAATAAAAATAATATTGCCCAGTTAAACTGATGGCATTGAGCTCACAGGCTACGCATACTAATTGTACATTACAGCCTTATATTTTCAAGGGTTAATTCCGTTCTAAAAAAAAAAAATTAAGAAGGGGAAACAGCTCTCCCCTTTCCCTTTTTTTATACTTAATCATTGAACCTCCTAAACTATCAAGGACATGCTTTATCATATAAAAAATCTACATCCAAAATTCAGAGCAAATCGGATAATTCTTAATAAAAACCTATTTAGCAGTTATATAATTTAAGAGGAGTTATCCCCCTCTTTTATACTTAACCATTAAACTTCCAAAACTATTCAGAGATTTGAACAAAATCTGACAATTTTGCTTGAAAAACCCATTTATAAAAATTAAGGGGAGGGGCATTAGAACCCCCGTTCCCCCTGTTTATACTTATTCAATGAACACCTAATAACAGTCACGGAATCACCTCATCAGAATGATCCTATATCTAAATTTTGAACGAAAACTGTTAATTCTGCATGAAAATCCCGTTTATATAAATTAAGGGGAGGGGCATGAGCCCCCCGTTCCCCCTCTTATACATATCGAATGAACTCCAAAAACTAATCAGGGAAGCGCCTTATGAGGATATACTTATATACAAAATTTCAAGTGGATCCGATATTTTTATCATGAGTTATGGCGTTACGCACAAACGTACATACAGAACGGACGGGCACATAAGCTCTCAGGCTATGATAGCCTGTGAGCTAAAAAGCGGTATGTAAAAAAGGAAAAAAAAAATCAATTATATAATTGAAGATAATCAATAGTCGTATACTATTTGCTGAATTTACTATTCGAAAAAACTTAGTACTCAGTGATTTTAAATGATAAAAGAGATATTTGACAATAAATAAAAATAAAGAATTGGAAATTTACATGTCATTTTCTTGAAATGATGATTGCACCTTTTACCACCTTTATCATATGAATTCTTCATTTGCTTATTCACACTTTAAAATTTAATCAGAGGAAAACACTTACCTCCAGTATAAAATACCAGTGGCCATCCATATAGTAGTTTTGTACCGCACAGAGCACCTGACACAATCACAGCCAGAAAGGATCCCACGCCATAACCAGATAGGATGAAGGAAGCGTGAAAACTCCTCTCGCATTCAGGAATCCAACGCGCTAACATGTAAAATACAATTGGAATAATAGGACCCTAAAAAAGGAAATAACAAAGACATGATTTAAAAGGGGGGAAAAAAAGGTCAGGATTTGGACTTAATTTTTCAAACTTCAATCCCGAGCTATTGCATCATTTTCATGTTAACTTTTGAGTCTGATGTATTATTATTAGTCTTTTCACAGAGAAATAACTTTGTCTTAATTATTGTTTTTGTTACTTTCTACATAGTATATGTGGATGCCTTTCTTATTATGACTTCATTTATGTTTTGACATTTAGTAATAAACATAGTAATAAAAGTTTGCTTAATTCTCTTTGCACCATTGGCGATTCCTTTCCTTTATACATATATTTCACTCCATAAATTTGAAACATAGTTTATTTTTCTGAGCGAATGATGCGTGATAAAATGCAAAAAAACATTAGAAAGTTTTTTAATAACAATTTTAATTTTTCTTAAGAAAGGTGTTATAGTAAAAATAAAATACATTGACATGTTTCGGAACCGTCAAATAAGTTCCATAGTCATAATATAAATAAAACAAAATTTCAAAATATTTCTCGGACAATACAAATGACACGCGACAATGAGATATAAATAACAAAAAAACATGTGCTCTATTGCAAAAAAATAAATTAAAATATAGACCATGATCTAAAACCTAACTAAAAATGAAAATTTCAAACTATTTCACGGTCAATACAAATGACACGCGACAAAGAGATATAAAAAACACCAAAAAACACGCGCGCTATTGTAAAAAATTAAATAAAAATAGACCATGATCAAAAGAAATTCCAACTTGGTTCATCCCATTCAAGCCCTCACGAGGATTTTATTTATTAATTCTAACCTAATTAATTCTGGAATTTCTTTTGATCATGGTCTATTTTTATTTTTATTTAATTTTTTACAATAGCGCGCGTGTTTTTTGGTGTTTTTTATATCTCTTTGTCGCGTGTCATTTGTATTGACCGTGAAATAGTTTGAAATTTTCATTTTTAGTTAGGTTTTAGATCATGGTCTATATTTTAATTTATTTTTTTGCAATAGAGCACGTGTTTTTTTGTTATTTATATCTCATTGTCGCGTGTCATTTGTATTGTCCGAGAAATATTTTGAAATTTTGTTTTATTTATACTATGACTATGGAACTTATTTGACGGTTCCGAAACATGTCAATGTATTTTATCTTCACTATAACACCTTTCTTAAGAAAAATTAAAATTGTTATTAAAATGTGTATATAAAAGGTGAATATTTTAAAATCTGATGATTTAATAATCAATTGGATTTAATTAACTTTTCATCATTAGAAAGTTGTAATATCTATTACATCCTGTTGCAATACGATATTTTCCAAATGTCTCTAAAAATTTAGCCTATTATGAATTTGAATGACTTTAACTATGAATTGAATGGAATGCAAATTACGTGCATTCACTAAATTTAAGACTATGAGATAAATTTTAAACTTCATTAAGTCTATGGTTATCTACAATCAACATTATTAAGGTAAAAATAATTTTGTTCAGAAAATGGGAAAAAAAAGTCGGATCCAAAAGAATAATAATAATAAAAAAAAATCTTGCATAGATTATGAAACATTTTACAACATTCACAGAATATTATTAGGAAATTTAATTTATACCTCGAATGAAATGAGATATCTAAACGGGCAAATTAAAACATAACACAATAAAAATCTGTATTCAACAATTTCTGCCCATAATGTGGGTGTAATCTGTAATCTTTCTTGCAACCCTGAATACAATCGACAGGATTTATGCATATTACCTAACGTTCTAAAAATTATATTTGTTTAAAAATGCCATAGGGGCTATGGCATCCCCCCAACATACATACACACGATGACATCTTTATCAATGTCTAAAAATTATTCTTATCTTCTTTTTTTTTTCTTTTTATACGTGTGCATTAATATACACTTATGATTATACATTTATTAGTCCCATTATTTACGGATTCAAGAAATCAATAAAACGTAAATACACAAAACAAATTTATATCAAATAACATCTACAAGTATTAATAACTATTTAAATGTATTTAATAGTAGTTCATTGTTACAAAATGCATTCAACAATATTGTCTTTTTGCAATTGCCCTTTGCCCGAGAAAGGTAAAAATCAACAAAACAGTGGATAACATTGTTTCTCTTTCTTTACTGATAAATGCAAATATTATTTCCAACATATTATGTTCCTGGTTTCGCTAACAGCGAATTATATAGCGCATGGCAGAAGAACAGGAATGTTAAACGGTGGACTATTGCAAATTTTGGAATGAAATGATCTTATAAACATTTAATGACTTTATTAATAGCTATCTCGATTCTGTGTATTAGTTTGGTATAGATTTGAGCAGAATTATCGATGTTTTCATATCCATAAAAAAGTGATATACTTTAGATAAGTTTTTTACTGATGGTAGTTTTGGGGTCTAAGGGTCATGATCGGTGTAGATCTACAATTTTTTTTCAGAAATTCCAACATATGAGAGAATGCAGTAGGTACGAATAGATTTAGGTAGATTTCATACGAAATCTATCTTAAATATTAGAATATTATTTATAATTGATACCTGTCTTATCCCTATGTTATTAAAATAGTTATACAATATTAATTTAACAGTTAATATTATAATATACAATATACAGTAGGGATGCACATTCTGTGGCCCGCCACAGTTAATGTGTGGCCCGCGAGTTTTGTCAATTTACTATTCGAAAAAAAAAATGCAATTTCGTGCACATGTCGCAGCAAAAATTTGTAAACTTCGTCAATTTACCGCGGGAAAATATAAAATTTTGTCATCCGCTTAAGAATCGCAACTTTTGTTGATTGGGTACGGAAAAGATGCGAGTTTTGTCAATCAGGCGTGGAAAAAACGCGAATTTTGTCAGTCGGACGTGAAAAATCGCACATTTTGTTGATCAGTCAAGAAAAAATCGTCAATTTTTGTT
Organism: Maratus speculifer; assembly: GCA_964019185.1. Classification (NCBI taxonomy): domain Eukaryota; kingdom Metazoa; phylum Arthropoda; class Arachnida; order Araneae; family Salticidae; genus Maratus; species Maratus speculifer. The sequence goes on from OZ025289.1 coordinate 76,103,108, forward strand.
GATGATGCTCGGAAAAATTCAAAAGTAAATTCATCGGCTGCAGAAAACCCGCATGTTTACTCGATTTATCAAGTGAAAAAAATGCGAATTTCGTTGATTAGAAACGAAAAAATCGTAGAATTTTGTCGATGAGAGATGAAAAAAAATCACGAATTCCGTTGATAACGTACGGACAAATCGTGAATTTCGTAAATTTATCAAGAGAAAAAAAAATTGTGAATTTCATTTTGCCGCGTAAAAAATGCAGGTTAGAGGTCTGCACGGACCGGAATTTCCAGGCCCGGCCCGGCCCGTTTACATTTTTATATTTTAGGCCCTTCCCGTACAAAAATCAGCGAAAACAGGCCCGGCCCGGGCCGTTTTGGCCCGTTACAATTTCTACGATTTCTAAAAAATTCAGATTTTTATCATATAACTAAGATTCCTTTAAAGAATACTGCATACATATCTATGGAATGATTTTACAGTATATTTTACAGCAAATACACATTAACAACATTAACCTCCTCAGTCCTGATGTCGCCTGTAGGCGACACTAAAAATCACCCTTTAAATTAATTTAATTTCTTTTAGAATTGTTAAAATTACATACAGACTTTTTTAATAGATGTGTGCATGTTAGAAGAATCAATATAAAAACTAATGTATGTTTGGTTATGTTTTATAATAATTTTAAACTGTTTTTTGTAGTGCCACGTAAAATTTGTCTCAGGACTGAGGAGGTTAATGATTACTTAGATTCTGAGGCTTTCAACATTCGAATAAAGATTCATTAAAAAATTAATATGGCTTAGAATAAAAGAAAAAAGAAAGAAAGCTAAAAACATGGTTAATTTTGAAGCTGTTTAATAAAAAAAGATTTATAAATATATTTCTATATCATTTTATTATAGATTTCAAATTTAAATTCATTCTTAAATTCAAAGAAGCTCCTTTCTGATACATTTCTAAATTCATTTTTTTTTTCTCAGAAACGCATAAGATTAGCAGATATCTTTATTCAGAAACTATATAATGGAATGGCGTTATCCATTTTTTGATACAAGCAATTTAAGAATACTGCAAACAAATAAAATACTGTGATAATTAGCGTTTTGAATAGAATTTCCGGAAGCAATAGCAAGAGAAGGGAGAAAAACCCGCAATCATTTGAGAAACTATTATAACTCAACAAGGTTATACAAGTATTTTATTTATCAAAAATGAAAAACGCTATTCGATTCCAAATCCCTTCAATAGTTAGTCTTATCACTTTTATACTTTTACAATTTAAAATTAATCAGAAAATGTGTCAAACTTTCGCATTATTGAGAAATTAATTTAAAAATCATTAAGAAGTATATATCCGAAGACTAAGCTAACATAAGTTCTTTATCGCTGTTAAAAATTTTATAAATAATGTTTTCTGCCAATAATTAAGTCTAGTACCGGTCCGTCCAGTCTATATGATAGAAAAATAGTGCAAGAGTGATCTCGGATCGGCATGAATCATCTAAAAAAATATTAAAACGGGTTATACATAATGTAATTCTCCGATGCCGATACACTGTGCAAGTTTTATATTGATGCTGTCAAACTAGTGGCTGGCCACATTTATACTTATTCTCGTTAAAACCATTTTCGTTGAAAATAGCTCATATTTTATCGTCTCTGCTTAAATCTTCAGAACGGGCCGGCAGGCCTGAAAATTTTTTTTTTATCAGCCCGGCCCGTCTGGCCCGTTCAATTTTTTTGCCGGCCCGGCCCGTTTATGTTGTTTCTCGGCCCGGCCCGTGAGAAAATTGGAAACGACTCCGCCGGCCCGGCCCGCGAGCCGGGCCGGGTACGGGCCACCTCTAATGCAGGACCTCTAATGCAGGTTTCTTGTGAGTTAATTAAAATCGCGAGTTCCGTTGATCTGACGTATAAAATGCATATTTCGTCACTTAAAGGCGGTAAAAGCGCAAATTTCGTCGATTGGACACGGAAAAATTGCGAGTTATATTGATCGGGTTTCGAAAAATCGCAAATTAAAAATGGTCGGGCACGGGATTATCGCAAATTTCATTGATCAAGTGTGGAAAAACAGTGGATTTTGTCGATCAATCTTAAATAAAATCGCCTATTTTGTCGATCGGATGTAGATAAATAGCAAAATTTGTCTATCATGCGACAAAAAATTGCAAATTTTGTCGATTTCATTTTTCAGTATCACGAATTTCATCGATTGGCTTCGTATAAATCAGGAATTTCGTTAATAGGCTTCGTAAAAATTGCAAATTTCGTCTAACAGGCGCAAACAAATCGAGAATTTCTTCGATCAGGCGTGGAAAATTTGCGAAATTCGTTAATCATGCGAGGAAAAACCGCCAGTTTCGTCGATCAGCTTCGTAAAAATTGAGAATTTTGCTGATCAGGCACGGAAAGATTATAAATTCAGCTTCATAAAAAATCGCGAATTTTTTTTTTTATCAGGCTTGGAAAAGTCGTGAATTTTATTGATCATGCGAAGAGAAATCGTAAATTTATTCGATCAGTTTTGTGAGAATCGTGAATTATGTCTATCAGCTTCGAGAAAATCGTGAATTTCGTCGATCGGCTTCTTAAAAATCGCGAATTTCTTCTATCAACTTCTTAAAAATTGCGAATTTCGTCGATCAGTTTCTCAAAAATTGTGAATTTTGCTGATCAGGAGAGGGGAAATCGGGAATTTTCTCGATTGGCTTCTTTGAAATTGCAAATTGCGTCAATTAAATGCGGAACAATCGTCAATTTCGTCGATCAGCTTCGTAAAAATTACGAATGCCTTCGATCGTCGTTTGTTGAAATTTAACTTTGTTGATCAAGCACGGCAAAATCGAGAATTTCGTCGATCAAAAGCGGAAAATCACTAATTTTATTGATCACGCGAAGAAAAATCGCAAATTCCATCTATCGGCTTTGTAAAACAAACGAATTTCGTTGATCGGCTTCGTAACAATCGTGAATTTTGTTGATCAGGCATGGAAAAATCGTGAATTTTAAAGATTGTTTTTTTTTAAGAATCGCAAATTTTCTTGATAAGGCGCGTTAAGGTCGCCAGTTTTCTCGATAAGTTTTATAAAAATTGCAAATTTTTTCGATTGGTTTCATAAAAACCGCAAATTTGGTCGATCAGGCATGGAAAAATTGTAAATTTCGATGAGCGTTCACAGAAAAATCAGAAATTTCGTTGATCAACTGTGGAAAATCTTGTTAATTGGCTCATTCTCTCTTCTTTGTTCATAAAGTTTTTTTCGCACCATTCACTTATGTTTGTTTTTTAGCACTTTTAAAAGAACAAAATTCACTCTTTGAATAAAGTCAAAGAATGTGATTACATCTTGAAAATAATCCTTGTACATCTGTTATATATACAAACGGAAAATTTGCTGATATATCTTTACCAACTGAATTGCATATTTTAACTGGATAAATGACCTAAAGTGGTATCCCTCACTCCCCCTGAAACCATATTTTTTATCCGATTGTAGGCTACAGATCACCTCCTCGAAATCGAATTTTGTTTGTTTTATTGATGTGGCCCTCGACCACCGAGACATATTTATGACTGGCTCTTCTCTTGAAAAGGTTGTGCACCTCTAATATACAGTATAAATAAAAAGTTAATAATATAAATTAATACTAGAACCATTAAATGATAATACATAAAATATCAATAAACAAAACTAAACATGAAACTAACTTTTTCCAGATGAATGATTACGAAAATGTATTATGAAAATTTTCTATATTTTAAAAAACTCTATTGCATGATTTTTTATGAGACTTGCACTGTTAGTAAAATATTTTTTTCAGGGGGTGGTTTTAGCATATTGCATATCATTTTATCGCTGTTTGCTGAATCCTTGTGTAAATGATAAACTAAAAGAGTTGGTTCTTAATAGCACCTGACACATTATAAAATAAAACAAAGCAATGACATTCGTATCGTTTTCAGGAATGGAAGAGCATTCTATGTAAAAGTCCATAATGTTTTAAAACACAACATCAAACCCACCCGTATATACAGAGTGTATCTAAACTTTTAGGCAAAAATTTAAGGGGTAGTAGTACACATCAAGAAAAACAATATTAAATAGGAAACTAAGGATCCCAAATGTCTTCCGAAGGCGATAGACGCCATTAAAGTTTAGGGTCCAGAATTTCAAATAAACATAAAAAACGGAAAAATTGGTCGATTGATTTGCTGTTTCCACTAACACTATTCTTCATGTCAGTATTTTCTTGAAAATAAATTATAAAGATAAATTTCAAAAAATGCCGACAGAGGGCGCTTTAGACTTTGGAGTAACGAAAACTATTTTTTGCCGTTATTTTTTGCATCTCATTAAATGTTTTCGGAACCTTATATTTAAACTTAAATTTTGAGCTCAAAATATGAATAGTTAGGAGTGGTTAAGTAGCGAAAACTGAACTGTGTTCAGAGGTTTAAATTTCAAATGATTATAAGAAACGGAAAAATTGGTCAATTCTTTTGCGGTTTTCGCTAAAACTATTCTTAAAATCAGTATTTTCTTGAAAATAAATTTTAAAGATAAATTAAAAAAATGCCGATAGAGGGTGCCTTAGACTTTGCAGTAACGGACAATTATTTTAACTGTTATTTTTTTAATCTCATTAAATGCTTGCTAAAGCTTAGACTTAAATTTTTAGCTCAAAATCTGAATCGTTGGGAGTAATTGGGTAGCGCAAAATTGAACTGTGTTCGAGGGAAGGGGGTAGGGGATTTAATTTCAACAGCTGAACACAGTTCAATTTGCGCATTTTAACCACTCCCATTGATTCAGAATTTGAGCACAAAATTTAAGTCTAAGTTTCTGCAAGCATTTAATTAGGTACAAAAAATAACAGTTAAAAGTTGTTGTTGGTTACTCTTAAGTTTAAAGCGCCCTCTAACGAAATTTTTTGAAATTTTTTCAAAATTTTTTTCAAGAAAATACTGACATAAAGAGTAGTTTTCAGTGAAAACTGCAAATAAATTGACCATTTTTTTTCGTTTTTTATAACCATTTGAAATTTGAACCTCCCCCCTTTGAACACAGTTCAGTTTGCGCTACTTAACCGCTCTCAACGATTCAGATTTTGAGCTCAAAATATAAGTTTATGTCTAAGCTTCTAAAACAAATTTAATGTAATGCAAAATAACTGTAAAAAATAATTGTTCGTTACTCCAAAGTCTAAAGCGCCCTCTATCGGCATTTTTTGAAATTTATCTTTAAAATTTATTTTCAAGAAAATATTGTTTTAAAGAATAGTTTTAGCGAAAACCGCAAACGAATCGACCAATTTTTCCGTTTTTTTTTTATATAAGCATTTGAAATTTTAACTTCTGAACACAGTTCAGTTTGCGCTACTTAACCAATCCCCACTATTGAGATTTTGAGCTCAAAATTTAAGTCTCGGCTTCCGAAAACATTTCATGAGATCCAAAAAATAACGGCAAAAAAAAATGTTGTTCCTTACTCCAAAGTCTAAAGCGCCTTTCTATCGGCATTTTTTGAAATTTATCTTTATAATTTATTTTCAAGAATACCGACATAAAGAATAGTTTTAGTGAAAATCTCAAAACAATCGACAAATTTTTCCGTTTATGGTTTTTTTTTTTTTTTTTTTTTTTGAAATTTTGGGCCCTAAACTTTAAGGGCGCCCATCTCCTTCGGAAGATGTTTGGGTCCCTTAGTTTCCTATTTAATATTGTTTGTTTTGATGTGTACTATCCCCCCTTAAAGTTTTGCCCAAGAGTTTACATACGCCCTGTATTTCGTTTGGTATAAGGCTCATTTGGACAAACTGACCAGCATAACGGGTAAAGCCAAATAGTAAATGCATGTATATTTGATTACATGACTTATGTAAAGTTTGAAAAAAAGCTTTATTATGTCAAAACTTGCGTTTTTTCCATTGAAATTTTAATCCGTGTTTTACACTTACCGAAAAAATTAACGCTTCCGTAAAAAATTGCTATTACGGATTAAAGGAGAAACAAACACTAATATTAAAGTAAAAATATTATAACTTTATTGTGTTTTCCTATTTAAAAACTATCTTATATGTAGGTATATGGTATAATAAACGAGTAGAAATCATGTACATACATTTTGCAATTAATCAGCAATACTTATGTAAAAGATAGAAAACTTAAAAATAAGTACTAAATAATAAAAATTGAACTGTAATATGATTACCAGTGATACTTATCTTATTTTAGAAGCAGATCTGAAATAAATGCAATATTACTTGTGAAAAATCGACAAATCTAAACTGTGGGGGATGGTAAAGTATGGGTACAAAGCCTTACGAGTCACGAAGACATTAGAACCAATGTTAAACTAATAACAGCATTCTTTTCAAATTTCTCGTGCTTTTTTTTGGGGGGGGGGGATAGAGGGGAGCAGAATAATTGAAACTCTTAAATCGAGAACTGAAATCAACTTTACGATTTTGGTTGTAGATTTTTATTCTTTTTGAGATCACTTTCTATTTCGATACAGAGTCCGAAACGGAAAGTATTCTCATAAAAATAAATTAGAAACAAAATCGAAAACTTAAAGTTCACGGTTAGAGATCAATCTCAAGTGTCCTATGCAAATAAATAAACCGCTTAAAAATATTGAAGTACCAAAGAGAAATTTAAAAAGAGCATTGTCATTGGTTAAAATTAAATTTGTTGAGTGCCTTCGGCTAATTAACGTAGGTTTTTGTGATTATTTCTGTTCTTATTATTACCAGCTTCAATTACGGAACAAAAAATACTTATAAATTAATTTAAGTAGAGATAGGTGTAATCATACCGTTCCAACTCCAATCAGTATTCTGTCTGCTATGAAGGCGTAGGGGCTCCAGACAGCAGCTACAGGAGATGCAAGTGTTGCTATTGCGGACAAAAACATACATATAAGAAGCATCCTCTTTCCTCCGTACAGTTCGGCCATTCTCCCGCCAGGAATAAAAGACACCATCTGACCATAATATACAGCTCCTAACGCCAAGCTCTCGATATCTGCATTCCAACTGAATTTCATGTACTGAAAAAGAGAAACTGCGTTTTATGCATCAATCAAGACTTTCAAAATTTTTTAAATCATTTGGAAAATGTTTGTTGTTTTCGGTCGAAAATAGATCTTGGGATCTCCGCATTTTATTTTTTTTTGCCATTTTTAACGTCCGTGATCATTTAGCTTTTCTTTTTCTATTGCAATTCTCTAGCAGAAGCCCGACCCACGCCCAGAACAGCTGAGTTTTTAGCAAAAGCTATGTTGAAAAAAAAAATATATATATATATATATATATATATATATATATCAAAAATTGAAATCGGACAAGTTTAAAAAGAAAATTGATTAAATCGAAGACATCGAAAACCGGGAATGTTAGGCTCTGGGTTCTGAAGCTACCGAACGACCGCAACTGCGTCGAGCTTCTTATTATTAACTCATTAGCTGACCATTTGCATTGGATAAATTAAACTTTCGTCATCTGAATCTAACATGTCAAATTGATTAGAATTTCGTTTTCCAAATAGTTATTATAAATTGGTAAATTACTTTTTTTTTCTTTTTTGGAACCCCGGGATGGATAATTTCTTAACCCTCGAGCACTCACCTTCGGTCTTCAGTCAAAAAAGTATACCGAAGTATTTCACCCTTTCAGTCAAAACAATCCACTTGTTCATTAGCTGTACAGAAGAGAGCTGAAAAGTTTTCTGTAACAGAAAGGTTTTTTGCGTGCCAATCATGGGCATTTCCAATTTTTAGTTCACAGGCTATTATAGCCTGGGAGCTTATGTGCCTGTCCGTTCTGTATGTGCGTAACGCGATAACTCATGATAAAAATATCCAATTCACTTGAAATTTTGGATATATGTATATTCTTATAAGGCGCTTCCCTGATTAGTTTTTGGAGTTCATTCGATATGTTTAACAGGGGGAACGGGGCTAATGCCCCTCCCCTTTATTAATGTAAATGCAGAATCATCATGCAGAATTATCAGTTTTAGTTCAAAATTTAGATGTAGGATCATTCTGATGAGGCACTTCCGTGATTAGTATTAGGTGTTCATTTGATAAATATAAAAAGGGGAAACGGGGGGGGGGCTCGGGCCCCTTCCCTTAATTGATATAAATGGATTTTCATGCAGAATTATCAGTTTTTGTTCAAAATTTAGATATAGGACCATTCTGATGAGGTGTCTCCGTGATTAATATTATTCATGCAGACTTTTTATATGATAAATCATATCCCTGATTAATTTAAGAGGTTCAATGATTAAGTATAAAATGGGGAAATGGAGGTAGCTGATTCCCCCCTTAATTTGTTTTTCGAACGGAATTAACCCTTGAAAATATAAGGCTGTAATATACAATTAGCATGCGTATGCGTAGCCTGGGAGCTCAATGCCATCAGTTTAACTGGGCAATTTTTTTTTTTATTATTTATGTTATTACGGCATATTATGAAATTTTAGGATTTATAAACTGTTAGCATAGGAAAAAAAAAAAAAGACTGAAAATATACTACCAGCTAAACTGCCGTTTTTCGCAACTATTTTTTTTTTTTTTTTTTTTTTTTTTTTTTTTTACTAAATTTTCGTTCTGGTTTTTTCCCGTTTTCAAGATGTAAATTTCGCGCGTTTCAATACTCTAAATTTCTTAATTTTAGGATTCCGTACTTAAAACGTGAAAACAGAACCATTATAAGATTACTCCTGTTTCTGTCTGTCACAGCTATTTTACTCGTAAACTATGGAACGTTGAAAGATCGAATTGGATGGAAGTAATAAAGACTATTGACCCACATATTTACAGATTATTAAACATTCACAAATATATTTAAGACTAAGGGTAGAGTGGTTCATTAAGTTTCTTGAAAAAAAAATCTTTTCTATGTATAGCATGTGGAGTATCGTGTGAAAGTTTTTCGTAATGTTGACCTCAAAAACACATTTCTTTTAATTTTAGATATTATATTTTTAGAAATATCGTTGAAAATGTAGAGCAAAACCACATTCCCCCTTATTAATTTCTGAATCCACTGAAACTAAAATTATGAAAAAATTAGAGGTTAGACATAAATTTAAACCTTGCAGGAAAACTATAGCGATCATCCTAGCTCGCATAGTTTTTGAGAAAAAGAGATATTTTTCCGTTACACACAGATGTCAATTTACGGGCGTTCAGCAAAGATGTTGAGGAATGCTGGATGTACCTCTCGTAAGATTATGATAAAAGCTTTGTAAATAATAATTTTTGAAAAAAATCGTCGGAAATTAGGCCAGATATTAACCTTTAAAGATACGGACTGTTTGGACGTACATAATGACAGCATTGTGGCGGCGTACTTTATGTACCATCGGCTTTTAAAGCCTAGGTAATAACTTTTAATGATAATTTGTGTAATGCAATGCCCAGTAGAGAACAAAAGCAATAAACGTCAAATTGTTAAAAACAGACTATATTAAATAGAAATAACCCATTAACGCCCAAATTATTTTCTTCGTTAAAATTAAAATTTTAGATTTTCCATCACTTTTAAAAGAAGAGTATTTTAGGTGCGTTCATAATTATGTAAATACATAGCATCTATAGTTTTCGTTCAGTCCGTCCGTCTGTCCATCCGCCCGCATGTAACAACTCAAAAACTACTCAATCGAATCGTTTGAAATTTAAAATATATAATTATTAAATAATCTTATCGAGTCATTTCACATTTTATAAAAATTGGATGTATAGTTCAATTACAGGTACAATAAAAAAAGATTCGGATACATTATGGTCGATTGGGGGGGGGGGGGGGTTCAAATGCATTTTAATGGTCTTACACTCTTACACTCGCATTTCAATGGTCTTATATCTGTGATAGATATGTAACTCTTTCGAACATAATAAAATTGATATGCATCTATGATGTATATACTATAATATACATTCTATACAATCTGTGGTGCAAAGAACATTTTTTATTGATTTACAGGGCCACACAAAAGTATTCAATTGAGACATGGGCGCGTTTTAATTTTATTAAACTATTTAACATTTTATGAAATGGATATATGTTATATTACTAAGGATTACTACAAGTTATTTCCTGTATAATAGAAATCAGATAGTATTTACATGTTCTAAAAGACCCAGTGCGCGTCCTCTAGGGTTAATCTTTTCCTTTTATACGACACCTGCTTTTAAGACACAGTGAGCAATATGTATTTCCGGAATTTTAACAATACATTACGATTTAGAAAAATAATAATTGAGGTCTAGCAATACTTTTATTTCTGTATCTTCCTTCACATAAATTATCGTCCGAGTGTCTGTAAACGCTCTATTTCTCGAACAAACTGAGATAGAGACTTGAAATTTGGTATGTATTTAGTATGTAATAATATCAATAAGCCTACTAAATATGAATAACCTCGATTATCTGGAACTATTTTTTTTCGCATTCTCGAAATATTCGTTCTTTCGAAAGATACATAAAAATTTACAAAATTTTTTATTTTAAGGAATAAATATAAAAGAGAATAAAAAACATAATTTTTCATAAAGAATGAAGATAATCAGTTAATTAATTGCCGAGATATTTGTAATCCTACCTTCTACACTATTCAATTTTTCATGACCCTGTATTTAATTTAAATTTCAATTCAAAGACATATTTTAATTGGATATGAGACGCTTAATCGGATGCAGTAAACCGTTAATATGATTATTACTTTTTGAGTTATAAGGATATTTCTTTTACGCAGTTCGATACTGCTTAATTATTCTGTCGACCAAAGAACTATCCTCAAAGATTAAATGTCAATATACGCTTATCGTCAATGTGACATTTACTCGACACTAAACGCGTTACATGTGTTTGTTACGACATTAATTGAATTTGAATTTGACGTATTATTTGTATTTTATTAACATTTTACTTATTTGTTTTTTCGTTATTTAAAATAAAAACTTTGCCAATTTGTATAATTTTCGAGTAGTTGGTGATTTATATAATTTGTCGAAATAAGTCGAAGGGATAACTAAGTAGTATTCCCATTTCCATAATAGAGCATTGCTATGTATTAAACATATTTAAATATACGGTTGAATTTTTATTTTGGAATTGCAATGCATTTTATAAATCGTTTACAAGTCTTATTTTCATATTCTATGTTATGCATATCCATGATGTGTAAGTATTACGGTGGCCCCCAACGACTAGTTTATATAAGTTAGTGTATAATTCTGTTATTGTGTTCTTCCTTTTTTTCTAAATGTGCATCACAAAATTGTGCATCATGATTTAAAAAATTTGATAAAATTGTGATATAAAAAATCGGCGATTATCAAAGTAAATCATTTTATTTATTTATTTATTTTTTTTTTTGGGGTCCAACTAAATTTTATTTTCATAAAACAAAATATCTTACAAATACTTTAATATGGGCTAAGAACAAGTAAATAAATTTTAAAACTGTGAATCATTAAAGAATAACAAACAAAAATATTGGTTTTTACTGAAAACCATCACTTTCATTTGACTTCCAGTATATTAAAACTGAAGAAATTCTAAAAAAAAATTGAATTTATAGCTCAGTGTTTGACAAAGATAATTAAATTCTAAGCTTAAAAATATGCATTCAACAGACTTAAAAAATACACAAGTGATCTATTGACATCTTCCCCTTATATATTCCGTTCACAAGCGTCCCATCTACTAATTTAAGCACAATTTTTATATATAAAGATATTTTAAACTGAAATAAGGAAACAAACTTTTTGTAGACTTAACTAATTAATGCCACTATAGAATGTAATGCTAATATTCTACTTTAGAAAATGTCCTGAATGAATTTTTACTTGAATAAAATTCGAATATATTTTTCTTAAACCCTTATAAAACAACAAATTACAACAACCAGAAATAAAAATGGCTGATTGTTCTGAAATTTCAACCGAAAGAATGTACCAGTAGTGGTATCTATTGGTATTATTATTATTATTAATTTTAAATCAGATTAACCGAGTAAAATATGTACTGTTCACATGTCCCCCACCTTTTTCTCTACAGTAAAACCTTTAATTAACTGACATCTTGGATATTTCATTATTTAGAATTAAAAACGGACAAAATATATGAGTGTTGGGTGTAAAAAAGTGTTTTCTAAATAAAGGCGTCTGATCTTTGCGAGTATTCGTTATGAAGGTTTTACTGCATTTTAGAAAAGATCATGAAGTTTTATTGAGTTGAAAAAATGCGAAGTGAATCTAATAACATCTGAACTACTTTTCATAAAACACGAATTCTTATATCAAAACAGTATCTTACATGAAATGCCATATTAACAAACAAGACACGTAATGTTTCTATTTTACTGTCTATTACGATACTAAAATCTGTCTATTTTAAAACTGGAGATATAGCTTGAGTTATTAGTACTCAAAATAATTCAGCTGATTGCTATGCATGTGGTGTATACATACGCATTTCGCACTAAATTTAAAAGAGCATTAAGGAAATTCTTTTAAATTAGGAAGGTATAAATCAGTTAATGCTATGCTTTTTATGACAGCGGCAGCGATAGGATAGTCGAGGCGTTTAAAGGCAGAATGGCATAAGCTACTAATTTCGAAATTTTGAGTTAAGCGCACAGAAAATACCTAGACAGATCTAGGTATTAATCTGTACATAGGAATATTAGTGAAAATGATAGAAACAGGAATTTTTTTAAAATATCATCCGAAGATGTTTTGTCCTATTAGTGCCTTTAGAATAGGAGGCGCTCATGGGGCTCAAGCGTGCCCTGATTAAGATGATTTAAAAAAAAAATATCTCCATGAATAAAGAATCCCTATAAATAATATTTATATTTCTAAGGTTTAAATATACATATCAGAAGCTTGTCAGTTCTGCTGATCGCAGGGGTTTGTTTTGAACTAATCTAATCTAATATTTGAAATTCATCTAGCAGTTTATTTCTGTCCCATTATCATATTACTATTTATTTTTTTCTGAAAACTTTAATGTGAAATGGGCCAAACCTCCACTAAACCCTATTCCTTCAGAAACTAATAATCGTAACTATAATTTTCAATAAATTAGATCTTCTAAAAATTTCAAATATTCATTTTGTGATAACGCCATAATTAATTTATAGAATTTTATTGATTATTAAGTATTGATAATTGGCTATTTGAATCCATTTTACAATTTTTAAATTGCTGAGTCACTGTAGTTATGAAAAATCACTGTAGCGTATTCAAACAAAATTATTTGTGCATTTAAGAAAATGCGACTTACACCACTCTGCCTTGCACCTAAGAATAGCTTACACTACTCTGAGGCATTTAAAAAGCCTCGATTAATGAGTAATTGATATGCAAATCTTACCTCGGTTCCATTGCTATCGTTTCTGAACAAGAAGTTTTCACTAATACTATCGAAGATTAAGTCACTGCGATTTGTGGATTTTTCTGTTGCGTTTGTTATTATTCCTTCAGCATCTCTGTTGAGCATGGAGACTATAGCAATGCTGAGATTGATGTTATAAGATACGGCGAGACAACAGGCAGTGAATGAAAGCAAGGAAAACAAGTACCGCTTAGGGATTAGATATTTGAAAGCTGAAAATAAAAGAAGATAATTTATAATTAGGAAGAGTAAATACAAAAAGATGGAATAATTCAGGATTTCTAAAAATTGCATACAATTTATTCGCTAAGTGGCTGTGCATGTATAACATTATTTTAGGAGGGAAGGGGAGGATCTGGCACATAATATATCTCTAGGGGGAGGGACTGGTTGTCTTTTGTTATCGATATCATTTTTGTCCCAATGAAAATTTTCGTTTTTTTATTTGTAACATGGTGTTTGGTTCAAAAAAAGTCTATTGTCTGTTTTTAGTCTGTAATCAATTTCTATGGAAATACGAAGTTATTATTAAAATCACTAAAGTATTATAAAAATATTTCATTCTAAAATAAAAAACCCCAATATTTAAAATTCCCATTCTTCTTCATTTATGTATACAAATGTAATCATGGTTCGAGAAACCATATTTGAAATGAAGCTTTTTAAAAATAAAACAGGAAAAAAAAGAATGTTGTTCACTTGTTTTGTTGATAAGAATTTCTAATTGTGCCTCAACCCTCTTCCGTTCATGAAACAGCAACAAGACTTTATTACTATTGAATACATTATGTAACAAAAATCTATTATAAAATACTTTTAAATATTTACTATTTCTTTTAAGTGTTATTTGATATAAAGTGGTATTTTATTGACTTTTTTCATATTAAGCAATAAAAATTGCAATATATATATAACCATATTTGTATATCACTCTTAATAAAAGAAACACGTTGAAAAACCCTTTGATAACGATATCATTATCGAGGGGGGGGGGGTCAAGGAATGATAATATATGATATCGGAAAGGAGTCCAAAATTACGAAAAAGTTGATAACGTGATATTTGCACAGTCTTAGACCAAGTTAACACAGATCTACGGTCCCATGTGAGTTTATGTGACCTCCAAGGGGGGGGGGGGATAAAGGAAGATGGACTCTAGGTAAGTTCATTTGCTTATGAATAACATAGGCATAATTAAATTTAGGCATATATTTAAATACATTTTGCAGTACAGGGTGGTCATAAAAAAACTTTGCCGATATACGGAGCTCTAGCGGCCAGTCCGCTCGACCGATCGAAATGAAATTTCAGATATAGCTATTCAGAGGATGAGCTCGAGATTCTGTTAACGACAACAAAATGGCGCTCACGGTTACGGTTATAGTTACCGAAACTCGAAAATTTCCAATGGCAACACCCATTTTTTTCATCGCAAAATGCTCAGCGCATGCGAAAACCCTAAATACCGTTGGAACCGTACGTGTATCGCAAGAAACGAACATGTTATGCACGCACAAAAAACCGTTCTGGGAATCCCCCCCTCCCCCCATAGAAAAAACTCGATTGGGACGCAAGGAGGAAATTTGCATATGACACAGAGTCAGTACACTATAATCTCTGATTACAATACAGATCGGAGAAACTAAAACGTTTATTTTGTTTACACATTTTCCACATGGGTGCCATCACCCATTAATTGCCTGTGATGGCATCCATGTGAAAAATGTGTAATCAAAATAAAAGTTTTAGTTTCTCCGATCTGTATTGTAATCAGAGATTATAGTGTACTGACTCTGTGTCATATGCAAATTTCCTCCTTGCGTCCCAATCGAGTTTTTTCTATGGGGGGGGGGGGATTCCCAGAACGGTTTTTTGTGCTTGCATAACATGTCCGTTTCTTGCGATACACGTACGGTTCCAACGCTCTTTAGGGTTTTCGCATGCGATAAGCACTTTGCGATGAAAAAAAATGGGTGTTGCCATTGGAAATTTTCGTGTTTCTGTAACTATAACCGTAACCGTGAGCGCCATTTTATTGCCGTTCACAGAATCTCGAGCTCATACCTCTGAATAGCTATATCTGAAATTTCACCTCGATCGGTTGAGCGGACTGGTTGTTAGAGCTTCATATATCGGCAAAGTTTTTTTATGACCACCCTGTATATGACCCTTACCATACATTTATTTCAAATGAAATGTATATAAATCCATTAAATTAACCATAAAAAATAATTAAATATTGAATTAGTAGTATATCTCCAGCATTTAATAAAATTATGTTGGTATATGTATTAATCAATATTTTGCCTGATCTTTGTAGAGAACATATAATCTGGAGACAGTTTTTTAGTGTTGCACATTCACGTGGCCTTTTAAATTAACTTAAAATTAGATTTAATGATAATATAATTTTTCAACAGAATGTTTAAACTGAAAGGAATTGAATACATTTATGTTTGAAATTTATAAATGTTTTCTATTGTATTTTATCAGGAAAATCAAAATGTGAAGCACATATAATGTCCATTTTCAATTCATGAATTCCATCACCAGTCTTCAGTTCTATGCAAAAGGTGATATATTCCATACTTTTTGTAAAATACCTTATTTAACAGTTTTTTGAAAGGTGTAAAATGCATAAAGAAATTCTTTGCCTTCCATTAGAAAATCTATAAATAAGTATACATTTATAAATCTATAAAGTTTATTTGATATATCCTTGTGAATATTCTCAGAAATCTGTGTAAATAACTTTTTAGATCCATACAGGGATCCATATAGATATCTTTATAGATCTACATTGGTATCCAGAGAAATCCATATAAATATCCTTATAAATCTACATAAATCTATATGAATCCATGCGAAAAAAAATGGACATTCTACATGGGTCTATACAGATAAACCACGTAGATATATATATCTCAGGCAAACTGTTGCCCATATGGTCCCCAATACACTAATACAAGTATTATAGATCATAATGTTGTATTATACATACTTATGAAAATTCTTATATATCTATTTAAACAGCTTTATAGATCCACATATAGGCATTTATATAAATAATTTTATAGATTTACATAAATATGTACGCTTCCATTTGAAAAAAAGTAGGCATTCTTTATATAGGTAGACCATGCAGATCTATATCTCAGACCCATTTTTGCTCTTATGAGCCCATAAAGATGTGCTTCATGGCATATCTTTCCTTTCATGTTTAACTACCTTGAAATAGTGGTTGAAACCAGACTACGGTTTCAGAAAAGAAAAATTATCCTAAAGTATTACTGGAAGTTTGAAAACGTAACTTTACTGAAAACACAGTTTTAAAAAAGTACCTCTATGCCACTAGAAGTAAATATGTTTAAGGCAGACCGAGTCCTTTAAAAATGGAGCCCAAACTACCTCCATCTGGTTAGGGCCCAGAGTAAAGCTTATAGAAAATCAGTTAGCATTTCTTCCCAATGTATTATAATAAAAATGAATTTTCGGATTAAACAAGTTTATCTGCCCAAACCTAGATGATGGATAAATAACTGCGCTGGCTCTTCTATCAAGTTAATCATCAAAACTTCATTACTCGTACTTCTGAATCCGTGAAAGCCACATTAGTGCGGATCAAAATTTCAAATCATCGACAATTTTCGTTAATTTGCATTTTTAAATTTAAAAAAAATGAAATTTTTGATAAAATTATCAGACTTCTACTCTTCATTAAATTTTTTTAATAGGAATCATTTCATCATCACTATGTTACCAACAAAGTTATATACAGTTGAAATTACGGAATAGCATATTTACATTAGCATAGCTGCCAACTCTTCCGACTTTTTGGCCCGGAAAAATTTAATAGAATCTTTTTATTTATTTAACAGCACATTACGACGATTTGAAATGGTAAAATTTTCTATAAATTTTTTCCGGGCCAAAAAGGCGGAAAATGTTGGAAGCTATGATATTTGTAATAAAAAATATTGTAATTGAAATGAACTTATTGACCACCGGAAGATATCTAACTAAAAATGATCGCGGACGAGCGATTTTGGAATTAAAATTATTTTTTAATTACTTTATTACTATTAATCATTTATTTTATAATTATAAGAAAATTGTAGTTATGGTTTAATCCGTGGACTTTAAAACACCACGAATTAAAATTTCACGAGTGTTAAACCAAAATGTGAAGTCCACGGGTTAAACAATAACTGCAATTTTCTTATAATTATAAAATAAGTAATCAAAAACACACATGTAATTAAAAGTAATTTCATTAGAAAATCACTCGTCTGCAGTCATTTTACTTATCCATCATACTAGTATAGGGTAAGTATTGCAATCGTTTTGATAATCGAAATTTTTTTTGTCGGATTATCACGTTTTAGATACTGGAGATTCCGAAAAACATATTTTTAGAAAAAAATTTTTTGCCGTCCGTCCGTATGTGTGTCTGCCTGCCTGTCTGTCTGTAACCACTCTATCTCCCGAACAAATTGAGATAGAGACTTGAAACTTTGTATGTCCTTAGTATGTAAGAATGGGACGAAGCCAATTTAAATGTCGATAACCTCGATTATCCGGAACTATTTTTTTCGGACTCTCGAAAAATTCGTTCTGATGAAAGGTATACAAAATTTTTCGAAATGTTTTATTTTAGGGAGTGGACGTAAACGGCAATAATATAACACAAATTTTGCATAAAGAACGAAGTCGATCGGATTATTAGTTGCTGAGATATGTGTAACTATTTTCCACATTCTTGACCATTCCATTTTCATGACCCTGTATTTCATTCAAATTTCAATTCAAAGATATATTTTAATTGGAAAGGAGACGCTTAATCCGACTCAGTAAATTTTTAGTTAACATGGTTATTATTTTTGGAGTTATAGGGATGTTTCTTTTACGCAATCCGAATCTACTTGAGTATTTTTGCGCTTTATATAATTTGTCGAAATCGGCTCATCAGCAATTCATTGATAGAGCATTACTATGTATATTAAAACTATTTAAATATGCGTTTAAATTTTATTTTGGAATTGCGATGTTTTTTTATAAATAGTTTACATGCGTTTTTTTTTTTTTTTTTTTTTTTTTTTTTCATATTTTATATCATGCATATTCATGATGGGTAAGTATTATGGTGGTACCCCAACGACTAGTTTTTAGTTGAATTTGTCGATCACCGAAAGAAAACTATTTCAATTACAATGACAATTTTTATTGAAAAAACCTATTCGTCTGTTAAAATAGGTTTTGAGAAAGTTAAAAAAAAATAAAATATATTTGTTTAGATTAAGAATAAACAAAAAACAACGATAATTTATTTAAGATACTTTTTGAAAAATATGTAAGGTAACGAAAAACGTAGTTATTCATGTTGTTTCCATTTTGTAATAAAAGTCATCTTTACTATGTATTAGAATTTTATCTTCTTGCAAGATATTTTGTGAATATTATACAGTGATACAAAAAAGCCGACAAACAGATCGAAATTAAATGCTTTTATCACATTCAAGGTTTAAAATCGATAACAGTAACCAAAATATGTGAAAGAATTAAAAAAAAATCTGAGCTGGAAAAACTGAGATACTCAACAGAAAATAATTTCAAAACTAGAGAAATCAGAACTGCCGAGAGTCAGATAACATTTCTTCACAAAATGTTATAATTTCAATAAATGGTGTTTTCTCAGATTAAACAAGTCGATCTCCCCAAATACAGATGATGGATGGCGAACTGCGTCGTTTAGTTATCTTAAATAAATCTCCTCGAAAAATTCCTGCCTCATAATACCTGTAAATTAAACCATAACTACAACTTTTCCTGCTTGACCTTGGAAACTAAAAACCATGGAGAGGCTCAGACTTTCTCTCTCTCACTCTTTCTCTTTTATCTTATTAAGAAATAATGTCCATTTTAGCCGCCAAAAGATAGAAAAAAAAAAAAAAAAAGAACAAAGCGAAATAAAAAAAATCAAAATCCCTTCTATCAAAAAGTGACCATTCCAGGCTTTACATGTGTATATCGCGTTACTCAATTCATTCACTAGCTTCCAGCCAGAAAAAAGTATGAAATTACAGAAAACCGCCGTAGTCAGTACGGCGTGAGAATTGAACTTAGAACTAGGTTGGAACGAGGTAGAGGGAGCTGTCGGGGGCTTAGATTTCAAGCACTGAATATTGTTAGAAAGAGATTCCGAGACGTCACAATGGAGTGGTATTGTAGCATAAAAGTGATAAGCGGAATTTTTGTGTACGCTCCGATTTAATTTTATATCAATCTGAAATCAATCACATTGCTTTTGGGGCTACTAAAATTCATAATTCTGCTGAAAAACTGATAATGTACAACGCTTCGGTAAGACAATAGCAGCTATAAAATTGTCGAATTAAAAAAGAAAAGAAAATGCACGATGGATATCAGTTTTAAATGTCCGAATTTGTGCAATTATTTGTTATATTTGCATAATGTTTATTCAATGTAATTTTAATTTGATAAGAAAATATTCCAAGAAATATGAATATCATTGGAAATTAAATGCAAGATGTTACAATGTCATCGTATTGTAGAATAAAAACTATACTCGGAATTTTTGAGTATGGAGTAACAATTTATTTTTTGATTAATTGAAGACAATTACAGTAACTTAAAATAATCCACTTACATCTTGCTTATTTCAACTAATATTTTTAAATAAATAATTTTTAATCACAGACCAAGAATGATATTTAAAAAATTAATATTTAGGTTTTCGATTGATTTCTTCCGTTCGATCAACCACTGGGAAAATAGTAAAAAACTATGTTTTATAATTTTGCTGTTATTTAATTTTCGCTGATTTCATTTTTTTTGTTCATTATAGGACATTCATTAAGGGTGTTGGAAATCATTCTAGTTTACTTCTAAAATTTAAAAAGAAGGAAATAAAATAAAACCCAGGTAGCACTGACTTTATTGGATCAACTACTGGTGGGGTACCCTATATACAATTGTAGATTAAACAAATTAAAACAAGTATATTGAACATCAATTTTAGTGTCAAAATATATGTAATTACTTGTCATATTTACATAATGTTTATTCGATGTAATTTTACTTTGATAATGATAGAATATTTCAAAAACTGAATATTGTTAGAAAGAATTTCAAGATATTACAACTGAACAGTATTGTAGCATAAAAATGATAAGTGGAATTTGTGTGCACGGTCCAATTTCATTCTGTAACAATGTGAGATCAATCACATTGCTTTTTTTCTTCTTCAATTCATAATTCTGTTGAAAAATTCGTAAGATACAATGTTTCAGCAAAATAATAGCAGATATACAATTGTCGAATAATAATCTATATCAGCGGTTCCCAACCTCCGGGTTGCGGAACAATCGAGGTTTACCATAAAGTATATATTTTATTTCATCTGTTAAAGATAAAAAATACAATATTTTACAATCGCAATAACCATGAAAGCTAAGCTTAAACTAAAGCATCGTGAGAAGACAGTGTTTCCTTAAATAGTTAGTCAGTATTATATGCTAAAATCTCATTGAGACTGTGATATACAGTGTCTCACATAAGTGATGGGACACTTGTGCTTTACAAAAGAAAACTAATCAAATAAATTAAAAACACATGTACACATTTTTTTTGTGGGTGTGTTTCATACTTAAATTTAGTAAAGATTACTACATAACATACATTTTGTCAAAATATTAAAATATTAATTTAATAAAAATACAAATGTTTAGAACGGAGCAAAAAATAGCTCACATAAGTGATGGGACACTTGTGCTTTACAAAAGAAAACTAATCAAATAAATTAAAAACACATGTACACATTTTTTTTGTGGGTGTGTTTCATACTTAAATTTAGTAAAGATTACTACATAACATACATTTTGTCAAAATATTAAAATATTAATTTAATAAAAATACAAATGTTTAGAACGGAGCAAAAAATAGCTCACATAAGTGATGGGACACCATTATATACAGTGTCTCACATAAGTAATGGGACACTTGTGCTTTACAAAAGGAAACTAATCAAATAAATTAAAAAAAACATGTACACATTTTTTTGTGGGTGTGTTTCATACTTAAATTTAGTAAAGATTATTACATAACATACATTTTGTCAAAATATTAAAATATTAATTTAATAAAAATACAAATGTTTAGAACGGAGCAAAAAATAGCTCACATAAGTGATGGGACACCATTATATATGCAACAAAAATCGTCTGAAGCAAATCGTCTCAGCAATAAAAATATTTTTTGGGGTTTTATTTTTACTTAAAAGCAATTGGCAATAATTTATAAAATCGTCTGCAGTATTTCTCTCCAGTTTGTTTTGGAATTTTTGTGTTTTTTAGCTCTGTGTAGCCATAAATGCTAAACGAAAAGAAACTTCGCCTGAAATTCGAAAATTAGTTATTAATTTGCATATTGAACATGGAAAATCTATTAGAAAAACTGCTGAAGCAGTTAACTTGAGTAGTTCAACAGTTTTCAATATCATTAAACGATATAAAAATAATCATATGTTTCAGGATAAAAGAAGTCCTGGCCGACCATCAAAGCTATCCAATGGAATAAAGCTAATTATCGTTCGAAATATTAAAAAAAAATCCAAGAAATAGTGCTTCAAAAGTTGCTGCTGATTTACAAGCATTATGTGGAATAATTGTTAATCCTGAGACTATTAGAAGGGTAATTCGATCTGCTGGATATCACGGTAGAATAGCCAGGAAAAAATTCTTCGTAAGTGAAAAGAATAGAAAACTCAGACTAGCTTTCGCAAAATCCAACATAAATAAGAATTCTGATTACTGGAATAAAGTTATATTTGCTGATGACAGTAAATTTAATATATTTGGTTCTGACAGTAGAATCTTGGTGTGCAGAAAACCCAGGGAAGAATTTAGCAAACAGAACTTGGTACCAATAGTAAAACATGGTGGAGGAGGAGTTATGGTATGGGGGTGTATGTCGTCCGCTGGAATTGGTAATCTTGTTTTTATTGACAGTATAATGGATCAGTACAAGTATATTGATATTTTAAAACAAAATTTGAAATCTTCAGCATGAAAATTGAACCTTCATAACGATTTTAAATTCTACCAGGACAATGACCCCAAGCACACTGCTCTGAACGTTAGACTCTGGCTGCTATATAACTGTCCTAAAATAATAAAAACACCACCACAATCTCCAGACTTAAATCCCATATAGAATATTTGGCAAGAATTGGAATCAAGAATTCGCAAACACACCATTTCTTCAAAACCACAACTAAAATCGGTGCTTCAAGAAGAATGTGGTAAAATCACTCCAGAAATCACAAAAAAATTAGTCGAATCCATCCCAAAAAGATTAAATCATGTTTTAAAAGAAAAAGGAAATCCAACAAAATATTAAAACCTTTTAAAAAGTAAAATTTTTGGATAAATATTTGATAGAAAAGTAAGTGTCCCATCACTTATGTGAGCCATTTTTTGCTCCGTTCTGAACAATTGTATTTTTACTAAATTAATATTTTAATATTTTGACAAAATGTATGTTATGTAATAATTGTTACTAACTTTAAATATGAAACACACCCAAAAAATTTTTGCACATGTTTGTTTATTTATTTTATTGCAGTTTCTTTTTATAAAGCACAGGTGTCCCATCACTTTTGTGAGACACTGTATGCAACAAAAATCGTCTGAAATAAGCAATAAAAATATTTTTGGGGGTTTTATTTGTACTTAAAAGCAATTGGCAATAATTTATAAAATCGTCTGCAGTATTTCTCTCCAGTTTGTTTTGGAATTTTTGTGTTTTTTAGCTCTGTATAGCCATGAATGCTAAACGAAAAGAAACTTCACCTGAAATTCGAAAATTAGTTATTAATTTGCATATTGAACGTGGAAAATCTATTAGAAAAACTGCTGAAACAGTTAACTTGAGTCGTTCAACAGTTTTCAATATTAGTCGTTGCGCCAGGAGCTTGTGTGGTTTCATCTCTGGGGACTTGATAAACTATATATTTTTGGATTCCCCACAACAACAGCACTTCATTTATGCATGATACTTTCAAATGTAAGGTAGCTTTTGGTCACCATATTGAAAAATGGCCGCCGTCGTTGAGTTAAGCCGTCGTGTGGTTTTATGTCATGGACATAGCAAATAATACATTTTTGGATTCATCAGAACATCAGTATCTCATTTGTTCATGATACACTCAATACTAGGGTAGTTTATGAACGCCATATTGGAAAATGGCTGCCGTCATTGAGGCAGGGACTCTTGTAATTTCATGTCATCGGACTTATTAAAACATATTATTTTGGATTCACGGCAACACTAGATTGACTTTTATCCATGATATTAAAAAAAAAAGAGTAGCTAATGTAAGAGATATTGAAAAATGGCTGCCACCGTTGAACCAGGGGCTCGTGTATGTTATGTCAGAGGACTTGTTAAATCATACACATACATTTTTTGGATTCACCACAACATCAGAATGACATTTATCCATATTTACAAAACCAAGGTAACTTACGGGCGCCATATTGTAAAATGTCCACTGTAATTGAGCCAGGAGCTTGTGTATTTTCATGTCAGTGGACATAGTAAACATTTTTGGATTCATCATAACATCAGCCACAACATGACATTTTAAAAAATAGAGTAACCAATGGATGCCATATTGGAAAATTCTTCCGATAAGCACAGTGATAGAAAAGATTTTCTGTTTTACATGCTGTAAAATTAGCAGGACGATTAAAGAAACAATAAGCAAAGACACACATAGGTCAAAAGCTACAACAAAGTTCAGTAAAAGACCTGCTGCAGTTAGACATTTTTGATACCAGGGCAGAATTTCTTCACATGATTTGAGAAAGAACCAAAATCAGTTCTTCAGAAAAATCTATTCTACATCCAGATCAGTCTTTGAGCAATAGACGAACCAAAAAGACGAACGTCCTATCTCATATTTACAGAACATGGTTATCAATGAATAGATAAATATAGACAGGCTAATAGAATCAACTAGAGCAATTACACATCCAGAAATTTTTGAAGACATGATCAAAGCTCATCTGATGACTGAAGAAATTTACCGAATTTGCAAGAAAATATCTGTCTGAAGACTCAAAGGCAGAAGGATATTTCAAACATCCAATAAGCTACAAACATTTTGTGATTTGAAAAAGAAAGAGAATTTGAATTTAAAGAAATCAGAGTTTGTTGCTATTACAAATGGAAATCTGTTTACTCAGATGACGATCCTTTCAGAGCGAATAAATTTGGATATAAGAACTGTCTTTTCCTACCATCTAGGGCTTCTTCAATTATCCTTAACAGCACTTGATGGTTCAATGCAAAAAAACTGAAAGATCAAACTGATGGATGTTATGACAAAGTTGCGACTGCTGAAAGAATGCAAATGATGATGTTGTTAATATAAATGACAGAATGTGCTTTGTTTAAAGTTATTATAGGAGCTACAATCATTTGGACAACTAGCAGAGAATCTGTTTTTTGTTAAATAATACAAGATTATGCATCCTCTCAAAGGACAGATGCTGTATTTGATACATACAGGCAGTTGTCAATAAAAATAAGTGAACGAAAATGTGAACTGTTGGTGATGGTTAAAAGTTATATATTCCTGGAAAAACAGTACGAAAATGGAAGCAGATTTTATCTGATAAGGAGAACAAGAAAAGACTTATGCACAAGAATGCAAAATAAATTCAAGAAATAACTTGCTGAAGAATCCACTAAATTGACCTGCTTAGAAGAAGCGGTGGTACACAACTCATATTTTGAATACACCATGCATTACCGTCTGGATTTATAAATATTATCAGTATCTGAACACTGTTTTCTTTAGAAACGATTTGAAAAACTAGGAAGGATTAATATATGTGAAATTTGGATCCAATGATAGAGTAAAGAAAAATACTGCAATTTGAATGAGATATAGGGACTTTTAAGTAAAGAGATATATAATGCATCCCTTGTAATGAATTCACTGTCAATGCAATAAGTGCTTTTGCAGGCAATTGAAAATGATGAATGAGAACACAAATTTCGAGATGCACTTAAGGCATTTGATACTGAAGCTGATTTATCGGAGGAAACAAAGAAAGAGCTTGAGTCGTAAGTTTACCATCTCTTAGTGGAAAACAAAAATACTCAAACATCAAGGAATTGCGCTATATTCTATGTATTTTTTCTGTAAAACAAAAAGTCTGCAGAGTCGCATTGTCTTTTGTCATGTAGTAATACACTCTACTTATAGGTAATGTGAGTCAATTACAACGGTCTTGTTTGGAAGAAGTGCCTACAAGCTGATCCTGATATTCCATGATAATATTGTTACCTCCAGAAAAATATTGTTGATTTTTTGGAAATGATAGTGAGGGAAAAGACCCTCCAGAGATCCAGTGGAATGGCAGTCCTCTTGCTCTTGAAGCTGCTTTAGAACTGGTGTCATATTCTTGTTCAAGAACATGTGCTACACTATCATGTGTGTATCTATCTAATAACCTAATGTACAAGCATATGCAGAACATAGAACTGTTCTATGACGATTAAAGTTATTTGGATACAGGAATGTGAAGCAATCATGATAAATGTGCAGAAGACTAAGATTTCTGTTATTTATTAATTCATTCGAGACCAGCATCTTTTAAAGAATTTAATTCAGTTGACACCATTTTTTATCAAACAATTAAATTTAGTTTAGCAAACAAGAGAATGTTATAATTAGATAAGGAAAATTTTACCTTTTTAATGGTATCAAAAACAAGCGCTGGAAGCATGTTTTGAAGTTGTATATACGCATCCATGGTACCTAAAGGGTTAATTCTTAAGACTAAGAACAAAAGTTTCATCAGTACTATTTTTTTCTTGAATTGCTGTGTCTTATCCTTATGCAAATAATATGCATTAAAATTCAAAACAAGATTTCGATTTTCTTTCATCGCCAATGGCGATCGATTTATCCAATTGAAAATGTTAATAAACATATTAAAATAAAATCTTAACAAATATATAATTTGTATAACGTTATATGTTCAATAATATTTGTTATCTGCATTTTTTCATTGAAATTTAATTATGTCGTAATAGTTTAATAAAATCATTTGTCTCTATGTGCGATAGAGTGCGCTCATTTTTTCAATATGGCATCTTTAAGTTACCACAAATTTAATAGTATCATCATAAAATGAACTCCTTGAACCATTGTGGATCCAAAAAGGTATATATCCCCAAGTCCTCAGAGATGAAACCAAAAACCCTAATTTTGGCTTCTGGCTCAACGACTATATCATTAAACGATATAAAAAGAATCATATGATTCAGGATAAAAGAAGACCTGGCCGACCATCAAAGCTATCCAATGGAATAAAGCGAATTATCGTTCGAAATATTAAAAAAAATCCAAGAAATAGTGCTTCAAAAGTTGCTGCTGATTTACAAGCATTATATGGAATAATTGTTAATCCTGAGACTATTAGAAGGGTAATTCGATCTGCTGGATATCACGGTAGAGTAGCCAGGAAAAAATTCTTCGTAAGTGAAAAGAATAGAAAACTCAGAGTAGCTTTTGCAAAATCCAACATAAATAAGAATTCTGATTACTGGAATAAAGTTATATTTGCTGATGAGAGTAAATTTAATACATTTGGTTCTGACGGTAGAACCTTGGTGTGGAGAAAACCCAGGGAAGAATTTCGCAAACAGAACTTGGTACCAACAGTAAAACATGGTGGAGGAGGAGTTATGGTATGGAGGTGTATGTCGTCCGCTGGAGTTGGTAATCTTGTTTTTATTGACAGTATAATGGATCAGTACAAGTATATTGATATTTTAAAGCAAAATTTGAAATCTTCAGCACGAAAATTGAACCTTCATAACGATTTTAAATTCTACCAGGACAATGACCCCAAGCACACTGCTCTGAACGTTAGACTCTGGCTGCTATATAACTGTCCTGAAATAATAAAAACACCACCACAATCTCCAGACTTAAATTCCATAGAAAATATTTGGCAAGAATTGGAATCAAGAATTCGCAAACACACCATTTCTTCAAAACAACAACTAAAATCGGTGCTTCAAGAAGAATGGGGTAAAATCACTCCAGAAATCCCAAAAAATTAGTCGAATCCATCCCAAAAAGATTAAATCATGTTTTAAAAGTAAAAGGAAATCCAACAAAATATTAAAATTTTTTAAAAAGTAAAATTTTTGGATAAATATTTGATGGAAAAGTAAGTGTCCCATCACTTACGTGAGCCATTTTTTGCTCCTTTCTGAACAATTGTATTTTTACTAAATTAATATTTTAATATTTTGACAAAATGTATGTTATGTAATAATTGTTACTAACTTTAAATATGAAACACACCCAAAAATTTTTTGAAAATGTTTGTTTATTTATTTTATTGCAGTTTCTTTTTATAAAGCACAAGTGTCCCATCACTTTTGTGAGACACTGTATATCAATAGCCCTCACGCATTCGTTATCGCAAGTCTGGAAAAATCCCCATTTTCTTTCTGGATGAATATAGGAGCAGAATATCCAGAAATATCTAAATCTGCTTTGAGATGTTCAACGACATACTTGTGTGAACGTGCTTTTTCTACTTTACTGTTTTTGAAAAACGTTGAAATAAATTTCTTGCAGAAAGGGATTTATGATTAAAATCAATCAGTTTTCTGATATAGATGTAAACACCAAGGCGAAATATCTCACTGATTGTAAAGTTGTGTTTTGATAAAAATTAAACACATTTTTCGTTATATTTGTTATTTTAATTATTATTCAACATACATACATTAAGATTACCAATTCTTATTTTATGTTGTTAGTAAATCCTTATTACTAAAATTTGCCTTTTTCATAAAATATGATTTCTGATATCTTATAGAGGCAATATATAAAAAATTTCCATTCTGATCTTAGATACACTTTCTAATTAAGTGGTACGCGTTTTTTTTTTCATTCATTGTAAGGTGGGTCGCGTATCAACAAAGATTCGGAACCGTAGATCTATCCCATAGGTTCCCAACGGGGGCGGTACCGTCCCCCAGTGGGCGCTGGAACCTTCAAGGGGGGGTGCTGTCGAGTCCAGAGCCAAATGGGGGGCGTTAAGACATAGTCAAGAGGGGCGTTGACGTGACGTACCTAGCAATTTAATATATGTGTAGCAAAACTAGCTTCCCTCCATGGTCTTGTTTAGTACCGAGATAAAAACTTAAGGGTGTATTTGAAAAAACGCTTTTCTACCTTCAACAGCTCGAAATTTTCCGATACAATTTCAGGCATACTTTTAAAAGTAGAATGATGAAACTTGTTGAAGGTATTTTTGAAGAGATGTACAAGGTGCAGTGTGATGTATTTTTAAGCTCTATTCATTAGAATTTGATTTATAAGCAATTATCTTCTCAGTATGACCCTTTTTTTCGTTCACAGATCTCCCGCTAGGGGAAAATCTGTTGAAAATGCCGCTTTTGATTGCTTTTTTTGCAATATTTTCTGCATTTATCAAAGAATTGACAATTACGGCACCTTGTGTACTTTCCAAATAAGAGTTTTTGGAAGTTTCGTGTATTTGAGAGCAATAATGAAGTCAAAAATAAATCGGAAAATAAGCAGTTTGAATCGAAATACACCCTTAAGTATACCTTTAAACGGGGCTCACAAATGGTCCGCCAACTGAACATCAATATTTTCTTAGAAAGATTTTCGTTTTATATTTTTCTTGCAAATTGCGCACAAATCATCTTCGGAGGTTCGTTTTAGCACAAATGCTGTAGAAACCTACTTTGAAATTTTCGATTAAAAAATATTGGTGTTCAGTTCTCGGACCATTTTGGGGACCTGCTTTAAATGAAAATCTATGCAGTAGAACCTAGAGCTGGGTCCCAAAAATCTAATTTATTTTACGAATGTCAAAAAATTTGTCCATTGTTATTGATGGTTGTCCAGCAATCACGGAGCGTTATAAGGGGTACATGTGAAACAAGCAGTGTCATTTGCACTCGATGTACATTATTTATCGTCCGCCATTGGCTACAAATAAAAAAATGAGTAACATATCAATATTTTGTAAAAGAGAAATTCGGGTTCTTTAATCCATTTATATTAAATGAAGCATTTTCTATAAGAAAATACTGTTAGCTCCCTTTTTTTACTGTGTTTTTTCTGATCACCCCACCCCCATTAATATATTTCGATGAAGTTACCTAAATCCATAACTGGTGGTGTTTTGTTTTATTATATGTTGCAATATATTTTATTTTTATTTGTATGTTATTATCTTTTATTTTTGAATAATTTAATCGCAAATAGAAAAACAAATTGTTCATAAAAGTGTTTTATTTATGTGTGTCCATTTCAACCCCACAATCTGTCCTCTTCATTCCCTAGAATGGACTTAAAAAGCACATTTCTCTCAATTTTTATAGATGCGTACAGATTTTTAACTGCTGCAGTTGGTGATGCAGTTACTAGTATCGAAGCCATGGTTTTAAACGAGAATTAGGAACAGGTATGAGGATTATACCTTTTAATTTCATTATTGTATCAGCTATCAGCTTATAAAAACAAAAGGTACCTTTCATTTCCACTTTTTCCTATTAAGAATATTTAATGAAGTCGATTTAATTAAAACAAACAAAAGACATCATAGTGCTCTTTTGGGAAAACTTCTCTTCAAATGAAATGTAAGTTGAGGTAAATACAAGCACCTTCCTACATTTTTAGCAGTTTCTGCAAAACAAGAATATTTATTTGCATGTTGCTAACATTTGGACGTCTTCATGTTGAATTTCCGGAGTAATTCTAGAACATTTCAAACATGAATATTCCGAGTTGGCTTTTCGATCCTTTCGCAAATGCAGCTACAGTAAAATGATAAAATTTAGTGGAGGAACTCGTAGAACTCACAATTAACGAAATGGTTATCAAGAGTTCTGGCTACAAATATCAATATTTTCCAGCTTTCTACTCTGAATTATGGACAGGGCCTGATTAATGCACGAGCCTCTGGGGCCTCGGCCCTGGGCCTAGCATTTTCAAGGGCTTACAAATTATATGGCTTAATATTTTTTCCTTAATCAAATATTTTTCAAAAATGTTGTTTTATAAAATATGAAACGTAAAATTTAAATTTTCTGAATGACTCAATACAATTTAGTATTTTGAAAAATTGATAAATACTGTGAAACCTCGATCATATGTTTTTGGAATTTGCGTTTTCTTGCATGTAAATTATCTCACAATTTAAGTTTTTCCATTGTTTGCATTTTATATTTTGGTCCCTGACAAAAAAAAGTTTTATTGCAATGAAAAAACATCCCTATTTAATTTTTCTATAAAAGTCATTTTCAATTTGAGAGTACCTATAATTTTCAAAAGTTACTGTACCCAGAAAATACAATTTAGGGAAAATGCCAAAAACTGCATACTGTGTCTATTGGTTTCAATATAAACGAGCATTTTATAATGTTTGAATTATAGTTTAAAATGATTACTAAACTGTTTAGGGGAAAAATTAATTTTTATCATTTTTGGATAAGGCGAGTTTGAATAGCTCGTTTTGGGTTGCGGATGATGGTAACTGTAATGCTTGTGATGCTCCTGACTCACATTATTTTTACTTGTATTGGCAACAGCGTGCTTTATCTTGGAACGGCTCAATTTTGAATAGTGACTGTTTTCGGTCTTTTTCGATCTTTCTGGTCTCATCTGGTGACTTTCGGAGTTCAACTATGGCTTTTTACATCGTATTGATAGTTTTTAATGTTTTTAATGGTGTCTTTCCATGACTTTTATTTTGGTTTGATGGATCATTTGAGATGCCAGGTCTCAAAGCACCCCCCCCCCCCTTTCAAAGTTCAAAGGCGAGTTTGAAAAAGATGTCCTCATTTATTCTGCAACATAAACTGTGGATCATAGATGTGTCTGAATTATATAAATGCTTATTTGATAAATTGAATGGTAATTCATTTTCTTGGTTATTCTTGTAAGTTGAATTTTTTTTGTAAACTTGAAACTTTCACGCGAACAACTTTGCCAAGTTATCAAATAAACCTACTTTTTTTCTGAAAGTGTCGCCGGGAATGGGGAGGTAGGAGGGGGCAATTTTTTAACAGCCCCTGGGCCCAACTTTAGCTTGATCGGGCTCTAGGAAAGTGTACACACATTTTTTTATTGCCAGAGAGTTTTCCTTCATCATATGTGACTGAATATGGGTTCATTGAGGTAACTAATTTAAAGCCTAAGAAAGGGAATAGACTGCACATGACTAAACATTTGAATTTGAGATTGATTTTAACGAAATTGGAACCCCATATTAACAAATTATTAAAAGCCTATCACCCTCATCCATCTCATTTTATTTCTAAATGGTTTTGTGTTTGTTTGTAAATATGTTATAAAAAAATTACTAAATTTATTGTTGAGTTAATTAATTTCTACGTTGTGATTCTTTATACAAAAAGATAAAATTCGGTATAGATAATTATAATAATTTCACATTTTTAAAATTAATTATTACGGAAGTGTGTGTGTGTGGGGGGGGGGGTTGGAATATTTTTTCTTGTAAAGGGGGGCGGTGGTCCAGAAAAGGTTGGGAACCTATGATCTATACTAATAAAAGAAAGTTCCCTACTATGTATGTGTGTGCGATGGCTAAAAAAACCTACAGCGCACTGAAGTCTAAAGATTTTGTAGATAAAGATAAGATAGTCTAAGACAGGTACTGATACACCTGAGGCTCATATTATTAATTTTTTAAAGTCCGAGACCCCTGGCCCCTTTAAGTTTTTATGCGCTAAACTGAATTGAACGCGGTCGGGGGTAAAACAATTGCCCAAAGATCTATGTTGTGAAGTAGGAAAATTCCATTTACATTGAAAGTGTTGAGGCCTATAGGGCCTAGAACTTGCAGTCAAGGCTAAAATTAGGAATAAATTCAAAATAAAATTGTAAAAGAAATGTTTTGTCAACACAAATTGTTCAGTAAAATAATCCAAGCTAGGTGTGTGTCAAAAGACAAAGATTAAAAAATGCATTTCAAACTACAATTTGATTCAGACAGAAAATAAAATATGCAATCACATTTAGTTTTAACTCAAAAATTCCACGATTTACTGCAAAAATGCTGTTTCTGATGCAATTAGGATTATGCAGATTTTTAGCATTATACTTTGTTGCAAAATGTAACCATTTCGTCATAAAAACATTCCTTTTATAAATTTAACTTAATAGCTATAGTTGAATATTCCTTCAAAATTCCAATTTTTTACACAAGATCTTTTTAATAAAAAAAACTCACTTTGACGGAAACGATTTTCTTTGTGTTCTGGCAAAACAGCGATTACTTCTACAAGAACGTACATTTTCACTTAAAAAAAATTACACATGTACAATATTAGTCAGACTTCAGAATTAGCATGGTCATTTAAAAAAAATCTGTTACAGGTGCTCTAGAAGTACCTCCATCTCTCCTACATCTGTAAAAATCTTAAAACAAATGTTTGTAATTTGAATATAATTTTAAGTGTTCAATTTGATATTTTTTTAACATAAGCATTGTGTTTATTCGATAATAATTGATTTGATAAAATAAAACTCTATTGAATAAAATATATCAATTACTGAATATTATTAAGAGATATCGACACGTCACGAGGAAGCGATGGTATTTAAGTATAAAAGTGATAAGCAGAATTTTTGTGTATGGTCTGCCAATTTAATTTTATTTCAATCTGTAATTAATCATAAGGCTTTTGTGTTCCTAAAATTCGTTATGAAAACTGGTAAATTATAACGCTTTAGTAAAACAATAGCAGCAAATACACGTCTGTTGCTTGCCTTTTTCCTGATTTATATTTATAAAAAATTAGAAGTGTGTGGCGATATCAATTTTAAATGCTTGAATGTCCATTTTAAATGTTATGAAAACATTAATGTCCAATTATTATTTTAAATATTTAAAGTTTAAGTGTCAAATTTCATGATTATTTTTTTAACGCAAAAAAATATACGCAATCGTATAACGTATACGATATAAACGTATTAAAAATACGCAATTTTAAATGCGCAATCTTTATTGAGTACATATTTGATAGCAATACAAATCAAGAAAGTGTTTACATTGTAAGAGGTCAGTGTAGTTTAAATTTATTTTGTCAGGAATCAGTATATTATTCGCACCAATCTGTTCGAACTGAAATTTTACAAAAAATATAAATAAATAAATATTAAACTGTTTTGTAGGTGATCGTAAAAATATGGTTGTTTTTCAAGCAATTTTTCTGTAGAATAAATCTTATTATTAGTTTTAACTTTGGTACACTTTTCGGTCAGCCCTGCACCAGTGTTTAAATGTATAGATATAAATATATTGTATATACATTTATGCACATATATGTATACGTATATATAACTATGCATGCAAACACTAGCGCCCGGATAACTGAAAAGTACAGAATTTTTAAAGAAATATTTTCGATTTTCGTTATTATGTATTCAGGTTTATCCACTCGTGTTACAGTTTTTGTAAAAAATGTTTAAACAATAATGAGATTTATATTAATTTTGGATCACCTATACTATGTACCAATAAAAACTAATCTCTAGTATTTATAATTCAATCAGAAAAGAAGGCCGTAATGTATTAGCTTTAAAATATTATAATGCATAATTATTTACATTCAGTTATTGTTTCGAAGTCCACTGAGGGACATCAAATCGGGACATTGAAAAACACATTTAGGGGAAAGTCGGATAAAACCGGGACCCTAATGTTTTTCTTTTTATTATTCTGCACTATGTGAACAAAACGGTCAAAATTTGTATTAAAACGATAAATTGATTCCTTACGAAGAAGAAAAATATTCATTCAGTCGCGAACAATAGCAATTGAGATCATAACAACACTTTTTTCAAAAGTGTACAACGTCCCGGTTTTGTCCGATCAGGTCAGACAAAACCGGGAACTTGGAAGAAATAATATAAAGCACATTGTAACTTTGAAATAATACCATTTATTAAAGAAACAATTGCAGAAATTGTCATATTATACTTATAGAATGGGAATCTATATTAAATCTAAGTTCTGTTTTAAGAATTAAAAATGCTACGCACAAAAATCACAGATGAAAATTCGATCTTGTTCATCTGCATTGCTGTACGCGTCATGTGGCCACTCTCTGAAGTGAAGTCATGGTATCCAACTCTCCTTAAGTTTAGCGTATTAAGATGCATGTTTCCCTTTTATCCTTCTCCTTGTTTGATGTCAAGTTTTTTTTTTTTTCTTTAACCACTTTTTTTTTTCAGTTCAGTTTTTTTGCAATTTTTTCTGTCATCTTAAAAAGTTTTCCTTCATGGCTAAGTTCTTGTCTTTCTATTTCGCCCATTTTTTTTTTTTCGTTCGAGTTCTAATTTGTAGGGGGTTGAAGTAAAAACAGCTATTTTTCCTCACCACATGTCGGAATTCCCGATGGTTCTAGGGTCCGTTTGTACTAGAATAGGTTATATATCCTGTGGTTCCTGTGGTGAGACAGCAAAAGGACGTGTGATATCTCTGGCCAGGCTTTGAGAAGACGAAGAAGATTATACAGCAACCAGAAGGTCCACATCGTTGTCTTCTACAGGAACTGGAGCCTTCGAAGTCGGCGTTCGCTGCTTTTATATAAACCCATTCTGTTTCTCAGACTGTGGCTGATAGTTTTCTACAGGCAGGTCTGTCAGGATTTTGTTTTTGGTCAGGCAATTTTTGAGATTCAGCCAAAGGATTATTTTCCATTTCCTCTCAGTTGATGAAAATCGATGATTTCCTCGATGATTCCACAACTCTATGATTTCCTGTATTTTTTTTCAACTTAATTTGGAATATAAAAGACTAAAAACAGTTTCCCATATAACAATTTAAATAATAATTTTTGTATTTTAAACAAGTTAATTCTATTTCCATCACGCAAATAAAGGAGCTGTTCCAAATTGGAAACATCCCTGTTATGTCCGATCACCTGCATCCCGATTTTGTACGACCACGCCATTTTGATGAAAAATTATTCTAGCATTGTTCAGACACCTCATAGACACCAATACAAAACGCTAAAATAACAAGTAAATAATAGGCTATCAGATGTTTTACTCAATTAAATTAAATCTTTAGGCATTTAGGATTAGTAACGTGAAATTGAAGACGTCGAATTTTTAATTTTTTCACGCGAAACTTTAAAAAATCCATCACTACGAAATGAGTTGGTTTACACGACTTCTGCTTACTGGGATCTGGCATGCCGTTTGCCTAGAATTTATTCTAGAAGTTTCCGCTAGAAACTTCCACAAATAAAGCCATAAAGCCTGGTTCCCTGTTTTATCCACCTACCCGGTTTTATCCAACTTTCCCCTACAAGCTCAATTTTTCAAATTGTCTATCCAAATGAGTTTAACTTTTATAAAAGTAATCTATTATTATGGAATATTTTAAAAGATTTTTTTAACTAATTTTGAAAGCAAGTTTTAGCGAATGCAAACCAAAAAAAATATATAACTAAATGTGAATGTTGCCAATATTGCGAAGTATATCCATAATTATGCATATTTGCAATAATTATAATTTTTTGCGCTATGATTATTAATTAATTAATAATGATTAATAGTAATGGTTTTTTATGATATTTTTTAATTTTAGGAGAGAATTTTGTTATTTTTTGAAGTGAATTAATGATTAACATTTGTGTTAAGAAAATGTTAAATCAGGCATTTAATTTTGTTATATTAAAAAATCATCAAGTTAATATTTGTTAACAATTATTAATAAAAAATCTTAAAATGTTTGAAGGTTTCAAAAGCTTTTATTTAAAATTTCGCAAGAAATATTTTGATAAAAGATCACCTTAAGCTGCAGCAGTTAAAAAAGTTTGAAAAATGGTTAGATGAAGAAATCTGATAGTTTATTCTTCCATCAAGTGTAAATTTAAGGTTCAGGTGTCTTTGCATGCTGGCTTGAAGCTTGCTGGAAAAAAAATCTTAACCTTTTGACTTAAAAAAAATCTAAGTTGTTTCAAAAAATGCTTTAAAAATAATTGAATAATAATAAACTACTAAAATCATTCAAAGACAATTTTTCAATAAAATTTATAAGTTTTATTATTAGCTTATAAAATTTATAAGCTAATATTCAAATTATTTCTCAATATATTATGTAAAATGAAAAGTTACATTACTTAGAAATTGCTTAGAAATAGCCGGCATCGATAAAATGCAGAAACGAATGTAATAACTTGATATTTTAAATAACTACTTTAAAAATGTTATATAATAATAATGCGTAGGAGGTAGGAAAAATCAAAACGCTTAAATCGGGTACTATATGTGTAGTGCTCACCCACGTAAAGAAAAACATTGTTTGGGCTTGATCTAGACAATGCAAAATTTAGAATGAGCAAAAATTATTTGTGCAAAATTTAGATTGAATTATCAGTATAAAAAGAAAGTGCCACATTTTTATGTATTTCCTTTTTTTAATAGAGTGAAATTATTGCGATATTCAATAAATATATATTCTACACATTTTCTCTTAGAAGACGTTCTGATGTTTGTCAGTTTTCGAAAAGTATCTTTTCCCATGAGAAAGTTTTAATCATCACTTATCATTTCTACCATCTTTGTTATTTTCATTTTACTATTTAACTATTCATGAATGAAGGACGATAAAAGAAAAGAAAAATCAAACTGGTATCTTATAACTCGCTGTGCAGCTCCTTTATATTGTTTTTAAACACGTCTGATCAGAAACAATGTTTCTTTCCGAGGAGTTATACGAAGCGATTGCATTCAGATCGATTGGTGGCGATTTGCATACAGGGGTGTGCCGTATGTCTTATGTAACCGATTCCTAGACATATGGCAGACATGCAAGGTAAAAGATTTCAGCCGACCGGAAGAAATTTCCCGTTACACGCAGAAAGAAAAAAAAAATCCCGTTAACAAACATGTTAACACTATTACTATGCTCCTTCATTAGATGGAGAAGCAATAATGAGTAAGGCTCTAAGACTCTTCATTCTTATTTGAAACCTTTTACTGAATGAATATATTTTTTAAATCTTTCCGATATTTTTAGGGGTTCGTTCTGTCTTCTGTCTGTCAGTCACAGAGTCCGTATACAAAAACTGTACAGGTCAAAGTCTTCAAATTTTGTGTATTTACAGCTGAATATATCGTGACATTCTACAAATCATAAAATTTTGAAAAAGTCTATTATTTTAATTAAATTAATTTCTTCAATATCATCCATTCCTTTTTGCGATTTAAATTTCAAAAGAGAACCTTAATTTGAACATTTTGCGTGTTGACTGCTTAGTTTGGACTGAAAGCATCACGCTAGTAAACAGATAATTCTTAGTTCAAACCCTGGTGCTGGAACTTTATTTTTTCATATTAAAATGGATTTTATCAAATGCAATTTCGTATTTTTTGCTAATTTAAGGGCTTAATTTATTTATTCGTTCATCTGACATTCCTAATATTTTTTGAAATTCAATTTTGTTTCTATTTTTAAAAATATTGTGATTTATTAACTATTTAGTATTTTAAATTTCGTTTAAACAAATGTTTTCGTTTATAGACATTTAAAGTTTTATTTATATTTCCGTTAACTTTTTTACTTTAGGATTTTTCAAACAATTTTGAATTTTGGATTTTATTTAAATAACTTGATTTCAACGTTTTTAATTTAATAAAAATAAATAACTTCCTTTTATAATTATTTTAAAATTAAATTTGTTGGTACTACTATCTATTTAAGAATTTAAGAATTATATATTAACAAATTTGATTTTTTTTAAATTAAAGGATAAGTTGTTGTGAAAGAAATATTAAACGAAACCCTCTGTGCGATCGGCGACCACATTTACTCACTTGTTTTTAAAAGCAATCGATCTAATTTTAAAATGCTATTTTCTGTTACATTGGCTTAAAAAGATTTCTTTTCCACTTAAAAGTCAAATAATTTTGTTTTGTTTTACAAGGACTGAACACTAATGTAATTAGCATCGAAATCTGTTGATTCATATTTATTAACACCAAGGCATAATTTTCTAATAAATTTGCTAATAAATAAACTAATAAAGCTTAATTTTAATAATTTCAACTTCTGGAATCGGAGTTCGATTTAAGAACCTTTGTTTACTAGCAATATATCTTATCTCCAAGCTATGGCGTCTACATTAAAAATGTTTTAATTAAGGCTCTCTTTTAAAAACAAAAATGAACGGATGACACAGAAAAAAATAATTTTCAAGCACTAGCGTTTGAACTAAGAACTTTCTGTGTTACTAGCAAGATGCTTTAGCTCCAAACTACGATGTCTACGCGAAAAACGTTAAAATTAAAGGTTCTCTTCTAAAATTTAAATTAAAAAATGAACGGATGACATAAAAAAATAATTTAATTAAAATACACTTTTTCAAAATTTTATGATTTGTTGCGTGACATGAAGTATTCAGTTGTAAATACATAAAAATTAAAGTCTCTGATTCACACAGTTTTAGTGTACGGGATCTGTGACGGACAGACAGAGAATTGAGATGAATAGAGTTTCGTCAGATGAACGAAACCTTAAAAATGTAAACATTTTACTGATTTTTCTATTGGTCGGGCAAATAAGGATTTTCATATGGGCTAGGTCGGGACCACGCAGACCTCTAGAAAAATAATGTCCTGTACTGACTAAATTCGGAAAAAGAAAGTGTAGCTTGGCCCGGCCCGAGTCAACAGAAAAAAGGTAAGGTCTCGACCGGATCGAGCCTGGAGAAAAAAGTAAGGCCGGCATGAAAGAGTGAAAACCACGCCTGGCCCAGTCTCATAAATGAAAATTGGTTCAGTCTCGGTTCGGGCTGGGCTGGGCTAGGCCCATGCAAACTTCGAGTATACTAATCGATTGTTAACTCAGCTGACTCTCCTGAATCTGATCTGCTTTTAATGTATTTTCATTTATCAAGTAGGACTGTCTTTGTCATTACAAATTGATTGAAAAAAAAAAGAAAGAAAGAAAGAAAGAAAAAGTCAAAAGTTGATTTGTTGCTGCATTTACCAACGATAATTTTTCTCCGCAAAAAAGTCAAATCACTTTCCTTAGGCTTGTTTATTGCAAGTGATCAAATCGCATATGGTTATGGCGACACCTGGATGTAAGACGATACTCATCAAAATCTCTTGATAAAGAAACAATGTTTCTTTTCTCTTACGACGCGATTTCATTTCGGTTGATGCACTCTGGCTGATTTGCGATCAGAGGTATGCATTAGAGATGAATTCCGGCCCTTTTTCAGAGCCCGACGATTTGAAATCAGAGCTCGTTTAATCCCTAAAAAGTGTATCATCAGAGTTCGAACCTGATGCCCTAAAGTACAATGTAGAAATCATTAATAATGTTTTAAAATTGTTTCCAGATATATTTTTTTCATTTAAATATATTTTTTGTATAAGAACAATTATTAATTAAAAATTCTGCCTCAGAAGAACATATAATTATTTTAAAGTCACTGAAAATCTGTTTAGGATTGCAAATTTATTTGATATAACCAATCAAATATAGCAAAAATTTGCAAAAGTCACAATTCTTATTTTTAAAAAAATATTTTTATACAACAATGAGAAATACCTAATTTCTGTTTTTCAGTCATTATGGAAAAGAACTTCAGACAGAAAATTAAAATAGAAAAGTGCAATTATCCACTACTATTTAATGTTTTTGATGAACATTCATCTTGAAAATACTTCAAAATATTTTTTTTTTTAATATTCCCACCACCAACAATTTAATTGAATAACTTTGGAACTGATTTTTAAGTTATTCTACAAAACTTAAAATACATTCCTGTTTCTCACCTCCCCCTTTTTTTAATTTATGAATAAAATTTTCATTTTGAATCAAATTTTCAATTTCCGCCCGAGGTCTGAACTCTGGCTGAGCTTGATTCATCTTCAACATGTATGACTTCTTATATGACATACGACAGACATAAAAAAGGTGGAAATTTCAGTAGACTGAAAGAAAAAATTCCGCCACATATAAAAAACTATACATATTTTGTTAAAAAACATGTTAAAGAAATAATTATGCCTTACCTCGTTTTTTCATCAAATGGATTAACAATTTTTCATCTTCGAGAGAACGGCCGAAGGACGACGTTGTAACATCCCCGAGTGATCCGTACTC
Organism: Maratus speculifer; assembly: GCA_964019185.1. Classification (NCBI taxonomy): domain Eukaryota; kingdom Metazoa; phylum Arthropoda; class Arachnida; order Araneae; family Salticidae; genus Maratus; species Maratus speculifer. The sequence goes on from OZ025289.1 coordinate 76,143,766, forward strand.
TGGAGGCATTGTGCGAATCAATAATTACCAAATATGTTGTCACAAAATCTAGGAAAGAGAAAAATAACTATTACAGTTTCGATTTATTAGGATGAGCGAAGCGAATCCTCTACTAGTCCACTCAAATTACAATTTGTCGTACGCCTTACAAAAAAACTATTCAATATTTTAACTTCAAATTAAACACAAAAATAAATTATGATCTGTAGATTTGCAGAATATAATTTTTTTTACAGTAAAACGTTAAAAAAATTATTATTTTAATTAATTTATTTTACATGCATTTCCAATACGGAAGCATTTTAGCAAATAAATAAAAAATGAAACGCGTATATTTTCAGAAAAAAAAAGTTTAAATCATGGAGTAAATAATTATAGATAGAATCATGATTAATTTATTAAATAAAACATGTTTTCATTATCCCGCAAAATCGTTTGCACAGATGACACTTAAACATTTTAAAAGAATTGTATTATGGATTTTTTTTTTTTTTTTTTTTTTTTTTTTTTTTTTTTTTTTTTGTAAACTGGCAACAAAATAATTGTAAACAAATAAAATTAATTCTTAAATTTGTTATATAAATGAAAAATTAAAAGATCTGCGTGAAGTTGTTGGTTCAAGCTCTTTATAAATATTTTTGCGAAGGTCGTATTGTGGCTAAATAATATCGACTCATTAATCAGAAGGATTTTATAGAAAAATAAGACTTTAATAAGTTCGCAAACACAACAATAATTATTCGTGAAAACGTCACTGCGAGAATGAGAGAGCGCTTCGTTAAAAGGTAATTCCATTAATTGAGTTTCCATTCGCAGAAAGTAAACAGTTCTCCCACGCGGAGAGAATTACAGCAATTCTCATACGCTAACATGTATAAAAATGAAGAAATTAAAATAAAATGTTTTACAGTTGAAAATTCATAGTATCAACGAAAGCAGATTTCAAATGTTTTTTCCAGAAAATAGGATTTTGAAGAAGTAACTTTCTTCAAGCTTTCTTCAAATATATTATTCTAAAATAGCTATCAAAGATTATCGGATGTTGATTACAAAGATTGGAAACATGCATATTTCAAACAATTAAAAAACACCAGTGGCTACTTGAAATTGTAAAAACATCTTTAAAAGAGCTTTTAGTTGAAAATTAAAAAAAAATTTGTAAAAGTTTGCTTCGAAAATATCTTATGCCAGTTTTACATCATAAGTAAAATTAAAATGCGCCAAAACATAAAATAACGCTTTTGTTTAATAAAGATGCAAAAATAATAATAATAAAAAAAAAATATATTGTTACTTTCAAATATCTGTTTTATAAAATAATGCTTCGCGAATCCAAACAAAGCATGGCTTTTGCTAGTTTATTTATTCTTTACACACACATTTTTTTAAAGATAGAGGGCGGTAAAAAAATATTTTCGACCCGCAAGAAAATTTTAAAACTTGCAGATGAAATATGCTCCAAGAAGACACTGACTTGTAGTTACAGCATAGTTTGCTACAAATTGTATTCTAGAAATTTTACATATGTAATGGCGCTTTTATTTCCAAAATGTTATTTTTTTTAATTTCTAAGTTTTTTATGACAAACCACTTTGAAGGTATTTTCACTATTTTACATGCTATGGCGCAAGTACAAAGATCTAACTAAATTGCAATGGTAGGTTTGTAGCATTTGTATTCTGATAGGTTACGATTTTTTTTTATATTATTTTGACAAATATTCATAATTTGTTACATTAAAAGTGTTAAAAAATTGTTAAAAAATGCATTTTAAGAATCCAACAAGGCTCAAGTATCCTGATTCATTTATATTGTTTCTTACTATGTACCGCATCCTTAGTATAAACCTCAATCTTTTATCTGTAATAGTTCATCACAAGAATTTCCAAATAATCACCTGCCTCTTTTTTACCTACCAGAGAAATCCAAGACAACAAAATATTCATACACAGTTATTTGGCACAAAGGCGTAAATTTATGCGTCGATCATCCCATTAAAACCAAAAATGCCCAAGTGAAACATTATAAAATTTTTAATATCTTCTTCTCTCTTACATTAAAGATACTTTATTATTTTAACATATCAGCACTGATTTGTAAAAGCCATCATACGAGTTAAAATTTTTCCAACTGAGAAGAGGAATAGCAAACATTGTGCACAACGATTCTGATGATTTTAAAATTGTGTAGGGAGCCTAACCCTTAATTATTCTGGTGAAAGATTTTTTTCAAAGGGAGCCTTAGTTTTTGAGATATTGGAGGTTAAACTTCAACATACGTTTTATGTACTCATTGTTTGAGCTTCTGTACATGGTCATCGTGGCGCTGAGGTATCGTCCTCACCATAGGCGTAACTAGAGAATTTTTCTAGGGGGGGGGGGGGCCACGGCCCCAGCTATTTGATCATTTTTAAACAATAATTGTAAAAACTATTATTGTTTGGAAAACAACAGTAGTGTGACAACGTTGTTTTATAGTAAACTGTTTGATAATTTCCAAACAATACTAGTATTAGTAACTAGTCGGATGTGGCAATTCCAAAACTTTCTTTTTCTGATTTATTTTAAGATTCACTTTTGCTCTCAAACGCACTAAACTGGGAAATTCTCTTATTTAGAAACTATATTAGATCCCATGACTGCGATTTTTTGATAAATGCGGAAAATATTACAAAAACTGCAGTCAAAGTCCGTCTTTTGAACCGAATTTTCCAAAGCGGGAGATCTGGGAACGAAAAAAAGGGGCAAGCTGAGAAAATAATTGTCGATAAATCAAATTCTAATGAATTCAGACAAAAATAAAGTCATACGGCATCTTATAACATATCATAAAAAATTATCTCAGCAAGTTTCATGTTTTTACTTTTAAAAATGAACCTGAAAATGTATAGGAAAATTTTGAGCTGCTGAGAGAGAAAAAACATTTTTTCGAATACACCTTTAATGCGTCAAAATTTGCTATCTCAGTGCCAAAATTAAATGGCAATTTATGATCATTGTGACAATTTTAAAGACATGATTTTTCTTCCATTAGTTCTTAAAATAAGACTATTGCGGAAATGTAAAAAAATGCAACATAAAAGCGCCCCCTGTTGGGCAATTTATACCAAAACATAATCAGCAATAATATTTATCAAGCTATACCTGAATCTGAAGTTTGGCGAAGTTCGCTGATTAGTTCTTTAAATAGAGCTATTGCTGGAATTGAGAAAAATTCCGCAATGGAGCGCCACTTATTGAGAGATTGACAGCAAAACATGAACAAAACTAGTTCATTTCACGGATTTACTGAATCTAAAGTTTGATGAAAATTTCTGCACCTGAGAACCTGAGATAGAGCTATTGTTCAAATCGTGAAAAATTCAACATAGCAGTGCCACCTGTTGAGCAATTTACACCAAAGTGCAAACAACATCGATTCATGTTGAGAACTAACTGAATCTGAAGTTTAAAGGTATTATTTCTGTATATTAGTTATGGATATATAGCTGTTGCGAAAATCGTAAAAAATGCACCACAGCAGCGCACCTGTCGAGCGATTTGCACAAAAAACTAATCAGTATCAATCTATATCAAGAACTACCTGATTATAATTTTTTATTAAATTCCGTGCGATAGTTCTTGAGATAGAGCTATTGCGAAAATCGTGAAAAATGTAGCATACCAGCGCCTTCTGTTGAGCGATTTACACAGAAACCAATACAGTATCAGTTCATGTTAAGTACTGACTGATCTGAAGTTTGGTTGATATCCGTGCGTTATAGCTGTTGCGTTAATCGTAAAAAAAGCAGCGTAGAAGCGCCATCTGTTGAGTGATTTGCAACAAAAACTAATCAGTATGAATTTGTATTAGGGACTACCTGAATATAAATTTTTATTACATTCCGTGCATTAGTTCTTGAGATAGAGCTTCCACAAAATTTATGTCACATATAGACAAAGTCAGATTCACATATACACAAACAGACATTTTGTAAAAACTTGTTCTTACTAAAAACTAGGAATCTCTCATCCCTAAAACGGGTAAATCCGTCAAAAACCGGAATGCGAAAATTTTCACGAATCCAATATTTTCTTCCGTAAAGATATAAAAAAGTAAAAATAGTTTTGTTAGAACTGATAATACTCAAAGGAAAGCTCACTTGTTAATACATTCCTGAAACGTATAATCTATCAAAGAAACTAATTGGATGAAACTTTCTTCTGTCTTTAGTTGTTATCAGATTCAAAAAATTTACGAGCAACAAACTTTTTAATCGATTTTAACTCCAACTTTTTCCCGTTCAAAGAGAGTAAAAGGTTATAATTATTTGCACAAAGTTGGAGGAATAGCAAGAAAACCAATGCTACTAGTACCAGCCGTTAATATTTATCGCCTATTCCTATCAATCGCTTATCTCTGATCCGTTGAAATGCTCGATGTACAATGAAAAGTCTCGGCTAGCAGAGATTTTTTTGGAACTGCAGAAAAAAGTTGGGGGACATTGCTGTTTGCTATCACACTGGGTGTTGTGAGGATATTTCGCGAAAAGTTGGAGGAAATCAAGTTTTGGCTCAAAAATCTTTCCAAATGTTGGTGAATCTAATAGTGGCTTTATTCATCAAGTTTTCGATTCAAAACAGTGGCTGGGGGAGATAAAGTAGCTTATAAACAACACAGTCGCCATTTTTTTAAAGAAATATATAAATTAGTTAATGAGTTATAAGCAATTTTGATCGCATGACAACCATTTTTCCTCCTTTTTGTCGCTACCATGTCGCAAATTCGTTTCAAATCATCCACTGTGAGGTGAGAATCGTCTTCTGAAAGATCTTATCAAAGAATGAAGAATATTTCTCACTTACATAGCTTTTTAATCCTGAATCTAGGAAAAAAAAGTTAGAGGAAAAAATGACATAAATTAAAAAAGCGAAAAAAAAAGTGACAGAGGAAAAATGTTACTGCAAAAAAGGGACAAGGAAAAAAAGTTACCGGAAAAAAAGAGTGACAAGGAATTGATTTTGGGGATTTATTGGTTAAGTATGAAAGGGGGGTGGGGGGAGGCTCTTAATTTAGGTAAATGGGTTTTTCATGCTAAATTAACTGTTTTGGTCAATTTTTGGATATACGTTCATACTGAAAGGACGCTTGTTTGATTAGTTTTGGGAATGGACGATTAACCCTCCCCCCTCCGTTCTAAATAAGATGAATGAGTTTTTAAGCAGAATTATTCAACGTGTGTCAAATTTTGGATATAGGTTCTTTCTGACAAGGCTTATATATAGTATTGTGGTGTCGTGTCCTCAGTTTCTCTTTATTCAGTTGGTTTATTTGTTAAGTTCATCAATAACACCTTTTTAGTTCAAGTTCTTTATTAGAACTATAGATCAATTAATAAAAAAATAAATAAAACGATATTACAACTACATAGAAGCCACACTCCAATATTACATTTCGCTTAGCACATCTAAGCCACCTTACATCTATGCACTCTCTAGTAAATTAACAGAACATGTCTCTCTTCCAACTACTTCCTTCCCTCTCAACGCTCAACAATCCCATCCCTCAGCTCATTGCCACTAGACCAGTGAAATCATTTTCTAGTTCCTTGAGGTCAATTGCAGCTATTCTTCTCAGTTTTAGAATGAAGATACTTTCACCCTTTTCACAATGGAATTTCGCTATCTATCTTCTGCCCAGATTAAAGTTGTTAGTACGTCGTCGCAGAATATAATGCCCGAAGAATTTGTGGAATTTAATGGTAAAGTATAAAAGAGGAACGAGGGATAACCTCTCTTAAATTAAATAAATGGCTTTTTACGCAGAATTATTCGATTTGCTTAAAAATTTGAATGTAGGTTCATTATGATAAGGGGTAACCCTGAATAATTATGGGGTTCTTTTGCTAATTAAAAAGTGGAAGGACGGACGATTATTCCCCCCTTAAATTTGATAAATTGTTTTTATGCACAAATATCCGATGTATTTCAAATTTTAGATATAGGTTCTTTCTAATAAAATAAAATCCCTGAATAGTTTTAAGGGTTTGTTTACATATCCTCAATAGCTGTTTGCATTTAAAACTATGGTTTATGTTTCTGCATAGCATTTTTCAGTATTCTATAAATATCCTAACAAAGAAAAAAAAAATATCCTTTTTTTATTAAAATCATTTTTTTTAAATTCAAATTTGTTTTTTTTTTTTTTAATTTTTTAAGCTTTCAAATACTGAAGATCTATCAAGAACTACAGGTTTCTAAACAATTAACTTTCTAATTACTAACATAAGCTATTGATAAAAAACTATTATTATTATTATTACTAGTACAAATTAATGAATTCACTAGTTCATTCGTTCGTGACACATAACATAGTTTATACATTAAAATTTTCTAACACATATTTTTTTAAATGTTTTATATTGTACTTTGTGATGTGTAATATGGGGCATTTATTAGTAAAAATCCAGTTTTAAATGATAAATATTCGGCGTAAATTAAAATGACAATTACAACAAATGATTTAGGATATTACTTTTTTCGCAAGTAAAAAATAAATAAATAAATAAGCCAGTTTTAAATGCAAAATGAATTGTAATAATTATAAGGAAAAAGGTAAAATGTGTTATGTTTTCTGGCGTAATTGTTTTCAATCATTAAATTAAAAAATAAAGAAAATTTCTTTTTATTTGTTATTTGCGTTCGATTGCATTCAACTCGCTTTTTAATAATTTACTTGGGCATTTTTGGAGCAAACCTTTACCGAAAAATCCCCTAATCGTCAAATTTCCTATGAGACTAGCCGCCCGCGACATGTACCGGACATCCAAAATTTGAAGCAAATCTGATAATTCTGTGTAAAAAGCCATTTTTTTTTATTTAAGGGGGATTATCCTCTGTTTCTCCCTCTATACTTAGCTATTAAATCCTTGAAACTATTCAGAGATTCACCTTATCAGAAAGAATCGATATTTAAAATTTGAAATACAGTCGACTCTCGTTAATTCGAACTCGTCGGGACCACAAGAAATGTTCGAATTATCCGAAATTCAAATTATGAAAAGCATGGAATTAAAACATGCTTAATATGGTACTATTACAAACGAATTAATGTTATAATATTTTTTTTAGGTTTCTTTCGTTTATTATCATTAGAATATGACTTAATATTAAATTAAAACATATAAATACATAAATTAATTAAAGAATTAGAAACAAGCCCAATTGAAGAAAAATTTGAAGCGTCACCGATGGACAGATGGGCACTTCGAAAGTGGATATCAAATGCATGGGATTATATGTATATTCGTTCGGAATAATTTTCACAAAAATGAAAGAAAAAAAGTTATTCAAATAATCTGAAATCCATGAGAAAAAAAGGAGGAATCTAAAATCGGAATTATCGTTAGTTCGAATTAAACCATGTCAAGAGAAAATGAGTTCGAATTAATGAAAAAGTTTAACGTTATTCTGCCATTGAAAATTTCGGGACTTCATGTTTAGTTCGAATTAAGCAAAGATTCGAATTATCCGATTTCGAATTAACGAGAGTCGACTGTACATCGGATAATTGTGAATGAAAACTGACTTATCGAATTTGAGGGGGAAATAATTGCTTGCTCCCTCCTCATTTTAATAAGCATAAGAGCCCCCATAACTAATCAGAAATACGTCTTATCATAATAAACCTATGACTAAAATTCGAGGTAAATCGGATAATTCTGCGTAAAAAGGCATTTATTTAACTAAGAGGGATTACTCCCCGTTCCTCCCTCTTTACACTTAGCCATTAAACCTTTAAAACTATTCAGGGATTTACCTTATCAGAAAGAACCTATATTTAAAATTTTAAATACATCGAATAGTTCCGGATAAAAACCGATTTATCTAATTTGAGAAAGGGGGTAATTACCCGTCCCCCCTTTATAATAAGCAAAAGAACACCATAACTAATCAGAGATACGTCATATCGTTATGAACCTATGTCCAGAATTCCAAGCAAATCGGATAATTCTGCGTAAAAAACTATCTAATTTAAAAGAGGCTTCCCCCGTCTCTTTTTTTTTTTTTTTAACAATTAAACTCCCAAAACACTTCAGGCATTATAATATACTGTGTATAATCCTTATCAGAAAGAATCTATATAAAAAAAAAGGCACGTTGTATAATTCTGCTTAAAAATCCGTTTATCTAATTTAGGTCGGATGGGGTGGGGGGGGGGGGGGTAATCATATGTCCAAAAATTGAACTAAAGCGGTTAATTCAGCATGAAAAACACATTTACCTAAATTAAGAGCCTCTCCCCCATCCCCTCTATATACTTAACTAATGAATTCCCAAAATCAATTCCTTGTCACTTTTTTTCCGGTAATTTTTTTTCCGAGTCATTTTTTTCCGCTTTTGTAGTTTATGTTACTTTATCGGTCACTTTTTTTCCGTTTACCCATTTGCCTATTTCGTGCGTTTTTTAAAAAAGAATTAATAAAACAAGTTGGAAATTGCACATGAAGCCTAGCAAATGGAATCTAGGAAAAAAAGTGACCGGAAAAAAGTTATCGGAAAAAAAGTGACATAAACTACAAAAGTGGAAAAAAGTGACGCGGAAAAAAGTGACTGGAAAAAAAGTGACAAGGAAAAAAAGTTACCGGGAAAAAAGTGACAAAGAATTGATTTTGGGGATTTATTATTGGTTTTTGGGATTCATTGGTTAAGTATGAAAGGGGGATCGGGGGGGGGGGCTCATAGTTTAGGTAAATGGGTTTTTCATGCTGAATTAACTGTTTTGGTTCAATTTTTGGATATACGTTCATCCGGAATAGACGCTTGCCTGATTAGTTTTGGGAAGGGACGATTACCCCCCCCCCCTCCATCCGTCCTCAATTAGATGAATGGGTTTTTATGTAGAATTGTCCAACGTGTGTGAAATTTGCATGTAGGTTCTTTTCGATAAGGCTTATATATAGTATGTAATGCCTGAAGAAATTTAGGAGTTCTAATGGTTAAGTATAGAGGGGGAACGGGGGATAACCTTTCTTAAATTAAATTAATAACTTTTTACGCATAATTATCCGATTTATTTATTTATTTATTTATGCCTAAGTGGGACAAGATCACCAGATCGCTAGGATCCGGTGTAGACCCTATTTGTCCCACCCGGAATGTTCCCCGGCATGTGGGGATTCATTACAATAACTTCAACAAAAAAAAAAAAAAAAAAAAAAAAAAAACCATAAAATACATAATATACAGGCTGTATACAACATCAACACAGTGGTATGCGCGCCGGAGACCTGCTCCATCGCGACAAGTGGCGCTACGACTGCCAAAAGCTCAACAAAGGCTCTAACGCGACAGCGGGCAGTCTTAGGAGAGAACGGTTAAGTGGTAAGATTGGCCAGGTCCATAAGGAAGTGATAAATTTGTGCCAATTGACGGAGTAGTTTTGGGCGGGTTAAGATATTTGTGAGCCAGGTATCTGGGCGGGAATAAGGGTTCTTAAGGTGCCAGGCCTCTGTGAGTGTGCAGAAGAAATAGTAGTGGTCTGGAGACCCTATGGCCCCACACTCACAGAGGTCCGTATCTGAGCGTTTAAAATAATTTAGGTATGTTCTGAATGGACCATGGCCGGAGAGGAATGCTGATGTGGGAGGGGAGAAAGCTAAGAGATTGTATGAGACTTTTGGGATAAGGGAATAGGTGTGCCTGCCTTTGCTTGAGGCATCCCAGTAGAGTTGCCAGTCAGAAAGAATGTTTCTTTTGAGGAAGTGGCGAACATGAGACGGGGGAACAGGAAGGGGGATATCTATGTTTGGACGTGAGGTGGCCTCCATGGCCAGTGCGTCAGCTAGCTCATTGCCAGCTATGCCGATGTGAGCGGTGACATGGCCGAGAGAGACCCTATGGACGAGAGTTTTTAAGATAACTTTTATCTTAAGCACTAAAGGGTGTTTAGTTCTATGGGCGAATATTTCTTGTAGACTTGAAAGGCTGTCACTATAAAGGTGAAAAAAAGTAGTATGAGGATAGAGAACAATCCATTCCAAAGCCCGCAGGATTGCGAAGAGTTCTGCTTGGAACACCGAATTGTTATCTCCAATCCTGCAAGCCCACTGATGAATAACAACACTGTCTTTGAAAACACAGAAGGATGATGCTACTCCCGTCTCCGTGTGTGAACCATCGGTGAAAATGGCTGGATTTTTCGAGGGGCTGTAAGAATGCTTATTAACATTAACTTGAAGATAGGATGTCTCATCCGCCGGATGCATAGTCCAGCTGTGGACTTTTCTTTGTAAGAGCAAGTTAGGGAAAAGTGCTGACTGTGTTGGTTCGTGTTCTAAGTGTAGTATTCTGTTTTTCTGAAATTCGTAAGCGAGTGTTAAGTGTATGGGTGGAATGCCAGTAAGTACTGTAAGTGCATCCGTTGAGATAGTTCTATAACCTCTAACCATTTGCAGAAGGAATATGCGCTGGATAGAGGCAAGTTTTTGCTTAGCCACTTTGGTTAGCGAACCTCCCCAAACGCCCACACAGTAAAAGATGATGCGTTCAATGATTATGTGGTACCATGTTTTTAACATATTGGGCTTGATGCCCCATGTTTTTGATGTTAATTTACAGGAATTATGGTAGTAATTTAAAAGTTTAATTTTTAGTGCTTTGATATGTGGAATCCAGCTCTGATGTTTATCAATAATTACACCTAATAATTTAAGAGTATGAACGTGGTGGACGCTAACCCCATTGACTCGCATCACGGGCTTGCGTTTGAGTTCTCTTGGTTTAATGAAGGTTAAAGCTTGGGATTTTCCGGGTGAAAGCTGGAGATGAAGGCGAGCCAACAACTGGCAAAAAGGAGGGAGAGCTCTTGCCGCTTGCAGTTCGAGATCCAGACGACGACGGCCCGAAAAAACAAAGTTGAAGTCATCTGCGAAGGAGTAAAGATTGAAGCCTAATTTCTCCAATTCTTTTAGCAAGACATTGGCAATAAGCAGCCAAAGGATTGGGCCCAAGCACGAACCTTGGGGGCAACCCTTTTCTAATGGGTGAACTGAAGTTCCTGAACCCCAGTTGATAAGAATGCTACGAAATTTAAGATATGTTGCAATGGTTCCAGCTATGTTTCTCGGGCAGCCGATTTCACGTAATTGTAATAAGATGTCCCGCCACTCTACATTGTCGAAAGCACCTTTAATATCTAAGGAGACAAGAGTTGTGTAATTTCCTTCAGCTATGCTATGAGCACAGGAGGTAAGAATTGCAAACAAAGCCTTTTCACATGATCTGCCTTCTCTGAATCCGTATTGTCTGTGATGAAGTAAGTTATTAGATTCAAGAAAGTGGTTAAGCCGAAATACAAGTAATTTTTCTAATAATTTGCCTAAGGATGGTAGTAGGCAGATTGGGCGGTAAGAAGAAGGTTCTGAGGAGTCTTTCCCTTGCTTCAGGAAATATACTACTTCCCCTTGTCTCAGAGTGAGCGGGAAGTAATGGTGAGTGAGACAGAGATTAGCCCAACGCGTAAAAATTTTGGGAATTACATGGAAAGTTAATTTCAGAATTTTAAAGTCTATACAGTCCGGACCTGGAGCTTTTTTGTCATTAAACGTACGTAGCGCGGTTGCTACCTCAGCTTTTGAAAAGGGTTTGTCGGGGGGTGCATCAAAAGTAATGTCAGAATTATCTCCTGGCGGATATGAGGAGGGGCCAAAAAGATGTTTGGTGAGGTGCTCCATGTTTTCCTGCCTAGATGATCGGCTGGGTGGCAGTTCGAGCTTAATTTCATCAGGAGTGAAAAACTTTCCTGTGAAAAATTTTTGAGCTGTTCCGAAAGGGTCTGTTTGATTTGTGCAGAACTTTTGCCAGGCAGCATTTCTCGCATCCAGTACACTGCGCTTATATTTAGCGGAGAGAAGACGATAATTGGCGCTGAGATTGCGATAGTAATCCGTGTTAACATCTTCTGTTAGTCTGAGTCTTTTTAGTTTCCTCCTCAGTGCCGTGAGGTGATTGCGCTTAGTCCTAAGATCGGAGGTCCAAAACGAGAATGACTGCTGCCTCCGAGTGTTCTTTAATCTAAAGGACGCTTTGGCTGCTGTTTTCATGGTTTCTAATAAATTAATGGTAAAGTCGTTTAATTGAGTGGTATTTGTAACGTCCTTTAGGTGTTGATTCAGGATTGGTTTGTGAGTTTTAATAACATGCGAGAATTTACGGAAGTTACCTCTTGCAGTATTGAATCTTCTTTGTGAAGTGTATAAGGGTGTTATTTCGAAAGAAAATCTTATATAATTATGATCTGAGTCATTGTGGACATCTTCAACTTGCCATTGCCGAATTTTCGGTAGTGTTGGGGGATTTACCAGAGTGTGGTCTGGAAAACCCTCAGCTATTTTCTCTCCTTTGCTGTTATATTTTTGAAATGTAGGTATAGTGTTGTCGATATTGGCAATGACAAGATTTTGAGCAACAATATGTTCGATGAGGCATTCTCCACGGTCATTTTCGTAGTCATATCCCCAGAGTGGAGATGTAGCATTGAAATCACCACCGCAAATGAAGAAATGCCTCTGTGTAATGAGGTGTTGCCACTCTTCAAGGGTTTCCTCGAAATCTGATTTTGGTGCTGCATAAGTCGAGCCAATTATGAGTTTTCCCTCCTTAGCAGTAACTGTGACAAAAGCGCAATGTGTGCCTGTGTAAAGATGTGAATAAATAAGGCTAGTGTTCTGAATGACAAGATGGGCACTCTTTGACGTGGACGGGAAGACCGCCCAGGAAATAGGAAAGTCCGTGAGTGTGCCCTCTCTGTTGCAATATGCGTCTTGCAGAAGAGCAATGTCAATGTTTTCACTGATAAGATAATCTCTCAGGGTTGAATTTGCTGCTTTGCAATGATTTAAGTTAACCTGGAGAATTTTGATGTGACCGAAAGGTGGGCAATCCTTAAATTTTTGATCAGAGATTGGTGAAGCATTACTTAACGAGTTGAACCTGAAGTGAAGTTTTTGATGAAGGTATTTCTTCTTTGTAGGTTATATTTGTAAATTGGGCATTTATTTGAATCGGCTGAATGTGGAAAATAGTCGTCGGAGTGTAGGCAATTGACACAGTGAAATTTCGATGGGTCATTTTTTGTCGAGCATGTAGATGAGTTGTGTGTTCGAGTGCAGTATGCGCAGGATGCTTGGAATCCGCAATTTACCTCTGAGTGTCCGTAACGCTGGCAATTGGCACATCTTATTACCGGGCGATATTCGGATATTTTACATGAGTTAAAACCGATTAGAAGACGTCCAGATTTCATTAAGTAGAGAGCAATTGTGTCATCCACTTCTAAGACTAGTTGGTATGTCTGTGCTTTCTCCCTTTGGATTTTTTTGTGAATCGTTATTGGGAGTTCTAAATTTATGTCGTCCAAGATTTTCTCGGTGACTTCCTCTGGTTGTATAAGATTTGGGATTCCGAGTATGATTAATTTTTTCGATTTTATTGCCTTATATACTACTTCTGTCATTGTTTTAAGGTGTTGTATTTCTTCTATTATATGCAGCAGTTTATCTGTGTCGTCTTCACTTACTGATTTGATTATGAGTGTGTTGCGATCTCTCGCTTCTTCACAGAAAATCGTAGGCAAGTCTTTATGGTTTTTTGTTTCTTCATTTAATATTGAGCGAATTGTTGAGAGTGACACATTTGAGTTGCGCAATCTTTTCAGCAGAATTGCTGATTTTGAGGTTGTCGTTGGATTCTTGGCTGGTGTTTTAATTTTGTCGGAATATAGAGGTGCTGAATAATTTCTGTTTTGTTGATTTTCAGCTTTACTTTGATCATCTTGTGTTTTCAAGTTACTCATGATTTCTTCTGTGTTGTTTTGGATTACTTGTAACTTGGTTTGAAGATCTTGAAATAATTCCTTGCCGGGTGGAAAATTTTCTGACGTTTCATTTATTCTTTGCAATTGTTTCTGTAAATCTATTTCTATTTGTTGCAGTTGTTGAGTCTTTTCTGTGATTTCTCTGTGTAGCTTTTTATTTTCTTCTTTAAGATTAAGTGTTTCACTTTCTCGGTGATCTTTTGGCATTTTCAAATATACTAATAGCTGTTGTTTTCTCTCTTCGCTTTGTGCCTGTGACATCTCTGAATAGTTTTAAGGATTTAATATCTAAGTATAGAAGGGGAATAGAATATAACCCACCTTAAATTAAATTACTTTTTACGCTGAATTATCGGATTTGCTTCAAATTTTGGATTATAGATTCATTATGAGAAGGCGTATCCCTGATTACATATGGGGCTATTTTGCCAATTAAAAATTGGGACGGGTGATTATTCCCCCCCCCCCTTAAATTAGACAAATTGTTTTTTATGCTCACTTATCCGATATATGTCATATTTTGGATATATGTTCTTTCTCATAAAGTGAATCCCGAAATAATTTTAAAGGTTTAATGGCTAAGTAAACAGTGGGAGAACGGACGATACCCCCCCCCCCTTAAATTAATAAATGGCTTTTTACGCAGAAATATCTGATTTGATTCAAATTTTGTTTGTGCGTTCATTATGATAAGGCGAAGCCCTGATTAATTGTGGGTTATCCCTCATTCATCGCTCTATACTTAGCCATTAAACCCTTAAAACTATTCAGGGATTCACTTTATCAGGAAGAACCTATATCCAAGATTTGAAATATGTTGAATAGTTGTGAAAGAAAAAAAAAAAACAATTTATTTTATTTAAAGAGTGGAGGATTAATCGCCCGCTTCCCCTATTTAATTAGCAAAAGAACCCCATAATTAATCAGAGATGCGCCTTCTTATAATGAATATACATCCAAAATTGAAGCAGATCGGATGATTCTGCGTAAAATCCATTTATTTAATTTAAGGTGGTTTATCCCCCGTTCCCTCTCTATACATAGCCATTAAACCCTTAAAACTATTAAGGAATTCACTTTATGAGAAAGATCCTATATCCAAAATTTGAAATACATCGGATAAGTGTGCATATTTTTTTAAAATCTAATTTAAGGTGGGGATAGTAATCATCTGCCGTCTTTTTCAATTACCAATAGAACCCCATAACTAATCAGAAATACGTCTTATCATAATGAACCCATGTCCAAAATTCAAAGCAAATCGGATAATTCTGCATAAAAAGCCATTTAATTAATTTAAGAGGGGTTTCCCCCATCTCCCCTTTATACTTAGCCATTAAATCCTTAAAACTATTCCGGAATTCACCTTACCAGAAAGAACCTACATTTAAAATTGAAATACATGGGATAATTCTGCATAAAAACCTATTTATCTAGTTTGAGGGGGAGATAATTGCTCGTCCCCCCCCTCCTTTATAGTAAGCAGAAGAACTCATAACTAATCTAAGATACGTCTTATCATAATGAACTTATGTCCAAAATATTAAGCAAATCGGATAATTCTGCGTAAAAAGCCATTAATTTAATTTAAGAAAGGTTATCCCCCGTTCCCCCTCTATACTTAACCCTTAAACTCCTAGACTCTCTTCAGACATTTTATACTATACATAAGCCTTATCGAAAAGATCCTATATGCAAATTTGACACACGTTGGATAATTCTGCGTAAAAAGCCATTCACCTAATTGAGGACGAATGGGGGGGGAGGGTAATCGTCCCTTCCCAAAACTAATCAGGCAAGCGTTTTTTCAGGTTGAACGTATATCCAAAAATTGAACCAAAACAGTTAATTCAGCATGAAAAACCTATTTACCTAAATTTTGTGTCCCCCCCCCCCCGATCCCCCCAAAATCAATAATAAATCCCCAAAATCAATTCCTTGTCACTTTTTTTCCGGTAACTTTTTTCCTTGTCACTTTTTTCCGGTAACTTTTTTCCGCTTTTGTAGTTTATGTCACTTTTTTCCAATAACTTTTTTTCCCGTTTACCTAGCAAATGAGGTGCATTCGTACGATAACGAAGTTTTAAAAATATTCAGATCTTGCTGTTATAGTAGACAGTACTTCGGATATAGTATAGTAATCAAATTATTATTATTATTATTTTTTTTTTTTTTTTTGTGCTTTTGTAAATATACATGGACATACAACTTTTATTACACCTCAGCAACGTATACCATATTCATTAAAAGTGAAATAGATGAATATAATTAAAACACGCCCCAAACAATAAATCCTCGTATATCATTATGTAGGAGAATATTTTTGAGTGGCCGTGTAAATTAATAACATACATTTTTTGTAGCATAGATTGTAAAGACGGATGGACTGATAGACTGAACGACGAAGATAAGTGCTAGTTTTTTATATAATTACGGACGCACTTAAAATTATTCAGCTCTTGATGTAATAGTATACAGTATTTCAGATACAGTATATTAGCCAAAATCTTTTGTGTGACCCTGTAAATTTCTTTCCTAGAGAAAATAACTTGTAACAGTATTCAGTAACATATATCAATCTCATAAAATTTTAAATAGTTTATTACAATTAAAATGTTCACCAAACAATGTTCTCCCTACACCATTATGTAATGGAATACTTTTGTCTGGCCTTGTAAATCAATATCAAATGTTCTTTGCACCACAGATTATGCAAAATACATATTATAATATGTACTCATTAGATGCATATCAATTTTATTGTGTTCGAATGAGTGTAACATCATTAAAATGCATTCGAAACTTTTCCCCATTGACCGTAATATAACAGAATACTTTTGATTGTACCTGTAATTAATCTATCCATCCGATTTTCATAAAATTTGAAATGACTTGACAAAATTATGTAACAATTGTATATTTTAAATTTCAAACGATTAAAATGTATTTGAAACTTCTTTCCGCAGTGACCGTAATGTAACGGAATACTTTTGATTGTCCCTGTAATTGATCTATGCATTGGATTTTAATAATTATGCATTTTAAATTTCAAACGATTCGGTTGGGTAGTTTTTGTATTGTTATATGCGGACGGATGGACAGAAGGATAAACAGACTGAACGACAACAATAGGTGCTACGTATTTACATAATTACGAACGCATCTAAAATTTTTTTGAAAATAGTCCCTTTGGATTTGAAAACAAACTCAATAAAAGGATAATATACTAAAACTGTAACGTTTAAGTAAATATCTTTCGAGAAACTTAAATATAAATGAATTATATACTTTTCAAACATACCTGGATTTAATGAATGCTTGAAGGAATTCAAAGATTTAAAAAAAATGATATCATATACCAACTCTTTCATAATTTTTTTCTCTGAAGAAGATTTAATGTTAGTCATAGCGAAACGCACAATAAAAAGGGGGAAAAAACACCTTAGCACTACATCAACTAACAACAGAAGCATGCGAGCATGTGTTTTTGTGTTTTTCCTGGAATTTGAGAGTTCAGCCCCGTTTCCAAAAAAAGAGCAAGAAACAGGTGTAACTAATTAAGACCCCCCCCCCCCCCCAATGTTGCAGTATTGAAAAACCCGAGACAGTGACAGGAAATGACCATTTCTTTTAGCCTTCGACTGATTTCCAATCGTACAAATGAATGCAGTCCTCTTTCAAACGGAGTGACCGGTTTTGTTAAAAACTGATACTGTTACCATATGCTGTTGGGGGTGATCGATAAGTAAGAAATAATTGTAAAAAAGCGAGAAAAGAGACTAAGTCTGAAAAATATAGACTTAAGACAAATGCAAAAAATAGACAGTTTAGCGTCCCACTCTGAGACATGTATAATCTCGCGAAAAAATAAAATTTTTGCATTCTAAGATTACCACAAGAGTTTAAAATTCTAGGGGGGGCCGTGGGTTGTCTGGGATGGGCCCGGCCCACCCGCCTCCCCCCCCCCCCCCCCCGCTAGTTACACCTATGGTCCTCACCCGCGGTCAAAGATGTGAGGATGGGGAGTTCAGATCCTTTTTTTTAACTTTCTTAATGTCTAATTCTAATTTTTTAACACGTTAAAAAATTCAAGCGGAATTAGGAATTCTGCAACTTTGAAATTTTTATATTTTTCTGAACTTTAATCTATATAATTTCTATGCGGATGAAGATAATCAGTGGTCCTTTACCTTCTATTAAATTACTATTTGATAAACACTAATATTCAGAGATTTTAATTGACGAAAAAATCATCTAACGACAAAAACTAGTAGATAATTAGAGCTATACAGCCATTTTTTTTTTAATGACGATTGCATCGCATTACACTTTTATCATCTGAGCTCTCCAAATATTAAAAATGTCACGTAAATACAAAGGATGTATCTTCAAAATTAATAAAAAAAATAACTAAATGTTCTAAAGAGAAGAAAACTATAACAAGAAGACTTACTGCTGAATTTTTAAATAAATTTTACGAAATATCTTTAAAAAAATTAAAAATGCTTAAATATAACAAAATAACACCTTGCATTAATAACATTCTTTATTTTCTAAAATGGTGCAAGGAAGATTTAAAAAACAGAAAAATATTTTATGTAATTGTTGAGATGTTTCAACTCATCGCCGAATCATTTTCAAAACAATGAAAAATGATATTCCAAATTGCACTGTCAATAGTGCATTAAATTGAATTATTCAGTTTTTTATGTGACGCACGTTATTATTATTATTATTTTTTTACTTGGATTTTACAAGTAAAAATTTCACATGCAACGATACAGAATGATTCAATCAACCAAAACTGTGGCACGAGTTGCTCAATGATTTTTAAAAATAGATAAAAATCCAAGTTAAAAAAAATGTGCGTCACATGAAAAACTGAATGAAAACATTTCAATTCAATGCACTACTGGCCGGACACTTTGGAATATCATTTTCAATTGTTTTGAAAATGAGTCGTTGAGTTTAAATAGGTCAACAGTTTAATAAAATATTTTTCTGTTTTTAAAAATCTTCATTGCATCTTTTTAGCAATTAGAAGAATCTATTAAAATGCTCTTTAAAAAAACATTAAGACCTTGGTATGTATATATAGAACTAACAGAAAACGAAATAAAAAGAATGGCTTTATATAACTTATTTTCAAGACCATCATAGCAAAAAAGAATAAATTTATATTCTCTCTTTACAATAGGTGTGCAATTTATTATAAACCACTTTAAATTGCCATCGCTATGTTCTCCCAACGAAACCTTGTATATTTTCTTAAACCTTATATAAAATGTAAATTTATCTCATTGAAAACAGCACATAGGTATTAACATGAAGGATGTATAGTTAAAATCGTCTAGATTTCTTCTAGATAGCTTCGTCTCGAATTAACCTTCACCTTGACACATTTCGTGACATTAACTAACTCAAAATCTTGCTAACCGAATACAACTTATGTGTTAATAATTTTAAAATAACTTGATCTGTGTGGCTTTTGCCGCTAATTTATACAAAGACCGAAAATTGATATAGTGTTTCTTTTTACTCCAATTATAAATGTACATAATTTATTTTATTTTAAAAACTTATTAACATACTGAAAACTAGTCTTAAAGGTTAAAGGATTATTTTATTGCTTTATTTGATAATTAGATCTGTATATTTAAATTGCTTTTTAAGTAATCTATTTTGAGCTTTCTACTGAACCAGTTTTACTAATAATAATTATTATTATTAATGAAAGCACTTCATTTGTAGGTGAGATGATTAAAAATAATCCCTTTTTAATATTTTAAAAATTGTTTTATGAAATTTCTTCATGATGGTGGCAATCGAGTTACTTTCACTGTCGAAGAGAGAAGAGGAAACAAAAGGAATTATCATTTCATGACAGATGTCATTTTTGTATTAGAATAATTACCGTATTTACTCGTGTATATGGCACACGCGTGTATAAGGCGCACACCTACTTTACAAGTAAAAAAGGCGATTTTTTAAAATCTCATGTACAACGTGCACCATAAATTTGATTCCCTAATGGAGAATGACCAAAAGAATTTCAGTAAAAAAAAAAAAGTAGAAACAAACATTACACCAGACCAGAAAACAAGACGAAAATGCATTTTTAGACTTCGGGTTGTAAGAGAATGACGGGAAATAGGAATGTGTGACGGTAAAGAGAATTGTTAATTAGCGTTTAGATAATGCCACTAGCTCTGTCGTATAAATAACCGCAAGGAGTGAAATAAATATGCAGTAATACTTCAATTAAGTAACATTTTCCGAGTTTTAATATTTTCTTTGAATAATTTCTTGTTTCATATGTATATCGTACGACTGCATCCAACAGCAAAAAAAAAAAAAAAATATTGTGTATAAGGCGCACCTAGGAGTTTTGTCCTAATTTTTTGAAAAAAAAAAAGTGCGCCTTATACACGAGTAAATACGGTATAATATATATATATATATATATATATTAAAATAAAGAACATATAATAACGTCACAATTTAAAATAACGCATTTTTATTCCTAAAGCGGTTACATTTCAATGCTTTTTTCATTCCATTGACACGGAGATTGCGGCGCTCATCTCAGAGGGCTTCAGTTGGTGTAAATGTTGTCACAGTAAAAATAAAATGTATCAATGCATTACAAGAAAAGTTGTAAATGGCAAACGTGACGTCAAGTATCTGATTATATTTATTAATAATCAATTGCTCGTTAAAATATTTTAAAAAATAGTGAATATGAAAAGTATGCATGTGAATTTTGCGACAGCAAAAAACGAGGTTATTTTTATATTTCATTGAAAACAAAAATTACACTTGTTTCACAGTGGCACAATTTTTGTTCATTTTTCATTGCGTAATACCAAAGATCAAAGCTTCAATTAATAACTTCATAATTTTATTATCTTAGATGCATATTACTGAAGACATATAGGAATTTTTTTTTTTTCTTCAGTAATTTGAAAAGGAAAAATTAATATATTTTTAAGAGTTAGTCTAACCAATATAATATTATTGTATTTATTTTTCCAATTATTCTTATAAATTCAAACAATCAGCTCTTTTAAATATTTTATTTGTTGTATTCGATGGGGCTCGTGCAATATGACAGAGGCAATTTAAAGTACATTAATGATAGATGTAAAAATAAAGTTAAAAAAAAAACTTTATTAACATTCAATATTTATCTTAACGCTTTATCTCCAAAACTATGAAATCATGAAAATTTCATCTTCTAAAACATTTTTCGTGCTTTGAAACTTCATAAAATTTACATAATCATTTAATAAATTTTAGAAGGATTTTGAAATTAAAGTTAATTGCATTTAAATTTATGGGGATTTTGTGCAATATTTATAATTGCAGTCAAGTACTTTATTTAAAATATTATTTTTAGTATTTTGTAGAATTAAGAAATGTGCAAATATAATCTTCTTACAATAAAAATATTGAAATATTTCCGAATTAAATCCCCTCTTCTTAATCTTTCAACAAAGCTGAAATGATGCAAAGGCAAAATCATAAAGATATTTTTGTATTGTGAAACCAATAATGCTTTCGGAATAAGGTAAAGTGATTTATCTGTAACTCATTCTAAACTGTATTACTACTTATTGAAGCACTAAGTGAATTTTATAATAAGTTGTTGTAATGGTATTTTAAAGTACCATCAGAGCATGAAAGGTTAAATGCTTGTGACTCAATAATACCAATTCGAAAAATATTCACTCAGATGTTAAAGTATATTACTTCAAGCACATAATAATTATTGACTTTATTATTAAGAACGTAATAATTATTGACTAAAAAGGTATTTTTATTTACATCTGCAATAAATAAAAAATTGCATAAATCCCATAAATATTATATTTCATTTATGAATTAATTTTAGCTTACGAAAATGAAACATTTAAAAAAATGGGGGTGGATACGAAAATCCCTTTAATTAAATCCATCGGATAACATAATGTAGTCCCAAGGAAAAAATCGAACGTGAGAATGCAGCACTAGTAAGTAGTCACTAGCGATAATTAATGATTAAAATAGAAACTGTTTAAAATAAATAAAATTATTTAAATAAAATTCTAAATTACAAAAATTTTAAAATTATGCAATTTTAAAAATTTGGTGAAGATTTTAATAAAATTTGAAATTTTTAAATAAATAATTAAAAAAAATGTTCAAAATAAATTTAAAAATATTGAAATTTCTCAAGAATTTAGCGATTGTTTAAGCAAAATTAAAAATTTTCTCAAAACAAAAATTAAACGAAATTAAAAAAAAATTAGCAAAAATTTAATGTTTTGAAATTTTTCAAATAAATAAATAATTGATAAAATATTTTTCAAGAACTTTTACATTTAAAATAGCAAAATAATAGTTAAAAAAATTAGAAAAAATCCGTAAAACGGAATTTTATAATAAAATCTATTCCGGAAGAAAAATTTCAAAATTCGACGCCTAGTTTCGAATCATGAACCTTTTAACCAGCAATCAAATGCAATATTATCAAGCCAACTAACCTGCACGGAGAAAAAAAATAAAAAAAAAAACGAATTAAGGTTTGGTATGAAAATTAAATCTCAAAAAATGGCCAGATCTCATTAAATTCATTCATTCATTTAATTAAAATAAGACTTTTAAAAATAAACTTTTTTTGTGTCGTGTGATTGAAGGTATTCGGCAGTAAGTATCCAAAATTTCGAGTCTCTAACTTTTGCAGTTTTGAAGAATGAACTCTGTGTCACAAACAGACAACTGAGACGAAAATAATTTCACCAGAAGAACAAAATCTTAAAAGACATGGTGAACTATTTCTAGTACCCAATTATTTAAATTTATGCAAAGATTTATTTAAAAGTAATGCTCAAAAGAAATCAAAACCCCAGAATTTTTTTTTTTTCTAGAATTTTAATTAAAGAAATTTTTTTTCCTACCTGTGTCGAATTTATACAGATAAGAAATACAAGCATAAATATTTATATCTTGAAAAAGATAGTATGTTTGTGCAGATAGTATGAAAAGTATCACATGTTCGAAGACTAGAAATGACAATAGGAGAAGAAACCTTCAGTGTTATGTGAAAGAGATTCCTGCCTGCCTCCCTATTTTCGAACAGAATTGAATTGAAAATGCAAACCTGCCAAACTACTGACTTCATTAAAAGTAAAAAGAAGTATGAAAGAAAGAAAGTATCGTGAACGTGATTTATATTACAGTAAGTTTTAGATTTTTTTAATGTTTACATTCGAAAAATGATTACGAGGTTACATTAGTCTGGTGAAGACATTCGAAAACTAATGAACCTATAGGAGCGATATTTACAATGATGTTGCTTGCATTTTAATATTTTTTTTATATATATACACACTTTATGACCAAAAGTGACCGGTCACTTGCGGTTCAAGAGATTTTGTTAAACATCTAGAAATGTACTTGGAGAATTATACTGAAACACCAGGTGTGTAAACAGAATAGTACAGATCATATATTTCCACGAAGATTTTTCCCAAAAACCCCGTAGGGGATCGTCAGCAAATATCTGTCATATATATACCGTCAGAAAAGAACGAATATCTTTTGGATAACCCTGTCAATTATAGATAATGTAAAAAAGCTTTCAAAATGTAGATTGTAATTAAATGGATAATTGTAATATTATTTTTTTTTATGAGGCTAGCATGTATACTCGTAGAGAAATTAAGGTTACCTTAAAAAGCCCAATTTTTGCAAAGTTTTATTTTTATAATTTGTAGAATTCTTAATGTAAAAAAATGGTTTTTTTTCAAACACAATGACAAATGACATTATACATAATACCATATAATCAGAATTAAACTGGTCGGATGTGGCAGTTCCAAAACTTTCTTTTATCTCATATATGTTCATACTTCAAAATTAGCTATCACAGTGTCAAAATTAAATGACAATCAATGTCTATCATGGGGATTCTAATAAAATGAAATTCTGCCCTTGAAATATGACTATCGATAAAATAGCGTAAATCATGTAAAATGCAGCATAGCAGCGCTACTTGTTGGATGAATTACACCGAAACTTAATTTGAAACAACTTAAGTCAACACATAACTGAATGTAAAGTTTAATGAAAATCCATGCATTAGTTCTTGAAATAGAACTACTGCGGAAATCGTGAAAAATACAGTATAGCAACACCATCTGTTGGGCGATTTACACCAAAATTTAAACAACACCAAGTCATATTACGGATTAGTTGAATCTGACGTTTTATTCAAATCCGTGCGTTAATTCTAGAGATAGAACTGTTGTGGGAATCGCGGAAATGCTGGCATTGCAGCGCCATCTGTTGAGCAATTTACACCAAAAGCTAATCAGCACCAATTAATATCTGGGATTAACTTAATATAATTTTTTATTAAATTTTGCATATTAGTTTTTGGATAGAGCGATAACAAAATTTGTGTCATATACAGATCAAGGTCACAGACTCACAGACAATTTGTAAAAATAGGTTTTTTGGTACCTCTGACTTCTAAAAAGTGTTGAGTTCTGTAATTTGTAAATTCCTTTGAAAACCAGAAGTTAAAATTTTTACGAAACTAACACTTTCTTCTTGTAAAGATAGAAGAAAGTAAAAATAATAAAAAATGTATAGGAAAATGATCAGGTTTACTAAATGTTTCACAGCACATGCTCTAATGCAGTCGAAATACAATTTGCATAATGTCTTCGCTAAATGTATAGAGTAACTTTTGTGAAACTTTTAAAAACATAGCTTGAAATTTTTGAAAATTATCGTCGGTAGAATAAGCTTAAAATCCATTACTTACAAAATAAAGCAAAAAGATAAGTGTGCAGCATTAATGTTGTAATTATAGCAACAGTTTCGTCTCACTATTTTTAAAAATTAAACTTCCAGAGACTACTTGATTTATTACTTCACCTGTAATAATTAATATTACAAATAATTAAAGAAATGATACTTTAAGTTGGATATTTTAAATAAAATATTTTTAAAATAAAACTGTAGAACTATTGTTTGAGGCCACTGATTCAAAGATTTATTGATTTCATGATTAAAGCTTTCGTTAACATAGCATTTTTTTATGTAAAAGATTAATTAGAAATTATGTAAAATAGAAGGCAGATTTTAAACAACTTCTCTAACTTTATTGTTTTTATTGAAATGGAGAGGGATAAAGTTCTGCGAGCCTCTCTTTAACTGTGCCCTTAAGCAATATTTCCAGCTTATGTTAATTTGATTACCAGATCAACAAACAAGAAATAAATAAATGAGTAAGTATAATTCCAGGTCGTACAAAAAAAATCTATATATTTAAAAGACCTGGCTGTTTTTTTAGTCATCAGCCCAGAATTTTCTACTCAACCGATAATTATTTTTTTAAATGAAAGCTATTTATTTGTAGTTGTGCCCATTTTAGCTATTTTTTAATTTATTTTCATTTTTATATTTTATTTTTAATTTTAAATGCTTTTTACGATATTTCTTTAAAATAGTGCAAACTCAGTTTAGCTTTTCTCTCGATTATAAAAATTTATTTTCCATTATCACTTTCCACCAGTCAGAAGCTTTATTTCATCAGTGAACATGTCCTCGCAATTAAAAGAAAAAAGTTAATTGTTTTCGTAAAATTTAACCACAATAAAATGATTGCGTATAATTATGCACTAATTGAGGTAAAAAAAATATTTACTGAGAAATAATATTAATAATGTAAATAAAATAACAGAAAATAATTTATGATAAAAATTAATGTCTAAAGAAAAATAAGAAAAATTTCAAATGAGGAAAATGATGTCATTCAGCAACCAGATAAATGGGAATTACAATATTATTACGGATGCCTTTTTCACATTACTAATAACAGTAACTTTTGAAAAAAAATGAAGAGAAAATGACGTCACTATTTAAAACATCGCATTTTTACTCATAACGATATTACATTTCAATGTTTCTTTTCATTATGGACACTGAGATTGAGATTTTACTTTCAGATGTCTTCAGTTAGTAAAAATAATGTCATAGTAAAAATGAAATTAGTTTTTTTTTTTTTTTTTTTTTTTTTAATAAAACTATTTTTCTGTGAGTGCATATAAAATAAAATTTCTGGATTTCGCCGGCACTCAGATTACAATTTTAACTGAAGATGTGCGAATATTTGCATGCAAAATTGTAACTGGCAAACTTGACATTAAATTTGGAAATATATTTATTATATATTGATTCAATAATGTAATTACTTTTGCTTTTTTTTAAAACCAAATCGATCGGGTTTTTTAAACATTTCATTCATCGAATTCGACGGGGTTCCACTCGTTTTATTGTTAAAATGCATTTCCTTTTTCTCAGAGTCTATAAAAAAGCGTTTAAACTAAAGAAAAAATGCGTTTTTGATGAATCTAGTTTAGTTTAATATGTCTTTCAAAACAACTTATCTTTTAATGAATAAATTCAAATTGTTAATTTATAAATTATTAAATTTTTACTTAAATGGTCACATCAATAAAATTAATTTTAAAATAATTATAAAGGGAAGTTAATTATTTTAATCAAATTAAAAATATTTTAATCAAATTATTCAAATAAAATTCTAAATTCCCAATTTTTCGAAAATTCGAAAAAAAAATAGCGGATATAAATAAAATTTTAAATTTCTAAAAACGAAAAAAATTGTTAAAACAAAATTAAAAATGCTGAATTATTAATAAATAGCAATAGTTTTCAAATTAGAAAGAAAATTGAATTAAAAAAAAAGTGTGTCAGTGATTAAAAAAAAAAAAAAAATAATATAAAACCTTAAATAAATTGAAAAAAAAAAAGAATAATAAAAATATTTTAAATAAATCTATCTTAGTATGAAAATTTCAAATTTCTGCACCAGGTTCGAACTAAAAATCTTCTGTTTACTAGCGAGATGATTCACCTCCAAATTATGATGTCTATATGATAAACACTGAAATTAAAGTTCTCTTTTAAAATTTAAATTGCAAAAATAAACAGACGATTAAAAAAAATCAATTAAAATAGACTTTTTCAAAATATTATTATTTGTTGTGAGACATGAAGCATTCAGCTGTAAATACACAAAATTTGAAGTCCCTGACTTATATAGTTTTTGTGTACGGACTTTGACTGACAGACAAACAGAAGAGCGAAACAAATAGGTTTTATTAGAGGAACTAAAAATAAAATATTAAAATTTTATCAATTATATTAAAATAACTTAAAAGCAGCTGTTTGCAAAAGTTTTGGTGTTATATTTTGTAAGTGTAATTTAAAAATTAGATTATTTAGATTTTCAATTTAGTCAAAATATTTTCTGCATTATGAACATTGCTGAAATCTCATTTTTATCAATATCTACATAGGTTATCAAGCGTTCCTGTAATGAACACCCTTCTTAAAACCTTAAAAATGAACGAAATTTTATAAATGGGTATTAGTATATGAAATTCAAAGTTTTCTACTACTAACAACACAAAAAACTAGAAATTTTGCAAGAAAATATAAACTTATTAAATGAAGCTTAGCATGTTCATTAAGATTTTCACTGAAGCAAGGGTGTAATCGAGGATATATGGAAGTATGCGTCGTATAACCTCTGAATTTTTTTGAGAAGCTTCTCTGTTTCTCAAATAAAATACTGGCGTGTACTGTCTCCAGGAACGTCCGTGACTCTAGTACAGCTGCTTGGCGTATACTTTGATTTTTTTTTTTTTTTTTTTTTTTTTTTTTTACGATTACAACACTGAATGAAAGACAGTGGAACTTCGAAACAATGAGGTTAGTGATGTTCCTTTTTAAATTCTGTAACTCCATTCGGGGCTTGGTGATTGATGGTTAGAAATACTTTTTAAATTATCTTTTTTTAATAACTCCATAGGCTCGAATAAACACTTAAATATTTAACACATTGCGTGCGGGAGAAATTTGCCGCCGACGTATGCTCGTAGCAGATAAATCCCGGTAGGCGGCAGCACAGACAATCACCTCATCGAGTTAACTGGTAAAAATCTAGGATCACTTAAATCTCGATTCGTGTATTAAAACGTAATCGGTCTGCCAAGTCCTGTCTTGGTGAAAAAGACCTAAAAACCCGATTTTAGTGGTTGACTTGTAGGCTTACCATTCCATTTCTGCACCCAAAAGTATGAAAACATGGAGCTGAGAGCAGGAAGACAATGATAAACGTGTGAGTCAATCGCTAAAATCGGATTTTTAAGTGTTTTCCACTAAAGTATGATTTGGCAGACCGATTGCGTTTTAATACGCGATTCGATATTAAAATAATCCTAAATTTTCATCCGTGAACTCAATGAGGTGATTGTCTGTGCTACTGCTTCCTAATCTAAGATTTTTTTTTTTTTTTTTTTTTTTTTTTTTTTGTGAATTTTGTGTAAATTTAGTCATTCAGTAAAAGAGCAATAAATAAAAAAGTATTGCGTTTTTTTTTTTTTTTTTTTTTTTTTTTTTTTAACGAAACTTTATTTTACACTGGGATATATGTACTATATTTTTTTTCCGGGAGGAGGGGGGGCGGAATTCGTAAAAATAAAATAGTGAAATAAAAGCGAAAGGAAATTAGACAATTTTCAGTTTTACTATTTATTCAAATATATTTTTACATGACAAAAATAAAAATAGCAATTATAAGACTTTAATAATTATTCACGATTTAGAATCATTTAAAATATTTTCCTTTGTGTGTGTCTGCCTGGTATATGCACATTTTACACAAAGGTCTTAACTTAAGTTCCTAATCCACTATTTCGTAATTACTTTCGGTTTACTACACTTTTGAAAAATATCTGTTCGTGTTTATTTTTTTTCGTTAATTAGGGGGGCAGACGTAGTACGTTATGCCAATCAATTCTTTCTGGATGTTGATAACAGACTAGCAATTGTAATCCTTCACACTTCCTCTACCCTCCTAGAAATATCTCTCGAGTTCAATGCGCCTAGCCAATTCGTTTGGTCTTACTTCTGCTTTCATCTTTAAATGTGTTCTTGTGAACACTTCACCTTGACGAAATCAGTATGCTGCCTCTCTAAGATTGTCAAAAACGTTTCTGTGGCTTTTAAAGATTATTTGCGTAATATACAAGAACTTTCAGATGAAGAGACTTTTAGCAGTACATCTGATATCGATTAATCCGAGTTCATATAACTTGCTGATCATGAAACGGATTTAGAAATTGATAGAGACATTCTAGCAAATCCACAAACTTTTCTTCTTTTTCAGTTCCTTATCTAATTTCTTCTCTTAATTTCTTTTTAATATGGTTCCTGATCAGATTAAAAATAAAACTAGAAAATGTACAGTGGCTCACAAAAGTGTTCGTACACTTAGGAATTTCAATGAAATAGTGCCCTATCCATTAATTAAAATTAATATTTTAGAATCGGTATTTAAGAGTAAGATCTATTACTCATTCTTAACAAAATTACATAAAATATTTTAAAAACATAGCAAAACTTTATTTTTTAAAAATCATTAATCAAAAAATAGCAAAAAAGTTACCTCACAAAAGTCTTCGTACACTTTTAAAAAATCTCTGTATATTTGTAAATATTGTAATATTTCGCTAAAGTTGTACTTAATAGGATATTATTTAGCACCCACAACAGTTTTTTAAACACCTGGGAATAGATTTAATTAGTATTTTTGTAATTTCTGCATGAAAGTTGATTCCTTCGTAGAACATTGCTGTTTTTACTTCGCTTTTCGTTTCAATGCTGTGTTTTCGTATTCTAACTTCCAGTTATCTCCAAATATGTTTTACTGGGTTTAAATTCAGCAATTGAGGTGATATTTTCAGAACTTGCGGACAATTATAAAGACGCCAGAGGCGAACGTTGAGAGCCATGTGCCTTGTATCATTACCCTGATAAAAAACAAAGTTGTTTCTGTTACCCATATTTTGGGATGATAATTTTAAATAGCCTTTTAAAATATTTGAACAAAAATCGTGATTTATTAGGCTGTCAGTGTATACCAAATTACCTAATCCTTATGCTGCTATGCACCCTCATACAAGGACAACTCCACTGCCATGCTTAACTGTTGCAACTAAGTTCTTTGAATTAAATTCTTAATTTTTTTTTCTCCATCCTATTATGCACTCATTGGAGCTAAGAATAGCATACTAATTTTCATCTGTAAATAAAACATTATTCCAATACGATTCGGGTTTATTTATAATTGATTTTGTTAAAGAAAGCCTAAGCTTTCTGTTTTTTTGCCCTAACAAACATTTTTCTACGGGCAGAATGCCTATATAATGCAGCTGGGCTTACTACTCGTTGAACAGTTTCAGGTGAAAATGAAGTAGAAACTGTTTCATTAAATTCTGTAGCAACTTTTATAGCACTTAAACGCAGATTTTTTACGACTTTTCTAATTGTAAGTATTTGATCACATTGCGTTAACTTAGATCGACGACCTTTCCATACCTAGTTTTCAAACCAATTTTTTTCTATAAAGCCTTTTATCGCATACCTCACCGTAGAATGAAATAAATTAACTAGTTTTTCAATAATTTGAATTGATTTACTATTATTATAAAACTAATTAACTAATTTCGAACACTATTAGTCGTGACATTACATTACAAACCATATTTTAATTAATAAATAGAATATTACAGACTAATTCTGCAAAATATAAAGCCAAGCGACTTTTTAAATGTCAGCACAATGCAAAAATAAAAATAAAGCGACAAACAATATTTTTAACAATGAATTTACCCGAAAATGTTTCTGTGTACGAAGACTTTTGTGGCGTTTTCTTTCTGTGGCATCTTTTGTTTTTATTTTTAGATTTAAAAAAAATCCCTTAATGTTAAACAAAAATGTTGTGTGTTATTTAGAATAACTTGGAGATAATATAAAAAATTTCTGGGCTTCATATACGAATTTAATTTCAGAGAAATTTCTTTTTAATACAAATTTTTGAAGTGTACGAACACTTTTGTGAGCCACTGTATCTAAAAATTTGAAAGAAGATGGAAAAGTGAGCTAGTGTACTCCCTGCAATGTCCCTCCAAAATTGCACTGTAAATTGTGCAAGAAACGTATATACTTACAATGACCGGTATTTATTCTATTCCTTTTTCCAACACAAGTCTACAAAAAACGTACTTTTACGTGACCTTTGTTCAAAACGATAAACCGCAAAAAACGCAAAAGTGCACTTCCTGCGTACAATTATGCATAATTAATAATTTCCTTGCTCTCCTTTTAACTTCGCAAGAAAAGGAGAGGAAGAGAAGTAGCCACACAGTGGACTGTTGAATAGTTGTTAATGTTAACTTTTTCTTACTGCAAACTACTATAATTATTAGAGAGACATAGTTAGCTAACAAGATTGATAATAACAGAGCGGCTGTGACGAGTTAAAAGTTGCGAACAGCAGCAATGTATTTTCTAGGCTGTACTACGACTTTTTAAAGACATTATTAGTAAAGATTGATTAATGGTAAAGTGAACAAACTACGCATATTTGTTCGAGTTAATTTTTATCCAAAACACACTATAGAATATTAATCTTCAAATAAAACAATAAGAAAAATGTTTTTCAAGACCTTGAAGGGGGATAACAGGCATAAGTGAATTTTAAGTAAACCGATCAGAAGGTTGTAGGTAATTAGAATAACCTCTTCACTTTTTGACCTCTTTATAGTTAAGAATGTTCAGAAAAATAACACTGGTATATGTGAATACTATTTTTAGACAGCATAATTGGTGTAAGATGTTTTATTCATTTATTTAAACTGCATAATTATTCTAGAAAACCTATACTATGGTTAAAATTTTAACAGCTTAATCCATCAACACACAGTAAAACTTGTGAAACGGAACCTGTCTACAATGGAATCCTGATTTAAACTTAAAGCATTGTAAAACTATTATATGGCCTTGCGAGAGAAGCTTAATTTTTGTACCTACTAATACCAAAATTTGTCTAAAACGAAATTATCTTCAATGCTTCGTGATTTAAACTTACACGGAGAGGACCCGAGGTCAAGGACATAGAATGCAGCGCCTTTTTGTACATTGATAGATTATAGTCAATCGATAAACATATGGCAAGGATAAAATGCAATAAGTAGGAGGGGGGGGGGGTTAAAAAAAGGTCCAGTAATATACATTTTTGATGTTTTAATACAAAATCGAATAAATTACCAACATTTCCGAGCGATCGGATGATACAGTTGGCTGAGCTCTAGATTGATTATCATTTAGTCTTGAAAGTCCCGAGACTTGGGGGTAGAATGAAGAGGGCACTTCATACAGACTTAGCTCAAAAATTGCCCTTGTTTGATTATGATACATAATTTTTCTTTGTGAACAACGTATTTTAATCAACATTAAAACACTGAAAAATTTTCAAAATGAAATACAAATATGCACACTATTTTGCAAAAATTCAACTTTAAATCTATGCAATAGTATTCAATAGGGCGGGCTAAAAAAACTTTTTTCGATTCTCAATGATGAGTATTACAGAAAATTTGCCACAAATGGTTCACACACACACACACACACACACACACACACACAAAAAAAAAAAAAACATTTTTTGGACGATTCTTTTATTTGCTGCACATAGCTTGAAGTTTTGCTCAAACGGTGATTTTTGGACTTTTTTAGCAAAAATTTTAAATGTATAAAATTAAATTTATTTTAGCTGAATTTACTTGAAATGTCATGTTTATTGTACAAAATGTTTAAAGCAGCCCTAATTATACATTATTTAATAATTGTGTATTTTGAATTAGGCGATTTTTATAGCTTTTTTCACATTTAAGTGTATAAAAATTGTAAGTACAGCAGAATCCCTTTAATTCGGATCCCGTTAATACGGATCTCCGGATAATCCGGATCGTTCTGGTCGATTTTTTTTTTTTTTTTTTTTTTTTTTTTTCAAGTTTGAAAAGAGATCGGCAAATTTCTATAACATTAATTGCCGAAAAGTCGGTGAAAGCTTACTTTGGAGACACGAAATGTTTTGGTTTCTGTCTGTCTGTTCCTCGATAACTGCCGCAAAAAAACACCGGATTAACTTGAAATTAAGTGGGTATGTTCTTGAGATATCTGGATTTAGCTGTATAGTTTTTTGTTCTATTTGATTCATTTGTTCGGAAAATATAGGACATTTAATTTTGCACCATAATGCTTTTCTATGGCAATTCAGACGTTTTTAAAATTTTCATTTGTTGAAAGAAAATGGTTCACTTGCTCAATAGCATTAAATGATAAATTGGATACTGAAATTTACGAATAAGAGGCTGAAATTATTCAAATTATTTTGAAATTTTGTCTATACATTTGTCAGATTTTTTTTTATTATTACTGTAATTTTTGGATAATTTTTATAAACGTGTTCCAATAATATAAAACAATTTGTTTTAGAGATTTACTTATTTCAAATGTATTTATTCCATTTTTTCTTTTACTTTTTATAGTTGCCTAGCAACCTTTTGAACTTCATATTGGAAAGAAAATGGAAATTTTCAAGTATCTTTTAATAATAAAAGATAAAGGAAGATGGATTTTAGGGCACGAAAACAAGCGATTTTGACATAATATACCGAAAATAAAACTAATGCACTTTGACGCTTAAATTAAATGGTCTTGAATTGTGATATTAATCCTTATTTATTTACAAAAATTTATTATCAAAATTTTAAAATTTGTCGGATGCGCGTTAAAATAAAGATTTTTTTAAATATTGAAAATAATGATAAACTTGTTGTTAAGCAAGTGGTTGGATAGTAAATTTTAATAATATGTCCCACATAGATATAAATGCCATTAATTTGCATCGCATAGATGTCGATGTCAAAATGACATCAAGATTAGCGGGAAATAAGTGTCTTTATTGGGTGATTTTAGCGAGGTAAAGTTATCAAAAAAATTTGGATTTATATTTAGATAAAATCTTAGATCTAAATATTACAGAAACGTAATAAAAGTGAAATTTTTGAGAAACAAAAATTGTAAAAACATTAGAATTCTAAATTAGATAACTCCTTTGCATAAATTTTTATATCTCCTTTTCTATAAATTATTTATATATCAAATACAGGTTTTTGTGATTAGTAGGCAAAATAAAAAATAAAAAAATCAATACTGCCGCAACATTCAATAGAAAATTACGAATGTAAATTTAATGAGTCAACGAAGGGTTCAGGAGGGCAGACCCCTCCTGAAGAAATGTACTTTGTTGTCTAAAAAATTTTAATAATATGCATTTCATAAAATTTTAGAATATCGTTCCATAAAAACGGGATCAAATTAATGCATCAAATTTCTGAAAACTTCGTATTTTTAAATGCGTTCGTATATAAATACGTAGCACTTATAGTCGTGTCTGGTCTGTTCGAGTGTCTGTCTGTCCGCACATAACTATGAAAATAGTACCCAACCAAATGGTTTGAAATTTAAAATACATAATTGTTGCATAATTTTGTCGTGTCATTGCAAATTTTAAGAGCATCGGATGTATAGTTTAATTATAAGGACAGTCAAAAATATTTCGTTACATAACGCCAATGGGAAAAATACCTTCAAATGCATTTTAAACATGTTACAATTTTCGTACATTTTGAAATTGATATGCATCTATGAAGTACATTAAAATAAATATACTGTACAATGTGCGGTGCAAAGGATATTTGTACTTAAATTACAGGGCCACACAAAAGTATTTCATTGCATAATGGTATACGAGGAAACATTGTTTCAGGAGTATTTTAATTATATTGAATTATTTAACATTTTATTAAATTGCTATACGTTGATGAGGTCAACTAACTACAAGTTACTTTCTACATAACAGAAAACACATAGTATTTATAGGGACACTCAAAAGATTTCAGATGCGATACTGCAATGAAGTAGTGTATATAATCGATGACTGCTGATGGTTCATTTTTGTTTTGATATGAGCTTTTAACTAAAATTTTGCATGTAACATTTTATGTAAAATGTTATAATTCACATACAGGGTTATACAAAAGAATTTCTAAGCGATATTGAGTATAAACGGAAATAGCTTAAACACTTTTTTTTCCTTTTAAATATACATTTTCGTGTTGAACTACATTTAGTACACTAAGATATCTTTGTGCAATATAGATAAAATAATATACAAGGCCACGCAAAGAATTGGATACAAGGCCTTCTATGGATGATAATCGCTGAAACAATGATCTCAGTAGATTTAAGTGTGTATAAGTCTTAATTAAATTACAGATTATAATTAAATAACAGCCAATTAGTATCGTGCAAATAAAAAGTGGGTAAAATACAGGGTTGTATTACAGTATTCAAGTATGATTCAATTTATAATTTCTTGAAAGTGAAATTTAAATCTGTCATGCGTTTTTAAAGCATTACAAGAAGTTAAAATTAGTTTGTGAATTATGATTGTCTGTCCATCTGGTCGTCTGTCTGTCTTTCCGAATTTGCTTTAATATCGTTGGATTGATCTGTGATTGATATATTTTATTGAGATTTACTATGCCCTGTTCGTTATCTATATTAATAAAATAACAAATTGCTCTGTGTGTGTGCGTGTGTGCGTGTGTGTCTGCGATAGTTAGCGAAAACTACGGTACGTACGAAGCTCAAAATTTTTCTAAGAGTAGCTCAATATCTCTCCTGATGCACCTGATGCTCAGAATTTCAAAATTCTATTTATTAACTGAGTAATTAATTAAATTCCAAACCTCACTCTCATAAAAAATCGCTTTTTTTAGCTTTTTTTCCTTTTCATTCTCTTATGGTTGGTTGGTTGCATAAAATTTTCGCAGAAATAATTTTAAAAACTGAGACTGACCTTTAAAATTCATAGACTGGTAAACTGTCAGTTTAAATAAGGATTTTTTTTTTTTTTTTTTTTTTTTTTTAAATCACAGCTGCTGTACGCCATGGAGGAAAAAGATAGGTGGTGGCGAAGTAAACTGAAAAAAAGGAAGGTTTGAGGAAACCATTTATCGCTGAAATTTTAATGTCTCAAAATAAAGCACGAGGAAGGAATTTTGTATTAATAAGACGGATTGGAAGAAATTAATTACAGCTGAAGCATATTTTACGAAGAAATCGTAATTTTTTTAAATGTTTTTTTTCTATTATATTATTTATTAAAATAAATGTTTGCTTTTAAAATAATTGAAATTGGAAAATTAAAAATAATTAAATGTGAAAAGAAAATTAAATAAAATATTGAAAACATATGATTTGAAGTAAAAAATTGTATTACTAAAAGTTTTCTCTTTTTTTTCAGAAATTTTTAATACTTTATAACGTAGATGAAAAATGTTTATGATTTAACAACATATTTATAATTCCATGTCAATATATAAAATATAGTGATGAAAAGATTCTTTTAAAATCATGCATAAACACTTAAATAATAATCCTTATATATATTATAAATGTGAAAGTGTGTCCGAAAAATTGGAATGAACTTGGCTTCAAAACGGATGGATTAATGTCTTTAAATCTTTGCATATATATAGATTATAGGAGTGGAATGAACATAGGCTAATTTTTATTTATTTTATTCAAATATTTTCCTTAATAATGCAAAATTTAATTATTTTTCATACAAAATCAATAGGCATTTTTCAGATAAAATTTAACCATTTTCCTTTCCTGTTGCCAAGAAAATAAAAAATTGGAATAATAATTTTTCAGCGGCAATGAATTTTTAATAAAAAACTTCCACGTGAAAAATTATAATAAAATAATTTAAAAGAAAATAAATATGACGTCATGTTTGAAATAAAAATAAAAGGTGTGTTTTTTTAATGTATTTAACAAGGATATTTGTTTAGTTAATGGGAATTTTTGTGTAAAATATGGCGACATAAATTAAAAGTAAAAAGAATGAAAAAGAATTATATTTTTAATAAAATAGTTCACTTATGAAAATGTGACGTCATAGTTGAAATAAAACAGGTACTTTATAGCAGTCGTTAAAAATACAAGGGGTGTGAATATCAGTAGCTAATGAAGCGAGATAAATAATGACGTCATATTTAAAATGAATCAGAAAAAATTTTTACTTATACTAATTAATAAGTTATAAGTTACATACAAATGAATATTTTCATTCAAAACTGATAATTATCAATGGAAGAAATTTTTTGTGGGGAAAAGGCGGAAAATAAAACTACTTATTAATATATTTTTGGCTCGATTTTTTAACACTTTCGAACAAAGTTGAAAAGTTATTATGCTTTCGGTTTGTCTGTCTGTCTGGTCGCTTTCTAACTTTCGTAAATATTCTCCGATTTCCATGAAATTTTTGGACGTTATTAACGTTTACCTAGCACGAATACCTATTGAAAATGGAGTTTCTACCATAATCAGTTTATTTACAGGGATAGTCAAAAAATTTCCTTACATTGCGGCATTATGGGGAAAAATCGTTTTAATTAAATTTAACGATGTTACACCCTGTGAAACATTCAAATTTATATGCATTTACAAAGTGCACTAAAATATGCATTTTGTAAAGTATGTAGTGAAAAAGACACTTATTATTCATTTACAGGGTCACACAGAAAAATTCCATTGCATAAGAATAAAGGGGGGAACAGTTTCCGACATATTTTAATTTATGGTAAACGATTTCGTGTATAATCAAATTGATAAACGTTGCTGAGGCTTAATGTGAGTTATTTCATGCATAATACGAAGTGCATAGCATTTACAGGGCACACAAAAGATTTCAAATAGTATATATTCTATCCGAAGTACTGTATATGATGGATGATGACTGTTGCATGGATGAAATGCATTTTGAATTATGATATGTGCTTTTAAGTTTCGCTAAATGTATGCATATTAAATGGTGAGTATAAATGGTAATAATTTAAATAGTTAAATTTAGATATACAGGGTTACACAAAAGATCTTGGAAAGGTTACTGAATATGAGCGTAATTTACTCAAAGGTGGTTTTTAAATAAAATATGCATTTTTATTTTGAACTGCATTTTGTAAACTAAGAAATGTTTGTAATACATATATAAAATGATATACAGGGTCCCGCAAAGAACTGGATACAAGGTTGTCTTCGGATGATAATTTCTGAAAATGTAATTTAGGTAGTAATAAGAAACATTTTTGTTTGAATTAAATTTTAGAAAGATACTTTCGTGTATTAAAGGCACTTGGAAAACTACAGGGCTGAACAGAAGTATTCAAGAATGTTTCTATCTATTAGTATTAATCGCTGAAAGGAAAATTTTAACCAGCAAAAAAATTAGCAAATAGGTATTATCAGAAGTTTTTTACCATAATTAGCGATAAAAAGTTAATTACACATGCTTTTCATCATCGAAATTTTTTGCTTGATTGATCAATTATTTCTTCTTTAAATGTTATGAGAACGAAGTCACGGATAACTGCTAGTATTAATCTAAAATCTAGATTTCAGAGTGCAGACGATTTTAAGACATTAACGGAAGAATGTTGATTTTTCAAGCAAAGTCTTAAATGATGCTTCTATATTGATATTTCAATGTCATATGATAAAAGTAATCAAATAATTCTTGCCTATGATTGATCTAATTGTATCTTTCATGCATTCTGATAGTGTATTACAGGCAATAATGGCACAAAACGTTATTTTTTAAACGAAATTTTAGTTATCTCTTCAATAACAGTTTAAAAGGTAAAAAACAAAAACAAAGAAATACTAGTTTAAACCAGTTTGAATTGATGGGAGTTTCAAAGCACATGGTTTTGTTGGTGCTTATTTGGACTTAATGACGCGGATTTTAGAGTTAAATTTTTTGCGTCACCCCAGGACAGTATACTGCCACTCTATTAATTTCTTTTTACTATATGGCTGTACGCACATTTTTGGCATTTCGAACATTAGAATGTATGAGTCAGCTGTGTTGCAGTAAAAAACATTACACAACACTTTTCTATGAGTTTATTTTTTCAATCATTGATTAAATTTAAATGTGTTCCATTCCATTTAAAATTTTAATATGGCTTTAATTTTTTTTAAACAAAAATAAAATAGCTGTTTGGCGTACAATTTTTTGTATCCGCAAACGATTCATTCACCATAATAAATTATCAAATAGCTAAGTAAATTATCTATCAGAAATAGCCATTTTCATCCAATGAAACCCTCTGAGATGAGAGTCTTAATTCCAGTATCAAGGCAATAAAAAACTAAATATTGAAATTTAAGAGTAATTATGATTTATTTAAAATCCTGACGTTACTTTCTGTTCAAAAATTTTAAGAGTCGTGATTAATGGTAATGCGAAAATGGCATGGATCCGTAATGCTTTGGTTAGTTTCCAACGTTTCCCTTTTGCTTCCAAAATAAAAGTAATCAGATTGCCGTCAATAAGAAGAAATTTCACAAAACAACTTTTAAAGTAAAAATACTAGCGGCCTTCGCCCGCTACGCTGGTCGGTTTATCTAACGAAAACTTCAAGAACACGAAATATATCTGTGAATTGGGTGATGACTTTTAAAGTAAAAAATTTTTAAAAGCAGAAATAATACTCAAAAGTAATTCCTTTGTTTGACTCGAAAAAGTTATGCAACAATTATATATTTTATTATAATTAATATAAAGTGGAATTACGTATTTTTTTAAAATAGTGCGCACGAGCACATATACAAATAAAGTGCTTTGGTTTAGAAACAGAGTTTACAAAGTCGATTGAGTAGAAATCTCTGGCCAGATGATTTAAAAACGGCCTGATCTTTTAAATATATAGATATGGTACTTACGTATTAACGCCACCGCAGCTACAGATTTGGCGGTTTTTAAGTACCGCCAATGTACACCTAAAATTTTTGCGAGAAATCATAAAATAAAACACTTTATTTAAAATCAAAACACTTTCAAAATTCAAAACACTTTGTTGAAAAACAAAGTAGCCAATCGGATTTCGGTGGAAAATGGGCCGATATATAACATAGATTCAAAACAGTTCCTTTTTGTCAAATTCCATATACGCATTTTAGCATCAAAAATCAGCAAACAACAAGGCAAAAAGGCAACTGCGTGTGCATGCGAACAAGATAGCGCATTAGCGCAACTTCTGCGTTATGCGCTACTACATAAGTACCATAGATATTTGATATCAATAAGAAGTGTATTTTATATATTCCACTTGCAAAATTCATATCGTTTATCCAATTGTAATTTTGTGTTTTCACTAACTCGACGAAAGTGGAAACACATAATAAAAAAATTTTCCTAAGTTGGTTACAAGTAGTTTATTATTATTATTATTTGAACTGTCATTTAGAAAAGCACTGTAAAATTAAAGTCGAAGGAATTAGTCTTTTTATTCACTTAATTGAACGTAAATATATTTACGATATCCTTTTTAATATATACCGTTAGTTCAAAACAAACTGTCACTAAAAAAGAAAATTACAAATTGAAGAATTTCATGAAATTAAAAATACATCATTTAATTTAGAGATTGAAGATGATTTTACAAGAAAGTTGCTCAAAAGAATCTTGAAAGGATGGACTTTGATATTGAAAAAGAAAACTAAACTCCAATATTTTGCTCTGTTGTCAAACATTTCGATGACAAGAAAAGAGTACATATCTCTGTGGAATGTAGGAAGTCATTAATTAAAACTTTGGAGCTTCAGGAAAAGATCGTGCTAGCAAGCACTAAAATATTAATTAAAAGAAACTGACATATCCTTAAAATCATGAAGTTTCAACTGTAACCACTTTTGCAGGGATATCGATTACTACCGGAGAAAAATTTCCACCAGTAAATTTAAATAAAATATTTCTCCTTATTCTAGACACTTTATTAGTGCAAAATTAATAAAAAATAATAGTAAAATATGTACTGGTGAAATTTATTTCGTTCGTAGTTAGGTTCCGTGTTTTTTCCACCTTGTGATAATCGAGAAAACCTTATGTCAGCGTCAGTTAAAAAGATAATACCTGGGAAAACTAAAACCAGAAAAAAAAAAATACTATATTTGTGAAGGAAATTCTCCATGAAAAAGGCTCTAAAATAAAATGGCACTTTTTTCTATTTAAATTAACTGGTGGAAATTTTGCCACACAATACACAGAAATTGTTGATCCGATTTAAAAGAAATAGCCATAGAAATAGCCTTGCAATTATACGGCAATACACTATTTGTCTCCTCCTCTTTGCTCTTAACTTCTTTTAGCGAACTGACTAATCTCTGAACTAAAAGAAAAAAGGCATTTAAAATTTGAAGGCCATAAAAATAGTTTTCAAAATGCACCACGTCACTTACTTTCAAAGTGGTAGTACGATTTATTTGTATCTGATGAAGAAAAAAAAATCTGTTTTGGAATGTTTTGTGCATATCTTCATTTTATGATCTTATTATCATTCAACTGATGTTAACGGTCTCACAAATTACCGAATTTTTCTTTTTGTAATTTAACGTGAAATTCCGGTTTAACTACATTAACAAGTGGGATTTTGTTTTATTTAGACCCTAGAATTATCGCGAGAGGCTGTTGAAGAGGTATATTTTAGATATAATAGTTATGTATAGAAAAAGTTGTACAGACACGGTACCCTATGAGTTAACAGAACTCTGGTTTCGATCCAAACATTGGTTCCGACATTTCGATCCAATATTCCCGAATGCCGCTTCACAGCAGTTATGCGACAATTCTTGTCGCAGCAATAAAACTTTAAGAAATCTTTTGCCTTTATTTATGCATTACACTTGTTGTTCATCATTTTTTACAACTTCATTTTTCCCGAATTTGTATTCAGAGCTGCATAAAAAATGCTTCGGGCAGTTTCTAGTTCAGTGCCGCTGTCAGTTTTTATGACAAGTTTAATATTAAAGGGAACAACGTGCATTTTGGAAAACATGTTTTATTATTGTCCCTAAAATATACTTAAACAAAGCTTAGTTTTTTGAGGGGAAGAAGGAAAGTAGCCATCTTATTATTTGATGTGACTTTTCAAGGCTAAGGTAAATGAATGAAAAAATCTTTCTGTTTAAAAGTTTTATAAAGCAGCAACAGGACAAGAAAAAAAAAAAAAAAAAAAACGTAGATCAGAAAGTTTGGCGTAAATAGCACCAAACAGTTTTTCTCATTTGCTAAAATCTAAATGCCCAATTAAAGAACAGTTAGTGGGATTGGTTCTAATCGTTTTTGTGTCCGGTTGGGTTCATTAAAATGTTTCGTGTCTTGATTCTTTTCTATCGGTTTGAATTAATTTTTCTGAAATCTTGAAATTGTTTCAGATAAAAAACAACACTTTAATATTTTTTAACTCTATCATTAATGCCAAACTACATATTTTAATTATTTTTAACTCAATGAAGCAGCTAAATCATATATTTTAGTCCTTTTAAATCAATCATACTGCACTTGGATTCTACTTCGATCCTAGATATTTTTTCACTCAGTTGAAGAAATATCAATCCTATTAAAAACCAGAAATCAATCGAAAATTCATCCGAAGGTCCGAGTTCTGCGGCAAATTTATTTTCGGCCGGACAAGTTTGACCAAAACTATACGTATTCCAAAAATCTTTTTCTTTCTTAGAAAATTTTTATCATTACTTATTAATTTGAGCTCTCAGTGAAACACTATTTATTTATTGCTGTGACCTTCTGTGTTTTTAATTGAGACATTGAGATGGGAAAGGTAGTAAGTCAAGAAAAATCGATTTTAAGATTCAATATAAATAATTAATTCTTTAAAATAAATGCGTTATTTAAAAAAAATTATAAAACTGAGATATCCAAACAAGGATCTCATGAACTTATTTTTTGTGAATAAAACTTTGTAGTTTAGCAGCATATAACTTTTGCTTCCCCTATAATTTTTTTTTTTAATTACTACCTTTTACATATCAATGCATCAATTGCCAATCATGACCGACTAAGGACGTGAGCGAAATTACAAGCAGGAAATGTTTATATAACTAATTTATGAAGACTCGTTTTACTTCTCATTAAGAGCTGCAGACTTTAACAGTAGTAGAAACTTTTTACTTTGAAATCGAATGCTCTTTGAGTAAGTTGTTGTATAACATATAATCATTTATAAAAGATAAATCGAGATATGCATATTTAAAACCTTTTTAGGAGTTCTTAATTATATAAATACGTAGCACCTAGTCATTGTTCCATCCGTCCGTCCTTGTGTAACAGAGCAAAAACTACCCAACCGAATCGTTTGAAATTTAAAATGTATAATTTTTGTACAATTTTGTGAATCATTTCAAATTTTATGAAAATCGGATGTTTAGTTTAATTACAAGAACAATCAAAAGCATCACATCACATAAAATTCGAGTGTATAACTAGTTCAGTTTTAAACATCATGTTAGCTTCATATGTGTAAATAGGATGAGCGAGTGTTGAAATACTTATTTTAGTTACAATTTAGTATTTCTGCAAAACTATGAAAAGGCCTCAAAACTAAATTAGATTTTTGAACAGACTTTCATTTGTATTTTTGGAACACAAATTCATTTAGTGACGTTGGAATCTTTTCCATTGGAGGGTCAAAATGTATTAGCGGGGGGGGGGGGGGAGGGGGTGGTCTCTCTAGACGACCACCTTAGGGCCCTGGTGCAAAAAATATTTAATATTTTACAGGACCACACAAAAGTATTTCATACATAATAGTATAGGAGGAAACACTGTTTGGGACACATTTTAATGCTATTAAACTATTTCACATTTTAGGAAATTGATATGCGCTGTTGAATTTTACTGCAAGCTACTTCCCGTATAATAGAAAGCAGATAATATTTACAGGGACACACACAAGATTTCGGTCATTATACTGTATTCGAAGTATCGTATACCAGCGGTGCACAACCTTTGGCCCGCGGGTCACAAAGATACCACTATTTTTATGCAGAATATTTTTCCTTATAGTTATGACGAAATCTTTGCTATTAAATAAAACAAACGACTCTTTTCAAATGTTCTGGTGGGAAACAATTTTCTGGCAAAAAGTTTGTGCATCACTGCCGTATACTATTACACCATAATCTGAATATTTTTAAAACTTTGTTACAGTATGAATGCACCTCATTTGCTACGTTTGACGTGCAATTTCCAATTTATATAATTAGATGAAATTCATATAATTAACCTTGTCTTTGATAAATTAATTTTTACTTTATATGAAAACAAAAAGTTTTGGTCAGAGGCACAGAAAAACAACTTAGGCCACAGGTATAATTATACATATAATCAATTAATAATTTTATATAAGTATGTATTAATTATTTTAAATATTTTTTAACATTATTGGTTTCGTTTTCAATTGAAAATAAGAAAAGTACCGAAATTTGGTCTTGGTTTCAGTCGATCC
The DNA here is from genome assembly GCA_964019185.1 of Maratus speculifer. Classification (NCBI taxonomy): domain Eukaryota; kingdom Metazoa; phylum Arthropoda; class Arachnida; order Araneae; family Salticidae; genus Maratus; species Maratus speculifer. Next base: position 76,187,988 of record OZ025289.1, read on the forward strand.
TTATTAAAAACAATATATTTGAATATAAATGAGTCTTTACATTTTGAATTTTCACCATACAAAAGAAAATTATTTTTTTACATTAAATTATGAATATTTTTTAATTCCGAGTTTCGGATCAGGTTTGAAACAGTTGAAGATCGGAAAAAAGTATTTTTTTTTTCTGTCGGGTTTCAGGATTCTGTAAATGGTGTTGAGTTCTGCTTGGATATCACCTAACCGTAGAACCCATAGATTTGCAACATAGAACCAAGTCTGTAGAATGTAGGCTTGTGTGGTGATGAAAATAAAGCCACATACCTGGTGCACCATTATCTGTGCGACAGCTTGTTCTAACATTTCCTTAGTCAAAATGAAATTCATAAAAACAAAATATTGCTAATGATATCTATTTGCGATATTACGAGGGAGGGGATCGACATCTCCCCTCCCCTCTTCGGTTAGATAGATTCGCCTTACCGCATGGAAATATTCCGGATCTGCCACAGGTTTTTTTTTACGATTACACGCCTGCACTACTCAATTTTGGGAGCGATAGAGCTCATCAGTGGTGACGTCTCAACTCCAGAAATTGGGTCAAAACAAACCACAGAGTTCAGAAAAGATAGAGATGAAATGTGTTGTTTTATCGTGAAGCTAAAAATTCAACCCTGAAACTGATTTAAACAAGTTACAATGCGGTCCAAACACTTGAGGATCGCTTTTAAAACTTCACCCAGTTCAATAAATTCAGCCTTTGAACGATATCAGATTTCTTATTGAAAGCCTTTTTGATGGTATATAGTGCATCTCTAACACACTCTAAACTCTCTCGGTTTGTATTGACCCAGTAACCATGGAAATGCGGGGTTGAGTTGTCTGTGACGTCACACTGATGAGCTCTATTATTATAATGTGAACACACTACAGTGATTTAACCCTTACCGTCGCGGAGTAAATCAGTTTGAAATAATTAACTTACACCAGAATTTATAAACGAATTTACTAGAAAATGAGAACTTGCTTATTTTCAAGTATGTTATAAAACGACAATTTTAATTAAATATTTTGGATGCCTGTAAAATAAACATTAGGTGTCAATTTTTTTAAGGACACCAGCTTCGAAAGGATTAAACAAAACTATATTTAATAACCACTTTAAAAAAAGTATCAGCTTTTTACTCAGCTGTTAGTTCTTTATTGTTGATTTTGAAATTGAGCCAATACCACAAAATAAAGTAACTATTACACGCAATAATTTTAAGAACGAGCTTTACTTAGCGAACTTAATTAACGATTAATTACAAAGTGGACAAACTACACATAATTGTGCCAGTTGTTGTGCAATACAGTTCACGTTATTATGCAAGTTGCTGTGCAAATAAAACGTTATCACCTTTTTGGAAATTTTTGACCTAATTCTTCCTTTTGATACCATACGTTATCATCTCTCGAACCCACCCACCCACCCGGTCCTTGGTAGTAATATCGTCATCTCTTATTTATTAGTAAACACAAGTTTCATTTCAAATATACTTCACATATGGTTTCTCGATGCATACACATGTGAAGAACAATATTAATGTCAAAACGTAGGGATGTTCCATATTTTAGAATTAAATAATTTTGGTACTACTTACTTATCCCGTAGACCAATTTCGCAAAATTATGCAAATCGCCAAACTAATAGCCAAATTGTACATAGTGACACAAATTTCATTTTAAATAACGAAAAAACAAAAGACTTACAAGGAAGGTCTCCATACGGGCATACTCAGAAAAATCTGAAAAAATTACAGAATGTTCTTCTCATATAGTTATATATGTTTATAAGAAAAATTTCGGCGGAACCTCCTTATAACGCCCGTAAAAAAATAAAAAAAATTTCGTTTATTTGGCGATTTATCTCCGGTTGGCGAAAAAACGAATTTTGAAAAATACGCTTTTACGCTTCGAATACTTTTTAAAGAAAAAACTCTCTATGTTCAATTTATTTAAATAAGTTTAGTTTAAGTAATTTTAGTTTTGCATTTGTACTTTACTTTAAGTGTAATTTTGTCATATATGTTTATATGTACTTATAACAAAATGAAATTAATATTTTATCATTTAAAACACAATTTAAATTGATTAAAATTGTTCCAAATTGAAAAATACACTGTTAAAAATCTGCTGCATTTTGTTGCAACACACTCTCTTGCTTGTATAGAAAACGGTTATTTGGCCGTGAAATGGAGCTTTCCCATTGGTTGGAATAGAGATATTATATACAAGCAGTGGAGTGCGTTGCAACAAAATGCAGCAGATTTTTAACAGTGTATGACAGGTCAATTCACCGTGCTATGGAGCATTCTCATTGGTCAGAAGAGAGATATTCTATAAAAGTAGTGGAGTGACGTTGCAGTAAATGCTGCAGATTTTTAACAGTGAAGTCAATTAAAATCAATTTTCAGATTCGTTAAAATCGTCTGCTTTTGGCGAGGAAATGCACTGCTCGCCAAATTCCGCGTCGCTTTCAGCTTTTCACGCCAATTATTCCAAACTATTTTATTTTTTTACATATCTAATAATGTAATTTCGCCGCTAATTTTCACTGATCCTTTATTACCTACATGAGTAGTTTAATTCGTATTTTTTTCAAAAAATTCTGAGTATGCCCCCAATGGAGACCTTCCTTGTTAGTAGAATCTATCTATATTATAAAGGCCAAACGCATCTGTGCGTAACGCATACGTCATTTTGCGAATGGCAACACTTTCACATGCAATTCGTTTTCGCAATTTTCGGTACTGCAAATTTCATACTTCTAAACATCGCAAATTTTAAATTTGTACACTATCGTATAGAGAAAAATACATACTTTTAAATGCAGTTTGTTTGAAAGCAGTATCTCAATTTATTCTTCACCTATTAATTTTTTTAAATAGTTTTTAGTACGAATTTTGTAATTGTGGCAACAGAAATACGCCATTTTCTCTTAAAATTGATACAAATTGCAACATGAGCATGTAAATTTTGTGAAGATGAAAATTATGACGGGTTTAGATTTCACGTGAAATTCTAAGATCGTGACAATTTAAAATAACCTTTTTTTAAAAAAAATACGCATTTATACCAAACATAAGAGCCTCAATTGATAACATCCTTTTAACAACTGATCTTTATTATATTTTTACATATGCGATTAAAGTTTAATTTTAATAATTTGGACAAATGAGTTTTATAGCAATAGTATTTTTTGTTTTTCTTAATTTTAGCTTTAAATAATATTTGTTTGAGAGTTAGACTGATTATTGTAAGATGCATTTTTTACTCTAACTTTTGTAGGTTTATTATAAGTCAATGAAAGAGTTCCTTCTTAAACATTTACTTTCGTCGAAATTCGACAGGTTCTACCTTGTTTTAATAAAAATGCTAATAAAAAGTTGAAATAAAAATCACTTAATGATGTTTTAAACACGTGTATCCTATTTAATATCATTGAATGTGACATTCACGATCATTTATTATTGGCATTTATTCTTATAATTTGACGATAATTTTTTGTCGACGGTATAACCAAGTAGTACCATAATTTTATAATAATTTAGTAATTTTAATAATAACTTTGTATTTCTATAAAAATGGATAAAATACTATTTTAAACCGAAAACCAAAACCATGTTGCAAAAAAAAAAAAAAAAAAAAAAAAAATTGATTGGATCAAAAATGATATCGATATCAAAAGACAACCCCTCCTCTCCCCCAAAGATATCTTAAGATAACATATACCAAATTTCCCCTCTCCCTAATATGATAACATTACATTTACACAGCTCCTTACTTCCTATCGAACACATAGTACAACCTTCAAATGATACGAAATCGAAAATGTCTTTCAAGACCTTGAAGAGGTACAGAGACTAGAGGGGAATTTTAAATAAGATGCTCTGACCAGTTACGTAATTAGAATATCTTTTTTAGCTGACAGGCTATCATAGCCTGAGAGCTTACGTGCCCGCACGTTCTGTATGTGGGTGATTCTGCGATAAGAGGTTTCAAAAACATCGAGGATTCGGCCAAAAAGAAAAGTTTGAGTTTGATCAAAAAACTTTAAATTGCGATTTTTGTCCCGTTTATTTACTTTTTCATATAAGGGAAGTCTTTTTATACATATTTTATAACTTTTTCTGGTCAGTGACTCGCTTCCCTGGCAGTTATCTTTCCAGGGGAAATACGGCAGGGGAGAGACATTTTCATGTAAATTCAAATTTTTTAACTGACTGAATTAGTTTTGGGGTTAATTGTGTATTTCACTTTAATTATTACCGTATTGTTTAATTAGTGCAGTAAATGCAATTGAATTAAATGAATATTATAAGTTTTATGACTTACCAGGGAAGATACACGATCACCGTGCGAAATCACTACACCGCAAGGTCGCGTCGCAACAACTAAAATTGGCGATGTTTAAATGGCTTGCGCGTTTAGTATTGCTAACTTCAAGTCGATAGATGTCCTTAAGCGCTACTTCCGATATAGCATCCTTGAATTTATATTTGTTTCAGCGGAACGAAATTTCACAGGGTAGATACACAAAAAAAGCGGGACAAAAGTTAATTTTAAAAATTATTTGAAATTAACAAAATTATTTTATTTTTTATTTCATAATACGTAAGTATAATTACTTAAATTCCAATTAAACATACTTTAGTTAAGCATCTGATGGAAAAAATATATGTATTGTTTGAAAGTTAAATTGAAACCGGCAAGGGGACATGCCAGGGGAGAAACTTTAGACTTTGTAAGAAATTTCAGAAAAATGTGTTTTAACTAGGCATTCAATCGTGATGTTATTTAATAAAGTATATTAAAATGATGCGATTCATTGCAAAAAATAGCAACATATAGAATAAAAAATCTGTTTTAAACGGATTGCCGTTCAAATTACCTCTTATCGTAGAACCACCCATGTATGTACGTACGTACGTTCGTTCGTGCGTGCGTGCGTATGTGCATAACGCGATAACTCATGATAAAAATATCCGATTCACTTGAAATTTTGTATCTAGGTACATCCTGATAAGACGCTTCCCTGATTAGTTTTTGGAGTTCATTCGATATGTATAAGAGGGGAAACGGGGGTTTATGACCCACCCCTTAATTGATATAAATGGGTTTTTCATGCAGAATTATCAGTTTTCGTTCAAAATTTAAGGATCATTCTGATGAGGCGCCTCCGTGATTGGTATTAGGTGTTCATTCTATAAGTATAAACAGGGGGAACGGGGGTTATAATGCCCCTCCCCTTAATTTATGTAAATGGGTTTTTCATGCAGAATAATCAGATTTCGTTCAAATCTATGAATAGTTTTGGAAGTTTAATGGTTAAGCATAAAAGAGGGGGGTAACTCCTCTTAAATTATATAAATGGGCTTTTATTAAGAATTTTCCGATTTGCTCTGATTTTGGATATAGGTTTTTTATATGATAAAGCATGTCCCTGATTAGTTTAGGGGCTTCAATGATTAAGTATAAAAAGGGGAAAGGGGGAAGCTGTTTCCCCTCCTTAATTTTTTTTCGAACGGAATTAACCCTTGAAAATATAAAGCTGTAATGTATAATTAATATGTGTAGCATGTGAGCTCAGTGCCATCAGTTTAACTGGGCAATATTCTTTTTATTTTCTTTATATTTCAAACCTTTTTTATAGATGAAAATCCTCTGAAAAAAACTTTGGTGCACTTGGGTTAAAAAATGTTATTGAGGTAGGATGAGCAGTTGAGGTAGGATTTTTTGTTTATTTGAATTAATAATAATTCTATAAAACCAATATTGTGGTCAAGTATCTTACAGCGTAACCCATCGCGCAATATGCAATAAAACTTGTGAAACGAGACTATCATTTTCATTGTGAATTTTTTTTTTTTCAAAATTATTATCGTCATACCAACTTTAGTTAGGACGAAATGCCACGTATTTGTGGTTAAATAAGTGGTTTACGACCCCATGTTCACTGGCAGTTTTCCATCATCTTAATGCCTACCACCACCCCTCTAAATTTGTCCGTCGAAATTGACATCACCTTGTATATATTTTCAAATATTTATACAAATGAAAGTAAAATGTACAATAGTTGCGCAATTTCGCTCACATAAGAAAAAAAAGAGAAAGAGAGAAAAGAAAATTGCGGGTAAAACAGTTGACATTAAAGTACATTTTTCTCGAGATCTACTGAAAGAATTTCAATATTTTTAAAAAATATCTTTTGCAACAGCTAAACTATAAATTGATCATTCAAATATATATATATACAGTTGGCAAAAAAAAAAAAAAAAAAAAAAAAAAAAAATATTTGTACACCCTATTTTTTTTAATTTTTAACTAAATAAAAACAGATATTTTGTCAAAAATAGTTTTAATACAGTATGTTTACCGTGCGTTTTAAATTAAACAACAGAAAATTTCGATAAAGATGTAAAATAATTTTCTAATAAGAAAAGTTTAACAATTTTTTGCAAAAAAAACTATTTGTACATTTTTCCAACCTGATATACACTGCGTTTTATAGTGTTTATGGTTTAAAGGACTACTTGTACAGAAGTTATTAATAAGTTTTAACTTCATATTATATTTGTCTGACATTTAATCTAACTTGCTCTTGAAGTAATTCAGAATGGCACCTAAAACTGGAGAGGTACCTCTAGATATATGGAATCCTATTATCGAGCATCATAAAATCTGAAATTCGTAGCAAGAATTTCGAAAAGCTTTTAAATTATCATTTACAACTATTGGATGCATAGTGAGAAAGTATGAAGAAATTGGATGCATCGAAATTCAACGAAAAGCAGGACTTCTCAGCAAATTAACAATGAGGGAAAAAAGGAGTGTAGTTAAAAAAAACTTTCAAAAATCCTACGGGTTTAGTTCAAAATTTTGTTGGAGACCTGCAACATCTTCTAACATCAGAGTAATACCTCAAACAATAAGAAATATTCTTCTCAATGCAGATTTAAAAGGAAGAACCTCAAGGAAAAATCCATTCATCAGAGAAACAAAAAGGCGAAAACGCAAAGAATCCGCTTTCGCATACACAAGTAAATCATTGGATTTTTGGAAAACAGTAATTTTTTCTGATGAGAGAAAATTTGGAATTTTCTTACCATCAAGCATTCGAAAAATTTGGCATAAAAATAAAACTGATCTAGATCCAGAAAGTATACTTCAAACTATCAAGCATGGTAGGGAGAATATTATGGTTTTGGGGTGTATAGCTTCTAATGGAGCAGGACATTTGGAATTTATTGACATTGGAATGACAGCTTTAACATACATTGATGCGTCGCGGCATAATTTATTAAACAGTGCTAAGAAATTATGTGTAGAGGAAGCTTTTCACTTTTTGCAGGTTAACGACCAAAGCATACTGCTGTGATCATCAGCACATAGTTACTCTACAATGCTCGAACTCCTCTACAATCTCTAGACTTGAATCCAATAGAAAATTTGTGGATGCTATTGGATGCAAAAATCCGAAAAAAAAATATGTATCAGGTAAAAACAGTTTTAAAGAAGTTCTTATTGAGTCATGAAATAACATAAACCAGACCGCTGTAAAAAAGTTGGTGGAATCTATGTCACAGCATCTAGAAGTAGTCATAAACGCTAAAGGAATTCACACAAAATATTAATTTGTATCATTTAACTAAATTTTCATTAATTATAGTACATAAATGTAGAGTACAAATACTTTTTTTGCATTATATTTTTGTATATTTGTTTATTATAATGTAAAAAATAAGTTCGTTTTATTTTGTTTTTGCTTTTATATTACTATAATGCATTAAATCAATGTATTACAGTATTTTTTGCTTAAATGTTTTATTTAATTTCATTATATTTTTAAAAAATGAAGTGTACAAATAATTTTTTTGCCAACTGTATATATATATAAAAAACTTCTGTTTTTTTTTCAAAATTGCAGGAATATATATATATTTTTAAGACCAATTTGTAATTTCGCAACTGACAAACTGTAGTAGTTCTCTAAGAAAAAATACGTGAATGTTATCTCTTTTTCTTTCGATTTGTTTTTTAGAAATCTTTTGATAACCGTAATTTCCTGTGTATAATCCGCGGATCAAACAATCATTTTTCGACCCAAAAATTTTATTAAATAAATTATAAACTTTTTAGATCGACGTAAATATTTGGCTTCAATTACAAAATAAAATTTCCGGGTCGAAAAAGAATTGTTTGATCCCCGCATTATAAGCAGGAAATTACGGTAGTGTATTGTTATTCCTTTACGAATGATCAGTTTATAGCTTAACTACTGACACCCGCCCTTAAAAATATGTGTAATAAGTATTGGATAAATGCATAAAAATCCCTTCAATTGTTTCAGAAAAAAATGTATCTAGTCAGCTATTTTAAAATTGATTTCGCACCTGTTTTCATACTCTTAATACTATAAAAGTAGCGTTTCGATAATATTTCATTGAAAGTAGCAATGGAAAAATCTTACATAATAGTAAAAAAAAAAAAAAAAAAAAAAAAAAAAAAAAAAAAAAAAAAAAAAAATATGAATTTATCAAACGAATCCTACGATTCGATAAAATAACGCAAAGTATGGGTTTCTTTTGCTCATGCTCAACTCTTTTTTATTGATGTGGAATACGGATATTGATATATATATACTATGTATATTTTTTTCATTGTCTTTACATATAAATAACTTTATTTTGTAAAAAAGACTCAAACACCGTTCTATGGTTATGGTAATTTGTTTCAAATTTATTCATTTGCATTTTATTTTCCAATCTCAAAAAAATTAAATATCTAGACACCTGCAATCGATAGGAGAGAGTGGGACACTTTTTATAAAAATAAGAACTTTTTTTCTTTTTCTTTTTTTTTTTTTTTTTTTTTTTTTTTTACACAAAAACAAAAATTTCAGCTTATTGAATGATAGATGAAGCACTTTTTAATGTTTCTGGACTATAAAGAAACATAAAATGCAAAAACAATTTTATAATTAAGGAAATTGTAAGTTTTAAAATATATCCCATACCATTCTACTAATGGGAAAGCATGGGATAACTATAAAACAATGCATGATAAGGCACAAATACTGTAGTGTTGGCTACACATACAGTCTAATAAAAATTGTAGGTTAGTAAATCTATTTGAAATGCAAATAGGAACCAGATTGTATTTAATTGTTAATGGAGCTGTCAATTTTAACAGAATGAGCGTCTTCTTAACAGGATTTATGTCAAGTTGTCAAAGAAAATAAAATCTCTAGTTTTAAATTTTTTCTCTTGTGATTTTTTATTTAAGAAAAAAATTTTCCTCTATAGCTTCGATTTCTCGTACATAATTTATGTCTGTTTTCTTTGCATAATATTTAACAAGAATAAAATCATTTGCACAAATGTCGACGTTATCATTAGACCAACTGATTTTCTACATTACAAAATTTTTATATTTAGTACTAATAAGACGAAAAGGGAGTTGTCTGTGTCATAATATAAAATTTTTGTATCTTCATCACTGGAAGTTCCAGAAAGATTTTTTTTTTTTTTTTTGCTTTCTTTCTTTGCTTATTTTATGTCGGGCTTAAATTTTATAATATTTTCTGTTATACTTTTCAGTTATTTCTCTTTAAATTTAATCCTTTTTCTCAAGTATTTGCATATTATTAGTAATTTACATTTATCCTATTCAAAAGAAGGAATTGCACTTGTCCCATTCTTTCCTTTGCTGACATGTCCCACTCCTCCCTACTACCTTCTTTTATGTCAAAGTACTTGTATAAACAGTGCAGTTTTCGCTTAGTTGCAATTATGAATAATTCACAGTATAATGTTCTATATATATACGGAACCTATTACATTTAAACAAAACATTAATATACAGCAAGCATAAGTAATATATGAAGTAAATTTACTTTTTGATTCTTGAAATAATCTTTTTCTTTATACGATCGTAAGTTTGTTCAGATGAGCAATTTTTGCAACAGGATACTGGGTTATCAATGCTGCATCTAGAATGTAATTGGTGAAATGTTTAGAACAATACGTAAAGAGAAAGATCTACTGTCCCATTTTCCCACTATTCCACTGAACCTCACTCTACCTAATGTTTAATTTTGATCAATCAATACATAATTAAAATAATTTACCAGAAAATTATACTGTTACATTTGCTTAGAATATATTTATCTAAACCTCTTGAAACCATGAAAAATAATAGAAATGCCATTTATATTACGCTTAAATTTTTTTCACCGTTTTACAATTCGTAACAAAGCATTAAATATGACAAACAATAATAGAAAAAAATTCGTAGCAAATACCAGATTCAGATGTCATGTGTTTATAAAAACAAAATATGTAAAACTATTAATGTGTAACATGCTGCGATTCCATATACGAAATTTAAAACAATTTTCTTCATATGATTTTCATTATTTGTTCAAAGAAATTTTTAGCATTAAATTAATGGATATATAAACGCGAATAATCGAAGTTAAACGTAGACAATTCATAAATAATTAAAATAATTTACAACTTACCATAAGTGTTCGTTGTTTCATTTACTTACAAGAATTTGTCTTCACACAAATCACTTTGTTTACATTGTTTAACTGCTAGTGACTAAATCACATGAAGTTATGACGTCACCTGATATAGCCGGATATGGCACAAATTCATCCTGAAATCTGTTGATAAGAATATGAAACCTAGAAACATTGTTAACTTCTAATTTTCTTTAGGAAAAAATATATTAGTTTTATTATCTTAAATACTTTGTTCAGAATGATCTTCAGTTGTAACAAATTATTCTATGGGTCAGTTTGTACAGGAGGGAATAGTAATCCGATAGCCCCCTTTAACGTTAACTTTTAACTGATGTGACAGAAATTGTCACATAATTAATGTGGAACGGTCTGTCAGATCGCTTAATCAAAAAATGGGAAAACATTTTTTTTTTTTTTTTTACTAACCTTTTTTGTACAGGACTCTTATAATTAAAATTCATTTGCTAAAAAGTCTCTGGTGATAGTATTAAAGCTCCAAACGAAACAAAATATTTGTAGTGTTTGTAGTTAAACTGAAAGTTACAAATTAAACTATAAATATAGAAAAAAGCAGGGGTATGTAAGACCGATAACATCATTTAAAGGTTAATAGAGAAGGACTATATTTTATAAAATCAAAAAAAAAAAAAAAAAAAAAAAAAAAAAAAAAAAAAAATCAGAGCAAAAGCCACTATTATTTATTTGTTAACTTTTCAAAAAGGAAAAAATATCGACCATATTTTCAGCTTAAAATGGACTAGATTTTGGGAATAACTATTAGGAATAATTGCATAATATATTTTTAACTTTTTAAATGGACTTTGATGCCATAGATCTAATATCCTTATTTAAAGCAAAGTATGATATTTTGTAATTCTTAAGATATACGGTTTTTCATAAGATTAACTAACGTTTTGGTCAGTACGATATGACTTTTTGAACTGGAAAAGATCTAGACACGAAGAATGTATGCGTAAAAAATATAAGTCAGAAAAAATTTGGGTTTAAAGTAGCAAAGCATTTTATACCCATAGGTTGATATTTTGTTAACGAACATTTTAAAAAGAAAATATATTTTGGAATAGAAAAAAAATGTGAAATCTGAAATTATCTAAATACCTTCATGTGTTTAGTTTTTAGGTTTGATTCTAAAAGTTATCGATAAGACTTCAATATCGAAATGGTATCAATCACAATAAAAATTTGCTTATTTTGGGTAATTCACTAAGGCGGGGGGGGGGGGATGCGGAGGAGGTTAAACACTCCTGAAGGAGACCGAGATGTCAAATATACTTAAGATTATTATTATTATATTTTTTTTTCAAATTGTGGCTTAAAAAATATAGAATATTCTGCAGATTACAAATATATATAAATTGTGTTCCTTTAAATATTCTAACGCTGATTATTACCAGCTTAAAAAGGTAAAATATTTAATTTTTTTTCACAATGTGATTATTTTTTCATCTATTGGTACATTTGTGCAAAATCTGTTAGAAGTACATCTCTATAATTTTTAAATATAATACAGTTTACAGCATGTATTATTGCATCTTGTGCGAAATTATTTTTTTTAACGTTTAAACCTTGGGATAGATTTTTAATAAGTGAAATTTATCTTTTTCTTCTTTTTTTTTTTTTTTTTTCTTTTTTCTTTTTCTTTTTTTCCTTTTTTTTTTTTTTTTTTTTTTTTTTTTTTTTTTTTTTTGTAATTTTTGAAAATATTTTATAAATAGTAAAATAGGTTCAGTGTATAAAATCAAGTACTTTTTGATCATTACATAAGGTTTAAAGATAAGACTTTCATTAGTTTCTTTTAAAGAAGGTACCAAATTGAATACACCAAAACATTCACAAGGGAAAAATATGATTCCTTGTTATTTCAGTTTTATCTTTAAACTAAAATAGTGATTTTTTATCTAAAAAAAATTCGTATTAAATTAAAGATAAAAAGTATTTTCGACATGAGCCGGGAGGAAAAGGTAGCTTTCTTATCCTTGTTTTTTAAGCACACTTTATTTTATTCAAACACATGAAGCTAAAATTAGTGAAACTCGATTAAATGATTCAATAAAAATTCCTTATATCTTGATTAATCTTCTGCAAATTTTACTCAAATTTTAAGATGTTAATATGCGACGAATCCTATAAAAGAAGTTTCGTCACTACTGAATTTGAATGAGAATTGCGTCAAATAAAAAAAGCCAAAAGTAGCAAAAGCCAAATTGGCAACTTTTATGGTTACTTAATTTTTTTTCGCCAAATTTGCCGATATTTCACCAAATGTCATCAAGCTTGACGATAGTTTTGGTCGCCAAATTTGGCAATGTTTTGCCAAGTGTCGTCAAGTGTGGAAAGAATTTGAAGCTTACGTTCATTAATACTCATAGATTAATACCTGGTTTATCTTTCGTTGTTGTCTTGTTTCAAATTGTCAACCACCCTAGAATTTCAAACTGCTATATCTCAATCATTTTTTAAGTTAGAGACGAAACAAAAAGTACCCCGGAATCCTTGTGTCAAGGCCTAGCATATGATCATAAAATAAATTTGAATTTCTAATTTTTTGTGTTTTTTTAATATTTAAATGTTTAAATGACCACCATTTTTAAACAAGATGGCGGGTGAAACTGACCAACAAACTCGGTTGATATGTACTATGCATACAATTAATCTCAACTAAATATGTTCATAAATATGATAGTTACAGCATGACAAAGGTCATATATATATGTGTGTGTGTGTCAATATTTGAACGGGGGGTGGTTTTGGGATTTGGAGGTCATGATCGATAAAAATATACCAAAAATTTCCGGGAGTGCTTTCCTACTGACGGCTGCAATAGGTAGCTTTTTACTTTTTGTAATAGAAAGCTACCTAAAAGAAATCATAATGATGCATGTCTATTTGAACGAGATATGTGTTTTAAAAAACAGCCCCATCTTCTAACTCCTTAACAGTCGCAGATGTCCCATCTCATTTAAAGAAACATTTTAAAAATATTAAATATGTGTCATACATTTTACAACAAAATCGTTCTTGATCCAGGTAGCAGCGAAGGGAGACGCATGTTTTTAATTTTATTTCCCATTATGATTGGGCCTTGGACTTTAGCTCCGTCGAGGTCAGCCTTCTAAATATCCCTTTAAGACCTTACTTACGTAATTGTACAGGTGATGTTAAAGAAAAAGAAAAAAAGCAATTTTATAATTGTGTGCAATTCAAAGCCGAACCTACACAATTATGTGTTCCTCCTTCGGCCTACCTGACTTCGGGTATTTATTTATTTATTTATTTATTTTATTCAATCAAAGATGATTCTACTAATTAGAAAAATCCACGAAAACTTAATTTCAACCAAAAATATTCAGGTTTTAAAGGATTGAAGGATCTCCTTATGCAAGAAAATGTTAAAGCTTAAATTACTTAAAGGTTGTAAAAAAATATGCTTTTAGGATCTCAAAGTCTGGTAACTAGATTTGGCGCCGCGAATCCCTTTTTACATTCGAAATTCAATTTTCAATTAAAAATAAATAAATGAGAATGATTAGCTGCGCCAACATGTGAAATTGGTGGGTTTAAAAATTTTTGATTAAAATAACACCTGCAGTGCATGTGTGTAGAAAGAGGCGCATGCGAATGACTAAAAACAATAAATTGAAATCAAATTATGGTTTTCTAAATGAAACATAAAATAATTTAATTTATATTCTCATAAGTTCTTCCTTATAAACACTTTAATATTTATAATAAAAAAGCATACGAATTGCTAACTATTGAGAATACAAAAATTTAAATGTAAATAAAAACATACATTTTAGTCTTTTAAGTGCTTTTTCGATTGAAGATAAAAACAAATGGCAAAATGTGCAGGAAACTTAATTTTCAGAGAATTTTTATTATACATCCCCTGAAAGAGCTTGCAATGCTCCTGTAAATCTAACCGATGCCGCAATAACAAAAAGAAAAAAAAATGAGATTGTCAGCAAAATTAAATTTTATTTTAGCGATTTAATATATCAATAAGTGAACAACAAATCAATGAAAATCCGGTGGCCGGAAATATCAAACTACTGGATGAGCTCGTGCCCCACTGGGAATGACAACTTCTAACAATTCACAGATGCCAAAAAAAAAAAAAAAAAAAAAAAAAAAAAAAAAAGCACCAATTTAAGTTACATGTACAAATCTTCCTCTCACATTGTAAAGCAAATTTTAACAAAAGAAAGACTCGCGTATATTTTTGAACAAATCCGACACACTAAAGTCTACTAAATCCCATTTTTTTCTTTTTACGCAGTTGTGTTAGTTTAATGTAGACCAAATGATAAGAGAAAAGATTAAAAAAGGGGGGGGGGGGAGGGGGTAAAAGAAGTATGTTCGTCAAAAAAACATTTGTATTAGTCATATAATGATACATATATTTTTCGAAAATCTGATACACTGGGATCTAAAAAACACCGAAAACTTTTCTTTTGGTATTTTTTCAAATTAAAAAAACATTATTATGTTAGTTTTGAATAGATTAAACAATAAGGAAAAAGATTAAAAGCAAAAAGATGCAAAAAAAAAAAAAAAAAAAAAAGCAAGTTTGACAATGAAAAAAAAAAAAAAAGTGTATTCTAAAGTGGCATACATACATTTTTCGAAAATGTCTGACACGGTGGCATCTACAAAATCCGAAATGTTTTTTGACTATTTTTAAAAAAATTGATAAATATATTATTGTATTAATTTCAAACAGACTAAATGATAAGAAAAAGATTAAAATAAATGCCATGAAGTAAAAATCTGAATTAATTAGCGAGTTCTTGCATCTCTCTAACTCTCCGCAAGAGATTATTCGAAAGTTCACAATGATTCCAAATGATACCAAAGTTGGTGTTGAATTACTGTTAATCCACTGGAATAATAAGGGTGCTTTATACTCAAAGTGTGATTGGCCGTTGCCAAAAATTTTGGGGTTTTACAGACTCTAGTGTGTCATTCTAGGAATTTACAAAATAAAAATTCTTGGAGTTGTGAGACGCCCCGGAGTGTCATTCAAGAAAATGACAAAATAAAAACTCTTGGAATTTGTAATATTCCAGTGCGTCATTCAAAAAATTGACAAAATACAAAATAGCGAGTTTGTAAGATCCCAGTGTGTCATTCAAAAAATTGACAAAAAAAAAAAAAAAAAAAAACTAGTGGAATTTGTGACATTTTAGTTTGTTATTCAAGAAACTAATAAAATGAAAACTCGTGGAGTGAGATCTCAGTGTGTCATTCAAAAAATTCACAAAACAAAAACTCGAGAGGTTTATGAGATTCTATTGTCTCATTCTAGGAATTCACAAAATAAAAACTCGTGGAGATTTTCAGATCCCAATGTGCCATTCAAGAAACGGACAAAATAAAAACGTGCGAGGATTCTGAGAGTCCCAGTGTATCATTCTAGGATTGATAAATACCACAGACTAAGATGGCACACGACTTCTCTTTCCAGTTCAGAGATTATCCGCTTTCGGAAAACAATTCTCTCCGAGGAAAGCAACTTTATAAATAAGACCTTGAACAGTTAAAAAAAGAACCTTTCTCTGCAACAAAATCTTTATATGCTCGTTTCAAATTATTAAACGGAGTACAATAATGCAGCTTTAATCTTCGCCTTAACCCTCACCTTAACAATTTGAGGTGCGCCTCCTTATTTCCTCTGTAATTAAAAAAAAAAAAAAAAAAAAAAAAAAAAATGGACACGCCCAATTCCATACCTATTTATTATCTTCTGAACAAATAGATATGTTGATATCTAATCAACCAATCAGTTTTACAACCAGATGTTTTTAGTACTTACGAAACTTCCTCGTGCCTAATTACCCACAACGATTCCGCGTTGCTCATGTCTATGTTTCTCACGAGTAATAAAAGATGAGCACAGACATTTTTTTCGCAATTTGTTATTCCTATAATAGGCCAGTCAAATTGTCAGAAAAAAGGGACGATAGATGCAAAAATTCTGCTAGAAGATTTTATGTTTTTAAAATGTTTATGGGGATTCTAGTAACAAGAATTAATGGTTTTCCAACAAACTATCTCAAGGCTAAACTTTGTGGGGCCAAAAAAATCACAAAATTTTCGGACTTTTTTCAGTTTTTTGCCCGTAACTCGAAAATTATAAACTTTTTACGAAACATACTTAGTTACAAAAGGAAAGAACATTAAATTCTCTATAAATTTTATTATAAAAACGTTTTTCTAAACCCATTACTAAACGCGCTATAATTTTTTGAAAATGTCACTTTTTTTTAACTTTACAGAAAGTGACCTATTTTTCTTCTCCTATCCCCAAAAACTTTTTTTCATCGCTAACAATGAAAATTAAATACACCTATTGATGGATGAGAAATGAAAGTTTTAAGAAAGGCGGACAGAAGCAGCACAAATTCTATTAACCCTATAAGAAAAACAATTACAAAGAGAGGGAGGGCCGGGGATAAAAAAAGGGAATGCAGATAGAAAATTGCGGCCATGTGACGTTCCCGAACCGCTTTTGTTCAGATGCAAGTGTTCTTTTTTAAATATGTACGTTTCTAATATGCTGCTATTCAGTTTATTGCATCTCTTCTCGTGCAGTAATGAAAAATGAGTGAGCTAGACCCAAAATTGTGTTTCATTTGCCAAACGGCTTCAAATAGTGATATACGCGTTGTGAGCTAGAAAGAACTTTCCAAGCTTTTTCAACATAGCGTTCAGCGTCAAAGTAATATTCATCAAAAGTAATATTCATCAGCTTTTTTTTTTTTTTTTTTTTTTTTTTTTTTTTTTTTTTTTAAATTAGCAAGGAAGTTAGATTATCGAAAAACATATGCAAATCAGAGAATGATAGCAGCATATGTTTGTCGGGGTGAAGATTCTACACAGACTATAGTTTGTCCCTCAGATCGAGCACTTCTTTCAAGTTTCAAGATAATTGCTTCTTGTGTGAAGAAGGCAATACCGGTGACTTCAACGAAAAACAATTAAAAAAGCCCAACTCAAAGAGATATTTGTTTCACAAAGAAATGAAGTTAGAACCGAAAATTATATTTTTGAAAGCTGCAGAAAAACATGGGAAATAATCGAAATTAATTAAAGAAAGTAATTGAATGTATTCAGCACGAACCTGACTTGCAGATGCATGGTATAATAGTTTTTGTCACGTAAAACTAGATCAATCTGTAACAAGTGGAGAGAAAAGAGGGCGTCGACCCGCATCATCCGTTGATGAAGCCAATGTCAGAAACAAGAGCTGCTTCATTTTATTGCTTAAAACAAATTAAAAATTTCAATACAAGAATTTTAAAATAACAGAATTTAAGTTGAGCAGGTAAAAGAAGAAGCTGATGTCATGATAGTTATCTCACCCATTTCAAGAGCAGAATCTTTTGAAAGCGTCATAATTGTCGAAGAAGATATTGACCTTTTTGTGATCATGATGAGATTAGGCTATCAACCCAAAAATCTGTTTTTCCAAAAGCCAGGAAGAGGTAACATTGAAACCAAGTGGTTTTTAACCATATTGTTCAAATACAATTACAACAATGTTCTTTTCATTCATGTAATCAGCGGATGCGATACAACATCCGCTCTTTTTTTGGGCAAAGAAAGTCAAAGTTTTGTAACACTTTGAAAGAACATGATCAGCTTGAAGAAATAGCCTGCATGTTCAATAAATTAGGTTCTACCCGTCAAGAAATCATCAAGGTTGGAGAAAAATTCCATATTGCACTATACAGTGGATGCATAGATACCACACAAAAATTGAATACCTTAATGCTCCAGTTATTTGGTAAATCTGCCACAAAAAACAAAGCTCATTTTGCAAGACTACCAACAACACAAGAGGCTGCGCAGCATCTTTTTCTCCAATGTTATCATCAACTACAAGCTAGGCTAGGAAACAACATACCTCCTGAAGAATGGGGGTGGACGATCTCTTTCAGCCAGTTCAAATGTGCCAAGACCCGGTATTTGAATCCTTGCTACATGTTGTGTCAAGTAGTTCTAAAAAAGTGTGCAGCAAAGCATGCTCTTTTCATAAATTAAGACTCAAATGCTCGGCAATTTGTAAAAAATGTTATGGGATCAACTGCAAAAATGTCGACAACATTATTTATCCAGAAGGAAGGGATGTAAAAATGTCACCGTAAGATTTTTTTTACTTACATTCAGTTGAATACCTAATATTAATGTTCTCCATTAAAGCTCTAAATACAGAAAAAGTTACAATGCTCATAATTTTTTTACTATGTTACCGTTGTAATTCATCATGATTGTTATCATGCAAATACCTATAATTTAAATAAGTTACATTAAAAAGATAAAATAATGGAAAATTGTGTCAAATTTTCGTTTTTGCAATTTTTCCACCAAGTTAGAAAAAAAGGGTCAATTTCAGAAAGCTGTAGCGCGCTTAATAATGGCTTTAGAAAAGCAGTTTTATAAGAAACTTTGTAGAGAATTTAATGCTCTTTCTTTTTGTAATTTAATATAGTACGCAACAATTTTATAATTTTTGAGTTATTGGTAAAAACTGAAAAAAGTCCGAAAATTTTGTGATTTTTTAGCTCCAAAATATTTAGCCTCGAGATATTTTGTTGGAAAACCATTAATTCTTTTTACTAGCATCCCCATAAACAGTTTTTAAACATAAAATCTTCTAGCAGAATTTTTGCATCTATTTATGACAATTTGACTGGCCTATAATAGTTTTGTCTTTAAACATTTGAAAAAATTGTAAAAATCAATACTTTATTTTAAGTGTAGAGAAGTACAAGACTTTTCCTAGACCAAGTAAAGATCTTCCCTAAAACCAGGAGTTGAGGTAACTTATGTAAGTTTGACACCTAAGTTCCCAATGCACCCTTCAGAGTGCGTCACTTTTTTGCTCCGTAATTCTTGAAAAAATCATCACAGGCAAGTTCAAGCCCATTATTGCCTTCTTCGGGAACTAATACAGCCGAAGATTTCTAACGAACCAATTACTTTTAAAATCAAATCCTTTTTTTTTTTTTTTTTTTTTTTTCCCTTTTAACTTTCTTGTCCCCTGTCGATCCATGACACACCGGCGTTGCTTATGTCTGTGTTTCTCACGAATAATAAAGTCACGAATAATGATATTTTTTTCATTATTTATCGTTTGTATAATAGTTTTTTTTTTCGTCTTAAAAAAATACATTACTGTAACTGATGCGGAGAAGCATCTTTAATGAACAGATCAGGGATTGAGGACGTTTATGTTTAACACTCTAGTTTCCAATGCCACCCACTAGAGAGGGTTTCTTTTTTATTTCGTAGCTCTTAAAAAATAGTTACAGGCGAGTTCAATGCCATTTATTGTCTTCTTTGACAACTAATGAAGGTTTTAATATTTAATGTGCATTTACTTTTATAACCAGGTGTCTTTTATAGTTTCCGAAGCTTCCTCGTGACTTTTAGACCCGCCTTGTGAGTATTTGTTTTTATTATGAGTTATAAAAGATGAGCATAGACATTTTTTCACGATTTTTCCTTAGTACTATATTAGTTTTAAAAGTTTTCTGTATAAAAATTATCGAGGAGTTGTTGCTCCAGTGCCCAATGTTGTGTTTTATACTATGTAACAAAATAAAAAAACAATAATCACACAAGAAAACCATTAAAATGATATTTTTGTCACTTTTAAGCAATACAAAACTTAACCCTTTATCTACCGCATTATGAATTCACGAAAATTTTATGTTCTAAAGCAATTTTCGTAAATTGTTTAAACTAAATTAAAAGATTTATATAATCATTTAATAATTATTTGAAGGATTTAGAAGGATTAATTAAATTTGAATATTCAGGAATTTTGTACAATATTTATAGCCTCACTCAAATATTTTATTTTAAATTGTTTTCTTAGTATTTTGCAGAAATATAAAATGTACAAATATGATGTTCTGAGAATATAAATATAGGAATATTTCCGAATTGAAAAATCCCCACCCACCTCCCTCAGCACCAAGAAAGCTTAAAGTATTATCGTCGATAGAATAAGATCAAAATCCATTATTCCCAAAATGAAGCAAAAAGATGAGGGGCTGTATCCATATTCCATTGATTAGTGCATACACAATATTGCTTGTACTACTATATTTGGATACAGTTCCTTATCTTTTTGCTTTATTTTGGGAATAACGGATTTATATTCTATTTTATGAACGATAGTTTTCAGAACTTTCAATCTATGTTTTTGAGACTTTCACGAAAATTGCTCTATACATTTAACTAACATAATATGCAAATGCAATTTTAATAGCGTTGATGCATGCGCAGTAAAAAATTTAGTAAACCTGCTCATTTGTCATACATTTTTTTTAAATTCTGATTACAGGGTGTTATGATGTCGATTATCATGTTGATTATCATATTTTCTGAAAAGAACATTGTGCTTTATGAAGAACTCTGCAAAATATAAGCAAAAAACTTGGAAAAATTTGGGACCGTTTTTATAAAAACCTTAATTTTTCTACGAGTTTACATGCTATATTCATAAAAATGAACACAGTTTATTATTATAAGCCACTTAAACATAATCTGCAGTTTGAACTCTTTTACTTCAGTAGTTTTGACTGGGTTATCCAAAAGATCTTTGTTCTTTTTCAATTTGTTGACGGTCCCCTGTTGGATTTCGGGGAAAACTCATCGCGAAAATATACGACATGTACTATTTTGTTTACACACCTGGAGTGTCAGAATAATTCCTTATATGTATTTCTAGATATTTAACAAAACGTCTAAAATCATAAGTGTCAAGATTTTTTTTGCTGAGACTGTACTTCCGAATTGAACCCCCCCCCCCTCCCCCAGCGCCAAGAAAGCTGAAAAGATACAAAGGCAAAAGAAATCATTCTTTTAAAAATATTTTTGTTTTGTGTAACCAAAAATGCTTTTGGAACAAAATAAAGTAATGTATCTGTAACTCATTCTAAACAGTATTGCAACTAATTGATGTGTTGAAAGAATTTTATAATAAGTATTTTCTATGGTACTTATAAGTACCGTCGGTAGATAAAGGGTTAAATAATAATAAAAAAAAACTAAATTACTCTAGATATAGCACATGAACAGTTAATGCTTATTCAGACCACATCCCTTTAAAACTAGGGCCGTAACAGATGATCGCAAAGTGGATTGAATGCTCTTAGCAACTTTTTCAATCTCCTCTAGCCCTTATAATATTTTAATAATATAATAATAAAATTTTAAAACTTTTAATTGTAAATGCACTTTATAATTGTTAGTACTGAGATACATAAAATCTCCAAAACAAAGATAAAAAATGTTTTAGATACAGTGTTTTATTATCAACATAGTAAAAGTATTCACAATTAGAGCCAACAATAACTGTTCAACGCCCCCTTATGGCCTCGTTGGTTGATTATGGCTATCTTATAACTTTCTTTGACCTTATTTCATAAAATTAAACTTACAATTAAAACATGAGTGAAATTGGCAATTAAAACGTGAATAAATAAAATTTTTTTGCAATGAAAATAGGTAAATATTTTGTTTCAAAATTATAGATTGTATTAAAAAAAAAAAAAAAAAAAAAGAAAGAAGAAAAAAAAAGGAAAAAAAAGGGCTGAAACTACAAAAAAAAATCCCGTTGGTGTCTTTTATTAGTTTTAACCGGCTTAAAAAGAAAAAAATAATAATAAAAAAAAAAAAAAATACAAATTTTACTTTTTTTGGCCAAAAATTAAATTTTATACAATGAAGCATTTTAAACTATGCATTTTAATGTATTTTTAATTAGTTTTAAAGATATTTAATTGAGCTAGATTTCAATATAACCCAATTTATCAATAATGAAGATATTGATATTGGAGTAAAACATATATGGAGCTGCTAATGATTTTTAATCAGACTTTCAAGTATGTCAGCTAAATTTTAAAGACCATACCAAATGCTTTCTTTGGTTTACACTGATCTGAACACTCGATATTTTATTTCATTTTTGCTGCTTTGCATATTTAAAAAAGACAATGTTACATATAGAGAAATAATCACACAACATACATGCCATTTACATGCATACACGTGTTAGTTACATATTTTGTGACTTAACTAATTTTAAGGGATATTAAAGTATACGAGTCTCATTTCATCTCTCATAAACATTTATTTAAAAACACACAAAGTCATTTAACAAAATCCCCATTTCTCATTTATGCACGAACATGTACTCTTTTAAATAGCAACAAACTTTTCAAAATTTTAATTCAACAAGTTTCTTTTGGAAAATTTTTTTAATCGTCCTTTTTATTTTATGCACTTACATGTACTAAAATCGCCTCAAATGTCACACCCATCTTAATTCCTCTTTCAACATTGTTCATTCTATAATTTCAATCTGTCTTTATGGACGTATCTGGATACATAACTGCTTAGTAGCGTAAAAAACATTTTATATAGATAATTTTTATAAGTTATAAGAATTTCAATTACTTATTACTGGATGTTTTCAAGTATTATGTAATTAAAATTATTAAATACTCATAAGCTATTTAGTTTTAATCAGTTTTAAAAGTAAATAGCAGTATATACGAAAATTTCTATTTTGATGAGTGACATTTTCTTATTGTTTGATATAACCTTTAAAATGTCTGGTATATGTAAAGCTTCATAATACCGAATTCGAATTCTCCACTTTAGATTCTTAAATAGAGAATTCTTTTGAATATTTATAACGCTTTTTACATAATGCATTTACAGTTGCATTCTAGCAGTTATAAAGATTTATTTATCTGTCAAAATTTAATAAAAGTTTTTATTTTTATTTTAGTAGGAAATATTTATAAGTGTTTAGAAAATAAATTAATCAAAATTTAAAATAAATTATCTATAAATCATCTTTTAAAAATAAAAACCAGCTTTTTTTTCCAATTAAATCTGGTTTTTCTTCGCGAGTCTAAAAGTCGGCAACTCTGATCTTATCCTAACCCAAAAAAAAAGTTTCTGACTATAGAACAGGTAAAATGTAAAATGTGTGTAAAATTATAATATTGACAATAATGTCCATTCCACAAAATTTATGAAGGACTTGATTTTCGTAACAAGAAATGAAGTTTCGACGAATCTCCCCAAAATAAACTTGATTTATCATGTTTCGGGGGACAATACGGGAAATATTTTTAAGTCAGGGAGAAGGAATATTCAGAAGTTTTTAAGTAAGTCTAGTGCGGTTTTATTTATTGTATATTTTTAATTGTGAATCGAGTGACACCATCCGCAAGTCAATAAGATCATTTGTTACAAAGTTATGGTAGGTTTTATGAATAAAAATTGACACATTTACTTTATTGCGGGTAATATAGTTTTTTTACAGCAACAGCCAATGACTATTCATGAAAGTTTTTGGGAAGAACTTCATTTTGGCACTAAAAATGAAGATACGGTGAGTCTCCAAAAAGTAAAGTTGTTTTACCGGGTTTTGGGGGCCAAAAAAAGAGGGAGGGGGGGCATATCACTCGAGAGTGGGAGAGAATTAAACTTTTAAAATAATTTTTAAGTTATATTAAGTGATAATTTATTATATATTTAGTTATAATAGTTTTTATAAATACAAAGTCAAAAATTATATTTTACTTCTGAGCACAGCTTTGTCACTTTATTTTTTTCTTATTCAAAACAGGTTTTTTATAGCTTATTAAATAATCTCAAACTTATTAAATGTTCTCAAAATAGCAAGTATCGAAATCTGGATCATCATAGTATTCTTCAAGGTCATTATTGGCGTCAAAATCCGTGTAGTTATAAAGCCATTCATGACTTTCTATTCATAAAACTTGCCGTAACTTTTTAACAATAATCGTATTGACTTGCTACCGGCGTCATTTAATGTAGAATCAAAAAATACAATATAAACAATACACCACGTGACCTGTTTAAAAAAGTTGCATTCTTCTCACCTTGTTAAATATGTGCCCCTCCTCTCCTCCCCCTAAAAAAAAAAAAAAAAGAAGAAAAAGAAAACAAGGTAAAACAACTTTATTTTTTGGAGATTCATGGGATACAAATTTCTAGTATCAAAACGAAGGTTTCCCCAAATTCCCTAAAGCATAATTTTCGGCTTTGCATTCATAAAATTTTTGCAACAAATGATCCTATCCACTTGTGGATAGTGCGATTCGATTCAGAATTAACAATATATAAATTAAACGATAACCCAGTTGATCTACTTGGAAATTTTTTAATTCTCTCTCCCTCGTGTGGGGTAAAAATGTCCGTTTTTTTTGCTACCATAACATTTTAAAACAATTTAACCCGGAAGAAATTGCAAGTGAGAATTTTTCTCACGGTGCCCAATTGCCTTTCTTTTACTTTACATTCACTTAATATCAACTTTTTTTGTTTGGCTTAGTACTTTTGTTTACAAATGAGGTAAAGTAATCGAAATTACATTTTGAAATTTTATTAAAATGAAAAATGATTTAAATAAGAGTCTTCAAAAAGGTACGATGGAGAAAGAAAATCACATGTAGCGAGTTTTCCCGGGTTAATTTTTTCGGAACCCGCCGGATCTTTGTTTCTAGCGAAAAAAAAAAAAAAAAAAAAAAAAAAATTAAAAAAAAAAAGGACGAACATATTTATCAGAGTTAGAGCTCGCACAGACGGACAGATAGAGAAACCGAACTTATAATTATTTTTCCACTATGATGGGAAGAGTTAAAAATTAATAGAAATAAAAACTATCATTTCATAGAGACCAAAATGAAGAACCAAGTTAAGATGTTTCTTAAGCTTCCTGCTAAACAACGTGAAACATTTTCTGACTCAACGTGAAGGTTTAAACGTGAAGGCATAAAATGGGTGGGCCTTTGTAAACAATTATTGTCAAATGACGATAAGTTTATCGCCTTTTTCCAGCTGCCGCCTCGGGATTTGTTTCAAAATGTCCATTTTGACAGTATTTTCTGAAAAACCTTTTGCCTTTACCAGAAAATGAAAACCATCTTTCGATTACATTAATTTTTTGGGATAAAAACACATGAACGGGAACATTTGCCGATTTCATGCTTCTCAGAAATAATATGAATTCAGAAATGCGTCAAAATAGATTTGAAAACAGCATTAAATTACACAGCCCTGCGAAAATAAAGTTTTTGAAAAATACAAGAGAAGTTTCAGTTGATTTTTATGTTGTTTGGTGTGCTGATTTTTAAAATGATCTCTATTTGTTCCCCATCACGTCAGGATTTTTTGTAAAATCGATTTTAATACTTTTGCTAAAATCTTATTTAAAAAGGTGTTGTCTCGAGCAATTTTGCATATACCATCTGCAATAGTGGATTTTATCCATTTAAATTTATATAAAATATTCTTTTCTTAGTGCGGAAAATTATTTTTTCAGTAATCGATTATTATTTATAGGTTTAAATGGATGAAAATTAATTTTGCCACATCGCATTCCTTTTTGACTCAATGTTGAATCTTATCACGGCTGTCCTACTCACCAGTGAAGCATGGGCTTACTGTATCTGCCTTGTTGACCAAGAAGCATGGATATAATTTTCAAATGGTACAACTGAGGTCAACATATTTTATTTTGCTGAGAACGATACTCAAGTTTTCTTAGCATTATTTTACATCCATCGATTTCTCATCTGGTACAGATGCATACTGGTTTCCGTGATCAAGAACAGCTTTAAGGCTCTTTTTTGATGAATCTATAAACAGCTTTCATTCATTTTTATCGTAAGTGAAATGAAAATTTCTCACAAGTCCGAGACAGCAGAATAATAGACCAGCTTTTTCTTTTTCTCAAAATACTTAACAATTTTTTTTTCTCGATTCCTGTACTAATAAAAAATACATTTATTTGGCCAATAAGTGTTTTTTTCGAGCCCAACAATTCAACTGCCTCTTTCGAAAGGCCCAGGCTTAGATCTGGAATGATAATATGAGAATGGAATAGATTATCAGGAATGGTTATATGAGAAGTCTATATGGGCCCAGGTATCTAGTCAGATGATTAAATTCAAGTAAAGAGAAGGACTGAGGTGAATCGTTTCCAGAGGGTTAATATTCGGTATGGGAGCCTTGAACTACTGTATATTTAGGGTCTGAAGACTCAGACAAAATGACTGACAATTCATTTGAAGGCACTGGCACATCATATCTACGAGGAAAAGGCACGTATGGCCTATGGAATGCTTATAAAATTCTAGATAAAATTTAATTTTTCAAGAAAACGTGACGAGATAGAGCTATTTCATTTTTTTTTTTTTTAATAGCACCAAAAAATACATAAAGTTATCAGTTACTTAGTATTTTTTTTTTTTTTTCATCGCAGGTCTGTGTTAGCCATCAAGATGTTTCCATTCGCACTGTAAAATTCCACCGACTAAGGTAAGAAAATCCAGTTCGGGAATTATTCGTCTTCGAAAAACAATTATTTCGAGAAAAAGCATATTAATAAATTTATATTGAAAAACAAATAAATTCATAAGTAGATAAATAATAATAATATTAATAATTTTCAATATTTTTATTCGCAAGAAATTTGTAAGACGCACTTTTAAAATTGTGAAACAGAGCGCAGTAATGCAGCTTTCAAAAGTCAATTTTTGTATGTTATGGGATGCATGTATAATCTACAGTCCCTATACAGGATCTATCCAAAAAATTTGGGTGTATTATAGCAATCGATCGCCCTTTGTTGTCTTAGATTCTTTGAATGAAGTTGTAAGTTGTCAAAATAAATGAAATTTATTTTTAACATATATACTAAAAATGGTTTCCTTACACATATCGTATATTTTCTGTAAAACTAGTTTTACGTGTAGGGGGAACTGGGGTACATTGATACAGTTTTTTTCTAAGATTTTTTTTGGTGTCAAGAAAGTAGAAAATTCAAGTTTTTTTTCCATGAGGTGACAGCAAAACTTGTGTAATATGTTATAAAAATGTACAATCATTGTTTTATATAGTATTTTTGCATGTAATTTTAAAAAAATCAAAAAAAGTCATTTGTATCAATGTGCCCCATACCCGGGGCAGATTGATACGTTTGAGAAAAATGACGACAAAATAATACCAATGCAAATTTTTCATAGAAAATTAATTAGAAAACCATTTTATATTTATTTATAAAAATTCAAATCACCCACAATTTATTTTTAAGCAATATTAAAGCAATCAAAATTAAATATATTATGACCTGATGTTCTGGCTGTTTCTTGTCTGATTGTTG
The DNA here is from genome assembly GCA_964019185.1 of Maratus speculifer. Taxonomy (NCBI): domain Eukaryota; kingdom Metazoa; phylum Arthropoda; class Arachnida; order Araneae; family Salticidae; genus Maratus; species Maratus speculifer. The sequence continues at coordinate 76,215,776 of OZ025289.1, forward strand.
GCTGTGGTAACTTTGTCATATCTAGCACTTCAACCCCAGCATTATCTTCTTTCTTATGAAAGATGAAAAAATTACCAGTTTTTCTGTTTATAAATAGGTTCATAAACAGAAAATAAAGGATAATTATATTAAAAATTCTGTTTATAATATAAGTATCATTTTCTGTTCTGCAGTTTGTTTCTCTTACTTAACATTTCGCATGTCGAAAATACTTTTTTCTCTGGAGAATCGATATAAATTCGAGATTTGCCAGAATGGCGTCCTTTTCTTTTATTAGTTCTACTAGATCTAGATGCTGGGTAAGTTCCTACGTCTTCTGTTTTCAAAAATACTATAAAATGTTCTAATATAAAGAAATTAGAGCTATTTCACTTCAATAAAAACTAATATTAGAAATTTTTCGTGAAAAAAAAAAGGTTGGATTAAGGAGTGTATGGTAAAAAAAATAATAAAAGATAATGAAAATATGAACTATTAAAGGACTTAGGCTGTATCAATGTGCCCCGTCATAGACTGTATCAATGTGCCCCATACAGCGATTTTGAATAAAATGAGTCTCAAATCCAACACTTCACAATATATCTAACAATAAATAATGAAGAACTGATAAAGAGTAGCTGTACTTACCAGGGAGAGTATTCATTTTGGTTGAAAATACTGGAACAGTTGTATAATAGCATTTCAATTGTACAACTCATATTTACTTTTGAACAACAAAAACAATAAATCACCCGTCCCATTTCATCAAATTACTGAATCATTCCAAGATTTTCTGTATGTAGTTGAATACACTAGCATCATCTTTTGGAGCTGTTGTGAAACTTCCTGTAATGACCCTGTGAGCGGTAGAGGGGGTGTATCAATGTGCCCCATGTATCAATGTACCCCAGTTCCCCCTACTTGTTGGCGAAAAAAAATCAGAGTAAATTTTTTAAAACTATTTCGGAAATCATGCCTCTGTGATCTATGGCGGCCAAATTCCAATAATAAGAAGAAAGAAAAGAATTCTTGAAGAAAAGAAATCTTACTGCAGAGTTTGGAGGTTTTGAATCTCCGTTTAATTTTACGGCGCTGTCGTCCAGGCATTAGCGCTACAGGTGTTAAATTATGAGATCCAATCAATCGGCGGCATGTAAACAATCAGTTAAGACAATGATTAGTTGGAAAACTTGTCCCTCTCAGACCTTGTAGAAAGATTTATGGCTATACCGTAACGTAAAAGCAGTGTTAAAGTTAATATGGAGCAGGTTACTTTTAAAAGGTCCCTATTCTAATTTGATCAGAGTAATCTTTCAATCAAAAATAAATAAAGAAAAGAAAATGAGAACTTCTATCATTTCACAGCGATCAAAAATAAGGCACCAGGTTAAGCTGCCCATGAAGATCCCACTTTCCGCACCGTACAGTCGGTTTTATTTAAATGTCACAAAATTAGGGAAGACGATTTTATTTTCTAGTTCACAGATTATTTGTTTTCAAAAAACAATTCTCCCCAGAGAAAGCAACTTTATAAATTTGACCTTTAACAACAAAAACAAGTAATATTAATAGTAATAATATATTTTTTTAATTAATACTATCTCGCAACAATAATTCTTTAAAATGTTCGTTTCAAATTATGAAAAAGAGCACAGTAATGCAGTTTTCATAATCCAATATTTGTATATAACCTGATGCATGTTTGATCCACAGTTCCTGCACAGGATCTACCAAAAAATTCAGTTATACAGCTCATATTCAAAATATTAGAATAATTACCTTTTTTTTAGAAATTGAAAATATCGTTTGGTAATTTAATGTCTTTTAATGAAAATATGCAAACGATATTTTTATTAAGAACTTATTGTTGATTAAACTTACTTGTTATCTTAAATTTAATATCATTTTTGAAAAGATTAATTGCAAAAAAAATTATTTTGAAAAGTCAAAATATTAGAATATTTATTCAAGTGGTTCAAAATATTAGAATATTTCACATTAATTCTCCTTTAATTATTACCAATTCTTAACTGGTGGCATCATTAATTAAATTCAGACTATTTTATTTAAAATCAGTATTCTTTTTTGCAGTTTGTTTCTTTTTCGTCTTAAAATGGACCGTGTGAGTGATATTCCTGAATCTACTAAACTTCTTATGGTTGATTTTTATCGGCACGGTAAAAATCAATGTTTTATAGCGAATTATTTACATTGTTCGCAATCGAGCGTTAGTAAAATACTAACACAATATTCAAAAATTGGAAAATTTCAAAATAATCGCCGAAATGGTGGCCGAAAACCAAAAACATCTGCTAGAGATGACAGGAAACTGAAGCGTATAGTTAAGAAAAACCGTTTTAAAAGTGTGCGATTCTTGCACCGAAAATGGAAAGAAGAAGGAGTTGAAGTTTCTACATCGACAACATTAAGACGTCTCCATAAATTTAAATTTGAATCTCGTGTACCGAAAACAAAACCTCTCATGACTGCAAGACAAAAGCGTATAAGAATGAATTGGTGTAAATCAAGACGTTTATGGAGCAATGAAGATTGGAAAAATATATTATTTAGTGATGAAAGTATGTTTTGTGTTTCATATGGTAATCAAGGTATTCGAGTTTGGAGAATGAAGCAAGAAGCATTTGATAAAGAATGCCTTAAACGTTCCGTAAAATTTGCTGTTAGTGTCATGGTTTGGGGTTGTATGAGTGCAGAAGGACCTGGAAAGTTATGCATCGTCTACGAAAAGGTTAACTCTCTGATATATCAAGAAATTTTAGAATATTACATGATTCCATCATCAGAAGATTTATTTGAAGATGATTTCATCTTTCAACAAGATTTAGCGTCCCCGCATACCTCGGTGTCAACTAAGAATTGGTTCCGCCAACGCAACATTAAGGTACTTCCTTGGCCACCAAATTCACCAGATCTTAATCCCATCGAAAACTTATGGTGTATAATGAAGAAAAAACTTCAAGAAAATCCTCCTTCAAGTAAAACTGAGTTAGTGGCACGTATAAAGTCTATTTGGGCTAATATTGATAGAAATGTTTGTAAACACCTTGTATATAGTATGCAAGATCGATTGTACGCTGTTATGAAAGCTATAGGGGATGCTACAAAATATTAACTACCATTTACTTCATATTCATAAGGTAATATTGTTGCGTAAAATAAAATATTCTAATATTTTGAACCAATCTAAATTTTATTCCAATATTCTGGTGTGTTTAATGAAGCTGTGTACCTAATTTATTGTGCTGTATTCTATATTTTATAAATGTTAAAATCTTATCTAAACATTCCAGATTTAATTTATAAGAAATTTAATTGCATTTACTTAGTATAAAAATAAATAAATGACAAATAATTTTTTCTTATTACTTTTTCTCAATTATTCTAATATTTTGAATATGAGCTGTACTATAACAAACTACAGATATTTATTGCTTAAAAAAAAAAAAAAGATTCTTCGCGTGATGTTGTATAGATTAATAGATGAATTAATAGGTTAGATGAATTAGTAGGTTTTCGAAGTAAATGAAATTTTTTTAACATAGCTACTGAAAATGACCTCCTTATGCATATCTTATGTTTGCGATAAAAGTAGTTTTACAAGTATTTGTTGAACGGAAAAAAATAGAGTAAAAGTTTTTTACATTTTCCGAAATCATGACTCTTTGACCCGTAGCGGCCAAATTACAATAGGAAGTAGAAGTAAAAAAGGAAGAAAGTCTTGCAATTGATGTTTCTGCCAGAATTTTGACATTTTAAATCCCCATATACTTTTTTATGGCGTTGCCATCCTAGACTTTAGCGCTACAGTATTAAATCACGAGAGCCATCTAATTAGCATCAACAAGTTAAACTCGCTGATTGGTTGTAAAACTTGTGCTACTCACAAGGAAGGTCTCCATACGGGCATACTCAGAAAAATCTGAATAAATTACAGAATGTTCTTCTCATATAGTTATATATGTTTATAAAAAAAATTTCGGCGGAACCTCCTCATAACGTCCGTAAAAAATAGTAAAAATTTCGTTTATTTGGCGATTTATCTCAGGTTGGCGAAAAAACGAAATTTTGGAAAATACGCTTTTACGCTACGAATACTTTTTAAAGAAAAAACTTTCTATGTTCAATTTATTTAAAAAAGTTTAGTTTAAGTAATTTTAGTTTTGCATTTTTACTTTAAGTGTAATTTTGTCATATACGTTTATATGTACTTATAACAAAATGAAATTAATATATTTTATCATTTAAAACACAATTTAAATTGATTAAAATTGTTCCAAATTGAAAAATACACTGTTAAAAATCTGCTGCATTTTGTTGCAACGCACTCCCTTGCTTGTATAGAAAACGGTTACTTGGCCGTGAAATGGAGCTTTCTCATTGGTTTGAATAGAGATATTATATACAAGCGGTGGAGTGCGTTGCAACAAAATGCAGCAGATTTTTAACAGTGTATGACACGGTCAATTCACCGTGCTATGGAACATTCTCATTGGTCAGAAGAGAGATATTCTATAAAAGTAGTGGAGTGACGTTGCAGTAAATGCTGCAGATTTTTAACTGTGAAGTCAATTAAAATCAATTTTCAGATTCGTTAAAATCGTCTGCTTTTGGCGAGGAAATGCACTGCTCGCCAAATTCCGCGCCGCTTTCAGCTTTTCACTCCAATTATTCTAAACTATTTTATTTTTTTACATATCTAATAATGTAATTTCGCCGCTAGTTTTCACTGATCCTTTATTACCTACATGAGTAGTTTAATTCGTTTTTTTTTTTCAAAAAATTCTGAGTATGCCCCCAATGGAGACCTTCCTTGTCAGACCTGTAGACCTAGGGAAGCGGTTACATCGTAATGTAAACGCTGTATTAAAGTTAATATGGACCTGGTAACATTAAAAGGTATCTGTTCTTACTTGATCCGAGTAAGCTTTCAATTAAAATAAATAAATAAGTAAATAAAAACGAGACCTTCTACCATTTCGCAGCGACCAAAAATAAGGCACCAGGTCAAGTTACCCATAAGGATCCCACTTTTCGCACCGTAAAGCCGGTTTTAATAAATGTCACAGACGAAGGCGAGACGATTTTACTTTCCAGTTCAGAGATTATTCGTTTTCGAAAAACAATTCTCTCCAAAGAAAGCAACTTTATAAATTTGACCTTGAGCAATAATAATAATAATAAAAATGCGAGGGTCCTTTATTTTATTTGCTTTTTTTTCTATCCTTTCCTGCAACAGAATCTTGAGATGCTCGTTTCAAATTATGAAACGAAGCACAGTAACGCAGCTTTCACAACTCTATCCGATATCGAAGTGGAACTATGCTAGCGAGCGAGAAATACAAAGTTAACTTCTCACTGATCAAATGATGAATATTGCATGAGGAGCGAATATTATACACTTCGGCGTTCATTTTACTTATGTTCGCGGAAATTAAAAAAAAGAGGGAATTTGCAAGAAGACAAATGTAAGAAGAGTTTTGAATATACTGAAGTTTCTTTTTTTAATCTTCTGAAAATATGAGTAGAAAATATTAATATGCATATGAAGAACACCTACCTGAAGGATGTAAAAAATTCAGGAATCTTAAGAAAAAAAACTATTTAGGAAGTGCTTCTAGTTAAATTTGCTTAATTTATTGGATTCTTGAAAATTTTAGGCTTAAGTTTTTTGATGAATTAATACGTTTTGAACTATCTTAAATAAAATTTGATTATTAAAAAAATATATATATTTCCGTCAGCTTTTTTGCCCTTTTGTTTGATACACAGACTTTGTAACCGCTGTTATTGACGTATTAACGCGCGGATTGTCATCGAACTTCATTAGTCATAGACCTTGACATTAATTGTTGCGGATTATATTGTCATGTATATCACCTGAAAGGTAGCGACGTTATGCTGCTTTTTTCACGATTTATGTAATTGGTTTCGCCTCTGTGGCTGGAATCTCATGAAAACTCACATTCATTCGACTCATGTTCATGGAAATAAAAAGAACATTTATGAGAAAACTGTTTGATACACAGACTTTGTAACCGCTGTTATTGACGTATTAACGCGCGGATTGTCATCGAACTTCATTAGTCATAGACCTTGACATTAATTGTTGCGGATTATATTGTCATGTATATCACCTGAAAGGTAGCGACGTTATGCTGCTTTTTTCACGATTTATGTAATTGGTTTCGCCTCTGTGGCTGGAATCTCATGAAAACTCACATTCATTCGACTCATGTTCATGGAAATAAAAAGAACATTTATGAGAAAACAATTGTGAGAAGAGTTTATAGATGTTAAAATCTTGACTTTTATTTTATTTTCTGAAAATATAAGTAGAGAATGTTAATATGCATATGAAGAATTAGTGGTGTTATTTGGGAGAGGCTAAGGGCGGAATCACTGTTCAAAGAGTTTTATTTGTTATTACAGATCATATTAACTACTTCTCTTACCATTTTATCTCTTTATTTTTTATTTATTTTTTATTTCTACGCAACATTTTCTCAAAAAAAAAAAAAAAAAAAAAAAAAAAAAAAAAACTTTGACTTACATCGTGCCAGCATTTTCAAGAGAAACATACTACAAATTTATTATTTTTAAAATAATGGTGCGAGTAGAATAGAAAAATAGTCGTCTGTGACAGTCCTGTGTGCCCGCGGTATCTTGGTATAACAATTATTTGTACTACATACGAACCCGAGATAGTTTGGGATAATAAATGAAGCGGTGAAAAATGTGTTAGAAATTCCACAAAAAATAACGTAAATTGCTAGATTTGACTAAAATTAGAATTTTAACGTCAAGGAGACACAGTATCTTGAAATTAGTCAAAGTATCATTTTTTTAACTCCTTGAGAGATGGTGGGACATATTTTATCCGACCTGCGATTACTGAAGATTTGTATCAAAAAAATTTTATTAAATTTTGTTTTTTTAACTTTGGAAGGGAAAAAAGTGCACAACTGTTTTTATTTTTCTTTAAATATTTTTTTTTCAGATTTCCGGTGGGAATTCAGAACTACGTAAACGCAATTACTTTCCTCTCAAAGAGTTAATATTAACTGAAAGCTTCTTTAATTGTGAATCTTTTGACACCTCGTTTTTACCTACACGACTATTATATCATGAGATATTGTAAATTTTGTTAATAGATCCAGCGCAATTACCCATGCAAATGAAAACTTTAAAGTAATTATTCTCGCTGTTCATATTTTTATAACATGATTGTACGATAAATACTAAAGTTCTTTTGCTAATTTAGATAGAGGTTTGAAATTCGTTTTACTTGATCTCCATGGTATATTTAATTTTTTTGTACTTAGACTGAACATTAAAGTTTACAGTTATTTTTAAAAATATATTTAAGACTAGCTGACCCGCCCGGCGTTGCCCGGGTCCGTATTAACAATATTAAACGAACTTGAAATTTGTATGATTTTATCATTAACTGGAAGCATGCAGAAATACATTGTCTGAAATACGTCGCAGCTGACTTTGTGAAAAATCGGTTTTAAAAAGAACAACTAATATTGAGCTCTAAAAATACTTAAAATGAGCAATGAGAAACACGGGAGGGAACATGTATCCAACGATTGCGTTAGTTTCGTGTTAAAGTGTTGATATTTACCCGTAAAAATCACTGTTAAATCACGTAACTAATTATTTTTTTCGCATAGAAATCCCAAGTGAAATATTTTGAATTTCAAACTAATTATATCACTCTTAATTCCGTCTGTACCGTGAATGAAATCGATACGCGATGATAAAAGATTGGTATATAGTATTATAATTTCAGAACCATTTAACAAAAGTGTATATTTTTAATCAAAGCATGCGTAATGTATACACTGTGGACAAATTCCTAACCGTAAACTTTTGTACCATAACCATAATCTGTCTGTAACCTAACTGCGACTTAACATTACCCTACCGTAACTTAAATATAACATAAATGTAACCTAGCCGTCACTTTGAAATACCAATATAGAAGCATCATTTAAGATTTTGCTTGAAAAGTTAACATTCTTTCGTTAATGTCTTAAAATCGTCTGCACTCTGAAATCTAGATTTTAGATTAATATTTGTTATTTAAGTTTTCGCGCATGATTTTAAAAGATTGTTTTCATAAATATATTTTATATATTGACATAGAGTTATTAATATGTTGTTAAATTAAAAACATTTTTTCATCTACGTTATAAAGTATTAAAAAGTTCTGAAAAAAAAAAGAAAACTTTTAGTAATACAATTTTTAGTTCAAATCAAATGTTTTCAATATTCTTTTTTATTTTATTTTGATATTTAATTATTTCGAATTTATCAATTCCAATTATTTTAAAAGCAAACATTTTTTTAAAAATAAATAATATAATGGAAAAAAGACCATTTTAAAAAATTACTATTTCTTCGCAAAATACGCTTCAGCTGTAATTCATTTCTTTCAATTCGTCTTATTAATACAAAATCTCTTCTACATGCTTTTGTTTGGGACATTAAAATTTGAGCGATAAATGGTTTAATATTGCAACCCTTTTTTCGGTTTACTTCACCACCACCTATCTTTTTCCTCCATGGTTTACAACCGCTGTGATAAAAAATCATCTTTTAAACTGACAGCTTGCCAGTCTATAAATTTTAAAGGTCGGTTCCAGCTTTTTTAATTATTTATGCCAAAATTTTATGCAACCAACCAACCATAACTAAATGAAGGGAAAAAAAGAAGAAAAAAGGCGATTTTTTATGAGAGTGATCTTTGGAATTTAATTAATTACTCAGTTAATAAATAGAATTTCGAAATTCTGAAGCTCAGGTGCATCAGGAGAGATATTGGGCTACTCTCATAAAAATTTTGAGCTTCGTACGTCCCATAGATTTTGCTAGCCATCGCAGACACACACACACACACACACACACACACACACACACACACGCAGACAGAGCGATTTGTTATTTTATTAGTATAGATGAGAGTTTATTGAATTTCCTTCATTTTTTAGTATACATACTGGAGAAAAAAAAAAAAAAAAAATCAGATACAATGTAAAATCCCATATATATATAAATCCATGCATAGTTTTATGTAGTATATTCTAATGAATGTGGAGGAAAAAATCAAAGCAAAAATATTAATATTTGTAAAAATAGTAAAAAATTTAAAAAAAGTTAATTTTTTTAAATTTAAATTTGAGTAAAATAGGCTGTTCTACAAGATTTTTTTATTTGTTTAATTTTTAGTATTAAGTATTGTGCTTCCCCATACATTAAAATATCATTCAAAATGGAAGAGATGGTTTCAAAGGTAAGATGAAAATGAGCATCCTCTTAGATCTCTTTATAGTATCCCCCACGTAAAAGCACCATTCTTCTTCATTCTGGCAAGAAATGCCAAAGCAAAAGTCAGGTTTTTATCAAAATCATTGGGTTCGAGTTGTAGAAAGCGGCTGATCTTCTATGGATGTATTGGTGCACCCGCGGGGAAAACTAAGGGGGCTGAAGCCCCTCCCAGACCGCAAAATTAAACTAAATATTTAAAAATTTCTAAAATTATGAAAGTTTACATTTATTATTTTTAATAGATTCTGCAAAATAGAATTTTTTAAGAATAGTGATCTTTTCACAATTTTTTTTATTTATAAGTTTTTTATGAAATTTGAAATATCAGCATTTTTATTATTCACCACATAAAACAGTATTTTCCTTTTATATTTGAAAGAGGTTAAAAAAAAAAAAAAATCAGAATTAGCCTCATCAAAAATGTTCATAACCCCTCCACCAGGCTTCGCTCTTTGCTTCCCCCTTCCACCATTTAGTCTTCGTTCTGTACAAAGTCTATAGAAATAATGTATATCCGGGAATGACACATCTCGTTCATTTTTAATAATAATAATAATAATAATAATATATATATATATATATATATATATATATATATATATATATATATATATATATATATATATATATATATATGTATATATATATATAAAACGGACTTAATTTGTTTGACATTCCGGACTAGATCAGGAAAATATAGACCTCTAAAATATGCTAGCCACCTCCAAACTTAATCCTGGGTGCGCTATTATATGGATAGTAATGAAGAGTCTGCCGAAAAATTTCCTATAGGAGCTATTCAAATCCAGTTCTCCTTCACGATCCCACGCGCAGCTAACTACTGACTACCAGCAAGGATTCTCCGTGACCGGTCGATGCACGATTTGAGTTGCAACATCTGTTTTTACCATAGAAATAGGAAGGAAATTATCTTCCTTTTTTTATGTTATTATCTCTTGTGACACTGGTTTACGTCCTCGGCCTGACCGAATTGTTATCGACCCTGCTTCTTCAAACTTCAGAATAACTTTTTTTTTTTTTTTTATTTTTTTTTTTTTATTGAATTTAAGAGACTTTTTCACTTGTACAAAAACGCACTTTCGCTAATGTTATTCCTATTAGAAGAATTTTTTTAGGATATATCTTTTGGATTTCAATATTTTTAAACAATTTTTATTTTTTCGTTGGGCAGTTGAGATGGATATGTACAAAGGCCGTTTTTTACATTTTAGATTTTGCTTCTACTGTCTTAAGATAATTTTATTTTCGGAACCGGTTTCGAAAAAAAAAAAATATCGTCATTAAGAAAAAAAAAAAAAAAAAAAAAAAAAAAAAAAAAAAACCTGAAAAATCAAATTGATAATGCAAAAAACGACCTTTTTACCAATCGACCTCAGCTATTCAATAAAAGTTAAAATAAAATAAAAATGAAATGAAGACAAGCTATTAAAAAAAAAAAATCCTTCCATGAGATTAACAATAGTGAACAGGACGTTTTCAAGAAGGTCGCCATCAACATTTCTATAAAGGTCATTCTTTCAGAAAAAATTTACCCCTTATGACAACGCTTTCCTAGGGTGAAATTTTTAAATGTGTCTGCAAACAAAATATGTGCTCTTAAATCTGAAATCTTCTAATCCATGGTGTAATTGGTTTTAAAATATATGAATATTAACCCTTTCAAATAACCAGCAAATGGAGGTCACTTATCACCTCTCAGAGACGATAGTTTTTCTTTTCTAAAAATAACTAAACGTCCATATTTTAAATCAAACTTTAGAGAGCATCGTAATAGACCCAATTTACATCCCCTACGAAACTTTCGAAACTTTCAAACGTGTAGAAATATTTCTTACAAAATAAAATGTATGAAAATTTCGATGAAATCAGTAAAATTCTAAATGCTTCGTCGAAACGAAAAGAAAAAAAAAAGATTTTTACCAGCCTTTTTACTACTAGTATTATTTTATTTATTTATTTATTTATTTATTTATTTATTTATTTATTTATTTTTTATTTAGGCTACGAATGCGTTATGATTTTAGCTAGTAAAAATTTCAAAGAGTTTGGACGATAACGAAAATTTTTTATAGCATTTAAAATATCGGAAATTACACTCGCCCCTCTCTACCCCCCCCCCTTTTGCGGTATATTTCAAAACTAGCGGCCTTCGCCCGCTACGCTGGTCGGTTTATCTAAAGAAATCTTGAAGAAGTAGTGAGATAAGGTTCAGACATACATTAAAAAAAAAAAAAAGCAAGTCGATCATTCAAAAAACTTTGGGAAATATCAAATATTTACTGTAATTTTTTAAGAAAAACAAAGTTTCGAAAAAAAATTAAATCGAAAAAAAAATTACACTGACATATTAATGCAAGGAAATTTTCCCAGAGAGAAAATTCGCCTTGAATACAATATTTCAAATTCTTTTAATTGCTTATAGGCGTTAATGCCAACATAGTGAAAAAAAATTCCATGCTGGGAATCGAACCCGGGCCATCAGTATGGCGCACTGACGTTCTACCGACTAAACCACATGGAACGACAGCCAGCTTGAAACTTTCTCATACTTAAGTAGACTGGCGAAAACATAACGATAGCGCGTTTTAAAATCGCACAGTGACATCTATTGGATTTTATATGTACTAAAAAACGTTATGTACTAAAAAACGTGAGCAGCGCACCTAATAGTTTCTTTTGTTTCTTTTTGTTACTTTTTTGTCTGTTGTCCGATTTTGATGAAACAAAGCCTATACACTGCCCGGGAGTGTGCATTCTTCATTAGTGAAAACCGCATAAAAATCCATTCAGTAGTTACGAAGATAACCTCGAACAAACAGACAGACAGACAGACAGACAGACAGACAGACAAAAAATTCAAAAAAAATTTTTTTGTGTTTCATTGGTTTTCTTTTATCGCCCTGACTCCATTTTTGTCAATTATCTTCAATGTACAGACACACCGGGTCCTACTGTTTTATTATATGTATAGATTACAAAATTATATTTCAAAATATGTTTATAACTGGGGAATTAGGTTAAAAAAATATTGCGTGTAGGAGGAAGACATTAAATTCCAATAAAAAAAAGCCACTATTGCATTTTTCAGAATAAAAAAAAGAAGGGGGGGGGGGGCAAGCATCATTCTGGGAGCCCCATTCTACTTTCCCTCAGAAATTGCTTGCAAATACTTTGGAAGTGGCTAGTACTAAACTTCATACGTTTTGTATGCACGCATAAACTTTGAACCAGGTATTATTCACATATAATGCAAGACATCAGAAAAAGTTTATCCCAACTTTAAGAAAAAAATCTTAATTAGTAGGATAATAGTAGAAAAAATGATGAATTGGTTGACATGAATATTTGTTTGCAAACCATATTTTGCTTATCTACGTATGTTGTAATGTGTCTATAAGAAAATGCTTTTCTTTGATTATAGTTAATGGCTTTAATTATCTTCGTATGAAGAAAAAAAGTATAATATTATAGATTTTTTTTTCTTTGCGTGGGTTCAGGAGATAAGTGAAACAGAGAAGGGAAGAGAGACCGCACTTTCTTCCTAAATATTTGAAAATCTATGAATTTTGATCACGTTTGGCCTGTTTTAACCATTGGTTACCTATTAACCCCTTGGGGATGAGCGACCGGTATACGTGCAGCTAAGGTGCTCAGAATCCATGATTAATATCACTAGTAATAGCTCACTTTTATTGTAAATTTTGCCCTATATAATCTGAGCATTTTCATGATTCAATTAGGAAAAAAAATTCTGCTTAAAAAAACCGCTGACAAAAGTTTAAAAATTCTGTAATGGATGAGGATCCTGAAGTTGTTAATGGAAATCTTGATTATTCCCATGGAGACCTCAAAAAAAAGGAGACCCGGGGCTGCTTCCCTGCATGCCTCTGCTTATAGTCATGCCCTATATGCCATAATATAATAAAGAAAATTTCCATTTATTATGAACTATAAAACAGATACATTTTCTATAGAAAATATCCTATAGATGAATTGAACATTTCTGTATAGCTATTTCAGTGAATTCACATATCTTTTTTCATGCTGTACATAACTTCTTTTAGATACAAAAAACACTTGAGAAAAAAATTGAAAAACACATCCATCAATAAAATACAGGTTACACGACACTCTAATACAGAAAATCAGACTCTGTCATTGTAAATCAGTCTCTTTTCATTTCATTTGCATATAATGAGTATTGAATTCATTTCAACTGCGGTGGAAATAGTAGAATGATTTTGACTAGAATAAATCGCAATAATAAATTGCTTGATACGTGTTTCGCACAAACCAAGAAAATGCGTAGTACGACTAATAATACAATGGGAGTATTATAAAATAGTTATTTGTAAATTTTAACAAGAAATTTATATATTTTCAAGTAATATTTTTATATTTTTTTCAGTCTAAAATTTTCATATTATGAGGAAAAAAAAATAAAAAGTTCTTTTTCTTTTTACATGAAAGAAATGTCAGTCAGTTGAGATAAAAATTACTGCATTAATAATAATAATAACAATAACCCTTTTGCTGTAATTTAAAATACAAAATCCAACATTAATGAATAACCAAAGTAAAGAACATAAAATGCAATAATTGATCGCAGTAGATGCAGATTAATAAATAAAATGAATGAAAAATCTTTTTTGCAATGATAAATAAGGTACCCTGGGGTAATAACGCCAGGCGGGTTAATAACGCCAAGTGCTTATATTTTGCATAATTATGAAATAACCAGGTAAATGACACCCATGTGCTCTGCGCAGAAGGGTTTTGAGTCATATAAATCGCAAAAAACAGCTTCAAGTTAATTTGTTTCATTTTTAGGTCTTGTTGTTTTTACAAGCAACTAAAATTAACGCTTGATCTAAAATTTGCAAGATACGTTTTGTGATGTGAAGACTATGTTTTTATCCGGAAATACTTTGTTAATTACATAAATTTGTAGTGCATTTCATGTACTTTTAAAATGTTGTTGAAGATTTTGGATATCTTCTCGAGATAATTTGTAATTTAAAATGTACTGCGCAATAACTATACCGGGGTAATAACGCCAATCCTTGACATTAATACCCCGGTTGATTCCCTACAGTGGCCGAGCTACATCCTAAATACTGATTCAAATAAACGCAGTTAAAACTGTGCAATGTTTCTCATATTTCTATTTAAACGGTCCTTTTTAAGCAAAAAGAAGCTCACGGTCTGATATTCTTTTGCCTCATCCCCCCCCCCTCCCACACCACACCTTTATTTTTCTTACACTTTCACAAAAAATTGAACATTTTCAATAGCTTAGAATGCAATTTTTCAATTTCTAAGTTTGTAGAGTTTGTACATTTAGAATTGGGCTATCTACATGCAATTATTCCATCTTATTTCATAGTTTTGTTTGCATGGCGTTATTACCCATATAGGTGGATAATAACGCCAAATAGCATGGGTTAAGAAAAAACGCCATTACTTTTTATGAATACATATCTGTTAAATTATTTTATTTTATATAGATAGTCAATGAGTTGCTGTATCAGATCCTATATCTGTTTGAAAAATACAGTCTAAAACTAAGTCGTGAAAATTGGTAAAACCTTAACGTGGCGTTATTACCCCAGGGTACCTTACCAGAAGTATATAAAACTGTATAAAACAAGCACTCTTAAATAGAATGAATTTAACATGCTTAAAATTTCATAAAGTACCCACATATATAAAGAAAATAAGACACATATATTCATGTAATTTGAATTACGAGTAAAATAAATTTGTCTCTTTATGAAATTTTAAAATACATATATACACAGGTAACTTAGGATCAAGAGCTTTGAGCAGAGATTATTAAACGATGAAAAAAAAATTACAGAAGTTAATGTAAAATGCGTAAAAAAGTAATGTAAAAATAAGCATTCTCTTGTTAACTGGAGTAAATTTAGCTTGCTCAAGAATTCATAAAATAACTCCAAATAAATTAATTTAAGAATGCTGTTATCTATAAAAACTGGCTGTTTAAAAACATGTTTTTAGACTGCTAAATTATCAACATTTAGTTGTATTCCACAAAAACTCGAAAGTTAATTATACATTTAAAAAAATAACAATAATATGATATCATCTACATTATTATAATTAAATAGAATTCTAAACACCTGAACTGTAATTCGCCAGATGAACTACAATAATCTTGCGAAGAAAAATAAAATAAAAACATTAAAAAAAAAAAAAAAAAAAAAAAAAAAAAAAAAAAAAGAAAGAACGAAATTAATAACAAATAAATCTCCAAAATACATTCTACAGAATAAGACCATAAAATGATTACAATGACACAGGAGTACATAAAGGTTTTGGACAAAGCCAATCAGTAAGTTTTTCTTTTCTTTTATTCACACAAAGCAGCTAAAGCACATTTTCCTCATAATTTCCTTTTAATAAAATAATATGTTTTTTCTTTTGATATATCAATAAATAATACTAATGATACGGTATTGTTAAACCTGAAACATGCCATTAAAATTTATCAGTGTCTTTTTAATATATTGTTTGCAATTGCATTTCAAATGAATATTTTTAAACGGTCAACTCACTGAAATTACCCGATCATGAAATCCCATTTTAAACAGGAAAATCTTCAAGCGCGATGAATCATTACCTAACAATTATTGAAATAGAATTTTCACAATCGGAAAGTAGATGTGTGTTTAAAAAAATCTTAATATATTTTAAATATTTTTTAAAATATAATAAATATCCATCAAATGAAAATTTAGAGTTTTTTTTAATACTTAAAAATTGAGGACGCGATTTTTAATAATGCACATCCTCATTGTTTGGCGTTTTTTTTTTTAATGGTGAAAACCTTATTTTGATAATTATATTAAATAGTGAGTAATCGCGCTTTTAAGTTTTCCCATGGGTTAACATGTGAACTTTGCAACTGGAGAATTTTAGCAAAGCAGTTCCTTTATTATTGATATTATTTTCTATATCATTAGAAGATTACATATATTAATCATAAATTTCACTAGAAATATCCCAAATAATCTTTCCAAGTTTACGTAAAACTTGGACAATATCTTCTTCTAGACAATTCAAGGTCAGATACAAGTTTTATCATAAACATGCTTATTGAATTTTATAATCATTTACTTATTTTTTATAACCAATTTAGCTTAAAAACGAAATACATGGCTATAAAACTTAGTTGGGGAAATTGAGTTGTTGTATAACTCCTCTTACATAAAAAAGTAATTTAAAAAAAATGATATAAGCAAAATACTGAGCCCGAGACTTTTAATTGATAGGCAATTTATCTTTTTCTTAGATTGTTTATTCTTAAGAAAAGATTAGAAAAAATTATTTATCTTTACATGTATCCATATCTCAACAGAAACTTACGAGTGTTTCTTAATTATCTGCTTTTAACCCGTATTGAAAATAAATAACTATCACATTACGATAAATATATCAATTTAGTGAGGAATCTTGAGTTCATGTTCAAAGAATGGTCAAATTCTGATATTGAACGAATAGTTGATTCGCCATTTTAACCTGACTAAATAAAAGACCGAAACGTCGAAACATCCAACAATTACTCGCCAATTTAATTTAATATTTTATTGATCCTTTCTGCATGAGTATATATACGCACGCGTGTACGTACGTGCACACATGTTTACGATATTACAAAATAAAGGTCTACAAAATAAAACTTTAAATAGTTCACAATCGATATAATTTTTTAGACATTTTAAAATATTATATATTTTTAAAATTTGGTTACAGTCAATATATATATAAAGTATTTAAGCGAAATTGTCTGCAAACTATCTTTCAATCAGAACATTATAAATTCATTAAATCTTGCAATTAAAAAATAAAATAAAATATTTTTATCAGCTTTTTAAAACTATTTCTTTAACATAAATCTAATAATGCAAACATACTTTGAAAGACTTTTTAATCGAAATAGCATTAAAGTTTTGCCTTTATTAATTCCAAATTACGTTAATTAATACATTAATTATTAATTACAATCTCACGTTCAAAAAAAAAAAAAAAAAAACACTTAAGACAGTAAAAAGATGGAATTTTTAGAGGAATATACATACATGATAAATATTACACGGTAGTAAAACTTCGGCTTAGATTAGGAGAAAAAGGAAAAAGAAAACACAGGTTTTTGAAATTTTTTTATTATTTTTAGCTTTGAAAAATAAACAAAGAGAATAAATAAAATTCATATGTAAGATAGTTAAAAATCAGAGAAAAAAAATATTTTCTGATGATTAGCCTGGTTAAGGCTTGAAAGTACTAAGATATTTTAAATAAAATTAACTATTAACGTCTCTTTTTGATTATTTCAATCGTTTTTTAATTAAACTGAACGCATTAAGTAGAAGTGAACGATGTTACTAAACAGTATTGAGATTTAAAGTTCATTTAATATGTTTTGAGTTAAAAATTATCGTGAGAAATTTTTATTCCATATTTAAAAATATGGAACAAGAGTTAATAAAAACTATTCTTCCAAGCAAAAAGTTGTTATTTAAAAAAAAAAAAAAAAAAAGTTTTTGGAGACATTAAAGTGCAGTTTAGTGTTGTAAATTAAACGTTAAATTAATTTTTCATTAGTTACTGCTTAGTTCAGAATTAATATGAAACATATTATCACATATACATATATTACATATACCGGGTGTCTTAAAAATGACTGATGGATTTTAAAATTCAATAACTTGCAAACGGTGACAACTATTTAAAAAATGTTTGCAGTAGGGTTATGTATAATGTCAGGAGTTTTTTTACTGTAATTTTTTTATTTTATTTCGCATCTCAAACAATAGGTGGCGCTGACGGCGACTGACGGCCAGGTCGACGCTTCACTCACAAGGAAGGTCTCCATTGGGGGCATACTCAGAATTTTTTGAAAAAAATACGAATTAAACTACTCATGTAGGTAATAAAGGATCAGTGAAAATTAGCGGCGGAATTACATTATTAGATATGTAAAAAAATAAAATAGTTTGGAATAATTGGCGTGAAAAGCTGAAAGCGACGCGGGATTTGGCAAGCAGTGCATTTCCTCGCCAAAAGCAGACGATTTTAACGAATCTGAAAATTGATTTTAATTGACTTCACTGTTAAAAATCTGCAGCATTTACTCCAACGTCAATCCACTACTTTTATAGAATATCTCTCTTCTGACCAATGAGAATGCTGAATGAGAATTACTGCAACGTCACTCCACTACTTTTATAGAATATCGCTCTTCTGACCAATGAGAATGCTGAATGAGAATTACTGCAACGTCACTCCACCGCTTGTATATAATATCTCTATCCCAACCAATGAGAAAGCTCCATTTCACGGCCAAGTAACCGTTTTCTATACAAGCAAGGGAGTGCGTTGCGGCAAAATGCAACAGATTTTTATCTGTGTATTTTTCAATTTGGAACAACTTTAATTAATTTAAATTGCGTTTTAAATGATAAAATATATTAATTTCATTTTGTTATAAGTACATATAAACGTATATGACAAAATTACACTTAAAGTAAAGTAAAAATGCAAAACTAAAATTATTTAAACTAAACTTATTTAAATAAATTGAACATAGAAAGTTTTTTCTTTAAAAGGTATTCACTGATAAAAATCTGTTGCATTTTGCTGCAACGCATTCCCTTGCTTGTATAGAAAACGGTTACTTGGCCGTGAAATGAAGCTTTCTCATTGGTTGGGATAGAGATATTATATACAAGCGGTGGAGTGCGTTGCAACAAAATGCAGCAGATTTTTAACAGTGTTCGAAGCGTAAAAGCGTATTTTTCAAAATTTCGTTTTTTCGCCAACCGGAGATAAATCGCCAAATAAACGAAATTTTCATTAATTTTTTACGGACACTGCAATGAAGTTCCGCCGAATTTTTTTTTATAAACATATATAACTATATGAGAAGAACATTCTGTAATTTTTTCAGATTTTTCTGAGTATGCCCGTATGGAGACCTTCCTTGTCAGCACTGATCACCTGGCCTTCAATCGCCGTCAGCGCCACCTATTGTTTGAGATGCGAACTAAAATAAAAAATTACGGTAAAAAAACTCCTGACATTATACATAACCCTCCTGCAAAAATTTTTTAAATAGCTGTCACCGTTTGCAAGTTATTGAATTTTAAAATCCATCAGTCATTTTTGGGACACCCGGTACATTTGACTATCAAATTGTTTATGAGACCAAAATCATATTACGAAATAAAAATGTATTTCTATGCATTAAATTTGATTAAAATTGACACAATTTATAAGAAATCGATCAAGCATTTTATTGCATTTAGAGATGTAATTAAGATGCAGCCAACTGTATATTATCACATGCTATTTTATTATTTTTAACTAAAATATTCAATTAAAATTTTATCTTGAATTTTCATTTAAAAAAATTGATTATTTAAATGTAAGTATAATAAGTGCAATTATATAATGCTGTAAAATAAATTTTCAATATTTTAGAAAACCTATAAACTTGGAAAAAAAACTCTTTTTTTAAAAAAAAAAAGTTTTTAGATTTTTAAAAATAATATTTTAAGGAATGGATATGAAATTTTTTTAAAAATTATTCTGAAGATATTTTAAGAGAAATTAATGAAAAGATGTTAGGATTTATTTTTCTAAAATCCGCTGTACATTAAAATAAATAAATAAAAATAAATAAATAAATAAATAAATAAATTTTAATTTTTAATTATTAAAAATACAAAAACATTTATTAATTTGATAATTTTCAGCTACTATAACTCACAACTGTGTTAATTAACTTTCAATATTGTAATATTTTTTAAATTACTTTGTGAAAATGCTCAAAACTTTTTGTATAGAGATAAAAATAAAAATTTAATTAATTTCTTTTAATTTAATCAATAATTTGAATATCTTTTAGATTATTTTGGGAAATTATTCAAAACTTTTTGCATAGAAAAAAAATAAATATTTAATTAAAAAATATATAATAACAAAAATAAATTATTTCATTCAAAATTACTGCAAGATTGAAATTGAATCAAAGCATTTAATTTTCTCGACTTTTTAATTATTTAAAAATTACCATATCCAAAAATTTTAATACAACTAAAAATAAAAATAAATACCTAAATAAATTTTCTTTTAATATAATTTCTATGGCTCCAAGAAAAAAGAAGAAAAATCACTAAAATCAATTCAAGCAAATTTAAAGTAAATCTTTGAAATATTTTTAAATCAATTTTTTTTTTTACATGTTTTATTTAAAACACAAAATTCTCATCAAAAGGTGGTTAGGGGAAAAAAATTAAAATCATTCTGGAATTATTTTGCTTTTAAAAGCAAAAAAAAAAAAAAAAAAAAAAAAAAAATAAGATATTACGTTTTGAAAACCATACATTTAATACACACACACCTATATATATAATTTAAAAAAATAATTATATTTATTAATTAGATAATTTTGAACCATGTGAATTCAAAACTGTTAATTAATTATCAGTATGAAAATATTTTTTTATTATTTTTGTGAAAATATTTAAAACATATAGAAATAAAAAATAAGTATTTAGTTAAAAATAATACGTATTTTCTACAAAATTATAGCATGATTGCAAACAAAGCATTTAAATTTCTTTGAAATTTTTGAAATTTTATAAATTAACATATTTTAAAATTTTAATCTACAACTAAAAGAAGAAAAATTAATACCTGATTAAAATCTCTGTTAATATAATTCCTGTTGCTGCTCCAAGAATAAAGAAGAAAATCACTGAAATCAATTGCAAGAAAATCTAAAGGAAGTCTATGAAATATTTTAAAATCAAAATTTGTTTCACATGTTCTATTTAAAATACAAAATTCTCATCGAAAGATGGTTGTAAAAGAACATCTCTTGAATCGGTTATGACCTACCTCCCCATGCTCCCCGAAAAACGTGAAGAGGAGGAGTTATGACCTTCACGTCACAGGTTTTTATCCTATCAAATTTAAGAGAGCGCGATAGAAAGAATATACTTTGACAAGTGATATGCGTGTCCAACTTTTCCTTTTATTAAAAAGGCGGTTTGTTATGATATTTAATAAGCTAAATTTATCTCCAGTTATATAACAATGAAGAAAAAGCAACGCATGTAAAATAAAAGCTGAAAAACTGCTTTTCGCTCGGGCATACCTGATGGGTATTTATATAACATAGGTTTCAGTTAAATATCCAGTTCGTAATAGCAATAAAAATGTATGGCACTGCGTTTCTTTTAAAGCTGTTTCTATTTATATGCATTGAAATTTTCCTGTTTACAGATAATTTCTAACTTACACATAGTATAAATATTTTTTGAATTCTGGAGCAGATGATATCCGCATTCCCTGATGGTGGAAGTTTTTAAGGTGTGTTCGTAATTATATAAATACATAGCACCTATATTTGTTGTCTGGTTTATCCGTCTGTCTGTCCTCATGTAGAAGCGCAAATACTACCCAACCGAACGGTTTGAAATCTAATATATACAATTATTGCAAAAATTTGGTGAAACTTTATGAAATTAAATCAATACTTATAAAGTTATTAATAAAAGTTTTCTTCATTCTATTAAATCCTATCATATGTGACAAATTCAGTGATATCCCATGATAAGTAATGATTCTAGGCTGCCATGCTGCTGCTAGCCCCCCCCCCCCCCCCTGTTCCGCTGGTAATGATATCGTTATCAAGGCGTGAATTTTTGTTTTATTTTTAGAACTTATTTCTTTTGTTTGAAGTGATATACAAAACTGGTTACATTTATTTTTTCGCATACATTCTTGATTCAAAATGAAGAGAAGTCAATAAAGTAACGTTTTGCATCAAATAATTCTTAAAAGAAATATTTACTATTTACAGGTATTTTTTTTACAGTTTTTTGTTACATAATGTATTCAATAGAAAAACGTCTTGTTGCATTTGCACCGAACGGAGGAGTGGTGTGGAGTAGATAGAAATTTTTATCAACAAAACAAGTGGACAACATTCTTTCTTTTCTCTTTTATTTATCAGTAACCACAAGTTTCACTTCAAATGTACTTCGCAACCAATCGTGATTATGTATGCATACACATGCGAAGAAGAATAGGAATGTCAAACGTTAGGGTATTCCATATTTTAGAATTAAAAAATTTTATAATAATTTAGTGATTTTAATACCAACTTTGTATTTTCATAAAAATAGATAAAAGACAAAAAAGATAGCATACTATTTTAAACCAAAGTCATGTTACAAAATAAAAAGAGAAAATTTTTATGGGATTAAAAATGATATCGATATCAAAAGAACCCCCCCCCCCCGTCCCTCCAGAGATATTTTACGATATCAAGTGTTATTTAACCATTTCCCCTAAAAAAGATAACACGTTCGGAATTAGAAAATGTCGGCAATAACCTTTTTAGTATGTTAAGGGTGTATTCGAAAAAACGCTTTTCCATCTTCAGCAGCTCGAAATTTTCCGATACAATTTCAGACACATTTTTAAAAGTAGAATCATGAAACTTACTGAGGGGATTCTTGAAGAGACGTATGAGGTGCCGTTGAAGTCTTTTTACGCTCAATTCATTAGAATTTGATTTATAAGCAATTAACTTCTCTGGAAGACCCTTTTTTTCGTTACCTTATCTCCCACTTCGGAAAAATCAGTTCAAATTGCCGTTTTTGATTGCTTTTTTTTGCAATATTTTGTACACTTATCAAAGAATTGACCTTTACGGCACCTTGTGCACTTTCTAAATAAGAGAATCTGCGAGTTTCATGTGTTTGAATTCAAAAATAAATCGGAAAACAAGCAGTTTGAATCGAAATACACCCTTAAGAAGTAAAATCTAGAAAAAGTAAGTGATTCTGCCCTTCCTTCGAATATGAAAGTTCAGCATTTTTGTTAATGTTATCGTTGTTTCACGATCTGGCCATTTGTGTTTCTTAACATGAAATAAAGGATTTATTTTTATACCCCAGGCTTTTAAAACTTTAGGTAATTTTGATGATTTTGCTTTTTAAAAAAATCTATAAAATCGTGCAAAAGGATTTTCATCAATGAAAGCTCTTCCAGTCTCTCTTTTTGGGACCACTCATGACTTGTTCCTGTATTTTTTATAAAGGCAAATTTATTACCATTATTAAAAAATAAAATAAAATAAAATAAAAAAACTTTTTAGTTAATACAGAATTTTTGAGTCCCCCCCCCCCAAAAAAAAAAAAACTGACAATATGCCAGTTATATTTTAATAATAGGTGATATTTCATTTTCTGGCTCCTTCCAATTAAAAAATGTTTGTGATAATCTTTCGCAGTACTGTTCAAAATTTACAGTTATTTTGATTTTTTTTAGATACTTAGAGGCATTATGTCTCTTTTGAATTATGCATTGCTACTAATTATTAAAAGTTGAACTTTTAGCTTATTTTGAGCCACGTTTATAATGGCGCCTTTCATTATTTGCCAAAAGCTGAAATGTGCCCCTGTTTTGAAAAGATCGGGCAGTTCTGGGATATACAATACAACCCCGCTAATCCGATCTAATACAGATCTATTCGGATTATCGACACATGGTATACTTACATGCAGAGACGCACACGGAGAATATTCGGCCCTCTTACCCTTTTAGTGATTTGAATGCCTGCCTTTATGTATGGCTTTAAAAAATAAATTTGTTAAATAATTAATTTTAAAATCAACTAATATGTATATTTTAATTTGAACCGCGCATATTAATAAGATATAACGAAAAAATAGCGTTGACGGTATGATTTTTTTTTTTTTACCTATCTCGAAGACCTCTGAAGATGGGGAGAGAAAGTGGGAGGAGGGAGCCGCAACAGCTAAAAAGTATTATGCCACTACGGATGATTTATTCCAGACTTTTTAACTCGTTTACATGTAAATTGTTTTCGTTTAAAAATTCTACATTAAAAATAGGTTGAATTTACGCTTAATATATTTTATAGATATAAAACAATTCAAAACAGTTTACGTCATTTACACGAAAACAGTAGCGTAGCTATGTTTTTTTTGCTCCCGGGGCCAGCAAGAAATTTTGCGCCCCCACCCCAATATAGATATATAACAATTTCTCTCAATTTGGCGCCCCTAGGCTTCGGCGCCCGGGGCGGACGCCCCCTTGCCCCCCCCCTTAGCTACACCACTGCACGAAAACACCCGCTCACAATGTTAATCCTATGGATGATTTTTTTTAATGTCTCGTTTGCGTTTCCATATTTTTAAATGACTTTTTTTTTTTTTTTTTTTTTTTTTTGTCATTGAATAGTTGAGGTCACTTCTACAAAGAACGTTTTTCATTTTTTCGATTTTGTTTACAGATTTTTTTTTATGAGGATACTTTCACTTTCAGAACCGGTTTCAACAGTGAAAGTATCCTCATAAAAAATCTACAATTATAATCCCTTCTTTCTGTCTTTGGATATTAATATTAGGTATTTATGTAACATGAGTTTCAGTTAATTATCTGAGTCGTAATAACAGTAAAATAGTAAAACACTGCATAGTTTAAGAGTAGTATATGAATTAGCTTTTTCTATTTACGGATAATTTCCATCATAATACAGATGAAAAAAAATTACGATCCTGGATCATATCAAATTATTGCGTTATACGTACACGAACCATTAAAAAATGAACATAAAAGTCGATAGTCTAATCTAATTTAAATCTATTATTTTGTTGTGCACGTAATTTTTATGTGAAATAATTTCATTTTACTGGATATTGGTTATTGATAGATTTCTTTTATTAGTCTCGGGTTTGTTTGCAGGACTACCACTGGCGACTATTCTTTAATTCTATCTCACACCACTTTTAAAAAACAAAAAATTTTACACGTGCACTTTGACAACATTTGTAAGAGAAATATAATACAAAATTGTTTTCGTAAAATAGTGGTGAGAATAGAATTGAAAAATAATCGCATGTGGCAGCCCAGTGTTTGGTGTTTTCAAGTTTTCACTTCCTTTTTCTCGACACGTGTAAGGGAGAAAAAGTTGTGAACATAAAACTGGTTAAATCCCGCAGTGCAATTGTCATTCATTAACCATTCCATCTGTCTTCAATTTTTTTTTTTTTTTTTTTTTTTTTTTTTTTAAAGTTACTCATGAATTTGTTGTTTAATATATTATAGTTCCGGTTTATTACTTGCCTGGACCGTGTTCTGAATTTAATAAAGTATAATGTATCACTATGTATATGATGTGCTACGGTTATTTGTAACATTCAGATGACAAATAAGGTCATAACAAGCGTTGGGTTTTATCGAAAATACATATATTTGAAATACATTTTCGAAATACATTTGACGAGTTCAGAAGCTAATTTCGAAAGCTAAGATTCGATTTGGAGAAAATTGAGTTTAAAGATTGACATTATTTTGAACATTAATATTAATTGATAGAATTGAAATAGAAAACTGCCGTTTGTTTTATTGGGGGTCTTAATCTCTTATTTCAATTACTGTAGAAAAAGTAGAGCACAATTTTTTTTAAATTTATAATTATTTAGTAATGATTATTAATCGGCAAAAGCGGTTTATCTCAAGAACGCATCACATAAATATAAAATCATTTATATTTATTCACCTGAAAAATAAATAAATAAATAAATAAATAAAATAAATAGCTTTTTTGTCTACTTACTTCGTTTTATTATTATTATTATTATTATTATTATTATTATTATTATTATTATTATTATTATTTTAGTTTTGTCATACATACCCCATGATTTCTGGGGTCCTCATTTTTTTTTCCTTTTTTGTACTTTTAACCGATAAGATCAAGGTATTTTTGTACTGTATTTTCGGATCGTTTAACAAAGTATTTTGTGTTTTGAAAATACTCAAAATATATTTTTTCCAGATTTCAAACTGCCTCGTTCAACCCACAGACAAAAATTATGATTCACAAAATACGTGCTTGTCTTTTTTGACTAGTTTTCAAATTCTGTTCTGAAAGTTAATAAAAGCACACTTTTTGACTATACTGTGAGAGTAAGGAGATTGATGAATATGCTGTTTAGCTTCAGAAAATGCATTCTTGCTTATTGGATTCAAAAATAACTTTCGTACATCTTATTGCTGCTATGGGAATTATTACAAAAAATATCGTTTGTGATAGCCCGGAAGGCTATTTCAGAGTTACATAGGTGCAGCGAGCACTCTATTATCAACAGTTGCCCATTGACCACAGATATAAGGAGATCTTTTTTTCTGGTCTAGTAGTCTAAAAATATCGAGATAATATATATATTTTTAAAAAATTCGTCTGTTATATTAATTACATTAATTTTGCAATATATATATATACACTATCTACCAAAAAGTATTTGTACACTTTCAGTTTTTGACATTTTGTCAAATATTTAAAAATATACTGGTCGGATTCTTCTGGAACTTCAGAAATACAAAGATTATGTTTCACTTTATATTTATTTACATTCATTTGTTAAGCGGGTAATTAGGGGGCCGGCAAAAAAACAAAGAATAATAGAAATATTTGGGATCGCCCTGTACATGAAAATGCACGAAACGACTTATCGCTTTAGAATACAAATATATGAATACAGTAGAATATGTACACTAATTTTTGTGAGAATAGCATTTATATTTATGGCGATAGAGCGATTTTTTTGAAAATTTCAAAAAATTCTGGTATGTTTTTTGTTTATATCATGCTGGGTTTTTGACCAAATTTAACGCAAATTTCAGAAAAATTGGCAAAATGCAGTAGCAAAAATGTAGCGCAATTGGAATATAAATATATTAAATATTTCATGAAATATGAGTAGTTTTATGAAATAATTTTTATCTGCGCATGCGCGAACGATAAAAACAATTCTTTTACATCATTTAATAGTCAATTCTATGGAGTAACTTATGAAAAAAATCCAATGAAATATCGTGAAAATTCAAAAAGATATCATTATTATAAGTAAGCTGTTTTAACATTGCTCTCTAAAAACGGCTGAATGATAAGGGATTCTCCACAAATTGACATTTTTTATTAACTGACTTTTAGGAAAAAATTAGTACTATTTAATGAATACTGTATTGCTGCTAATAAGTATCTTGACACCTGTGATAGAAAAGGAAAAGGGCTTTTATTCTTTTCCATCACAGATGTCAAGATACTTATTAACAGAAATATTGTATTAGATATTGTATACATTAAATATTAATTTTTTCCTAAAAGTCAGTCAATATAAAATGTCAATTTGTGGAGAATTCCTTATCATTCAGCCGTTTTTAGAGAGCAATGTAAAAACAGCTTACTTATAATAATGATATCTTTTTGAATTTTCACGATATTTCATTGGATTTTTTTATACGTTACTCCATAGAATTGACTATTAAATGATGTAAAAGAATTGTTTTTATCGTTCGCGCATGCGCAGATAAAAATTATTTCATAAAACTACTCACATTTCATGAAATATTTAATATATTTATATTCCAATTGCGCTACATTTTTGCTACTGCATTTTGCCAATTTTTCTGAAATTTGCGTTAAATTTGGTCAAAAACCCTCTATGATATAAACAAAAAACATACCAGAATTTTTTGAATTTTTCAAAAAAATCGCTCTATCGCCATAAATATGCATGCTATTCTCACAAAAATTAGTGTACATATTCTACTGTATTCATATATTTGTATTCTAAAGCGATAAGTCGTTTCGTGCATTTTCATGTACAGGGCGATCCCAAATATTTCTATTATTCTTTGTTTTTTTGTCGGCCCCCTAATTACCCGCTTAACAAATGAATGTAAATAAATATAAAGTGAACCATAGTCTTTATATTTCTGAAGTTCCAGAAGAATCCGACCAGTATATTTTTAAATATTTGACAAAATGTCAAAAACTGAAAGTGTACAAATACTTTTTGGTAGATAGTGTATATATATATATATATATATTAAACAATAACTGTAAGAAAATTGCTACAATGAATTTATAAAAGAACGGTTTGACTATGAAAAATTGAAATGTATGATTTTGATTTTGCATAAATATTATTCTTAATTTTTGTCAATATTTTTTATAAGTGCTTTTTTTACGAATGAAAGAGCTTTCACATATTTTCTGCTGAATGTTAAAAGTATCAAGACTTTCACAGTAAGTCCAAGTGTTTTTTATTTCTTTGCGTTTATATACGAAATGATATTTTAGCTGAATGTTTTAATTTTAAAACTTATTTATACATAGAACTCGTACTTTTTAAAATAATAATAATATAACTTCTGTTAATAATCATCTAAGTTTTTCATTTATATTTGGCATTCAGTAATACACAATTTAAATTTCGTATATAATATTTCTAAAAGCACCGAAAATGTGTGTCCCAAATATTTTATTAGCGGAAGACCTAAAAAAATCTTGCGCAGATGAGAGATCTTATAAAACACTCGTGCATAATAGAAAAAGAAAAAAAAATGTATATTTTACAGGCCAAACTAGATTGGCCTAGGCCAAACTAGTTTATCCTAACGCCATCGGATAAACTAGTTTTTCCTAAGCCAAACCGGTCTATTCTAACGCCCATCGGATAAACTAGTTTTTCCTAGGCCAAACCGGTCTATCCTAACGCCCATCGGATAAACTAGTTTTTCCTAGGACAAACTAGTTCTTCCTAGGCCAAACTAGTTTGGCCTAACTCTTATAGGATGGACTAGTATAGCTTGCTGTTTATTGGTCTGAACTAGTTTAACCTAGGCCGATCTAGTTTATCCTTGGCCAATTCAGTTGGCGTGATTTTATTGAATTCAATGACCGCCTCAGCGCCAACATTCTAGTTTGTTCTAGCCTGATCTTGTTTATTCTAGGCCAATGTAAATTTACGTGTTTTTAGCTCACAAGCGTCAAAGTCTCAGAAATAATGGGCTCGGAGTTGTTGTATGTACACATGTATGTACGTACGTATGTACGTAACGCGATAATTCTTGATAAAAATATCCGATTTGCTTCAAATTTTTGATGTAGGTTCATTCTGATAAGGTATATTTCTGATTAGTTTTGAAATTCATTGGATAAGAATAAGGGGGGGGGGTGGCAAACGGGAGGCTAATCCCCCACCATTAATTTAGAGAAATGGATTTTTCATGAAGAATTATCAGTTTTGAATTAAAATTTTAGGTATAGGATCATTCTGACAAGGCGTCTCCGTGATTAGTTGTGGATGTTATTTGGTTTATTGGATGTTTATTATGGATGTTCAATGTTTAAGTACAATTGGGGAAAATGGGAAAAGATAATCCCCTTTACTTTATTTTTCGAGGGTGTTATTCTTTCAAAAATAAGGCTGTAATACAAAATTATTATAAACAGCCTGTGAATGGAAAGCCATCAGTTTAACTGGGCAATATTCTTTTCAATATTGATCCCGACTACTGCTCCATTGCAAACCTTGTGCAAAGTGGTTTTGCCTTCACCCCTGTATAATGTATTTTATTCGAAGAGTAGCACATTGTTAAAGGTTTGCACGGGCCGAAATTTCGAGGCTCGGGCCCCGCCCTTGCGAAGAAATGTTATTTTGCCTTGATCCGGCGTAAAAATTAAAAGTTCACCCCAAGCCCCGCCTGTACAATTATCAGTGAAAAGAGATTCAGTTATATTCGATCTGGCCCTACTCAATTTCTGCAAAAAAATCAGATTTTACTTCACGTACAAATAAGATTCCTTTTAAAACATACTGCATATTTATTTATTAAATAAATTTACAATGCAGTTTTCAATAACGATGCGTTCGCAGAATGGAAAATACACAATGTATTATTGATTATTTAGATTCTTTGACCTTTCAATATTCAAATAGGGATTTATTAAATAATTAATGTAGTTTAGAATAAAAGAAAAAAAGGAGAACTATAAGCATCATAACTTTTGAATCTGTTAAGCAAAAAGTAGATTTGTGAATATATTTCTCTGTCGTTCCTTAAGGTTTTTCTCAAATCAAAAAGAGCTACATCCTAACACATTTATGAACTAATTCCTTTTCGTAAATGCATAAGATTAACTGGCATTCTCACTCAGAAAATGTGTAATCGAATGGCGTTAACCATTTTTTTATATATAAAAGAGATGTTATTTTTAGAAAATACTATTAAAGCTATGTTTTGAATTGAAGTTATAATACGACTTCACGGAAAAGAAAAACTTGACGCCATGACAAGAATAGCTAATATGTCGACATTTTAATTTCTCAAAAATGTAAAACGCTGTTCGATTCCAAATTATGTTCAGCTTCGATCTGGCTCGAATATCCAAATAATAATAATAATAATAATAATAATAAATGCAAGTCTGATCTCAGCACGGCACGAGTCTGAGGGGAAAAAAAATAAACAAACACCATGTCCAATGCATCATGTGTCTACGGCGGACATGTTAAATATCTGTATTGATGTGATAAGCAATGACTCTTGACACACATTTATACTTATTCCAGTGAAAAAATGTTTTTACCGGCGAAACCCGATTTTGAGCCAAATTAGATTAGCCAGGGCCAAACTATTTTATCCTAACGGCAATTGGATAAACTAGTTTTTGCTACGTCAAACTTGTTTATCTAAATACCTATAGGATAAATTAGTTTTTCCTATGTAAGAAGGCAGTCCTTCATTTTTCCCTTCATACCTCATTAAACATTTCCATTAAACCCACAAAACTATTCAGAGAATCAGCTTATTAAAAAGAACCTATATCCAAAATTTGAAGCAAATCCGTAAATTCTGCGTCAAAAATCATTTATCTAAATAATGGGGGGTTACCTACATTGCTCTTCCTTTTACACTTAAATAATAAAGATCCAAAACTAATCACGGAGGCGCCTTGTGAGAATGATCCTATATCTAAAATTTTAAATGAAAACTGATAATTCTTTATGAAAAAAAACATTTCTTTACATTAACGGTGTGGAATTAGCCTTCCGTTCATCCCCCCCATAATGGCGTAGCCAAGGGGGGGTCCAGGGTATCCGGACATCCCCCCCTTCCCGAAATTCGACCGAAGACCTGATTTATTGAATTATGAATACAACAGTAAAAAGGGATAAGACAGACTCTCAAAAGACTTATGAAAAATTCCGCTTTAGACAGGTGTTTACCTTTGAAGATATAACTCGAAATTATCCTTTGACAGGACAGTACACTTTTCCGTTTTAGACAGGTTTTCCTTATAAACCCTTTCTGTTTTCTAAACATACGTTAGCTAAGTACGCTAAAACGTGCTTACTCTACAGTACACGTGTGAAGACTATTACATTAATAAATTACAATAAATCTGTGAAAATGGCTTGACAAAGAAAAACAATCAAGACTAGTCGAAAACAGCACTATAGATTTATGCTTGCTAACGTTTGAAATCGATTTAAAATAGAAATTATTCCAACTGTGACACATTTTTGGAAGGTTTTTTGTTAACACAGAATCATCCTGTAAACGAAAATATTTTAATCTTCCGAGACAGAAGGATAACTATGGATATATACCCGTTATTCCGTTTACACAAATTTACTGAAACCAGATTAAACGTAAAGCTTCTTTAACTTGGACTTTGATGGGACCAAATGATGCTAACAATTAAGGGAAAAGACGAGTTTATACTAATACAGCAATAACGGCACATAGGTGAATTCGTGACTCTTATTTTTGTTAAGTTTATGAGAAATATTATAAGTAACATTTTTTTAGACTGGCTATTTGTAACCACTTTCAAAGCATACTGGTTAAAAGAAAAATTATAAAAACGAGCTTTATGTTAGTTCTATGCTCTATTATGGGAACTTCCTTGAAAGGTGACTGGTTAGTAACGCAAAGTCTACATTATCACGTAGTCTAATGAGATTAACCATATTGCTACAAAAAATATGCAATTTTTTCAATTCGTTCTTACGGTTCACGCATGAAAAGGAAAGCCCGGGGCGGGATTTGAAGTGTAATTTCAAGAATTGTACATGTGGTTAGGGAAATGTTTTGCTTGTGGTAGGTGAAATATGCCGTCAAGAACAAATATGATAGACTGTGAGAAATGAAGTACGATAGGGAGAATGGAAGCAGGACAGACACTCTCAGGAGTCTGTAAAGACTTAAAAATAAGCTAAAAGTGTCATGTCAAAAATCTGAAAATGATTTAAAGACGCTGGCATTGTGCACAGACAATCAGATTAAAGGAAAAAACATGCCAAAATAGAGCTTCAGAACAGCTATTTGGACACGATTGCTTAAAAAAACAGGCAACTGATGTCAGTTCAGATTACAAGGGAGTACACTGCAGTAATTATTTTTTGCAGACTATTTAGATTTATGTGAGTAAGAGGCTGCAAAAAGGCTGCATGCAAGGAAGACCGTGATTTATATTCCGCTAACTCAAGCAGCGAAATGTGCTTAGTTAAAGGGCTATCATCGTCACTGGAGTATTTCGGATTGAAACCGAGTTCTCTTTACCGATGAATCTTGATTTTGCTCGGAGAGTTCTTGCAGACGTATTACCATATGGTGTATTTACATATGGAGAGAAAAAACATGCGCAAACATCCGTGAAAGGCATCGATACAAAGATTGTGGAATCATGGTATGAGCAAGCATAATTTTGAACGACCATACTAAACAAAATGTTTTTATCAGTGCAATGCTAATACATACAGAGATGAGGTCCTTGATCCAGTTTTCAAGATGTTTAAAGTTTCAATCGGAAGATTTGGAATTTTATGTTTATTAATGGTCTAAAAGTGCTACCAGCCCACAACGGGACTCCAAAGTGTTTCTTCCAAAGCTGTAGAAATCTCACCCGGAAAACAGTCTAGTTTCAACATTACCTTTCACACCAATTACAACTTGGGAACGTCCAGTTTAACATTGTTTCAAGAATTTCAGGGTAGCAAGAAGAGTTTTGTGTATGAAGAAGGTCGCGGATGACATTTTGTCTTTGTTAATGAGAAATCGAAAGCAAAAATTGAAGTTAACTCAAGTACCAGAGCACGGAGCTTACTGCAGAACTTGGAGAATGCTCTAAAACTGTTTCGAACCATCTAAAATAAATTGGTTGGGAAGCACAATAACAGGAACCACCATCTTATATATTACACATCCTAATACTTAAAAAAAAAAAAAAAAAAAAAAAAAAAAAAAAAAAAAAAATGCCAATCAATTACAAATAAATTTATTGCAACAATTTAACTTTCTTAATTTGATCAGATGTCGGAAGCAAATATTAGATCGAATATTTGGTATAAAAAATGGCGAAAGGCGAGACATGAAACACTGAAATCCAAAAGCAGATATGCGTAATATAGACGAACGCATGTACGCTGTACACAGAAAATTTTAGGAAAAAAAAAATCAATCGTTATTTTTGCAATTTTTTAGTACCAAAAAATTAAAAATACTCCCTCATTTTTATATACGAATTATTTACTGTTAATTCACAGTTAAAAGCAGGGCCGAATTTTTAATTTTCCGAAAATTTAAGGCATTTGATGCCGAAAACTTTAAAACATAACCAGCCAAAAGTTTCGGACACTAAAAAAAGCGAATTTTGACAAACGATTGTCGTAAAAATTGAATTTCGTCAATCGTTCGCAGAAATAAAAACCTCCAGCTTCGTCAAATTATTACGGAAAAAACACGAAAATAGTCAAAGTTGAAAGTGCATGAAATATTATCGAAGGATCACAAATATCACAAAGGATCTCGAAAAAATATCGCGAATTTCAACAAAGAATCGCGTAAAAAACGCGCATTTTAACAAATGTCCGCGTAAAAAACTCTTAGTTCGACAAAGGATCACGCGAAAAAAGCAAATTTCGATTAAGGATCACACAGAAATCACGAATTTTGACAAAGGACCTTGCAAAAAGCGTGAATTTCGTTCAAAGATCGCACAAAAAATGCGAATGCCATCAATGAATCCCGCGAAAAACGCGAATGTTTTCATGAAATCTGTAAAAATTGCGAATTTCGTCCATGAATTCTATAAATTTGCGAATTTCGTCCATAAATCCTATAAATCTGCGAATTTCGTCCATAAATCCTATAAATCTGCGAATTTCGTCCATGAATCGCGCAGAAGACGCAAATTTCGTTCATGAATCACAAAACAATGCTAATCTCGTCCATGAATCGCGTAAAAAACGCAAATTTCGTCTATGAAATACATAAAAAACGTTAACTACGTCCACAATCGTGTAAAAAACGCGAATTCGTCCATGTATAAATAATATAACACGTAAATTTATTAAGCATTAAATTAATTTGCAGAAAGTTTTTGACCCAATTTTTTGGTTTTGTACAAGTCTTCCCAAAATAATTATGGCTGTTCTAGACAATCGTAAGAAAACTATTTTTTTCAGCATGAACTATAATATATGATGCGTTTGCTTCTTACATCACTAATTTCTGTTGCTGAAATTGCAAGATTTGTATCTTAGAGTTTAAAACCTTATCTCAAAAATTCCATTGCAGAATGCAGTCCATGCGATTCACACTTATGTGAAATCATTATCCAATATTTATTGGAGCACAAGTTCTTAATTTAATGACATGACATTAAACATGAAAATTGCTATTTTAAACTTAACCACTCGATCTTTGCTTTATTGTTGGCAAATGTTATGTAATATGAAATTGAATATAAATAAATTTAATTCTTCAGTACGCACTTAGATTTTTACTTTATAATGTTTGTAACACCTTTTTGACAGTCCGTAGTAAATATTAATGCAACTTTAACGTAATATCAGTTATAAAGATTAACCTTACATTTTTTTTATCCATGCCTTCTTTTAAATTAGAAAATTAAATAAAAATAAAACTGAATTCTTAAAGTTGCTCAAAATACTTATTTTATGCATACACAAGCAATACTGTCAAGACGTGATCGCAAGGGACTAGAAAGAAATTCCATTTCAGACAGACTTCCGTTCAAGATACGTTTAAAGTTATGCAATCAGTTATACTTCTAAGATACACTATCTTAGTAAGATGTATTGTTCGTTTCGTCGGGATCCTGAAATTCTTTGAGACAGATATCTGTTACAGAAACATTCCGCCTTCATCAAAACTGCCACAGGCAACTATGTTTTAATTGTAACTCGAACCCCTTTCTTTGAACAGAAATTCTTAACACACTTTGCTAAATTTTGTAAGACAAATACACTTCAAAATTCATATTAGAAAAATACTGATTCGAACAGAATATAAAAATAGTCGCCCGTGACAGCCCTGCCTCATCTTTTACGGTGTTTTATTATAAAGCGGTGAAAATCCTCTTTCAGGCAAAATTCTTGCAAATTTAATTATATGGGAATTGATATTAAGACCATATAACACTTTCGTTTAAGGCAGGATTCTGTTATAAATAATTATTATTTTAACAGATTTTACTATTCAATAACATAAATAAGTATCATATATATTATAAAGCAGAAGTTCTGAAACTTCCAAACGAGTGTTTTCAAAAACTACCCGATGGATCTTTTTGCAGATTATATCATTCGATAGGAAATATTTTTGGCGGAGGTTTATGACACAAATATACAGGGATAACTCTGATTTTTCGTACTAAATTTCGTATTTTTCGGTTATTTTTGACGGAAGGGTTGCAACAACTAAATTTTTGGGGATAATTATATTTCAAAAAAGAAATGAAATGCTTTCTCTAATGGAAAATAATATAAACATTTCGAAAAAAAACCCTGTTAATTCATTGATTTAAAATAAATAATGATAAAAAGAAAAAATCCGTTTAATGCAAAATAATATTATGAAAGGAAAATATTTATCTTTAACGAAAAAAAAAAAAAGTATTTATAATATTTAAAAAGTAATTCAATGTGAAAGAAAGTTTTGAAGTGGTACAATATTTGGCTATTTATTTCTTTCGAACCAGATTAAAAGAAAACAACATCTCAAAAATTTCATTAGGTAAAACATAAGTATTTTTTTCTTTCTTTTTTTAAAAATATTTTTAAATCTAATTTTCCTGTTATGTGTTTTACAGAAGAAATTCGCAGAATTAATTTTTTTTAAAAAAGGCTCATTTGTTATTTGTATGTTGTTTGTTCAATTGGGTGTTTCAATCTACTTTTGTCGCCAACCAATGCGATTCTAAACCAAAAAATAAAAAACAAGACGGGGCGATATTCGCAAGATCTATTCTCTCTCTCTCTCTCTCTCTCTCTCTTTCAATGAGTGAGAGCATTTTTAGGAAAATTTTTTATATTTAACTTAAATACATACATAGTAGTTAATACCACAAAAATGAATAACATTTAAATTTTAGGGTAAATGTCTTTCCACATACATAGATATTGTAAAATAATTTAACTGCAACTTTTAAAAATTTTTTGGGCACAGATATCTCATACGCACTACATTGGTGCGATTTGTCTCTTACGCCAATACCATATATATACATCTGGGTAATTAACTGACGCCAAAGTGTCATTATTTTGCTTGATATGGCAACCCGGATGTTATTGTCTATTTATTAATAAATTGTCTATTTACAATTTTTTTTCGGTACTTCTAGGTTATCCCGTCGACCAAAAATCTGACACCAAATTATAAGATTAAATGCCAATAATGGATGATTGTGAATGTCACATTAAACTCGATGCACATGTTTAAAACGTCATCAAGTGGTTTTAAATTCACTTTTTACTTACCCATCATACGTAGTATAGGGTAAGTCTTGCAATCGTTTTGAAAATCGAAAAAAAAAATTTTGACGGATTTACACGTTTTAGATAGTGGAGATTCCGAAAAACATATTTTTATAAAAAAATTTCTGCCGTCTGTCTGTCTGTCTGTCTGTCTGTCTGTAAACGCTCTATCTCCCGAACAAATTGAAATAGAGACTTGAAATTTTGTATGTAGTTAGTATGTAAGAATGGGACGAACCCTATTTAATATCAGCAACCTCGATTATCCGGAACTATTTTTTTCGGACTCTCGAAAAATTCGTTCTGATGAAAGGTATATAAAAATTTTCGAATTTTTTTGTTCTAAGGAATGGACGTAAAAAGCAATAAAATAACACACATTTTGCATATAGAACGAAGTCGATCGGATTATTAGTTGCCGAGATATTTGTAATCGTGTTTTCCACATTCTTCGATTTTTCATGACCCTGTATTTCATTCAAATTTCAATTCAGAAGTATATTTTAATTGGAAATGAGACGCTTAATCCGACGCAGTTAATTGTTAGTTAATAGAGTTATTATGTTTGGAGTTATAAGGATGTTTCTTTTACGCAGTTCGGTACTACTTGAGTAGTTTGGCGTTTTATATAATTTGTCGAAATTGGTACATCAGCAGTTCTTTAATATAGCATTACTATGTATATTAACAATATTTAAATTTTGTTTATGAATTGCAATGCATTGTATAAATAGTTTCACATGTTTTATTTTCATATACATATCCATGATGGGTAAGTATTACGGTGGCCCCCAACGACTAGTTTAACTGTGTTTTTATTCATGTGTCACTATTTTATTTGTTCTTTCGTTATTTAAAATAAAAATTATGTCAACAAATATAACTTGGCTATTAGTTTGGCGATTTTTATAATTTGGCGAAAATGGTCGACGGGATAACCTAGAAGTACTTTTTTTCTTTTTCTTTTTCTTTTTTTTTTTTTTTTAATTATATAAACTATTTTAATCTAGGCACATTTGTCATACATGCGCCACATTTGCGGGACTGCAATAAAATGGCGATTTTATGCCTCACTTGGTAACCTGGCTGTTGTTTATTTATTAATAAATTTTTCTTTTCTTTTCTTTTCTTTTTTAAAGGATATAAATAGTTTTATTTTATAATTATTAACTAAACTTTTTAAAATTTATTGTTATTTTCTATTTAAAATAACAGAAAGTAATTGTAAACTATATATGTAACTGGTATTTGAAAACAAAATTTTCTCCGAATCGGCATAAAAAAAAAAAAAAAACGCGCCAATCTGGTGCGTATATGTCATGTATACATTTTTTTCACTATACAACAGTATTTAAACATGCTGTGTAAATAACGATTATTGTTTTTTCCAAACATGTTTGGCACAGATATTATATACACATTGTTAGAATTCGAAAATAGGGTTAGTTTAAAAATTACTTACTAACCATGCAAGTCTTCATTTGCGGGTTGCATCTATGCGATGCGCGGAGCTTTGAATTAAAATCGAAAATCATCTGTTGAGATAAACTTATTCTAAGTTCAAATTCATCTAAAAGTCCATATATTATAAAAAATGTAGTTTAATTCCATCTAAAAGGCACATTCCTTCATTACATTCAGAGAACTCAATCGTTCTCTTACACTTGTCAAAGTTCTTCGAATAATAATAAATAAAATCAGACGATATTTTCATTTTCTAAATTTACGCGTTCAATTAGTTTCACTTCATTTCATTTTACAACATCCTCCCCCCTTTGAAACTTGGGGAGAGTTTCAAATACATAACAATTATTATTAAAAAGATCCAACCTCTTTGGAGCTTTTACACATCTTCCAGAAGAGGTATATTTCTTAAGTATGACACTATCAGGAGAAGACACATTTTCATGATCATCATGCTCACTGGAACTAGTTTTCTCTTCACCCGACGGTTTGGATGCAATTTCAATTATTTCATTCGAATATATTTCCAAAGGAAAGATGCGCTGCACCGGACGTAAAACCGTGCCGTGCTGAGTTTTCAACTTAACAGCACGAACTTTACCATCCCGTCCTGGAATTAAATGAATCACCTTTGCTAAAGGCCAAAATAAACGTTTTTTGTTATCATCCCCAACTAAGACTATTTCTCCCACTCGCGGTTCACGTGTATATTTTTCAGTATGTTTTTGAACTAATTCGCTGAGGTATTCTTTTCTAAAACGTTGCCTAAAATCGGTAAGAAGTTTAGCTCTGTAATTCAACCTTCTCCTTAAACTTTGAGAATCTAATTCGATAATATCCGAATTGCTGAAACTTCGGTTTTCAGTAAGAAACATAGCGGGTGTGAGAGGTACTAGCTCCAGTGGGTCCTCTGAGATATAGGTTAGAGGTCTGCAGTTAATCACAGATTCACAATCACATATAAGTGTATTCAATTCTTCATAAGTCAATACAGATCTACCTAAAGTACGTACTAACAATTCTTTTACAATGCGAACTAACCTTTCCCACCAGCCTCCCCACCAAGCTGCGGTGGGAGGTATAAATTTCCAAACAATTTTATGCGTCATGGTTTCTTTTAAAATTTTATCCCAATTTAATTTTGAAAGTTCATTGGAAGCCCCCCTAAAGTTTGTTCCATTATCACAATAAATAGTGCTGGGCCTACCGCGTCTAGCTATAAAACGTCTAAGTGCTAGCAGGAAAGCATCAGAAGATAGCGAATTGACTAGTTCAAGGTGAATCGCGCGATAAACGGCACAAGTAAACAATGCTATCCAAACTTTCTCGCCATTTTTTAGAAATAACGGCCCGGCTAAGTCTACTCCAATAATTTCAAAGACAGCACAATCTGTAACGCGATCTGGTGGCAAAGGTGTTGGTTCGCTTGACAAAGACTTTACCTTAAAACGTTTACATGCAATACAGTCGTACAATACATTTTTAATAGTTCTTCTAGCTCTAATTATCCAAAATCTTTCTCTTATTAAAGATTGCATTGTTCTTATACCTGCATGACAATTCTTTTGGTGTACTGATCTAATCAATAATTTAGTAAATTCACATTTGCCTGGTAACAATATTGGATACAAAAATGATTCTCGGTCATTTCTTTCAGTTATTTTAGTTTTAACTCTTAAAATTCCATTATCATCTGTGAATGTTACAATATCATTTAATGACCTTTTATTATAGAAATAACAGCTCTGAACTAAACGGATTAGATATTTTTCAGAATTTTCAATTTCATTTTGAGTAAGATTAGAATATTTACACTTATTAGAAACATTTCGGCAATTATTTACAAATCTCAGAATCCAAGCAAATATTCTTATCATCTTATCATAATTAGATATATTATCTAAGAGCCAAAGGGGTGTGTCTTTAGCTAGATCAATATTCGTAATTTCGATCTTTTTTCTTTCTAAATCAACATCTTTTGGCTGACAGTCAATCGCGCCAATTGGCCAACATTCAGGATTTTCTTTTAACCACTTAGGACCTTCCCACCATCGCGAATCAAGCATTTTCTGCGGAGAACATCCACGTGAAAGTATATCAGCTATATTCAAATTTCCTGGAACGTGCTTCCATGACTCTATATTGGACATCTGTCGAATTTCTTTGACTCTGTTGCTCACGAAAACCGACCAATTCCCATGTTCCTTTATCCACCAAATTGCGGTAGTAGAATCTGACCAGAATGTGATTTTCAGACCTGGCATATTTATTGCCTTGATGATAGAACTCGCAAGTCGAGTACCTATACAACAAGCCATTAACTCTAAACGCGGCATGCTCAAAGTTTTGAGAGGAGCAACCCTAGACTTCGCTCTAACAAGCGTAACCTTGACATCGGAATCAATTATTGATCTAGCGAAGACACATGCTGCATATGCCCCTTTACTCGCATCAACAAAAACATGAAGTTCAGATGAAGCATTAATTTCTAAGTATCGAGGTATAGCTACTTCTTTTAAAACATCAATATTCTTCAACCATTTCAAAAAAGCACTCACAATGTTACAAGGTAATTCTCGATCCCATGGAATTTTCTGTTTCCATGAGTCTTGTAGCAATAATTTTGGAAGCAATGTAGCAGGAGAGAATAAACCGATAGGATCAAAAATCTTTTGCACAATGCTCAAAATTAATCTCTTAGTAATTTTCCTTTCACACGTTAATGTTTCTAAATCTAAACAACATTTCAAAGAATCATTATCTAAATTCCAAATAATCCCCAAAACTGAAGTATCCCCAGAATATTTATCAACATTCTTGCAAGCTACATTGCTTTCAAAACAACGCAAATTGAAACACCCTTTAGACATTAATAACTTTGCATTTTCAATAAACATTTCAGCTTCATTAATGTTAGAAACACCTGATACACAATTATCTACATAAAATGAACACTTTAATTTTTCAGCAGTTTCCTTATATTCAGGAGGACTATTTTCTAAAAGATGCATTATAGATGCACTTAGTAAATAAGAGCTAGAAGAGACACCAAATACAACTCTACAATGTCTATAAATCAATTGTCCTTCATTACATGGGAAATAGAATCTAAGAAAATCTCTATCTTTAGGCATAACAGATAACATTAAATAAGCCTTTTCTATATCTGCAGTTATACCGATAGGATACATTCTAAAACGATCAAGAATATCAGGTATTAATTCTATAAGATTGATGCCTTTATACAAACATTCATTTAACGAGGGTTTCCCTTTCTCAGAAGCAGATGCATCAAATACAGGGCGTATTTTTGTGGTTTCCTTATCTAACCTGATAACGGGCCTATGCGGTAAATAATGACATTTATTACTTAATTCATTTTCTGGAACACGTTCAATAATATTCATTTTTTCCCAATTCTTAAATACTTCCTGATATTCATCGAAAAATCCCCCACATTTCAATTTATTGATCATTTTTTCATATCTCTTCCGAGCTAAAACTTTATTGTCGGGCAAATTCTTAAAATTACACTTCCATGGAAGCCCTACTTCATATCTGCCATCGGGAAGAATTTTCATTTTTTCCTTAAAATCGTTTAAATCAAAGTTTTCCCGTTTTTCAAAACTCTGAATGGGGTCAGAAATTCCTATGGTTTCAAGTTCCCATAATTCATTCAAAGGAATATTTCTAACGTGCATAGACAATGTTGTCAAAACGTTATGTTTCTTGCCACACGTTTGTTTCCCCATCACTGTCCAACCGAGCTTGGTTTCTATGGCAGTCAAATCGCAATTTAATTGAATTAAATTTCCTGTCAATAATTTTCCTATCATATCAGCCCCCACCAAAAGATCAATTTCAGATTCCTTACAAAAATCATCAGATAGATTTATTTTATTTCTTTTTAATTCATTTAATATTCTATAATCTTTAATTTTAGGTACAAATCCGCAAATCCTTTTTTCGGAAAATGCTTCAAAACAAAACGCATTATTTCCATCTAATTCACTGATTTCTACCGAAAACACATCATGTTTTTTAGGTTCCGTTTCATCCCCCCCGACCAGCGCGTGAATAATTATTTCTTTTCTTATAGGATGCATTTTCAGTGATTTCGTTATTCTCTCGCTTACGTAACTACTTTGGCTCGCTGAATCCAGCAGTGCGCGTACGACTTTTTGGCGACCTTGCGATCGAATGCGCACGCCAAGCGTTTGCATGTACACAACTTTATTTCTACTACAATTAGAAAGAGAATTTTCAGATTTCAAAGTATCATTTTGATTATTATTTATATTTTGTTCTGGACACATTATTTCAAAATGATGTTTATGGCAATAATTACATTTTAATTTATTTTTAATATTACAATTCTTACTCAGATGACCAGCCTTTTGCAAACAAGTGAAACAAATCCCCTTTTTTAACAAAATCTTTTGTTTATCAGTTAAAGACATTTTTTGAGCCCCAAAACATTTATTAGAGGGGTGAAACCTATCACAGAATATGCAATTGTTTTTCTTACCTTTATTTTCTATACTCACCAATGCAGAGGCGGTGGCTGGATCAGGTTTGCTAATAATTTCAGATAAAATGTTCTTTTTTCTAACAATAGAATCAAAACCTTTTCTTGCTAAAAACACCATTTCATCTCCTTGAACTTCTTGGCGTAGAAAGTCCATCAGATTTTTTAAAGTCCTGGAATTTTCACTGGAATATGTATCGTGATTTCGACTTCTTTCCCAGGTCAAAAGAACTTCTTCAGGCAGGCAGCTCTCAACCAAGGGCATGAGAAAGTCTCCATACTTCTCTTGAGTTCTTCCCAAACTTTCTAAGGCACGAAGTTTGCTTTCTAATTCATCGTATAAAGAGGCTAAGTCAACTTTCATTTTAGGCGCAGTGGCATTTTTCATTACGAGGGTTAATAATTCCCTAACGTAAATTTGCACAAGAAGATCATCTCGTCCAAACCTCTGTTTTAATTGATCGATAGCCTTCGGATAATTTTCCGCGGTAGCTGGATAACTTGATATTAAACGCTCCGCTTTTGATTTCGGTTCCATACATTGGAATAGGTACTGCATCTTGTCTTCAGCGGCAATAGAATCGTCTTCGTGTATTTTCTTGAACTGGCTCCAAAACGATAAAAATTCCTTTGGTTCGCCGTTAAACTTTTTCAGCTCGATCTCCGGTAATTTAAATTTGCGTTTTACTTCTTCGCCAGGAGATGAAGAAACCTGTATCTTTTCATCAATACGTGCACATATTTCTATATATTTTTCTCGATATTCTTCTGCACTTTCAAAATCTTCGGTAAACAATTTTTCGTCCTTATCTTGTAACAATATTTCCGAAATTTTACTTTGACAAGTGTCCATCCGTTGAAATTTATCAAACAGTTGAGTTTTCAGAATAGAAAGTTCTTTAATTTCACATATTTCTTTAGTTAATTCAGTTTCAATTTTCTTAAACGTGAGAGTAAAAGCAGCTCTCAGTCCTTTTCTCTGAGTTTTCAAACTACTCAGATCCATTTTTTCATTTAAAATTAATTGAAATTCAAAACTCCTGTCCCGCCGAGGGTACCAGTATGTTAGAATTCGAAAATAGGGTTAGTTTAAAAATTACTTACTAACCATGCAAGTCTTCATTTGCGGGTTGCATCTATGCGATGCGCGGAGCTTTGAATTAAAATCGAAAATCATCTGTTGAGATAAACTTATTCTAAGTTCAAATTCATCTAAAAGTCCATATATTATAAAAAATGTAGTTTAATTCCATCTAAAAGGCACATTCCTTCATTACATTCAGAGAACTCAATCGTTCTCTTACACTTGTCAAAGTTCTTCGAATAATAATAAATAAAATCAGACGATATTTTCATTTTCTTAATTTACGCGTTCAATTAGTTTCACTTCATTTCATTTTACAATACACATTGAGGTATCTGACTATCGCCAAAACGGTGTTATTTTACCTGATATGGTAACCCAGCAATAGTTGTTTCTGTATTAATAAATTGTTTATTTACTTTCAATTTCTTTTTAGAAATTCTATAAATTGTTTTGTGCTATAGTAACTTTTTTTATTTATTAATATTTTCGTTTTAAAATAACGAAAATACTTTTTAAAAATGCACATTTCTTCGCTATTCTAAAACGAGGATTTTGCCGCATTGGTATTGGAAGGAAATCTTGTAAATCCGGGTTTGTGCCGGAGTTTTTTTTATGAAGTATGATATTTTAAAATGTAAATTGAGTGCTACTTGATTAACACGTCGGCCAGTTTCGACAAACTATTCAAATTTACATAAATTCATTTTAAATAACGAAAGAACAATAAACATAAATAAAAAAACAAATTAAAAGTCGAATTAAAAAGCACT
Organism: Maratus speculifer; assembly: GCA_964019185.1. NCBI lineage: Eukaryota > Metazoa > Arthropoda > Arachnida > Araneae > Salticidae > Maratus > Maratus speculifer. Next base: position 76,260,680 of record OZ025289.1, read on the forward strand.
TATGACGCAAAAAAATATATACGTGTATCACGTGTAATATCAATTGCTATCATACTTACGATCATCGATTATTGACATTTATTCCTATAATCTGCTATTAATTTTTTTCTCGACAGAATAATCAAGTGGTACCGTACATTGTACAAACTCCAGTTAATATTACAAAAATAGAGCTAAATAACTAAATTTAGGTGCAAATGCACACACCCCTGTTGTAAGAAAGAGGCACAAATGTCATATATGCATCACGTTGGCATGATACATTTCTGGCGCCACTTTAACGGAAACTTCGTTTTCAAATGACAGATACATTTCTATTTTCTATTTTACTTTTCTATGTATAGAGCATAACATTTTGTATCATTTTAAAATGCAAATGAAAGTAAATAAATAGTTCAATAATAAATTAAAAACAAAGCTGGATAACCATAAGAAGCATAAAATGTTCATTTTGTTTCAATCACGCCAACGTTTGGCATCTGTATCAAAAAATGAATTTCACACATTCAAAAAACATTCACCTTATTTTTCTAAGGAAAACTTTATTTAACTTTATTTATTCTGCTACATTCCAAAAACGGAACACTGTAATAGATTTGTCAAGAGCAGATGTACGTTGCGAAAAATAATATAATATTGATAGGGGATGTATTAAGGTTTCCACAGATACCCATATCCTCAAGTTGAGAGGTTTAGAGTCCAAAAACTATCAAATGAAAATGAATATTTGAAAATTGTTTAAATTCAATGGCCAACCTCTGCGATCATAATGCTCGATATTTTAGAAGTATGGTGAATAGACAATATTTAAATTGCTCTTTTCATAATTGCCTCATTTATCTATCAAACTCTACAATAAATGATCAACTGAAATATTTTTTTCTTAAAAACCCGAATTTTATCGAATGCATAAGCTGATACAACAACATAATATTTTATTATTATTTTAATATATTTTGACGTCAACGGGCTTTGATTCCATTGTTGTTGTTTTTATTTTTGGCTCAGTTTTCTTTTTTCTAGCTCGATGAGTTTTGCACTGATGAAGAATCTCGACAGTAGATTCGAAACAGCTGTTTGCTAACTTTTAATGCATTTTTAGTGCATTTATAATCGTTGATTTTCTATGTTTAAATACAATGGCGTTTTGTATGATTTTCAGAAATGTGAAAGAGCATTCGAGGTGAAGTTGCTTTAAAAACACAATCATATTCAATGTTTTGTTTGATTCATGTTTTGTTTTGAAAAATAGACCAGCGCAGCGGGCTTAGCCTGCTAGTATCTATATAAATACACAAACTTAAATCCTGCCTATTACGGAATTCTTCGTTAAACGGAAATGTTCCATAAAGCTTTCAAAAAAGAATATTATATTATTACACTCGCTAATAGGAAAACCTGTGTAAAACGAAATATTTAATTAACATTTGCGATTTTATGCTGACAGATTTTACTACATATATATAAGCCGAAAGAAAAATTTTGGACCCCCTCCGAAACGGAATCCTGGCTACGCCACTGCCCCCCCTTCTTATTCTTATCCAATGAATTCCCAAAACTTATCAGAAAAGTACCTTATTAGAATGAACCTACATCCAAAATTTGAAGTAAATCGGATATTTCTATCAAGAATTATCGCGTACATACATATATAGTTAACCTGCCAGTTCATTATTTCTCAGGCTTTGACGCCTGTGAGCTAAAAACACATGAAATTACATTGGCCTAGGATAAACTAGATCTGCCTAGAGCAAACTAGAATGTTGGCGCTGAGGCGGTCATTGAATTCAATAAAATCACGCCAAATTGAATTGGCCTAGGATAAACTAGTTCAGACCAATAAACAGCAGGCTAAACTACTCTATTCTATAAGTGTTAGACTAACCTAGTTTGGACTAGGAAAAACTAGTTTTCCTATGAGCCTTAGGATAGGCTAGTTTGGCCTAGGAAAAACTAGTTTATCCGACGGGCGTTAGGATAGACCGGTTTTGCCTAGGAAAAACTATTTTATCCGATGGGCGTTAGGATAAACCGGTTTTGCCTAGGAAAACTAGTTTATCCGACGGGCGTTAGGATAGACCGGTTTTGCCTAGGAAAAACTAGTTTATTCGATAGGTGTTAAGATAAACTAGTTTGCCTAGGTCAATTTAGTTTGGCCTAAAATCGGGTTTGGCCTGTAACATATATATTTAAATAACATTTTTAATTCAGTGTCATTGTATGTATCAGATTATTATAAAATGTGTTCTTTGCTAGACATTTACTAAAAGGGCTGGTTGAAAAGACAGGTATAAAATTGATTTATTTTTACATTCTTCTAGAAAGTAGAAAGTATAAGAATCGTGAAAATTTTTCTCTCATTTTTAGCTCACAGGCTATCAAAGCCTGAGAGGTTAGGTGCCGGCCCGTTCTGTATGTATATACATACGTACGTTCGTTCGTGCATGCGTGCGTAACGCAATAACTCATGATAAAAATATCCAATCCACTTAAAATTTTGTATATAGGTATATTTTGATAAGGCGATTCCCTGATTAGTGTTTGGTATTCATTCGATACGTATAAGAGAGGGAAGGGGGGATCTTGGCCCTCCCCTTAATTGATATAAATGGGTTTTTTTATACAGAATTATCAGTTTTCGTTCAAATATTAAATATAGGATCATTCTGATAAAGCGCTTCTCTTGCGATTACCCCCCCCCACTCCCCCTAAATTTGATAAATGAGTTTATATGTAGAATTGTCCAATTTGCTTTTAATTCTGGATGTAGGTTCTTTCTGATAAGGCGAATCTCTGAATAGTTTTGGAAGTTTAATGGTTAGGTATAAAACAGAAGGATAACTCCTCTTAAATTACATAAATGAGTTTTTATTAAGAATTTTCCGATTTGCTCCGAATTTTGTATATATTTCTTCTTATATGATAAAGCATGTCCTTGATTAGTTTAGGGGATTCAATGATTAAGTATAAAAAGGGGAAATGGGGTAGCTGCTCCCCTCCCTCCTTAATTTGTTTTTCGAACAGAATTAACCCTTGAAAATAAAAGGCTGTTATGGACAATTAGTATGCATAGCCTGCGAGCTCAATGTCATCAGTTTAACTGGGCAATATTCTTTTTATTTGATTGATTTTCACGTTTCGGGATGTCTTGAATGCGATTTATCTGTTTTGAAGAACGTGTGTCTATCTGTTAGTCTATATGTGATACCATTTTTGTGTCCACTCTGTCTCCAGAACGAATGCATGTATTTAAAAATAAACAAACTTCAGATTAAGTCAGACCTAGATATAACTTAAGTTAGAGTTTATATCGCCCAACAGGTGGTGCTATGCTTAATTATTTTATTTCCTAATAACTATATTGTAGAAAAGATTGTACAGAATTTTATCAAACTGTATATAGACCTGAACAGAAAAAAATGCCGATTAGCTTTTAGTGCATATCACTCAACAGGTGGTGCTATTATTCCATGCTTTTCATGATTTCGCTCGATAACTGTATCTAGATCTAATGGATTATTATTTTAGGCCTTCAGATAAATTAATGCTGATAAAATTTAGAGTTAATCGGTCAACAGGTGGCATTGTTATGCTGTTCTTCGTATGATTGCGTAACATGTATGTAAAGCTCTAAATTGTTTTTGTTTTTTTAATCCTTAAGTCAAAATGATCATATTTATTAAACAAATTGAAATAAAAAAATATCACGTAGATACCCTCATAGCATGCATGTTCACAGTGACGTCACAATGACGTCACTGTGAGTCACTTTGGTCACATCACATCTGTGACGAAAATGCCACCACTCAGTGACGTCACAATGTGACTAAGATGTGACTTTCTAAAAAACATTTCACAGTTCGTCACAATGTTAAGGTCAAAGTAGTCACAAATGACACATTTTTCACAAATTGGTCACATTGTGACGTCACAAAGTGGTCACAATGTGACGTCACAAAAAAGCTCTAAAACGGCCATAACGACTTCACATTTTAGACACTGTGACTTCACATCGACGTCACGTGACGTCACATCGACAATCGATGGTCACAAAGTCACAATGTGACTTCACAACGACGTTGCAGTGACGTCACCATGTCTTACGGGTAAAAAGTACCTTTAAAAAATAAATTTCTTGTTTCGTTTTTAAAAATGTGAAGTTAAGATGTGTTCCGTGAGAGCTATACCTCAAGAACTAAGGCACGGAATTTCATAAAACTTTGCCTCATTCTGTTAATAAGGGAAAGTGTTGTACCTCTGACCATATTTTAACTTTGACCACTTAGGCTGTAGCGCCATTTAGAAGCATTTTATGAATTTTGGTGTATTTAGTGCATAGTTCATTCACTAGAGAGCTTATGCAACTTTCTTTCGATTATTCAAGTCAGAAAGGATTTCCATGAATATTAATAACGCATTTCTATCATAAAAATGTAAGTATTTATTTGTTAATGTTTTGCCTAATAATATTTTTTGTGCTATGTTTTTGTTGATAGAAATAATTTAATATGCTAGCTATAGACTTTAATAAATATAAACGGGCTTGTGAAATTGATTATCCTAACCCTTAAAACTGTAGCGTGTTTTGTAATTTGCAATAGCAAGATATTGTACTTCTGACCATGATCAGTTCAGTTGTTGTTCCTTTGACTAGGTCAAAGGTAAAATACTCTTAAATATTTTCTAAACATTTCAATGATCTACTTACACTTTAATTACACTTTTATGATCTACTTACTAAAACTGTTTCGAAATTAATTACCTATATTTTTTTACTCCAGTTTCTTATAAATAATAATAATAATAAATAGACATAGTAGGCTTCTTCTAATCGGCACAGCTTGGAATAATATGATAGTCGCGCGGATTTCTAGTCACTACTTTGCTGACATTTTTAAACAGTAATCTGGATATAATAATGCAATAAAAATTATAATGAATGCATGTCACATAGTCATTAATAACGTAAAATAACAGACTAAAATGATAAAAAAGTAAAATAATATTTAAAAAATAGTTAAATTATTAAAAGTAAAGGAATAAGTAAGTAATTCATGCATAATTAAATATGGATTTTAAAGAGGAGAAGCATTTTCCTTGACTTATTCAATGAACTTCCTCATAAAAGTACATATTCATTCGCATCAAAATCATTAAGTAAGAAAGTTCTATTTCGCGTTTAGCCAGTCTTAATTACCAAAAAAGCTACATTAATAAATAAATATATTTGGCAAAAAAAAAAAAAAAAAATTGTGTTTACCAGTGATATCAGCAGTATTTTGATTATCTTCATAAATAAAGGGTATAACCGGATAAGCATTGGAAAGAAGTCTTTCAAATTTGTACTTGGATTTAAACTTAACTTGGAACTTAAAATTTAATTTATTTTTAACGCTGCTTTTCATTAAATTAGTTTCCTGATCAGAGGTACAAACATTCATGGTCAAATGTACAGCATGGTGTTGTACCTTTGACCATAATGTTATTATTAAAAAAAATTAAATTAAACATAATAAAACTAGAACTTTGAAAAAAAAATTAAAGATGATAAACGAGATTATGCTGATTACGATAAAACTAAGAAGTTAAATCTAATCTTAATATTTAAGCTAAGAAAAAATAATTTTTTTGCAAAGTGGTCAAAGGTACAACACACACACACACACACACAGGTTGGCAAGACGTGCAAACTCAGGACTTGGTGTATACACCGCCAATTGGGGACTTCGAAAATAACCGACTTAAAAGTTTATTTCCGGTGAATAATTATTACTTATACTCTATTATATATGAATCAACTTTGATTTTTGTCAAATTCACAAAATTTCACAAAATTTCACATTATGTATTTTCGCTATATAAATGGGGACATTGATACACACCTACACACACAGTGAACTTGATACACACAATCTATTGGGGATTTCATTATTTTACAATCAATTGAAGACATTTACTGTTTTGATACACACAATCAACTCCGGACATTGTGAAAAAAAATTCTGCTACTGTATAATTTACATGTTGTTCGTTTATAAGTATAAATAATATTCTTCTTTTTTTAATCTTAAAATTCATTTTGGTGTTTTTTTACCTTTTATGTATACAAGAAGAAAGTATTGGAATCGCAAAAATTTTCAATAAAAAAAGTGTTTATTTTCTGTAAATCTCAATTAACTTTGATTTCTTTTCTTTTCTTTTCTTTTTTTTTTTTTTTTTTTTTTTTTTTTTTTGTATTCTTGTATCTGAATTTGCAGATTTAGTGAAGGTACGCAAGTAAATAAAATTATGAATAAAAGTAAAATACAGCAAAGCTTAGCATAAATTTATGTAGACCAAAATGGTCAATAGAGGCGGCTCTGAATTAAAATGAATAATTTAATAAATAAAAAAATATATTTCATTTTGCCTGTCAAAATAGATGATAAATATGATTTAATATGATTTAATATGATGAAATAAAAACAAATAAGTACGTTTTTTACGTGATCTATTTAATCCATTAATTTTAGTTATATACATAATAATTTTATTTATATTGCGTGCAACAATTAAAAGAAATAAAATTTCAATTTTGAAATTTACGCTACTGCAAATTTTTAAGTTTCTAAATATCGCACATTTTCAATTTTTACACCATAATATAAGGGAAAAAATGTATTTGTAAATGCATTTTGTTTAAAAGCTGTATCTCAATTTATTTTTGAGATATTATTTTTATCGTAGTTTGTAACACCAATTTTATAATTTTGGCAACAGAAGTACTCCATCTCTTTTAGAAGTAAAGGGTAAAAAATTAAATATTTTTTATATCTTTTTAAATTTGCGTTGCAACAATTAGAAGAGAAAAAAAAACAGAATGAACTGATGGATTTAAAACCTAATATTTGAATAAAAATAATATATTTTTTTTCAAAATTTTATGCTTTGTAGTGTGCAAGAGGTATTCAGTTGTAAGTACACAACATTTGAACTCCCTGGCATACATAATTTTTGTGACAGACAGACAGAGGACAGAGACGAATAGGGTTTCATCAGATGAACGAAACCCTAAAAATCACCAATCCATGTTATAATGTATATTAGCAGGCCAAGGCGTAGTACAACTGACAAGCGAGAACATATTACGCACCAAAAAAGAAAAGCGAATGCGCACCGACAAACAGAGACGCAATACATACCGACAATTGAAGACGTAACACACATCAACAACCCACGAAGTATACGCACCGGTAAGCTAGGACCTAAAACACACCAGCAAAAGAGGACTAAATATACACCAGGAAGTCAGGACGTGAAACACAACGGCAACCAAGGACATATACACAGCGGAGAATCAGGACATATACACAGCGGAGAATCAGGACATATACACACCGGAGAATCAGGACGAATACACACCGGAGAATCAGGACGTTTACACACCGGAGAATCAGGACGTTTACACACCGGAGAATCAGGACGTATACACACCGGAGAATCAGGACGTATACACACCGGAGAATTAGGACGTATAGACACCGGAGAATCAGGACATATACACACCGGAGAGTTAGGACGTATACACACCGTTAAATGAAGAAGTAAATCACACCAGCAAGTGAGGACGAAATACCCACCGGAGAATCAGTACGTAATACAGTGAAACCTCCAAATAACGGACACCTATGAGACCGGAACTTTTGTTCCTTAAATAGAGGTGTCCCTTATTCGAAGTTTTTTATATTATTTTTAATTAATCATTCAGAAGAATATAAATATAACTAAGTATTAAAGGTGATTTTTAAAGGTATCCGAAGTGTATAAATTACGTTAATCAGACACAAAAGGAAGAAAAAAGAATTAATTGATTAAAATTTTGAATTGATTTCAAAATCATTAAATGATTTGTATTCTTTATGCAAACTGTGTACATTCAAAAAGTATAAAATTATTTAAAAGAAATTTAAATCAATCAAAAGGGATTGTTTTGCAAATTTCAATTTTTTCACTACAAACCTTTCATGTGGTCATTTACCATACTTATAAATTTTAGTTCTTCCTTACCAGCAAAATTTACGAAAAAAAAAAAAAAGTATTGAATTGCTTTGTGTATTTTACGGCAGCAAATCTCTCAATTGCTCTGCTCAGTAAGCAGAAAATATTTTGTCACAAATTCATTTTTTAACGGAAAGGTATAAAATTGGAACGCTTGACTATTGAAGAGATTTTGAATTGAATTGTGTTTTCAATTTTTGATAAATAAATTAACTATTGAGTTATAAGCGATTTTGATCATGTGACAAAGATGTTTTTACCCTTTCTTCAGTAATTTTTCTTCTTTTGCAAGAAAATTTGGTTTAAAATTCCCACTTCGATAATATTTTCTGAAAAATCTACTGCATTTTCAAAAAGAAAAAAAAAGAGAGAGAAAAGAAAAGAAAAGAAAAAGAAAAAAGAAAAAAAATAGAACAAACTGCTAGATTACACATTTTTCCGAACAACAACGCCTGCTAGTTTCAAGTATTTCTGAATGCCTTATAAATTGCCTTTTTTGATTTGAGAACAGCCTAAAAGCATCTGTAAAGTTCTTTATTACACAATTTTCCTTTATTCTTCACATTCAGAATCCTTATCACAATTTTCTTCATTACATTCAATGGGGATAATTGCATTGATGTCGAATCAGAATTGAGGGTAAATAATGCTCATTAATTGTGTCGTATGCTTTTATATATACATGACTGTGTGTCTGTTTGATAAGTTCACAAAAATCTGTATTTTTATTTTCATCACAAACTAATTTATTAACTGAAATCAAAAACCAATTCTTTCAATCTCATTTTCAAGTATCCCTTAAATCGAGTGTCGCTTATTCAGAGGTAAATACATTGCACGCCCTATACCAAGGGACTGGTGCCGGAATTTTTGTACATTAAATAGAGGTGTCCTTTATTCGGAGTGTCCCTTATTTGGAGGTTTCACTGTACATGCCGGCAAGCCTGTACGTAATAGAGGCTCTCTACCACAATTTTAACTTTTATGAACAATTGTCTCCAAATAAAGCAAGAATCTTATGAACAATTATATTTTCTTTCAAATAAAAAACAAAATATGAAAATCTCAATTTTGCTCCCCCTTTAGAGAAAATGCAAAAATTTTGAAAAATCCTGAATTTGTTTTTTAGCTATATGTTTATAGTAATTTAATGCAATAGTTTTTTAAATCTCTATTTGAAAAAAAAAAAAGAAAAAATCTAAATGCATGATAAAATCTTGTTCCCTGTTCCTTCTCTTGGACTAAGAATATTGAAAATTCTAGGATGTGAAATTTTGGTAATCTTCTGGCTATATTTTTAAAACATGAATTTTATGAATATTTTTCCTTAATTGAAATGTAATGAAAAATGTAAAAAATTGGATTACCCCCTCCTCCCCCTCGTCGGAGTGCTGAATTTGAAATTTAGAGAAAATATTTTTTTAAAGTATTTGTCTCCTTGATTATTCAAGGCAAGTCTTTTCAATCTCTGTATTTTTAAAAAATACTAAAAGGTTTGTTGAAATATTACAAAGTCTGCATCGACCGAAAATTTCTCGCTCGGTCACAATTCTGTATGAAACAGTTTACCCGCCGCTGTCTGACTCGTGCAAAAATCAGTTTAAAGATCAACAATCTTTGCCAAAAACATATAGTGTTTGTAAATTGTCATTATTCTGCAGTTAAAATTGTCCTTAAAGAATAGCATAAGAATTAGAGTATGATAAAATCTTGTTTTAAGCCGAAAAATTTCTTGAATGGGGCAAAATGTATATAATAATTCATTTGAAACTAAATAATACAATTGTATGAGATGCAGACCTCGTAAGAAAGGAACTTAACTGTAACGATTTTTTTTACTCCTATGTGATTCCGTTTTAAAAGGTTTTACGATACAAAATTTTTCAAATTTTTAAGTCTCCAAGCCGTATAAATGGATTAATGGCTTTAGTAATAATTCAGATATACAAATAGAGTAAATTTAATGGCAAACCATTAAACATTCAATATAGTTTATAAAAGAATATATAGGAAGAAATATAGTAGACATAGTATATTTTGAGCGGAGTACTATGCAATTAATTGCACATTCAGTTAAAATAAATAATGTAAATAAAAAAAAGAGAGAGAAACTAATATTTTTTAAGTTTCCAACAAAGTTCAGAAGTATTTATGATTTCGATCTGTCTGGCCGTTTGACTGCGCTCTAACTCTCGTAAATTTAGTCGGATTGTCCTGAAATTTTTGGATGTTATTGATGGTTACCCTAGCACGAACCCTATTCCAAATGAAATTCTTAGCATGATTAGTTTATTTACATGGACAATCAAAATTTGTTCGTCATATTACGTTCTATGGGAAAAAATCGTTTCAAATAAATTTTAACGGTGTTACACCCTGTCAAACATATTAAAATTTATGTGCATCTACAAATTGCACTAAAATGTGCATTTTGTAAAATATGAGATTAAAAGTATACATATTATTCATTTACAGGGCCACACAAAATAATTACATTGCATAATGGTGAAGGAGAATTGTTCGTGACATATTTTAATTATATTGAACTGTTTCAAGAATAATAAAACTGATATATGTCGCTGAGGCTTAATATAAGATATTTCACGCGTATTACGAAGTGCACGGATTTACAGGAATACACAAAAGATTTCAAACATTATATTCTATCAAAAGTACTCTTTATTGTAGATAATGGCTAATAAAAGGATAAAATGTCCTTTTAGTTATATGATGTGCGCTTTTAAGTTTCACTAAATTTATGCATACTGTATGGTATGTATAAATGATATAGTTGATATACAGGGCTACAAAATATAACTCTAAGTTACTGAATATGAGCGTAATTTTCGTAAAGGTTGTTTTTTAAATACGTTATGTATTTTTATGCTGAACTGCATTGTGTTTATTAAGAAATGTTTGTAGAATATAGTTAAAATGATACACAGGGCCACTCGAAGAATTGGATACATGAAAATATGATTTTAGTAGTCTTAAGGGTGTTTTACTTTGAACTAAATTGTAGTTAAATACTGGCGTATAATAAAGGTACTAGGTTAACTAAAGGGCTGAATAAAAGTGTATAAGTTTGCTTTCACCTATTAGAATAAATTGCTGAAAGAGAAATTTCAAATTGTTCCGCGTTTTCTTGTTAAACTAAATTTTCCCTTTATATAATATGTTTATCAATTGACAGATCAAACACAGGACTGTTCAAAAATGTTAGAATAGATATTTGCCTATAGACAGTAGCACTAGTTAAGTTTTGTTAAAAAATTCAGGAAGTGTTGGAAAGTATTTGATAATCTATGCTTAACGCATGATTTTTTTTACTTGTTTTTTCTTCTCGGAACTCTTCGCATAAAACAAAACTTTAAATATCTCGATTTAAAAATAGAAGTATCCGCACAGAACAATTAACACTATGTTCCATTATGATAAATCACCAAACAATGTCCCATTAAAGTCACATAGTGAGTTTTCACCACTTTTCAAAGTAGTTACTTCACAGTAGGGTCTCTGTTACCATTTGACAAAGTCTTGTGACAGAAAGTCACCATGTGACTTTAATGTGTCATTATTTGGTTATTCATAATAATGCAACATTCACAATGACTTTGGAATTGAGCTTCCAAATGACAGTCACACAAGTCTCAATAAAACACTGTAAAGTCACCTGGTGACTCGTTACAAAGCAGCAGTCGCAGTGACCTGACAGTGGAGTCACATATAGTAGTCATTTGAGACTCATAAAAGAGACGCATGGAATTTCCTTTTTTTTTTGTTTCGCCGTAGTGACTGTGACTCTTGTGACCATGCGTGATCTGAATCAGATGTTATATGGACTAGCTGTTATGCAGGGATAGTAATTATTCGAATTATATTACTTCCTGTTGAATATTCGGGTGAAAATTATCGCTTGAAAATCCCTTCGTCCTTAAATTTTGCACACCAGTGTATATATATATATATATATATAAATTTAATGTGAATTTTGTTTACTTTCATAATTGAGTTTCAGCTGAGCGAGTTCCTTTGAAATCCCTTTTTGATGTTAAGTTTGAACTTAACTCATTTTTGAAAAATTAAATTTAAATTTAATTTTTTTCTCTGTGTGTGAGCATGATTAACTCTAGATCAAGCATGTAAACAGTGCCATATATGAGAAAGCATATGAAAACAGGTTGGGTTCACTGTTGAAGTAAGGTGGTCTGGTGTAATAACGCCAGGCGGGGTAATAACGCCAAGTGCTAATATTATGCATAATTATGAAATAATCTGGTAAATGACACCCATGTGCTCTGCGCAGAAGGGTTTTGAGTTATATAAATCGCAAAAAACAGCTTCAAGTGAATTTGTTTCATTTTTAGGTCTTATTGTTTTTACAAGTAACTAAAATTAACGCTTGATCTAAAATTTGAGAGATACGTTTTGTGATGTGAAGACTATTTTTTTTTAACTGGAAATACTTTGTTAATTACATAAATTTGTAGTACATTTCATGGACTTTCAAAATGTTGTTGAAGATTTTGGATATCTTCTCGAGATAGTTTGTAATTTAAAATGTACAGCGCAATAACTATAACGGGGTAATAACGCCAATCCTTGGCATTAACACCTCGGTTGATTCCCTACAGTGGCCGAGCTACATCCTAAATATTGATTCCAATAAACACAGTTAAAACTGTGCAATGTTTCTAATAATTCTACTTAAGCGGTCCTTTTTAAGCAAAAGGAAGCTCACGGTCTGATATTCTTTTGCCTCATCCTCCCCCCCACACCACACATTTATTTTTCTTACACTTTAAAAAAAATTGAACATTTTCAATAGCTTAGAATGCAATTTGTCAATTTCTAAGTTTGTAGAGTTTGTATTTTTAGAATTGGGCAATCTACATGCAATTATTCCATCTTATTTCATAGTTTTGTTTGCATGGAGTTATTACCCATATAGGTGGGTAATAACGCCAAATAGCATTGGTCAAGAAATCACGTCATTGCATTTTATGAAGACATATCTATTAAATTATTTTTTTTTATATAGATAGTCAATGAGTTGCTGTATCAAATCATATATTTGTTTGAAAAGTACAATCTAAAACTGAGCCGTGAAAATTGGTAGAACCTTAATGTGGCGTTATTACCCCAGGGTACCTTAGATAAAATAGATATTGTATGCACCTTCTAACTACACAATCTAGTTCTTTTCTTTTCTTTATTTTCCCGAAATGGAATTGATATACTATGGTTATGAACACCTCATTTGTGTATCAAGATTAGTTTTGGCTGCTCGTTGATGACGTGAGAGAGCGAATCAGTCAGGAGATTTTATTTAATTTTTTATTATTTAATTTTTTTATTACTTATTTATTTATTTATTTATTCATTCATTTTTGCATTGGATAGTTGGGATAGATCTGTACAAAATCAGTTATTCCTATTTCAGGTGCGTTCGTAATTATGCAAACATATAGAACCTATATTCGTCATTCAGTCAGTCCGTCCTCATATAACAACGCAAAAATTACCCAACGGGATAGTTTGAAATTTAAAATAAATAATTGTTGCATAATTTTGTCGAGTTATTTGAAAACTTTATATGAAAATCAGGTATATAGTTCAACCACAAAGACAATCAAAAGTATTCCGTTACATTACGGCTAATGGGAAAAATGAGTTTCAAGTGCATTTTAATGATGTTACACTCTTTCGAACATAATAAAATTGATATGCATTGATGTAAGTATATACTAAAATATATATTCTATACAATATGTGGGATGCAAAGAATATTTGTTATTTATCTACAGTTCCACGCCATGGAATTCTTAAGAAAGAAGAACTGGCATATCCTTAAAATAATGTAGCTTCACCTATAACCGTTTTTGAGGGGCTCATTATCAAAGCGGTAAACTTCCACCAATAAATTTGAGTAAAAAATTTCTATTTATTTAAACGATTCAATAAAAAAATGAAAAATTTGAAAGTTTCAATCAAAAATAATGATTAAAACTGACATTTATTTTTACTGGTGGAAATTTGCTTCGACGGTAGTAATTGCGCAACATTATGACGACCAAGACAACCAATTATTTGTGTCAGTAAAAATATTATAATACTTGGTCAAAATGACACCAGTAAAAAGAAAATAGAAATTTTTTACCAGATTTGTGAGAGAAATTTCTGCTAAATAAGGCACTTAAATGAGACAAAAAATTCTATTCAAGTTTATTGGTGGAAAAATTCGGGGAACTTTTTAATTATACATGTTACATTATACATATTTTGAAACTGCTATACGTTGTTGAGGTTTACTACAAGCTACTTTTTCTATAATAAGAAGCACATAGTATATACATGGACACATAAAAGGAATGAGTCAGACAAAAGTTTTCGGATACTATATTGTATCCGAAGTAACTGTATACTATCACACCCATTATGAATATTTTTAAAACTTCATTATAGTAGGAAAGCGTCTCATTTGCTATGTTTGACGAGCAATTTTTGATTACTTTGATTTTCTTTACAGGTATTTTTAAGGAAGACGCTTTCACTTTCGAAAACGGTTTCAAAAGTGAAAGCGTCCTCAAAAAAAAAAAAAAAAAAAAAAAAAAAAAAAAAAAAAAAGCTGTAATGAAAATTGAAAAAGTAAAAAGGTGCCCTCTGTACAGATTAACCTCAGCTATCCAATGAAAGAAAATAATAATAATAATAATAATATGTTGCTGAGATTTACTACAAGTTACTTCCTGTATAATAGGAAGCATATAGTATTTACATGGACACACAAAAGGAGAGACTCACATAAAAGTTTTCGAATACTATATTGTATCCGAAATAACTGTATACAATCAAACCCATTATGAATATTTTTAAAACTTTGTTATAGTACGAAAGCGTCTCATTTGCTATGTTTGACGTGCAATTTCTGACTTGTTTGTTTTTCTTTACAGGTATTTTTAAGGAGGACTTTTTCTCTTTTTGAAACGGTTGCAAAATTGAAAACGTCCTCATAAAAAAAAGAAAGAAATAAAGAAAGAAATCTGCAATGAAAATCGAAAAAGTAAAAAAAAGGGCTCTTGTACAGATCAACCTCAGCTATCCAATGAAACAAAATAATAATAATAATAATACATTGAAAATATTGAAATGCAAAACAGTTATCTTTATAAATTTCTTAGGAAACATTACCCACCGGGTATTTTCGCGTGACTTAATGTTCTTTTAAACCTTACAGGCGCAGAATAAATTTGTTTGAGATAATTAACTTGCACGGGAATTTACAAACGAATTTATTAGAAAGTACTAATTTGTTTATTTTTAGGTATGTTTCAAAAGAAAAATTTTAATTAAAAATTATTTGTACTAGTAAAATTATAATTAGGTGTCCTTAGTACACAGCACCGGAAAGGGTAAAAATTTTCTAGAGATTTTTTTTCATATGTAAGCATCAAGTTTTTTAAACCTGAAAATATTTCTCTTTGTTATTTTGTTATCTTGAGTCTCTGTTTGTTATTTTTTTTATCCTTTTCTTTATTTTACATTTTACTTTAAATTAATAAAATGATTTCAAAGGATTTAACAGTGGACTAAATCTAAACTTTAAGGATAATGGAACTTCTGTAGTCCTGATTATTATATGTTATGAATGACGTTGAAATACTCAGAAAAAATGATAAGAGATTTCTTTCCTAGAAAAACTGCTTTATGTTAATTTACTAATTTAACACATTTCATACAAAATTTTTGCATACACATAATATGAATGAAATTTAGCTTCAGCGACTTCTATATTATTAAAAAAAAAAAAAAAAGATTTAAGGAGTAATTTTTTCAAATAATTCTGACACCCCCCCCCCCCCACACCCCCCACATCCATTTTTGTGAGAACTTAGTTAGAACCTGCTTATTCTACATTTAAGAAAATACTTTAAATTTAACAAGAATTCATTGCTGAAACCGCGGCAAAATAACCCCCCCCCCCCTCTTCGCAGATTACAAAGAATGGTGAAATAAATTAAAAATATGTGTGCCACACGGGGACTGCCGCGGTAAAGCTATTGCATAGCATTTTTTATCAACTTATGCAAAAATACCGCGTCAATGTCTGCTGAAGTCTATCGAAGGATACCTTCCCGAAGTCTGCCAAACTGAAACTTCGTTAGCCGGATTGTTAGGAATTTTTCTCGTTGCGGAATTCTTAAATTCGGTCGCCGCGCTCAAAGCCCGCGATAAAAGCTATGCAATAGCTTAATAAATTACCAAACAAAATTTGGTCGCGCTACGAAAATTAGATCGCGAGTTATAAGCATTTTAAATTTTTCGATCCTCACGGTGGGGGGGGGGGGGTCTCCTGTCACCAAAAATTAACACTGTCTCATAAAAAATTACCGAACAGAATTTGGCCGCGCTACGAAAATTAGATCGCGAGTTATAAACATTTTAAATTTTTCGACCCTCACCGTGGGGGTCTCCTGTCACCAAAAATTAACAAAATCTCATAATAAATTACCAAACAAAATTTGGCCGCGCTACGAAAATTAGATCGCGAGTTATAAGCATTTTAAATTTTTCGACTCTCACCGTGGTGGGGGTCTCCTGTCACCAAAAATTAACACTGTCTTATAATAAATTACCAAACAATATTTTGCCAAGCTACCAAAATTAGATCGCGAGTTATAAGCATTTTTAATTTTTCGACCCTCGCCGTGGGTTGTCTTCTGTCACCAACAATTAACAATGTCTCATAATAAATTACCAAACAAAATTTGGCCGCGCTACGAAAATTAGATCGCAAGTTATGAGCATTTTAAATTTTTCGATCCTCACCGTGGGGTGTCTCCTGTCACCAGAAATTAACAATGTCTCATAATAAATTACCAAACAAAATTTGGCCGCGATACGAAAATTAGATCGCGAGTTATACACATTTCAAATTTTTCGACCCTCACCGTGGGGGTCTCCTGTCACCAAAAATTAACAGTATCATATTAAATTACCAAACAAAATTTGGCCGCGCTACGAAAATTAGATCGTGAGTTATAAGCATTTTAAATTTTTCGACCCTCACCGTGGGGGGTCTCCTGTCACCAAAAATTTAACAGTCTCAAAATAAATTACCAAACAAAATTTGGCCGCGCTACGAAAATTAGATCGCGAGTTATAAGCATTTTAAATTTTTCGACCCTCACCGTGAGGGTCTCCTGTCACCAAAACTTAACACTGACTCATAATAAATTACCAAACAATATTTTGCCAAGCTACCAAAATTAGATCGCGAGTTATAAGCATTTTTAATTTTTCGACCCTCACCGTAGGGTGTCTTCTGTCACCAACAATTAACAATGTCTCATAATAAATTACCAAACAAAATTTGGCCGCGCTACGAAAATTAGATCGCGAGTTATGAGCATTTCAAATTTTTCGACCCTCACCGTGGGGTGTCTCCTGTCACTAGAAATTAACAATGTCTCATAATAAATTACCAACAAAATTTGGCCGCGCTACGAAAATTAGATCGCGAGTTATAAGCATTTTAAATTTTTCGACCCTCACCGTGGGGGGTCTCCTGTCTCCAAAAATTAACACTGTCTTATAATAAATTACCAAACAATATTTTGCCAAGCTACCAAAATTAGATCGCGAGTTATAAGCATTTTTAATTTTTCGACCCTCACCGTGGGGTGTCTTCTGTCACCAACAATCAACACTGTCCCATAATAAATAACCAAACAAAATTTGGCCGCGCTACGAAAATTAGATCGTGAGTTATAAGCATTTTAAATTTTTCGACCCTCACCATGGGGGGGGGGGTCTTCTGTCACCAACAATTAACAATGTCTCATAAAAAATTACCAAACAAAATTTGCCCGCGCTACGAAAATTAGATTGCGAGTTATAAGCATTTTAAATTTTTCGACCCTCACCGTGAGGGTCTCCTGTCACCAAAACTTAACACTGACTCATAATAAATGAATAAACAAAATTTGGCCGCGCTACGAAAATTAGATCGTGAGTTACAAGCATTTTGAATTTTTCGACCCTCACCGTGGGGGCTCTCCTGTCACCAAAAATTAACAGTCTCATATTAAATTAGCAAACAAAATTTGGCCGCGCTCCGAAAATTAGATCGTGAGTTATAAGCATTTAAAATTTTTCGACCCTCATCGTGGGGGGGTCTAATTTCCCCAAAAATTAACACTTCTTCATAATAAATTACCAAACAAAATTTGGCCGCGCTACAAAAATTAGATCGCGAGTTATAAGCATTTTAAATTTTTCGACCCTCACCTTGGAGGATCTCCTGTCACCAAAAATCAACACTGTCCCATAATAAATTACCAAACAAAATTTGGCCGCACTACGAAAATTAGATCGCGAGTTATAAGCATTTTAAATTTTTCGACCCTCACCGTGGGGGGTGTCCTGTCTCCAAAAATTAACACTGTCTTATAATAAATTACCAAACAATATTTTGCCAAGCTACCAAAATTAGATCGCGAGTTATAAGCATTTTTAATTTTTCGACCCTCGCCGTGGGTTGTCTTCTGTCACCAACAATTAACAATGTCTCATAATAAATTACCAAACAAAATTTGGCCGCGCTACGAAAATTAGATCGCGAGTTATGAGCATTTTAAATTTTTCGATCCTCACCGTGGGGTGTCTCCTGTCACCAGAAATTAACAATGTCTCATAATAAATTACCAAACAAAATTTGGCCGCGATACGAAAATTAGATCGCGAGTTATACGCATTTCAAATTTTTCGACCCTCACCGTGGGGGTCTCCTGTCACCAAAAATTAACAGTATCATATTAAATTACCAAACAAAACTTGGCCGCGCTACGAAAATTAGATCGTGTGTTATAAGCATTTTAAATTTTTCGACCCTCACCGTGAGGGTCTCCTGTCACCAAAACTTAACACTGACTCATAATAAATGAATAAACAAAATTTGGCCGCGCTACGAAAATTAGATCGTGAGTTATAAGCATTTTAAATTTTTCGACCCTCACCGTGGGGGGTCTCCTGTCACCAAAAATTTAACAGTCTCAAAATAAATTACCAAACAAAATTTGGCCGCGCTACGAAAATTAGATCGCGAGTTATAAGCATTTTAAATTTTTCGACCCTCACCGTGAGGGTCTCCTGTCACCAAAATTTAACACTGACTCATAATAAATTACCAAACAATATTTTGCCAAGCTACCAAAATTAGATCGCGAGTTATAAGCATTTTTAATTTTTCGACCCTCACCGTAGGGTGTCTTCTGTCACCAACAATTAACAATGTCTCATAATAAATTACCAAACAAAATTTGGCCGCGCTACGAAAATTAGATCGCGAGTTATGAGCATTTCAAATTTTTCGACCCTCACCGTGGGGTGTCTCCTGTCACTAGAAATTAACAATGTCTCATAATAAATTACCAACAAAATTTGGCCGCGCTACGAAAATTAGATCGCGAGTTATAAGCATTTTAAATTTTTCGACCCTCACCGTGGGGGGTCTCCTGTCTCCAAAAATTAACACTGTCTTATAATAAATTACCAAACAATATTTTGCCAAGCTACCAAAATTAGATCGCGAGTTATAAGCATTTTTAATTTTTCGACCCTCACCGTGGGGTGTCTTCTGTCACCAACAATCAACACTGTCCCATAATAAATAACCAAACAAAATTTGGCCGCGCTACGAAAATTAGATCGTGAGTTATAAGCATTTTAAAATTTTCGACCCTCACCGTGGGGGGGGTCTAATGTCCCCAAAAATTAACTCTGTCTCATAATAAATTACTAAACAAATTTTGCCGCGCTACGAAAATTAGATCGCGAGTTATAAGCATTTTAAATTTTTCGACCCTCACCATGGGGGGGGGGGGGTCTTCTGTCACCAACAATTAACAATGTCTCATAAAAAATTACCAAACAAAATTTGCCCGCGCTACGAAAATTAGATCGCGAGTTATAAGCATTTTAAATTTTTCGACCCTCACCGTGAGGGTCTCCTGTCACCAAAACTTAACACTGACTCATAATAAATGAATAAACAAAATTTGGCCGCGCTACGAAAATTAGATCGTGAGTTATAAGCATTTTAAATTTTTCGACCCTCACCATGGGGGATCTCCTGTCACCAAAATTTAACACTGTCTCATAATAAATTACCAAACAAAATTTGGCCGCGCTACGAAAATTAGATCGTGAGTTACAAGCATTTTAAATTTTTCGACCCTCACCGTGGGGGCTCTCCTGTCACCAAAAATTAACAGTCTCATATTAAATTAGCAAACAAAATTTGGCCGCGCTCCGAAAATTAGATCGTGAGTTATAAGCATTTAAAATTTTTCGACCCTCATCGTGGGGGGGTCTAATTTCCCCAAAAATTAACACTTCTTCATAATAAATTACCAAACAAAATTTGGCCGCGCTACAAAAATTAGATCGCGAGTTATAAGCATTTTAAATTTTTCGACCCTCACCTTGGAAGATCTCCTGTCACCAAAAATCAACACTGTCCCATAATAAATTACCAAACAAAATTTGGCCGCGCTACGAAAATTAGATCGCGAGTTATAAGCATTTTAAATTTTTCGACCCTCACCGTGGGGGGTCTCCTGTCTCCAAAAATTAACACTGTCTTATAATAAATTACCAAACAATATTTTGCCAAGCTACCAAAATTAGATCGCGAGTTATAAGCATTTTTAATTTTTCGACCCTCACCGTGGGGTGTCTTCTGTCACCAACAATCAACACTGTCCCATGATAAATAACCAAACAAAATTTGGCCGCGCTACGAAAATTAGATCGCGAGTTATGAGCATTTTAAATTTTTCGATCCTCACCATCTGGGGTCTCCTGTCACCAAACATTAACACTGTCTCCTAATAAATTACCAAACAAGTTTGGCCGCGCTACGAAGATTAGATCGCGAGTTATAAGCATTTTAAATTTTTCGACCCTCACCGTGGGGTGTATCCTGTCACCAGAAATTAACAATGTCTCATAATAAATTACCAAACAAAGTTTGGCCGCGCTACGAAAGTTAGATCGCGAGTTATAAGCATTTTAAATTTTTCGACCCTCACGGTGGGGGGGTCTCTTGTCACCAAAATAAATAAGACCACCAAAATAAACACTGTCTCATAATAAATTACCAAACAAAATTTGGCCGCGCTATGAAAATTAGATCATAAGAAACATAAGTTTGAGACTTGATATTCTAATATCTGAAAAATACCGCGTCAATGTCTGCCGAAGTCTACCGAAGGATACCGTTCCGAAGTTTTCCGAAAGGAAACGACTTTAGCCGAGTGTTAGGTTTTTTCGTTACCGATGTGTTAGGATTTTTCGCGTTACGGAATTTTTGGATTCGGTCACCGCGCTCAAAGCCCGCGATAAAAGCTATGCAATAGCTTAAAATCATCCTCAGCTGATGTTATTTACTAAAAATCTGCTAAAATTAAATACATTAAATTACTAGATTAAATAAATAATTCTGATAAATTTCATATAGCTTCTAAAATTGTCCCAGAATGGCTGTTATAGATTGTATAATCCCTCCTTTGAGAATGAAGGTGGGACAAATAAAAAACAATCATTATATTTTTGAAAACAAAAATCCATGTTACTTTATAAAATATTAAAATAGAAACGATATCTTAAATTTTAACTAAATATGGAACATTAGACAGAGTAGAGTTGAATACGGTTAAAAAGCAATTAAATTAATATATATATGTATATATATTATGATCATTTTTAATATAGATATATATTAAAAATGATCAATTAAAAAAATATGAATTAAAAAAATGATCAGTTTTAAAATTTTATTGCTTTTTAAATTATTCAAGACTGCCTAATGTTTCATATTTAATTTAAGTAATCTTTCAATTGAGACTTTTAAAAGTACGTATATCTCTAAGAAATATAAAATGTTTATCACATAACATATAACTTCCAATTTTCGTACAATGAGGGTACACTAAATAATTGTATTAGCAAAACCTATTTAAGCTTTTTTTTTTTTTTTTTTTTTTTTTTTTTTTTTTTTTTTTTTTAATGTTTGGAGATTTTTTCTTTAAAACGAACTTCAAACTTGGTCGAAATGGAGCTTTTATTCTGCAAAGAGGGGATTTTGTCCGGTAAAATTTTGGCCGATGGGATTTTTGTCCGTGGAATATTTGTCCATTGGGATTTTGTCCCCGATGTTTTTGTCCGCAACTCATACTAGCAAGTACCTTCGAGAATTCCGTAGTTTTATTTGATTTTTCAATGCTTGAGTAATAAGGTCATTAGAATATATAAAATTGAATAATTAGAGGAGAAAAGAAATACTTTAAAACAAATTGAATGAAATCAGAGCATTAGACCAGGTGGCGGCGACACGAATGACTACGTCATCGAGTTATGGGATGAAATCATGATGTAGGACAAGATTATTAAGTGTAGATTAAGGAATGACTGGTCTGCCTCCTCATTTCTTGGTACGATATGAGTAACAGCTGGCGCCAACTCGCCATTTTGGCGTCACTTTCACGTCATCGAGTTACGGGATGAAATTGGTGCCAAATTAAAGCTAAAATAGAGTATTTTAAGAATATTTCGGTCTGCCTGCGCATATCCTGTTACAAACCCTCGGCAGATTGAAATTTATAACAAAAAATGACGTTATAATGTAAAATTCAATATGACTACGTCATCGAGTTACGGGATGAAATCATGATGTAGGACAAGATTATTGGGTGTACATTAAGGAATGACTGGTGTGCTCGTCATTTCTTAGTACGATATGAGTAACAGCGGGCGCCAACTCGCCATTTTGGCGTCACTTTCACGTCATCGAGTTACGGGATGAAATTGGTGCCAAATTAAAGATAAAATAAAGTATTTTAAGAATATTTCGGTCTGCCTGCACATATCTTGGTACATTCGGGATGAAAGCAAGAGAAATCGCTAGATTCAGAGCCCCGCCCACACACTACCCGAGTTCCAATATCTTTGATTTGTTTAATTTTTCTGTTAAATTTGTCCGGTTTAAATTCCACTTATTTTTTTTATTAAGAGTGCAAGGCTATTCGGGTTGTAAATAAAGGATTTTGGTGCTATCCGTGGTCGCCTACCGGCGACAGCGCTGTCGCTCAAGAGACTGGGTCTGTTTGGGTCGTAGGTAGGGGACGTCGACGAAAATTGGTCGCTCAACGCGACGGATGACCCACTCACCCCCAACCGCCGTCCGAGACACATATATTTGGGATGAAGGCAAGAGAAATCGCTACCTTCAGAGCCCCGCCCACCCGCTAACCGAGTTTCAATATCTTTCATTTCTCTAATTTTTCTGGAATGACGAGGCAGACCAGTCATTACTTAATCTACACCCAATAATCTTGTCCTACATCATGATTTCATCCCGTAACTCGATGACGTAGTAGTGTTGAATTTTACATTATAACGTCATTTTTTGTTATAAATTTCAGTCTGCCGAGGGTTTGTACCAGGATATGCGCAGGCAGACCGAAATATTCTTAAAATACTGTATTTTAGCTTTAATTTGGCACCAATTTCATCCCGTAACTCGATGACGTGAAAGTGACGCCAAAATGGCCAGTTGGCGCCCGCTGTTACTCATATCGTACCAAGAAATGACGAGGCAGACCAGTCATTCCTTAATCTACACCCAATAATCTTGTCCTACATCATAATTTCATCCCGTAACTCTATGAACTAGTCATGTTGATTTTTACATTATAACGTCATTTTTTGCTATAAATTTCAGTCTGCGGAGGGTTTGTACCAGGATATGCTCAAGCAGACCGAAATATTCTTAAAATTCTCTATTTTAGCTTTAATTTGGCACCAATTTCATCCCGTAACTCGATGACGTGAAAGTGACGCCAAAATGGCGAGTTGGCGCCCGCTGTTACTCATATCGTACCAAGAAATGAGGAGGCAGACCAATCATTCCTTAATCTACACTCAATAATCTTGTCCTACATCATGATTTCATCTCGTAACTCGATGACGTAGTCATTTGTGTCGCCGCCGCCCGCTCTATATTACTTAAAGCACTCATTTCAGACAAGCGATTTTAACAATAAATATTTGAAATCGATCTGTAGGTCGATTTTTACTTTTTCGGTTTTGTTTATAGACATTTCTAATGAAGATACTTTCATTTTTGAAACAGATATGCAAAATGAAAATAAAAATAGTGTTCATAAAAAAATTTGGCAGTCAAAATCGAAAAAGTAAAAAACGATCTTTTTACAAAGCGATCTTAGCTATTCTGTTCAAATAAATAAATAAAATAAAATAAAAAATCATTTAAAAATATTTAAATGCAACTGAAATACCCTCATAGATTTCTTCCATAAGAATAGCACAGGGATCGACCGGTTATTATTATTATTACTATTATTTTATTTATTTATTTATTTATTTATTTATTTTTTATCTTTTATTTTATTTTATTTTATTTTGACTGAAGTAGTCTTTTAAAAGGAAATATCTAGGAGAAAAGGAAAATCGATTTCGAACTCTAAATAATTTTAGTTTTGAAAAATAGCCTTAAAATTAATTAATTTATGCAACGAAATATGAATAATGATCTATTCGAATTTCTTTTTTTTTAAGTATCAAGTACTTTTTTAGTCAGTCAATTTGTTAAAATATGACTAACTAGCTCTATCTTGCTCAAAATCGATGCTGACGACATAATAGACAAAGTAGCTCTAAAAATACTGAAGTACCTATTTTTTTAAGTAGGTGTGTTATTTTAAATTTCCCGCTTCTACCTAAACCTATTGTTGAGATATGGCAAAATATCTCAGAGGCACTGGAGGTGTACAATTTGAAATAATGGTCAGAGAGCTTTCCAACGATATAGAACAACAAGGGTATAGGACATATTGTTAACATTAGAAAATTGTTCTCTCTCCCAATCAGAGTTCCAACTATCACGTCTACTCGGGATAGAAACTTTCCCTCTCTTTGAAATTTTCAAACATTGTAACTAATATTTATCAGAAAAAAAAAACCTATCTGTAATGATAGAACGTTTCAATTTCAAAAAAAATTAAAAACTGCCACCAGGAGAGGGGGGGGGGGGGGGTTTGAGTGGCGAGATGAAAAGTTCAGAATATAAAAGAGCTTTTCGATGATATGTCACATGACGTATCCAAAAAAAATTGGAATTTTTGTGTTTGACAAAATTGTGTTTGATAAAATTGTTCAAGAACTTCACAGAAATTCGAAGTGTTTAAGTTTTTTTTTTTCTTCTTTCTTGAAAAATCGTACTTTTCTGGTAAAAAAATCCATTATCTCATAAAGTACTCGAGCAATTTTGATAATATTTTTTGGTGATAAAGCATAAATATAAGATCATGTACGGCAGACAGTTTATAAACATTTTATTTAGCTTCAGAGAAAAACATTTGTAAAAAATTTACATTGCTCTGAAATAAAAAGTTTTAATCAAGAAAAAAAAGGCATAAATCTTGTGTGAATCTTTCATTAAATATGGATTTCAAATTTCACCAAAATCGGTCGGGTAGTTTCCGAGGACACGGGTTTTAAAGCTGATATATTTTCTGTACGATTGCACGCCATCTTTTCTTCCATTAAATATTTATTATAATCTTGACCAAATTCGTTGGACATCTTGATTCGCCATCCTGTTTCAAAATAACGACCGCTGTGTGATTAAAAAAACATATATATACATATATGTATATATAAATGCTTTTTTTTTTTTTTTTTTCCAGAATTGTTAAGTTTTGATAGGAGGATTAAAGAACATTTTAAGATGGCTGCCGCATTCATACAGTTTTTTTTTTTTTTTTTCATAATCGGTAGTCGTTTTTAGCAACTGCGGGTTTTGACAACAACAATTATATCCGCGAAGTTTTTAAATTTTCCCGAATATACTGAATTTGAATAATTCAGTATTGACAGAAACTAGAAATCTTCTATAATTGGGTTCCATGTATTTTAGCTTCGAGTGTTTGAATAAAATTAGCTGAATCCTAAAAAGCAAGGAAGAGGGAAATGTTCTTTTCCTCCTGGTACAAGTAAAAAAAAATTGCTTTTTTGTCTTGGGGCAAAAATTAATGTTCTCTTTTTTAGTTAAGGTTTGGGGGGCGCAAAATTTCTACTTGCCCCGGGTATCAAAAAATGTAGCTACGCACTGGTAAGTCGGGCTGTGCGATGATTATCAGTCAATCAAGACAAACTATTTTATATATGTATAGATTAATATTTTCAATGTAATTTCATGGAATACCCAAGTTCATACATCTGTCTAAGGGTGCATATTTAAGGCCCCTGTCCTCGCTCGAGGAAACGCTCGCGAGCTAATGCTATTCCTATGGGGAAGCATTTTTCTATTAACTCTTTCGCATTTTGACATTTTTCAATAATATTATTTGTATTGGATAGCTGAGGTGCATGCCGATAGCGCACCAGTTTTAGTTTTTCGATTTTGGTTGCAAGTATATTTTTTAAAAAGCACTTTCAGTTTCGAAACCGGTTTTGAAAGCGAAACTAACTTAATAAAAAATATCTGCAACCAAAATCGAAAAAATAAAAAAGGTGCGCTGTAGACATGCATCTCAGCTATCCAATGAAAAAAAAAAAAAAAAAAAAAAAAAAAAAAAAAAAAAAAATCAAAAATGTCAAAAAGCGAAAGAGTTATTAGAAAAATGCTTCCCCATAGGAATAGCATTAGCTCGCGGGCATTTCCTTGAGCGAGGACAGGGGTCCAATGTATGAAGATCTTTAAAGAATACACCTCAATAGGTACTGGAGCCATGGGAGGAAAAAGCATATGTCAAATTTGAAGATTGAGTGGTTTATGTTTAAAGACTCGGTACGGGAAGAAAAACACCTTATATGCTGATCGCAGATCATTTCTTATAATACAAACAATATGGTAATGAATGTTAGGCCTCGATAACGACTATACAAAAGCTGAAATTTCTCGCTGGTGCCACTCACTAAAAACACGTTCCTCAAAATTTTAAAGGTGTGCCTGTTAACAACATGTGTTTAGCTGACAATAGATTTATTTAAAGGTGAAATATTTCCTGAAAACGGAATATTTCACCGCCAAAACAAAATTGTCGTTTTTCAATCAGATTTTTATTTGTGTAATAGAAATGAACAAGGAGAAAACTTTTACACAATTGAAACATTTAATGTTAAGGCTGTTTTTAAATCAAAAAGGTCAAACTTATGCTGTATTTTTATTTTATTTTATTTATTTATTTATTTATTCATTTATTTTGTTCTGAAATACATGATACTAGTAAGTGTTGATGTTCAGAAACTATCTAATCAATCACGGGTTCGTGTTTCACTTTTTTTTTTTTTTTTTTTTTTTTTAATTAACAGATTTTTTAGAAAGTAATGTCAAAGAGGACGTTTTGAAACAAATTTCTGTGCAAAAGATGCAAAACCACTCAAAGAGGGGTGAAAACATGTTTTTCACGTGATCAAAATCGTTTATACCTTAACAGGTAATTTATTAATCAAAAAATGGAAAACACAGTTCGTTTCCAAATCGCTTCCACGATCAGACTTTGCAATTTTATAGCTTTTCCTTAAAACATGAATTTGTAAATGTGTTATTTCAAAATGTTTTGCGTTAGTTCAACAGAGCAATTGAGAATATGTTTAAAGGAAAATATGTTTTCAAATTGTGAGATTTAGTCCTAGAGAACAGGATATGGTCGTTTATTTGAGCAAATTTCTTATTTTTATGTTCAAAACGAGAAGGAGTGCCTTGTGCTTCGGGCGGGGCAGGGCCAGGGGAGATATATTTCACAATAACTATAGAAAATCAAACAGATTTTACAGATTCTTTCATCTTGCCACAAGGATAGCTTATATATAAAAACAATGTTGATTGAAGACGTACGAAAAAATAAACTTTACATACAGAGAATTTAACGGGGTGAAATATAGATAAATAAAAAAGAAATATTTTTGTTATCTAACTTTTGAGGTAAGAGAAGGGTTGATTTTAGGAGAGGTAACAGAAACATGTGAGATAAAATCTTGAGATTTGTTTGGGAGGATGGAATCTTCTTTGTGTGTGTGAGGGGGGAGGACAAAGACTAATTTAAAAGAAAATGTAATTTATAGATTCTTTCACCTCTCTACATCTGAAGCTTACATGTATTAGTGAAGTTGCTTCTGTTCTCATATACACACACACATATATATAGTATAGATATTGGTTCTATATATATATACATTAAATGTTGTAATATATAAACTTCTGATGTAAGTGAGTTTAGGGACTCTATAAGAAATATTTGAGTTATTTTATTGTGTCTTTTTATCTCTCCAGTGATATTTCTTGTTGAAAATTAAACGAAATATGTATATAAGCATCCATGTATAACATATAGTATATCAATGAAATGATTTGGAAAAATCTGAAATTTTTTTTAAACCCCCAAAATCCTCCCTCCCCCACGCAGAAATCTACCTCCCTGGAAGGAAAAAGTAAGTAAACTTTTCTCTCAGTATAATGTCATGATTTAGATCCATGATAAATATCTCAATATTTTATTTATTATTTTTATCTGTAAGTTCTTTAAATCTCATTTCATAAAAAAAAAGCCAAATGATAAAAATAAATAAATAAATAAAAACTCTCCTTTATTAACCTTTTACCCTGCGCTTTAACATCCCCTCTTCTCTCTCCCTCTCTCTTTGAATTCCCCCTCCCCCCCCCCCGCAACAACATTCTTGCCCAAAGTTCCAAAAATGTAGAGGAACGTGTATTTTTTTCAACCTCCTCCACAACTGTGATTACCTCTTTTTATTACACATTTTTTCAAGGTACAATGTTTCTTCAAATATTGTCTAAATCAAAACCTTCCATTTCTAAAAATTCATATTAAAATTACAGAATTTTATTAAATATTAGCTCACACGTTCAAACAATGCAAAAAAAAAAAAAAAAAAAAAAAAAAAAAAAAAAAAAAAAAAAACTTTAACAGTTTTTGTTTGCAATGTTATCTAACATTTTCCTTTAAAAATTTAAATCTTAGTATAAATGATATTACGATCATAAATTTATTCTAAATTTGTTTAACTCTGATCTGGAAGCTTGCTTTATGCCACACGGCATCATCATCATAATAATAATAATAATACAAAAAAAAAAAAAAAAAAAAAAATTAAGCGGCCGCAGAAAAAAGGGCGTAATTAATTCATTATGCTTTGTGATTTCAAAAATTAGTTATTTATCTTTTCTATTGCGCACAGAAATCTTAACCTTATCTAAAAAAGCAAAATAATGAAAATTTTCCCCTAAAGAAAATTCCTCTTCTCCTTGTCTTTATTTTATTCCTTTTAAAAGTTCTTTATGTAATCCCCTCTCCCCCTCATTCACATCCAAAGTCCGTTCTTAATTAAAGTTAAATATATAAAAGATCTTTGCTTATATATAAATTAACAATGTAACAAGTTGAAAGAATCTCTGAATGTATCTCTTTAATACCCCCCCCCCCTCCTTCTCCGTAGACACCCTAACTTCTCCATACACATTATCTGAATTATAATTATACGAAATTATCTGTGTTACAATAAATTTAAATTTGGAAATAAGATCAGGATACTAAAAAAGGGTAATTTATGACTTTATTTTTCGAATGTAAAGTTTTATTATTATTATTGTTGTTGTTGTTGTGACTAAGGTCCAGAAGCGGATTAACTACCTCCTAAACCCCCAAACTAGATTTTTTTTGGGGGGGGGGACAACCTCATTGCCCCCCCCCCCTCAGTCCTCAAAGCAATACATTTTTCTATTTTCTGGCACAAAGGGGAAAAATACTTTTAGTGCAGGAAAACATTGAAATTACATAAAATTTAAAGTACCACAATTAGATAAGTTTTAATAAAAAATGACTTTTTAAATTCCTTTTTAGACATCGAACAATATTTTCCTGAATAAACATTATTAGGAATCAGGGGCAATAGAAAAAAATAAAATTTCATATTGTAATACACATGTGCAGCAACATATGAAAGAAAAGCTCTATTTAAATTATGCTCGTTTTTGCAGTTGAAAGAATGTTTCTATCACACTAATGTTAATGCTAATCCTACGGGACAGTTCTTTGCAGATTTCTCGCACAAATTTAACATTTTTGAATGTATTTATTTATTTATTTATTTATTTTTCATAGGATAGCTTAAGACGATCTATAATCGCGCTAGTTTTTACTTTTTTCAATTCTTGTTTCAGTTTTCTTTTTTTTTTTTTTTTTTTTTTTTTTTTTTTTTTTTTGTACGTGATAGTTTTGTTTTCAGAACCAGTTTAAATCAGTTCTAAAAGTTAAAATTAAAAAAAAAAAAAAAAAAAAAAAAAAACTGAAATTAAAATCTAGAAAGTAAAACCTAGTTATAGATCGTTCTGAGTTATTCTTATCAAAAATATTAAAATGCGCGTGAGAAATTTCCAAAGAACTGCCCCTTAGAATTAACATTAGCGTTCCCGTGTTCTCCATGTCTAGTGTAGCCCCTTAAGCAGCTACTTCAAGCAAAAACACCCACTCTCTAATGTTAATCCTTGTTTGAAAAGGGATTAGGTTCCTTTAGAGAGACCTCCCCAAAGGAGGACACCCCCCCCCCCTTTAGGGCCTATATCCCACGTGCAGATAATCGGCCGACATAAAATAAACCAAACCAAACCTAATGTTAATCCTATGGTAGAAATTTTTTTTAACATCTCGTTTGCATTTCAATATTTTTGAGCAATTTTTGCATTGGATAGATGAGGTCTTCTCTACAAATGCGTTTTGTACTTTTTTATTATTGTTGAAGATTTTATTATTATTATTATTTTTTTTTTATTAGGATACTTCTACTTTTTGAACCGGTTTCGAAAGTAAAAGTAACTTTATTAAAAAACCTGCAAACAAAATAGGGGGAAAAAAGTTAAAAACGGCCCTGACATAAAGAAAAAAATGAATCTAGGAAAAAAAGTGACCGGAAAAAAGTGACATAAACTACAAAAGCGGAAAAAAGTGACACGGAAAAAAGTGACGCGGAAAAAAGTGACAAAGGAAAAAAGTTACCGGAAAAAAAGTGACAAAGAATTGATTTTGGGGATTTATTTTTGATTTTGGGTGTTCATTGCTTAAGTATGAAAGGGGGATCGAGGAGGGGGGCTCATAGTTTAGGTAAATGGGTTTTTCATGCTGAATTAACTGTTTTGGTTCAATTTTTGGATATACTTTCATCCTGAAAAGACGCTTGCCTGATTAGTTTTGGGAAGGTACGATTACTCCTCCCCCCATCCGTCCTCAATTAGATGAATGGGTTTTTATGCAGAATTGTCCAACGTGTGTTAAATTTGCATATACAGTTGGCAAAAAAAGTATTTGTACAATCTAAAATTTTTTATTTTTTACTAAATAAAAACAGATATTTTGTCAAAAATAGTTTTAATACAGTCTGTTTACCGTGCGTTTTAAATTACACAACAGAAAATTTCGATAAAGATGTAAAATAATTTTATAATGGGAAAAGTTTAAAAATTTCTTGCAAAAAAAGTATTTGTACATTTCTCCATCCTGATATGTACTGTGTTTTATAGTGTTTATGGTTCAAAGGACTACTTTTAAAGAAGCTGTTAATAATTTTTAAGTTCATATTATATTTGTCTGACATTTAATTTAATTTGCTCTTGAAGTAATTGAATATAGAATCTAATACTAGCGAGGCACCTCTAGATATATGAAATCCTATGATTGAGCATAATAAAAATTTAAATACGCAACAAGAATTTGTAAAAGCTATTAAATTACCATTTACAACTATTGGATGTATAGTGAGAAACTATGAATAAATTAAAAGAATCGAAATTCAATGAAAACCAGGACTTCTTAGCAAACTAACAATGAGGGAAAAAGAGAGTGTTGTTAAAAAAGCTTTAAAAATTCCTGTGCGTTCGGTTCAAAAATTTGCTGGAGACCTTGCGACATCTTCTCGCATCAGAGTAATACCTCAAACAATAAAAAATATTCTTCTCAATGCAGATTTAAAAGGAAGAACCTCAAGGGAAAATCCATTCATCAACGAAACAAATAGGCGAAAACGCATAGTATTCGCTTTCGCATACAGAAGTAAATCATTGGATTTTTGGAAAACAGTAATTTTTTCTGATGAGGAAAAATTCGGAATTTTCTTACCATCAAGCATTAGAAAAAATTGGCGTAAAAATAAAACTGTTCTAGATCCAAAACGTATACCTCAAACTATCAAGCATGTTGGGGGGAATATTATACTTTTGGGGTGTATAGCTTCTAATGGAGCAGGACATTTAAAATTTTTTGACAATGGAAGGACAGGTTTAACATACAGTGATGTGTCGCGCCATAATTTATTAAACTGTGCCAAGAAATTATGCATAGAGGAAGCTTTTCACTTTCTGCAGGATAATGACCAAAGCATACTGCTGTGATCACCAGCACATGCTTACGACAATACTCGAAGACGACTGGTAATTCCTCTAAAATCTCTAGACTTGAATCCAGTAGAAAATTTGCAGATGCTATTGGATGCAAAAATCCGAAAAAAAAATATGTATTAGTAAAAAACAGTTTTAAAGAAGCTCTTATTGTGTCATGGAATAACATTAACCAGACCACTACAAAAAAGTTGGTGGAATCTATGTCATACCATCTAGAAGTAGTCATAAACGCTAAATGAATTCGCACAAAATATTAATTTGTATCATTTTACTAAATTTTCCTTAATTATATTACATTAAGATAGTGTACAAATACTTTTTTTGCATTATAATTTTGTATATTTGTTTATTATAATGTAAAAAATCGATTCGTTTAATTTTGTTTCTGCTTCTATAATATTATAATGCATTAAATTAATGTATTACAGTATTTTTTGCTTAAATCTTTTGTTTAATTTCATTATAATTTAAAAAAATGAAGTGTACAAATACTTTTTTTGCCAACTGTAGGTTCTTTTCGATAAGGCTTATATATAGTATATAATGCCTGAAGAGATTTAGGAGTTCTAATGGTTAAGTATAGAGAGGGAAAGGGGGATAACCTTTCTAAAATTAAATTAATAATTTTTTACGCATAATTATCCGATTTGCTTAGAATTTTGGACATACGTTCATTATGATAAGACGTATCTCTGATTAGTTATGGGGTTCTTCTGCTTATTATAAATTATATCCCCCTTAAACTAGAAAAATAGGTTTTTATGCAGAATTATCCCATGTATTTCAAATTTTAAATATAGATTCTTTCTGATAAGGTGGATCTCTGAATAGTTTTAAGGATTTAATATCGAAGTATAGAAGGGGAATAGAATATAACCCACCTTAAATTAAATTACTTTTTACGCAGAATTATCGGATTTGCTTCAAATTTTGGATTCTAGATTCATTATGATAAGGCGTATCCCTGATTACATATAGGGTTATTTTGCCAATTAAAAATTGGGGCGGGTGATTATTCCCCCCCCCCTTAAATCAGATAAATTGTTTTTTATGCTCACTTATCCGATATATTTCATATTTTGGATATATGTTCTTTCTCATAATGTGAATCCCGTAATAATTTTAAAGGTTTAATGGCTAAGTATACAATGGGGGAACGGAGGATAACCTCCCTTAAATTAATAAATGGCTTTTTACTTAGAATTATCTGATTTGATTCAAATTTTGATTGGGCGTTCATTATGATAAGGCGAAGTCCTGAATAATTGTGGGTTATCCCCCGTTCATCGCTCTATACTTAGCCATTAAACCCTTAAAATTATTCAGGGATTCACTTTATCAGGAAGAACCTATATCCAAAATTTGAAATACGTTGAATAGTTGTGAAAGAAAAAAAAACAATTTATTTTATTTAAAGAGTGGAGGATTAATCACCCGCTTCCCCTATTTAATTAGCAAAAAAACCCCATAATTAATCAGAGATACGCCTTCTTATAATGAATATACATGGAAAATTTGAAGCAAATCGGATAATTCTGCGTAAAAAGCCATTTATTTATTTTAAGGGGGTTTATCCCCCGTTCTCCCTCTATACATAGCCATTAAACCCTTTAAACTATTCAGGAATTTACTTTAATGAGAAAGATCCTATACCCAAAATTTGAAATACATCGGACAAGTGTGCATAATTTTTTTTAATCTAATTTAAGGTGGGTATAGTAATCACCCGCCCTCCTTTTTAATTACCAATAGAACCCCATAACTAATCACAAATACGTCTTATCACAATGAACACATGTCCAAAAATTCGAAGCAAATCGGATAATTCTGCATAAAAAGCCATTTATTTAATTTAAGAGGGGTTTCCTCCATCTCCCCTTTATACTTAGCCATTAAATCCTTAAAACTATTCCAGAATTCACCTCATCAGAAAGAACCTATATTTAAAATTGAAATACATGGGATAATTCTGCATAAAAACCTATTTATCTAGTTTGAGGGGGAGAATTGCTCGTTCCCCCCCTTTTATAATAAGCAGAAGAACCCATAACTAATCTAAGATACGTCTTATCATAATGAACTTATGTCCAAAATTTTAAGCAAATCGGATAATTATGTGTAAAAAGCCATTAATTTAATTTAAGAAAGGTTATCCCCCGTTCCCCCTCTATACTTAACCCTTAAACTCCTAGAATCTCTTCAGGCATTTTATACTATACATAAGCCTTATTGAAAAGATCCTATATGCAAATTTGACACACGTTGGATAATTCTGCGTAAAAACCCATTCATCTAATTGAGGACGGATGGGGGGGGGGGGGGGGTAATCGTCCCTTCCCAAAACTAATCAAGCAAGCGTCTTTTCAGGGTGAACGTATATCCAAAAATTGAACCAAAACATTTCAAAAATATGCATTAAAATATTTAATTGTTATAAAGGACGTTAAATACTAATAAAAACATTAAAAGATCTTAATAATTTTTACATGTTTCGATTGAATTTACTCAATCATCATCAGAAAAAAGAAAATACAAATAAACACAAAGATGGAAAATGACAATTTCCATCTTTGTGTTAATATTTCTTCTAATGACTATTGTCATTTTCCATCTTTGTGTTTATTTGTATTTTCTTTTTTCTGATGATGATTGAGTAAATTCAATCGAAACATGTAAAAATTATTAAGATCTTTTAATGTTTTTATTAGTATTTAACGTCCTTTATAGCAATTAAATATTTTAATGCATATTTTTGAAATGTTTTTAATAGACGTATATGAAAACTTCTATTAATAATTAATGAACCAAAACAGTTAATTCAGCATGAAAAACCCATTTACCTAAACTATGACACCCCCCGATCCCCCTTTCATACTTAACCAATGAATCCCCAAAATCAATTCCTTGTCACTTTTTTTCCGGTAACTTTTTTTCCTTGTCACTTTTTTTCCGCGTCATTTTTTTACGTGTCACTTTTTTTCCGCTTTTGTAGTTTATGTCACTTTTTTCCGTTTACCGAAAAAAATCTGAAAAAAAAAATCGTAGCATCGGGCCAATTTTTTCTTCGTTCCTTTAGGTGTCAACCTACTCAGCCTCATGGGTATCCGCCTCTGAGTAAGTCTTTAGAGATAATTATAAGGAAATTAAAATAGCATAAAAAAAAAAAAGATCGTAGAAGAAAAACACGAAATTGGAATTATTAGTTAAATCATTGATTCTATGAGCTACGTTTCAAATATTATTGTATTTCTTTGAAGTAAAGCAAGACTGCTTTTGAAATCTCAAACTATAAAGGATTCTTTCGGTAGGAGCTGTGATAATTTTCAAGTATGCAAGTATTTCAATTTTTTTTCTTTTTGTAAGAGGGTATTATTAATGATTTGCAGGTCCGGAAACCCGTTCCGGAAGATAATGGACGGACAACAGAACAGCGTATATCCGTTCTCCAATTTCAAGATAAGAGTAAAACTTGTCTATTCCACCTTAGAAGCTAAAACTAGAACTCTTTCCTATAATACAAGGTTTCTGAATAGTGTGGAGCGGATATAGTTTAAGAAAGTGTAGGATGCATGACGGTGGTTTTATTTCGTTTCGCGTTGTTTTCGAGGAATGAGGGTTTTATGTCAAGCTGAACATAATTTTTAAAAAATATCACAATTAAAAGAAAAAAAAAAGATCTAAGGCTCTTGATAACTTTACAACTATAAATTACAGCTCTTTCTTTTTCTAAATTTATTCAAGAAAACATAGACAAAGTAGTATTTCGATCATTTCTTTGTACGCAGACATGATTACTAAAACAATTCGTGTAATTGTTTCAAATAAATCAAGCTTTTCAAGTAGAAAAGTTATGTTGTCATTACAACTTTCCTGATTTTACATTTCTACTAACAGTTGTGGTCACATATGTTATTAAAGTATAAGTATTATTCTAAATATTACATATTTATTTATTTATTTTAATTAAAATTTAGAAAGCGTCAAACCGCTCTGTCAAAAAATAAAGTTTTTTTTTTTTTTTTTTTTTTTTTTTTTTTTTAATGAATATAAATTAAATGATACGCAAGAAAAGAAATGAGCAAATTTGCTATTTCATTAGCTCTTTGTCGAAGATTTTAGTTGAAAATTTTGAAAAGTTTTAATTAAAGATTAAGTAATGCTGTTTTAAATCAATATAAAATTATTTTAATATGTCAAATATAATTTTTTAAAATCAAGCTGAATATGTTTCATGATTTAAAAATGCATTTAGTTGAAAATCAGCTAACATTTTTGTATAATGCAGCAGATGCATTGTTAAATAATGCCACTATTTAATATTCGCAACGGAAAAGTTTTTGTTTTGAAAGAATTAGGTTTATTTTGATTAGGTTTTATTAGGTTTTATTTAAGATAGATTAGTTATGTTATAAATCAAGTTTTAACATTATATTAATACAACATTAGTATTATTTTCATATTTTGCATACAAGCATTAGTCTGTATTTGCTATGATCTTCTCTCTGTGTCGTGCCATAGACAAAAAAAAAAAAAAAAAAAAAAAAAAAAAAAAATCGTATAATTTTTTTTTTTTTTTTTTTTTTTTTTTTTTTTTTTTTTGCAGAGCCTTTTGAAGGTACTTTTTGTGGCAATTATGGGTAATATAACAGAAATGGTAAGGATTTAATAATTATTTCCCACATTTTTCTTCTCTTTTTATGAACAGCAAATGCTATGATATTTTCTGATTTTTCAATGGTCATGTATGTTTACTTAACATCTATAGATTCAATAAACTTTATCTCAAAAACCCATGGAGCTGGAATGATCTTCATTGTTCTATATTTCTACAATGTAGTTTTTATTAAATTCCTGGCTTGGAAAAAATCAGCATAATGAACAGCAATTTCAGCCAAAATTTCAGATGTTTCAAGTTCAAGGATTTATAAAAAATACAACTATTCATTAGTCT
This sequence comes from Maratus speculifer, assembly GCA_964019185.1. Taxonomy (NCBI): domain Eukaryota; kingdom Metazoa; phylum Arthropoda; class Arachnida; order Araneae; family Salticidae; genus Maratus; species Maratus speculifer. Next base: position 76,298,164 of record OZ025289.1, read on the forward strand.
CCAGGTCAATAAAAGAGAAATAATAGAAATAATAAACACCCATGCTTTTTTTCCTTAGTGGTATTAGTACTTTGACATGGAAAACAACTCCAAATTTCGGAATTGAATAAAATAAAAAGGGGGCGGTGCATGGAAATACCCCTTTCCCCCACACGCCAAAAAACAAACAAATAAAATAATTAAAATGGCGTGATTAAAGAAATGAAAATTGCAAAACAGTACAGTACTAATCCAAGTTCTTCATAATAAATTATTTACCAAAAAATAAGAAGCAGAAAAAAACCTCAAAAAATTCTAGAAGTACTCTGTAAAAGAAAAAAAAATGCACAGTTACTAAGATTTTTGAACATAAAGTTTTGCTGTTATCGTTACGAGGTGGAACCCGTCGAAATTCGACGAAATAAAATGATGTTTCAGAAGGAGCTGTTTCATTCATTTTTAATAAATCAATAAAATTAGTTACATTAAAAAAATGCATCTTATATTGATCCGCCTAACTTTCAAACAAATATTATTTTAAGCTAAAACTAACAAAATATTATTTCTATAAAACCATGTTGTCCAAATTATTAAAAGTAAATTTTATATTGCATAGGTAATCAGTAAATTATGATAAAGATAAGTTATTGTGATGAAGTTATCAATTGAGGCTCTTATGTTTGATATAAATGCGAATGAAAAAAAAAAAAAAGATATATAGGGGGAACTGGGGTACATTGATACAGTTTTTTTCTAAGATTTTTTTTGGTGTCAAGAAAGTAGAGAATTCAAGTTTTTTTTCCATGAGGTGACAGCAAAACTTGTGTAATATGTTATAAAAATGTACAATCATTGTTTTATATAGTATTTTTGCATGTAATTTTAAAAAAATCAAAAAAAGTCATTTGTATCAATGTGCCCCATACCCGGGGCAGATTGATACGTTTGAGAAAAATGACGACAAAATAATACCAATGCAAATTTTTCATAGAAAATTAATTAGAAAACCATTTTATATTTATTTATAAAAATTCAAATCACCCACAATTTATTTTTAAGCAATATTAAAGCAATCAAAATTAAATATATTATGACCTGATGTTCTGGCTGTTTCTTGTCTGATTGTTGGCTGTGGTAACTTTGTCATATCTAGCACTTCAACCCCAGCATTATCTTCTTTCTTATGAAAGATGAAAAAATTACCAGTTTTTCTGTTTATAAATAGGTTCATAAACAGAAAATAAAGGATAATTATATTAAAAATTCTGTTTATAATATAAGTATCATTTTCTGTTCTGCAGTTTGTTTCTCTTACTTAACATTTCGCATGTCGAAAATACTTTTTTCTCTGGAGAATCGATATAAATTCGAGATTTGCCAGAATGGCGTCCTTTTCTTTTATTAGTTCTACTAGATCTAGATGCTGGGTAAGTTCCTACGTCTTCTGTTTTCAAAAATACTATAAAATGTTCTAATATAAAGAAATTAGAGCTATTTCACTTCAATAAAAACTAATATTAGAAATTTTTCGTGAAAAAAAAAGGTTGGATTAAGGAGTGTATGGTAAAAAAAATAATAAAAGATAATGAAAATATGAACTATTAAAGGACTTAGGCTGTATCAATGTGCCCCGTCATAGACTGTATCAATGTGCCCCATACAGCGATTTTGAATAAAATGAGTCTCAAATCCAACACTTCACAATATATCTAACAATAAATAATGAAGAACTGATAAAGAGTAGCTGTACTTACCAGGGAGAGTATTCATTTTGGTTGAAAATACTGGAACAGTTGTATAATAGCATTTCAATTGTACAACTCATATTTACTTTTGAACAACAAAAACAATAAATCACCCGTCCCATTTCATCAAATTACTGAATCATTCCAAGATTTTCTGTATGTAGTTGAATACACTAGCATCATCTTTTGGAGCTGTTGTGAAACTTCCTGTAATGACCCTGTGAGCGGTAGAGGGGGTGTATCAATGTGCCCCATGTATCAATGTACCCCAGTTCCCCCTATTCCAAATTTACACGATCACAGACGATATATTTCACACAATATTCGCATTTTAATTTGTAGTTATTCATTTTTTCTTTCAATTTTAGGAGAAAATGAACTGTTGCCACTGTTACAAAATTGGTACTAAAAACTATATAAAAAAAATTAATATCTCAAAAATAAATTGAAATACAGCTTTGAAACAAATTGCATTGCTTTGAAACAAAAGCATATTTTTTTCTCTATACGACGGTTTTTACGACGGAATTTTTACAAGGTGTAAAAATTTAAAATATGCCATGTTTAGAAGTATCATATTTGCAGTAGAGAAAATTACAAAACTGAAATTGCAAAAGAAAGTGTTGGCATTCGCAAAATGACGTATGCGTTACGCATAGATACGTTTGGCCTTTATTATATAGCTATGAAAAAATCTTGGAATACAAATTTATTAGAAAAAATTTAGTAACTGTACAGATTTTTTTTTTTTTTTTTTTTTTTTTTTTTTTTTTTTTACAGTTTACATTGAAAGATTTAGAGATAAATCTATTGCTTTGTCTGTAACAGGGTCATTAATAAATTTTTAACCCATTCCTATAATTGGTTATTTGCAAATTAATAAATGATAATTTAAATGTTGAATGTCTTAAGTTTATATGCATTATAACTTTAATACAGAAAAATACCTTGATAAATTAGATATGATAGTGATAAAATGCCAACTTTTGTGTTTTATGTTACCATATTTTTATTGCAATCTTCATTTTATTTAATCTTCGATATTTTATGACGGATAAGATGTACTATATATGACGGCCGATTTTCTGCACTAGGGATATAGGTCCGAGGACGTGTACTTTCCATAGGATTCTTTCTAAGGTATCTTAACCTGCATTTATGCAAGGTCACCCAAGGTTCGATGAAAATAATGGAAAACTCCATACGGTTAGGCCGACGGGTGCGATTGCATGACATATAAGAGGAAAAGCTCTTTTTAAAAATAGTGGTTAGAAAAAAAGCTGGCAACTATAAAACTATTTCCTAAAAGTGTTAAATCAGTATGCATAATATACTGAATAAAATTAGATACAATAGCAACATATGCGTCTTGTAACGTATGCTATTTCACATATTTGCTAATGAACTCATTCTACTTCTCATCGCAATCCCTATTTTACTTTCAACATGTGAAAATCAAGATTAAAATCTGCAGATATTTTTCTTGAAACTATTTTTAAAAACGGGTATAATATTATTCTTTTATAATATTATTCTGATTTCAAAATAATATTATAAAAGATGTTAGTATCATGTATCATATGAAGTTAATTGAAGGCAATCAACTAACGATCTTAGTTTCACATAAATAGTTATATGTAATAATAAATATCTAAAGATCTTGGTTCTGTATCACGAAAGAAACAATTTAGGATTATTTCTTTGTTAAAACAACTTTTTCATTCAAAGAGAAGTAAAGTTCCGAACTGTTTATCTGGCAATATCCTGAAAAGTGAAAACTGGTGTTTTTGAAAGAATGTACTACTTTTCAAAGGTACAACCGCTTCAATAATAAATAAATAGAACCTCCCAAGAAAAATTACTTACCAATGTTCTTAAATGTTAACAAAGATGTAATAAAACTCAAATTATTTATAAATTGTGTTAATTTTTCTCGCAAAAGAAACAAAGTCTAAAATTTATTTACATTAATGTAGAATTACCTTTTATTATGTTAGTAATAATTTAAGGCGATTTAAGAGTCTTATGATTCTCTATTTTCTTTATAATACAAAAAGATATGAGAAAACCTTGCCACTCTCTTCCTTGGAAAGAGATAATTCTAAATTCTAAGAAAAAATTTTTAGGTATTCCTCCTTGCGATATTTTAAGCCAAGATTTTTTTAGTATCATTTCTTGATTGAAATATAAAGAAAAATATAAAAAGCGGTATTGCCCCGCTTACTCCTTAGGAGGAGAATTTTGAAATTTACAGAAATTAGGTTTTTGGTATTTCCTTCCATAATAATTTAAAGCAAGAAGCCAAGTTTTCTATCTGTTGTTTGAAATTACGAAACAATGCATGAAGATAGCTTTTTCTCCTCAGCACCTGCTTTAGCGGAAATTAAATTTTAAAATTCCAGAAATTGGTTTTTAGATATTTGTGTTAATTTGAAAATCATCTTTTTGTCTCAAATCTTTTGGTAAGGAATTTTGGAAATTCCAGGAATTTATTTTTAGGTATTCCGCTTTGCGAAATTGTAAATCAAGAATCTTATGAATACTTTTTTAGAAATTGAAATATGAAGAAAAAATGGGAATGATAATAATGCACCCTTTTCCCCTTGTAAGGAAGATAGGCGAATTTTTAAATTTTCAGAAATTATCGAAATAGGACGAAATAATTCTGGTTTTTGTATCCGTATTTCTTTAAAGAAAAAATCTTATGAATATCTATTTTTCTTTGAAAGATAAAACAATGCTTGAAGATTTCGTTTTTCTCTAATTTCACTCCTTAGAGGGATAAATATATATGTTCTAGAAAATGGTTTTTAGATATGTCTTTGTAATACTTCAAGGCAAGTTTCTTACAACCTCTATTTTTCTTTAAAATATGAAAAGGTGCGGGAAAATCATGTTTCTTCTAAATGCTACGCTTGGGGGGGGGGGGGGGGGATGAATGTTAAAAATTCTAGCAATTGATTTTTAGATATTCTTTTCTTGCGATATTTTAAACCAAGAAATTTATAAATTTAATTTTTTAAATGAAATATAAAGAAAAATGTAAAAAATTATTGCCTCCCTCCTTCTGCTTAAGAAGACAAATTTTGAAATTTTCATAAAGTCATTTTTCGGTATTTATATCTATATTACTTTAAATGGAGGATCATATGTATATCTTTTTTTCTTTGAAATGAGAAACTATAGCTGAAAATAAGATATTTTGCACCTGATCACTGCCGACCCTCTCAGGTGCGAAATTTTTAAAGTCCAAAAATTGTTTTTTTGGTATTGGAGTTGTAATTTTCTGAAACAAGAAAGCTTATTTTTATTTTTATTTTATTTTATTTATTTAATTATTTTTATTTATTTATTTTTATTTATTTATTTATTTATTTTTAGAAAAATTCTGAAACAAAAAAAAGTGATTGTTAAAAACACGTTATACCCCGTTCCCGCGCGCTGCTCACCCTGATAGCTAAAATTTAAAAGCTCCATAATTCGGTTTTAAATATTTTTTGTAATATATTAAAGCAAAAATAAATTAATCAATTAATTAATTAATTTAAAAAAATAATAAAAAAATAGTTTTTTTTATCCTTAACATATGGAGAGACATGTCCTAAATTATCCCCTTGGAGGGCAAATTTGAAAAATATCACTTCTTAAATCAATTTCCGACACATAAGGAATAATTTTACAACACTTGATACTCGTATATGTATGTGGATTAGTTTTGGCTGGCTTTTAGGAGTGAGTGACTCAGTTAATCAGACAAGTTATTTTATACATATAGATATATACTATAAGAATTTAATGGTTTTTTCCTTTATTAGTAAAAATAAAAGTATGAAATTCGGGTAACATCATAAAAAAAAAAATTTAAATTTAAATATTATTGAAAAGAGTAATAAAGAAAAAGCAATTTTTACTCTTCCACAAGTTATATTTAAACTTCGGGTTTTTTTTTCTAACAAGGAGACTTTTGACAGTGGTATCACCGGCTTTAATGAAATTTGGGCAGCAGGTAGCAAAGTAAACAAGTGCTCCGAAATATTGTTTCTCAACCACTGGGAAGTTTAAACAATTCGTTAACCAAACTGAACTTTAATAAAAAATTCACTGTTAAGAAACTAATCACACGTAAAAATAACTTTAAAAATCAAAAAGAGAAATTTAAGTTACATAATTAAATACTACTTTCCAGACCCCCCTCCCCCTCCTTAATTGTGCATATATTTTAATAGTAACACACATTAAAAAAACTTAAAGATCGTATTTTCTTTAACATAAATAATTTTAGAGAAAAATAATTTAACCGAAGTCTTATGTGAAGCAATATATTCTTTCCTGCACTAAAATTGACCCACAGACTTTGGTCATTACACCCTTTTTTTTTTTTTTTTTTTTTTTTTTTTTTTTTTTTTTTTTTTTTTTTTCACCAAAAGCAACTGAAATGCCTGTGGACTCCCCACAGACTCCTTTGATCAACTTGTTTGACTGCCTTTTGAAAGAGAAATTTGGAAGCGCGGTCCCTTCTCCCCACCCACTGGATAAAAATCCTGAAAGGATTTCCGACACTGCATACTGCAATTCATTAGTGATTACAGACAAAATTCTTTGAAACATGTATACAGTACAGATGTCGTAGTGTTCAAAAATTGAATTTTTTGAGATCAGAATAAACTATATTATCTCTAAAAGACGGCCAGATACACATACAACAACAACAACAACAATACAATAATAATAGATTATGGTGGTTTGTTGTAACAAAATTTTTAATCTAATAGCGGGAATTTTTTCTGTCTATTTGCTTTTTTGGGACTCCCTAACTGTCGTAAAAATAGGTATATCCCCAGGAAATTTTAAACGTTGTTAAGCTAGATAGGTTTTGTATACTAAACATTGTCATCGAGTCTTACATAAGTTTTTTACAAGTACACTACATGTATCAAGTTCGAACATGGTATTTTTTTTATTATTTCTTTAAAACATTTCAAATCGCTCAGAAATTTGGATATGTTTTAAGGGTAGGGAATGTTATTTTATATGCTAAAATCATTGTGTTAGACCGCGGGATATTAGAAAATTAGCATTAAATTATATTAGAAATTTGTATAGCTTAAGATACGCAAGATACTTTATACATTAAATATAGTTATTGTATCATACATAGATTTTTCAGTGCCACTTAAAATATTTGAACACATTAGGATTTACAGTTTCCTCAAAATGTTCTAAATAGGCAGAAATATGAATATTTGTTTTAATGTTGAATGTATAACTTTTACCACCAAGGATAGTCATTATATTTTTTCATAAATTTTGCATGGATACGTCAAAACCTTGAATGCACTGTGATATATTATTTCGTGAAAAAGCACCGAATCAGCATACATTATATTTATGTCTTAAACGCTATAATATATTACTATATTGTATATAATGGTTAACTGAAATCGATTATTTTTTTTTTAATTGCTTGTTAAAAATTTGGTTTGTGATAAATACCCTTTTCAATTATAATTTATTTCAAAATAAATATTCTCCAAATATTTTAAACAAAATATTTTGGAAGTTTGAGTACTTTATATATTTTATAAAAGTAATATTATGTAGAAACATGTTTAAATGTAAATTAGTTAATCGATTTTGATTACATGCTACCTTTAACCATTAATTTTTTTTTTTTTTTTTTTTGTTATTATTTGGGATGGGGTAATGATTTACATGCACTATTCGAAAATTTCATCTTCAGAAAATTCTCTTAAAAGTCGAGTATCGTTCCCAGATAGCCTGTTTTTTACATTATTATTGCAAAAAGAGAAAAAAAAAACTAAGATAAATTATTTAAAACAACAATTACCGTCCACAGACTGTTATATCTAAGAATTACACAGGACAACAAAAAAAAAGTTTTTTTTAAATGGTCTGACATGTTTTAATGAATTTAAGATATTTCGACCTCCAGGAACCCGAATATGGCATCCGTTTCCGTACATCAGGTAAGGTTTTACTGTGAAGTTGAATTGAAAAAAACAAATATATACTACAGAAGTGTAATTAACTGAACTGAAAAAAATGTACGTATGTTAACAGAAAACATGTTTAGTTAATCACATAGTTAATTAACAACAAATTGACAGGAAAATATTCGGTTAATTCACTGTTTCGTCATTGTGCAACACTTATGGTAGGAATTTCCTCTTCGTTGAGGTCCGAACATGGACGGCAGGAGGAATGTCTCTATGGAGATTCCGACAGTAATCCACCATCATTACTGCATCCCAGTGACCTTGGTATCAGTTCTCCATCTCCTTGATCTCCTGATGAAAATGCTCTCCCTGATCATCACTCATGGAGCCCAGGTTGTTAGGAAAGCGATCCAAATGCTAGAATAGGTAATGCATTTTGATGCTCATGTTACATCCGAGGTTTCTGAATGCTGTTATCATATTGTTCACCAGTTCAACGTAGTTAGTTGCCTTCGTGTTGCCTAGAAAGTTTTTCACAACTGGAACAAAAGCCTTCCATGCTTCCAGTTCCACTTCACTCATATGTGTTTCGAATTGTGTATCTCTCATTAGTTAACGGATCTATGGACCATCAAAGATACCACCTTTCAGCTTCTCAATGCTCAATCTGGGAAAAACCTGGCACAAGTACATGAAGCAGTCACCATTTTTGTCGAGAGCTTTGGTGAATTACTTCATCAACTCCAGCTTAATGTGCAATGGAGGAAATATGATCTTCTCTCTGTTCACAAGAGGAGTGTTGATGATGTTCGCTCTGCAGGGCACCAGGTCCTCCCTAACAGGCCAGTCCTTGATTGTGTAATGGTGAGCACTGTACCTACTGTCCTACATGCAGATGAAACAGGGGTACTTTGTAAACCCTGATGTCCCAACAAGATGTTCACCATTTTCAAGTCCACACAAATGTACCACTGATGGTCATCATAATGAATTATCTCCAGTGCATACTTCACTGATTCATACTTCTCCTTCAATGTAGTTGAGTGAGCTAGTGGTACAGAGACAAACTGGTTGCCATTGTGTAGCAAAACACATTTTAGTGAGCGCTTACTGCTGTCGATAAACAGCCGCCAATGTTCGGGGTCGTATTTTGCCACTGTCAGCGTGTACAGCAGCCGTGCGATATCATTACAGTACACCAGGTCAAGCTCTTCACAGAAATATTGTAGGAAGTCTTGATGTCTGTTGCGGTAGAAGGTGATGCGAACACTCTCAGTGAGACAGTTTTTTTCCTTTAATCTGGATGCCAATAGTTCGGCAAATGATTTGGAGAGGTTAAGATCGCGAACGAAATCATTTAGCTTCATTTGTGTGAACGGAACTGGAGTACTACATTCTGGAACCACATAGTCGTCGTCATCAGCAGCAACCCTGATGGGGGAGGATGATTCTTCGTCAATGTCCGGAAGTTCTTTAAACACGGGAAAAGGAATGGCTTCTGAATGGGCTACAGGACGACGTGCTGACTGCAGATCTGGATATACCAGGCTACTCCGGTTGTTTCTGTTTATACCAGTTAGATCTACAGCGCAGAAGTAACAATCTGTGACATGGTTGGTAGGCTCCCTCAATACCATAGGAATTCCAAATTCCAGAGTCGTGTTCTGGCCTTTCGTCCACGCATGAAGATACTCGGTGCATTTCTTGCATACTATATGTGGTGACCAACCTTTATCTTGGTCACCTAGTGCCATTTGGAAGTTAGCAAGGTAGGTGCGCTTTATAAAACTGGTGATTGGCTTCCTGTTTGGTACAAGGGTGTATTCGCCACAGATATAGCAAAATACATCCGGCTTATTCCTACATGATCTTTTTGAAGACGCCATTTACTTCACATAGATCCTGTAATGAAAGAAAATCTATCATTAGTAATCCAGGGCAATGAAATACGACTTCTAGGAATGCAACACACACAAGTTCTGCAATGAAATATAGGCATTTATGAAGGAAATCCCTTAGCCTAAAATGGACATTTGCACAAAAAATTGACCTGATAGAGCGAAACCGTTTTGGGTTTTGGATTCAGGGTATGAAAATGAACATATATCAGCTGGAAAAAGTTAGACCATTTTTTGGCTGTTAACCAGTGTTATTTTACGTTTCCCAGTGAAAGAAAAATGTATATGCATTAATTTTAGCACAAAGATACTTTTCGTGTTTGATATATTATATTTGGATTTCATTGTGGTGCGCTTTTTACAACCTCTTAAAGATGATTTACATAATCAGCAATTTGTGGAAATTCATGTTCTGTTTTTTTATAGAACTTTTTTTATTTTTGCTCCCTGCTTATTTTCTGATTTATTTTTAAATTCATTTTTTCTCTCAAATATATCAAACTAGCCAATTCTTTTAATTTCAAACTACACAATGTGCCATGCTTGACGATTTTTTGATAAACGCAAAAAATATTGCAAAAGAAAGCTGCCAAAAACTGCGTTTTGAACCGAATTTTCCGAAGCGGGAGATTTGGGAATGAAAAAAAAGGGTCATATTGAGAAAATATTTGTTTATAAATCAAATTCTAATGAATTGAGCGAAAAATGATATAACACGACACTTTATACATCTCCTCAAAAATCACCTCAGTCGTTTCATGTGTTTACCTTTAAAAATGAGAATGAAAATGTATCAAAAAATTTCGAACTTTCTCGTGGAAAATTATTTTTTCGAATACATCTTCAATAGCTTTGAATTTTGCCACAATATGTTAAATTAATTTTACTATTTCGATAAATAATCATGCTTCTATCAGTAATTTTTATGTCCAATGAACTATAAGCATAACCTTTTATTTTCAGTAACGGCAACTTCAAATAATATCCCTATAAAAATAAAATAAATAAAAACTTTAAGAAAAAGGTGATAAAATTAAAAATTTTATAAACCAAAATATAACAAATAAATTTCGCGCGGAATAACCATAGTGCTTACTGATTACCTCATTGTGAATCTGATAAATCTTATATATAATTTTAAAACTGATTTTCCTCCAATGATTATACTTTGATAATAGATCTGATATTTTAAAATAGTATCAAAACAGAAGGTTAAGGGTGAGAGCTTTCCCTAAATACATTTTGTTTCCAAGAGTTCTACGATAATAGTTAATCATGCATAATTATAAATTCACACTTTGCACACTTCAAAATCTTGTGTGCTAAGAGTGATATGGTATGATAAAATATAAGATTTGCATGTTTTTAAACATTAAATGAAATAATTCAATTTATCGATAAAGTAGAAAAAATATCAATAAAAAAAGTTGATTGACAATAGTTAGACATAAAAAAACTGAATGTTAAGCATTCTTCTTCAACTTTTCATTCTTTAAATATTAAGTATTCTTTTTCAACTCGTACAACTAATCTGAAAATTCACTATAGTTTAAAAACAATAATTAAGTATTAAAAAGGCATTTTGAGTAATTCTGAAACATAATAACTAGTTTTAATATACGAAAGTAATAATCTGAATCCTGTTAACTTGGGTTAGTTATTTCCTAACCTACAATTATTGAAACAATGTGAATCCGTATAAACCTGTTTAATCATTTGTGAAAGCGAAATTCGGCTAAATAAACAAAATCTTTCATATTAGTAGAAAATCCCTAAGTTTCAGGTGACGTGTGTCATGCCATATCAAAATTCTGAAAAAACCTTTCGTCCCCAATTTGTCCGTGAGTTTGATGGTACTGAAAAATTGCCATGGTCCTGAATTTGGTTATTTTAGTATTTTTAATTTTTATTAGTAATGTCATACAGGCTTACTGTACATCACTGAAAAATTTTCTTCCTTACACAGATAAACTACTTTTATTTTTACAACTCTTTTACACAAGTAAAAAAAAGGTGATATTTTCATTGAATCGTTAAATTTCAGAAATATTTCTAAAATATTCGAAGATGGCTATAAAACTGATACAGTATTTCCAAGAATTGCTAAAATTGCTTGAATAATTTTCAAATATCTGGTTATAACGAGATTAAATTAAAAAATGAGCAAGAAGTTAAATTTTTATACTATTTCGTTCATTATTTTTTATTGAAACAAATAAAGCAAATAAAAAGAGAAATGAAAACTCGACAGTGTCTAATCTTCTAACTGAAATAAAAATTTCAATTATATATAGAAAAAAAAAATTCTACATCTTGACAATTATTATGATACGTGTCGCAATTTAAAATGAAATAAAATTGATTTTTCTCTTTTTTGATTTTAATTATTACATTTGTTCATTGAAAAAATATCTTAAAAAAGGGGGGTGGGGGTGGGGGGCAAACTTTAACATTGTTATAAAAATTTGGGATGTTACCTTAAAGACTAACTTTTGCAAGAAACTGAAATCTCCGCCTGTCGCCGAGAGGTTCTGCCATCCAAACTGGTAGACGGCAGATGCCAGGTTTGAGCCCAATCACTGCCGTCGGTCTAACAGTTGGGGGTTTTCCGTTGTTTTCTTCGAACCTTGAATTTCCTTGCGTAAATACGGGTTGGATTCCTTTAGAAAGACCTTTTTGGAAGGCACTCTCCACCTTTAGAGCCCATATCCCCAGAGTAGATAATAGGTCGTCATAAACACAAACAAAAAAGAAAGGGACTAATAATCATAGTTTTGCGTAAATAGTGTATGTACTAATAACGTTAATGTAATAGTAAATATATAAATATCCGGTCTCTCTATTAAGTTAAGAACAAACAATCAACATTTTATCCAAAGTGGGAGGAAGGAGGAGGGAAGCTTTTTTGACCGTTTGAAAACGATAAATTATCTATGAAAATAGAATTCGTACACCCTGGAACATGGAAACTAATGTCTTTGAAAGGATAAGTTCTGTTATTTAGAAACTGCATAATGTGCCGTATCGGTCAATGTTTTGAAAAAGATAGAATATGTTTAAAAAAATATGGTCAAATTGGGTATTTTGAACCGCATTTCCCGAAGCGAAAATTGAGGGTGTATTCAACAAAAAATTTTCGTATCTTCTGACTCATTTTTCAAATTCATTTTTGCTCTCAAATGGATACAATTCGTAGTTTCTCTTATTTAGAGACTATATAATGTACCATATCAGTAGATTTTTCATAAAGATAGAATTTTTTCAAAATATGCTGTCAAAGTGGGCATTTTGAGGCAATAGGGCTTGAAAAATTGAGGGTGTATTCAAATCCAAATTGCTTATTTTCTGACTTATTTTTAAATTAATTTTTGCTCTTAAACGCATCCAATTGGAAAGTTGTAATATTTAAAAATGATATAATGTGCCTTATTGATGGAGTTATTTATAAAAACAGAATATGTTTCGAAAAATGCTGTCAAAAGCAGGCATTTTGAACCAAATTTCCTGACGTGATAGTGCAGGAGGAATTAAGCATGCACGCAAATTCAAACTGCTCATTTTCTGACTCTATTTTAATTTTCTATTTTCTATTTTTTTTATTTGGCTCTAAAATGCATGCAGTTGACAGCTTTTTTTTTTTTTTTTTTTTTTTTTTTTTTTTAAATTTATAAACTATATAATGCAGAATGTTTGTCGATTTTTTGATAAAGGTAGAATGTATTTTTAAAAAAATGCTGTCAAAGTTGAGAATTTGAACTAAACAGCCGTGCTGGAAAAGAAAAATATGATTCAGAAAGTAATTGTTTGTAAATCAAAATCTAATTAGTAGAATGATAATTGATCTGAAGCAGTGTTATAAAATTTTGAGATTTTGTGTGCTGAAAAATGAAATTAAAAACTCTTCTAAAGCGGACAAATGAAATTGTTAAACTGAGTTTACCTCTAATCTTTTCTTTTTCTTTTTCTGTTTAACTAATACTTAACTTTGAAATCTACCTGTGGTTGAAGACCGAACCGACAGCGATTTTTGAAATGGAACATATGCGTTAAAACCACTTCCCTTGTTTATATGAGTATGAACTAGATTGGTTCATGAAGCATTAATTAACAAAGTTTATTTTAAAAATTTATTATTAGATTAATATTAAAGGTAATAATTTTTATTTAAGACCTTCGAAATGCTCAAACTAATACTGGTATAGATACGCTTTAATAAAAAATCGAAAATTCGCTCCTCATCCCCCCCTTCCCCTCCTCTCCTTTCGAACTAACTTTCAATCCGAAATTTTCACATCGATTTTAGTTTGTTACACAGAAACTGTAGTGTTTTTTTTTTTTCTCGATTATTTCGAAAAAGGGCAAAGGAACTTTTAGAAAACTTTACCATGCATTTTCAACTATATTTCCGTAAGTGGAAGACGTGTGTAACAGATGTCATGAGAAAACAATTAATCATAATTCAAGGTGTAATCTATCAGTGGAAAATGGAAAAAAAAAAAAACTATTCCTTCCAAATTGTTTTAATGAATGTACCTGTCAGGATTATGGTTTTACGCTTAAAATTTAATCTGTAAATTTATCAAAGAGAATGAAGCCAGGGGGGGGGGGGGTGCATTTTCAGAGCACTCTTAAATCGAAAAAAGAAATGTAGTGTCCTATACACGCATACACAGAAACAAATAAGTAAATACAGAAATACTTTAATTTTTTTTTTTTTTTTTTAAGTATGGTTTTTAATATTTTTATAAACATTTTAATAAAATTTAACCTTTTTTTTTTTTTTTTTTTTTTTTTTTTTTTTTTTTTTTTTTTTAAGATTTGAAAACTACCAGATTTCGAAATTTTAATGTATTCTCAAAACATAGGAATTTTGTAAATATGTAGCATAGTTTGATGATAATATGACATAGTAAAATCTTAGTCTTCCATTTCGTGGATATCATACCTTTTGAAGTTGTTCTCAAATCGCAATTATTTTAATTCGTAAACATAAGAAATTATTAAATTGATAAATAAAATAAAAATTTCTGAAATATGATTTAAAATTTGCAGGTATTGTTATGTATATATAAAAAAATCGAACAGCATTTTTCATTTTCTGAGAAAAAGCAAAGATCGCAAATATCAGTCTTTCAAAAAATGACGTCGAAGATGCAATTTCTAACATACTTTTGAGATACAGTAATGAGGCGATAACAGTAATTAGATACCATTCAAGTTAATTAAAAATTATGGTTATATAAAACTATTATATTCAGTTTTTAACTATCTGAATTTATATGCCTGAAATGCTTAAACGTAAATACTGATTTGTGAAACGGCCAGAAATATTCCTGTTACTGAGTGGATTTTTTTTTCAAAATTACTCACATATTGCTTATTATTAATCATTTACACATGAATCACGGAAATCATTGTTTATTTTGGTTGCTAATTATTAAACATATTTTAAATAATTAGCACAATAAGCAAGAAAAATTACAATTTATTTAGTTTGTAACATATTTTGAATATTTGTAGTCTTCCTAAAAATTTTCAACGAAAAAATGAAAAAGTATTTAAAAGATAGTACTGCTATCTGATAAAATATAACACATCCGAATTTCACGTTAACTGAAGCATTTTGAGAAAGATACCTCAGTTGCATTTCAATATTTTGAGATAATTTTTTTCTCTTTTTTTACTTTTTTACATTGGATAGCTTGGTGATCTGTGTGCAGGCCGTGTATTATTTTTTGATTTTGTTAACACATATTTTTAACGAGGACACTTTCATTTTCTGAACCGGTTTGGAAAACGAAAGCACACCCATAAAAATACCTGCAACAAAATCGAAAAGCAACAAACGACCTACATTCAGATCAATTTCAGCTATTGAATGTAAAAAATAAATAAATAAATAAATATTTAAAAATATTGAAATGCAGCCGAGATATCTTTATAAATTTCTTCCATAGAATTAGCATTAGCGAACGGGTCTTTATTTGATTGAACTAGCCCCTTAAAAAACGTAACTAGCTAGTTTCGCTAATCTCTTGAAATGTATTTTATTCACAGCTTAAAATTGCCATAGTTAACTTTTTTCAATAAAATATGTTTTCGCATGCATAATTTAGTGTTATGTAACGTTATAGAATCTATAATTTTTATACAGATCTAAATATAGATAAAAAAAAAATAATAATAAATAAAAAAAATTGGATTGTTTTGAAAAGCATGAAGCTTAAATTAGAATTTTATAAAATAACAATCTGTTTCACTACATAAGGTATATCAGTTTTTCTTTTAATCGTATCATACTTTTAACATTACCAGCCAGAATTTTCGGCCGTTTTTCCACCTTTATCTTTTGAGTCCGATGTTTTCAAAGACATCATTAGCAAATAAGAATTGGATTTTTTTTTTTCTTTTTAGCATACCTATTTTCGTAAATTTTAACAAGGAATTTATTTTTACCTGACTTGCTGCGAGCAGCAAGTTAAATGCTTATCCCCTCCCAGTACCTATTCGCAGTACCGACGTAAAGCACTCAAACTTGAAACTTGACACTGTTTTTTCTTCGAACTGCATTCATACAACTATACGCCACAGATGTTGGTGAACTTACATTGAAAACATTAAATATTTATATTTTAACAAATAGTAAAATGACTGACTTCAAAAGCATTTCATACATTTAAAAGGAGAATTTTTGAATGGATATTTATTCACATTTCATTGCATAAAACAATATAGAAGTTAATCAATTTCAAGGTTGTTTTTCGATACAATATACATATATATATTTAAAATACAGAATTGATTTTTTTTTCTTTGTTTCTAAATATTTATTTTCATGTAATATTCGGATTTAATGCGATTTGTGTTAAAGGTTCTTTTCTTCTTTAATTATTTTATTTTATTTTTTGTAATTAGTTCTTTATTAAGGTATTCACAAATAATAATTAAAAATAAATTAATAAAATTATACATTTCTCGAAAATACGTTTTACTGTGCACTATACAGTCTGAAATTTGGAAAGTTGGCATCCAAATAAAGATAAAATTTATTTATTTTTTTAACAGACCGTTAACTTTAGATAGTATTAACTTTAGTTACTGTTATTTAAACATTGCAACAACTTTTTGAATAAAAGCTTTAAGATTTTTTTTTTACTAATTTTAGTGTTTGCATCTGCTTTAATCGCAAGGCTGCAGCTATCTCTGGGAATTTTGAGAACTATATTTTTTATAAAATACACAATCTAATCGACTTATTCTTTTTTTCGATATTGGATTAATTCAAATTTTTTAAGACTAATATTTTCAATATGCATTTTGACTGCATTTTTAAATGAAAGTAATCATACGAATATCTTAAGTTTATGAATAATATTTTAATTAATTTTCAAAATATTATGTTGTTTCCCAATACTTTTTTTTATTGAAAAAAAAGCATTAAAAGTGTTTGATAAATATATATATATATATATATAAACTGAAAATGTGAACAATTTTTTTCCAATAAACTTTCTTAGAGCTCAAATGTAATTCATTTTTCTTAAGAAGAAGTTTTAGATAAAGTGGTCTATTATTTTTATGAAGTCTTATCTCAAACTTATTATAAGCCTTATGATACTTATTATATTAATATCTATTCAGCTGTCAAATGAGAGTAATTAAACATTAAATGCTAATACAACCTTCAATAATAAACATGTACCAGGTAACTGATACATTAAAATTCTCAAAAATAAAGTAAAAATGAAACACTTAGGCTATTTTTTAATTCTACTAATAAACATCTAGAATACATTTCTCTCTGAAAAGAGCATGCAAATTTGTTTTGGATTTTATATTGTTATCTTAAAAAAAATTATTCTGTTTTTGGATATGTTATTAATGTTTCTATTTTATGAAAATACCGAAAAAAATAAATAATAATTCATTAAACCTTAAAGACATGAAATTCAGTATTTTTGGGTTTGTTTTGGATTTTATAATGTTATCTTAAATAAATTATTCTGTTTTTGGATATGTTATTAATGTTTCTATTTTATGAAAATACCGAAAAAAATAAATAATAATTCATTAAACCTTAAAGACATGAAATTCAGTATTTTTGGGTTTGTTTTGGATTTTATAATGTTATCTTAAATAAATTATTCTGTTTTTGGATATGTTATTAATGTTTCTATTTTATGAAAATACCGAAAAAAATAAATAATAATTCATTAAACCTTAAAATCATGAAATTCAGTATTTTTGGGTTTGTTTTGGATTTTATAATGTTATCTTAAATAAATTATTCTGTTTTTGGATATGTTATTAATGTTTCTATTTTATGAAAATACCGAAAAAAATAAATAATAATTCATTAAACCTTAAAGACATGGAATTCAGTATTTTTTTTCTGAGTCACATATAAGAGTCTAATGTAAAAAGCTAGAAAGAAGAACAAAAAGAATACAGAAAAAAAATCCTTTTCATAAAACGTAACGGTAACTTTTTTTTTTTTTTTTTTTTCAAACATTGTTCTCCGTACACTATACGGTAGAGTAACCGATAAACCCGACATCCCTCCTTCCCTCCAGTCCTTCAGTTAAAGTAAGTTCCACTGTCCAATGTGTTATAATGTCCCATTTTTATGCTATTGTTTAAAATAAGATCTTTATGCATGTATAAGGATGTGTACAAGTAAATAATACATAGGTTAGAAAAAAGAAAAAGAAATTTAATTGAAATATTTAAAACAATCTTTGACTGCAGCTTTGTACACGTATAAATGATTTTAAGATTTAATGATTTTTTACATTACTCTGATTTAAATATCTTTTCCGTTAAATCGTGATTAGTGTAACTGGAATCTAAATAAAGAATCTATTGCAATTTTTATGCTGAGCCTTTTTCTATAAACACAAAACGGAAATAAGCTTTCTTCCATTGACCTTTCTACAGCGAAATTATGTGCTCGAAATGCAAAAATTATGCAAATTATCTTATTAGTACACGTATTCCTTTCGTGTGACACACAGTGATAGAAAAAAGCATACCATAATCATTTACTCAAGAAATAAAATATTTTAAAGAAGCTCTTGAAAGAAAAAATATTACAAAATAAATAAATAAATAAATAAATAAAAATAAAATGTTAAATGAAATTAATCTTATGCATACAGTAGGAAATAAAATTTTATTATTCACTCCGATCTTGAAAATTGTATAAAGTTACGTGTAGAATTGAGCCAAATTATTTGTACATGTTTTTAGCTACGGTCAGCAAGTCCTCATGTGCATATCCTCAAATCAATGTTTTTGTGAATATTTTCATTTTTACTTACCCATCATACGTAGTATAGGGTAAATCTTACAATCGTTTCGAAAATGAAAAAAAAAAAAAAACTTTTTGACGGATTTACACATTTTAGACCCAGAAGATTCAGAAAAACATATATTTAGAAAAAAAAAAAAAAAAATGCCGTCCGTCCGTCTGTCTGTCTGTAAACGCTCTATCTCTCGAACAAATTGAGATAGAGAAATTTTGTATGTACTTAGTATGTAAGACTGGCGCGAAGCCTATTGAATATCAATAACCTCGATTATCCGGAACTATTTTTTTCGGACTCTTGAAAAATTCGTTCTGATAAAAGATACATAAAATTTTCGAAATTTTTTATTTCAAGAAATGGACGTTAAAGGCAATAAAATAACACAAATTTTGCATAAAAACTGAAGCCAATCGGATAATTAGCTATCGAGATATTTTTAATCCTATTTTTCACACTCTTCGATTTTTCATGACCCTGTATTTCATTCAAATTTCAATTCAAAGATATATTTCAATATTAAATGAGGCGCTTAATCCAATGCAGTAAATTATTGGTTAATATATAATTGAAATATTTGGAGTTATAAGGATGCTTCTTTTAAGCACATCGGTATTATTTGATTTCGTTTATTAAAAAACTATCTATCGCCAAAGTGTATAGGCCCCACCAGTGGCCGAGAGGTTCGGGCCTCTCAACTGGTAGACGGCAGGTGCTGGGTTCGAACCCAATCGCGGCTGTCGGCCTAACCGTTCGGAGTTTTCCGTGGTTTTCTTCGAACCTTGCGTAAATACGGGTTAGGTTCCCTTAGAAAGACCCCCACGGAGGGCACTCCCCCTGGTCCTATATCCCATTAGCGTAGATAATCGGACGACAAAAATCAACCAACCAACCAACCAAAGTGTATAATTAAAAGAAAATAATGGCTTACCGTAAATGTCACATTCACTTTGATTTAACACATTACGTTACGTCATTAAACGATTTTTATTTCGATGTTTTATTTGTAGTATAAACGTGATGGGTAAATATTACGGTGGCCCCCAACGACTAGTCCTTTTTTATTATTTTAAATTAAAGCTCAAACATT
This sequence comes from Maratus speculifer, assembly GCA_964019185.1. Lineage (NCBI taxonomy): Eukaryota > Metazoa > Arthropoda > Arachnida > Araneae > Salticidae > Maratus > Maratus speculifer. The sequence goes on from OZ025289.1 coordinate 76,318,138, forward strand.
TAGAATTCCAAAAATGCCTTGGTTCAGCGATAATTCGGAGCAAAGTTATAGCCCTAAATCTAAACCGGAATTAAACATTCTGATACTGGAAGTGACCGTTAAATGAGCCTCAGAATGGTAAACATACATTTCAATACACATTTATATAATGCATAATGTATATAAAAATATATAAACACCTACAAAAATAGTTTATTTTAAAATTGTAAGCTTTACGCATAATTTTTTTTTTTTTTTTAATGCTATATCAAAATTTTAATTTGTGTTTCTGCAAAACTTGTGTTTTTCCTTGTGTATGTTTACGAGAAACAAAATTTCTTCAAAAGTTTTTAAGATATTAAAATAAAATTAATGAAAAGATTCTATTCATTTACTCATATGCTATGAAGCAAAATATAACTTGTAAGTTTGTTTATATATAAATTTAAAGCTGTATTTAGATTCAAACTGCTTATTTTCCGACTTATTTTTGAATTCACTTTTGCTCTCACGCGCACCAAACTCGCAGATTATCTTATTTAGAAACTACTCAAGTTTTCATTTTTTGTCATTTTTTGTCATTTTTTTGATAAATGTAGAAAATACTATAAAAAATTCAGTCAAAGATGGCCTTTTGATCTGAATTTTCCGAAGCGGGAGATCTGGGAACGAAAAAAAAGATCATACTGAGATGGTAATTATTTATAAATCAAATTCTAATTAATTTAGCGCAAACGGCACCTTACACGTCTCTTTAAAAATCCCCTCAGCGAGTTTTATTCTGCTATTTTAAAAAATGCATCTGAAATTGTATCAGAAAATTTCGAGCTAATGAAGGTGGAAAAGTATTTTTTGGAATACAACCGTAAGAAATTCTTTTATTGAAAAATACACATAAAAGATTATGTTTTGCATACAAAATTTGGTATATGTTAGTAAATTTAATAGGAATTGCATTCTTTTGCTTCAAAACACAGGTAAGTGATTTACTAATATGTCATTGTAAAGTAAAGTGAAATGTATTAAATAGTTTCTTTATACAATGTTTGGCATAAACGAAATTACTTAATAAGATTTGACTAAATAATGACTAATTTTGAAAAGATAATTAAAATTGCTTTAAAAAATTTTATACATTCATAGTTTTATTCCAATTTTTAACTAAAAACACATGTATTTGATAAAAATTTCATAATTTTCAAATAAAAGTGCAACAAATGTAAGCAATATATTTAAAAAACATATTTTACGTTCAACATGATATAATTTATTAACATATTCAATACTTCCTTTCTTGCCTTTGCTTTTCTGGAGACCGGCTTAGTGCGCCGATGCCGACCCTTCTTTTCCTTCCCCTGCATGAAGTGCGCTGGGCGTCAAAGTGACCGGATATCGTTGTCACCCCCGTCTCTTGTATTTATGGGCACGAAGTGACACCTTCTTTTGCTAGAAAGACTCCTTTTTGATAGCGTTAATTTGTTAAATTGGGTGCTTTAACGATAATTTCGGCTATCAGTAATGTTTTTTCTTCAACACACAAACATTTTATGCAATAATATTTATATATATATTTGTTAAAAATAACTATTAAATCACAGAAAAATACAGTATAAAAATGTATATCCGTTAACATAAAATGCAGAAACTAAAAAAAAAAAAAAAAAAAAAAAAAAAAGGAAATAAATAAAAGTATGGTTATAAAAAACACGTATACATATTTTTTCTACATATTTTTTCACAAGAAATTCAAACATTGGAGATTTATTTAAAACTAGTTGCGAAAAGAAAATTTTATGAAGAATTAAAGAATTAATACTTGTTACCTAACAATGTGACTTTTTTTTTTTTTCAAGCATATTATTTTTTGTTCAGAAACATATTTTTGAAATATTTGACATAGCATGGTTATATATGGAAACAAATATATTCTTCAATTTTAAACTAATTTCTCATTTATTGTAAATTCACGTGCTTCATTCTAAGTTCAGATGTTCATCATAGGCGGTATTTTAACTGAAATTTAAATCTGTATTTTTTAACGAAATTTGATTTTTACTGAATATTACAATCTTACTGAATTCTTACAATCACGCATGTTTTTCTTATGCACATTCTTACAAAAGTTAATTATAAGAAGATGAAGAACATTAAATTTACTTATGATTTCAAAATTGAGACTTGCTTTCTCATTGGAAAAACATGCATCTAAAAGGGGGTAAAAAAAAAAATATTATCTTAAGTTGCACATAAGGTACTTCACAAATTCCCTGCGGACAACATAAAATGTTATGACTCATTGTTTGATTTATTTTTATGCTTAAAACGGAATGAAATTAACGGAAATATTGAAGCGATTTTTAATTAAATAATGTTTTCCCTTTTCAGATAAATAAATTACGTAGAGTTATAAGTGATTCTTGTTACGTGACAACAATTTTTTCTTCTTTCTTTCACTGCTATATCGAGAATTTGGTTCAAAACTCCAACTTATACTCTATGTTCTGTAAAATCATTTGCGTTTACCATGAAATGAAAAAGTGATTCGGTTAAATTCTGAATTAAAATACCATCTAATTTAATGCGATTTCGAGGAAAAATGGATTCAGAAATGTACCAGAAAATAGCTTCTTTAAATTTGAGAACAGCCTTAAGATTGTTTCCAAACCCAAACTGGTTACATTCTTTAATCCATATTTGTTTGAACTTGCATGAGAGTCACAAATAGTGTTATTTCGAAAGTATGAAATCAAACCGTATTTTCAATTCTCATTAAAAGCAATATTTCTCAAAATGCTGTTAAAAAGCATTTAGAATTTGAACAGAATTTCAATAAAACGCTCTAAACTGAATTTTCAGATGTTAAAATGCTAAAAGTTTTCATTAAATGACAATCGCTTATAATTCAACATGTAATTCAGTCTATATAAAAATGAAAGGTTATTAAATTTTAAGTAAATTCAAAATCATGTTTGTAAGTAACCTGCTTTTGCGTTTAAAAGTGAGTACGTAAATTTCTAATTTTAAGGAAAACTCTTACAACAAACTTAAATCTTAAAACTTTCAACCACACGATTTTCTATTGAAGTTGAGAATAGTCTGAATGATTTTTAAAACAACGCTAAATTGAACCTTTCTCCATTCTGCTTTATTAATAAACTTATATTAATAATAAATTAAACCTGCTACTGACAGATTTGGTATTAGTTCACGGTGAAAATTATGAAAACCAATGAATTTTGATTATACAATTTTAAAAATTATGATAAATATTTTTTAAGTATACTCGAATTCTTTCTCAATGACTCATTTCCTAAACCATCTGTCCTAGAGGCATAGTTTCAATAGCAAATATATTTTAAAGTTGTTCTGTTTCCTATTAAACCGTTCATATACTAGACACACGCACACGGGAGTATTCGAAAAATATCATTACATTACCATACGGTTGCCAAATTAATCAAAATCGTTTTTGGTTTTTGAGAAAATAATTGAAAGAGATGCAATATTACAAAATGCGTAAAAAACAAGATTTTTTTTTTTTTTATGTTTGTTGTACATGCTTTAGGCCTTCCCCAAAATTCAAAAAGAATGATTTTAATATTTTTTATGGACATTTTAACAAAATTTAACCCTGGTTTTTAAAAGGTTTGAAAGGTACTAGATTTTGAAATTTTTAATGTATTCTCAAATTTATGAATTTTGCAAATATGTAGCATAGTTTGAGAAGAATATGACACATTAAAATTTAGCCTTTGATTTGGTGGCTATCATATCTTTTGAAGTTGCTCTCAAATCGCAATTATTTTAATTCGTAAACATAAAAAATTATTAAATTAATAAATAAAATAAAACTTTCTTATATATTACATGAAAATTGCAGGTACTATTGTTTACATAAAAAGAAATCAAAAAGCGTTTTTCGTTTTCCGAGAAATAGTAAAAATCGCAAAAATCAATCTTTCAAAAAATGCCGTGGAAGGAGCAATTTCTGACATACTTTTGAGATGCAGTGATGACGTTATAATAGTCATTATGCATCATTCATGATATTAAAAAAAAAAAAAAATGGTTGCATAAAACAACTATATCCAACTTTTAACTCACTGAATTAATATGCTTGAAATGCTTAACGGTAAAAATTGCTTTGTGAAAGGCCACAAAATGTTCTGTTACTGAGTGTGGAATTTTTTTTTTCAAAATAACTCTTAAATCGCATATTATTAATCATTTGCATATGAATCACGTAAAATCATTGTTTATTTCGGTTTCTAATTACTAAACATATTTTAAATAATTTGCACGATAAGCAAGAAGAATTATAATTTATTTAGTTTGTTAAGTTACTAAACATATTTTGAATATTTGTAGACTTCCTTAATTTTTGTCAGGTGTTTTTTAGGTGTTTATCTGCTCCCCGTACTGATTCCGTACATGAAGCACTCAATCTCTAAACTTGACATTGCGTTTTTTCTTGAATAATTGCACTTCCTTTGGGGTTATCCTTTAATGACCTTCATGCGTTTAACTCCATTCATACAGAACAGATGTTAAAATTTAGGTGAACTTACATTGAAAGCATTAACGATTTCTATTTTAACACATAATAAAATGACTGACTTAAAAAGCCCTTCATGCATTTAAAAGAAGAATTTCTGCATGGATATTTATTCACATTTCGCAGCATAAAACAATGAAGAATTTAATCACTCCCAAAGCCATTTTTTGAGAATTTCATTTTTCGATACGATAGATTTATATATATTTTAAATCTATTTTTTTTTCTAAATATTTTTTAATGTAATATTCAGATTTAATGTGATTTGTATTACAGTTTTTTTCTCTAATTATTTTATTTTATTTTTTCTAATCACCTTTTTATTTACGTATTCACAAACAACAACAACAAAAAATAAATAAATAAATAAATAAATAAATAAAATAAAATCAAATCAAATAAAATAAAACTATAAATTTCTAGAAAATACGTGCTACTGTGAGCTATACACACGGAAATTTGGAAAATTGGCTTCTAAATAAAGATGTAATTTATTTATTTTTTAAAAGACCGTTAACTTTAGACGGTAAATACTTCTGATATTTAGATATTACAGCAACTTTTTCTTTTAAGCTTTAAGCTTTTTTTTTTTTTTTTTTTTTTTTTTTTTTTATCATTTTACTAATTTCAGTGTTCACATCCGCTGTAGTCACAAGGCTACGGCTAACTCTGACTGTGTAATCAGGACATTTGAGTGCTATATTCTTATTGAATTTAGGAAAAAAGGTCAACAGAGAAAACGTCAATAGGTAAAAATGACAGTAATAAACCAGTTCTTATATAAATCTAAAGTTGAGATAAATTAGTTATTAAGGGATATAATTCAGTTACAAAGAACCGATTCTAAGTTTCAAGTAAGTAAATGCTAAACACGCGTATCGGTTATTTCAACTCGATTGATGAATAGCATAAGTATAAAGATCGAGACTTTTATATCCTAATGTAAACTTTGGCCAAAGATATTCTTTGGAGCAAAAAAGAAAGAAAGAAAGAAATAAGGGATACAGATATTTTAATGAGATGGAAAAAGTGACAAAAAAAATTCTTATCTTAATATCTAGAATGTAGAAGTGTTAAGGAAATATCAGAAAATGAGTCAAAATTTTGAGATCTGGCACAAGAAAACTCAATGCTGACAATATGAACATAAACCATTTAAAATAAAATTAAAAATGTAATGAAATTTCTTATGGCGGATCTATTAAAAATAATAATAAGAAGAAGAAATGAATACATTGTGTATATATATGTATTCTTCTATTTTTTCGCCAAGTGAATAGCATTTTTATCTATAAGCTCTATCTTTATCACGCTGTTACGTGCAAAAATTCTGTCGGAAACATTAATTTTTTTCAGCATCTTCAAAAGGGCTGCCTACATTTATCGAAAAATGTAAAACATTGTTCGATTTTATAGTTTCTTAATGAATCCCCTTGTCAATTCCGAATCACGGAAAAAAGCGCACCAGAAAAAATTGAATTCGGGAAAAAAACACACTCAGAAAAAAAAGCATATTCGTAAAAAAGCGCATCTACCTCTGTTGCTTATCTGTTTCCTTTGATCAAATACTTTTCTTTTTATAAACACTTGCTACATCTTCGAATTCGAAGTGAAAAATAATTGTGTTATCTCAAACTGTATTTTAACAAGTGCCTTCAAATTATTTAATTTACCATTATTACAGAGGTATTGTAAATAAAATTTTAATCTTAAAGAAATTAAATACACCAATTCAAAAAAATTAATTAGCTATAAGCAGAGCCGATGAAAATTGTAAAGAGCCCCTGGGCCCCCTCACAAAAAATTATTAGATAGATCCCCCCCCCCCCCTGTCCATGAGTCGAGGACAAAAATCCCCACCGCATAAAAGCATTCCATTACATAATGGTATACGGGGAAGCATGGTTTGAGGTGTGATTAAATTATATTAAACCATTATATATACATATTATTAAATTTATAGAGGTTGTTGTGGTTTTTGACAAGTTACTTCCTTTATAATAGAAAGCAGACACAGTATTTAGTGGAACACACAAAAGAAGTAACTCCCACAAAAAATTTCGGATACGATAGTGTATCTGAAGTACTGTTTAGCACACTAACTATATATTAAACCAAGGTCTGAACATTTTAAAACTTCGTTATAGTAGAAACGCACATCTGACGCGCAATTTCTAACTTGTTTGATTTTATTTGTAGGTATTTTTAAGATTTTCTTTTTCAGAACGGGTTTCGAAAGTGAAAATGCCTTCATAAAAAATGTGCATTAAAAATCAAAAAAAGTAAAAAACGGTCACATTAAAACTGTAACTCAAAATCCGAAAGAAAAATTTATTAAAATTTTTCTAATAAAACTTTTTTTGATCCAATATTTGAAAACTGATACAGAATTATGAGATTCCTTTTAAATGTAAGAATGAAAGATATTTTGTAACGTTGTTAAAAGCTTTTTCGTTATTGAACGAGGAAGTGAAAAAGATAGAACTTGATAATCAAATGGTAATAGTAAAACTGATCTCAGTTTACTTATAATTTAAATATTTTGGAACATAGTTAAAGATAAATTTTAACTTTTGAGTCGTATGATTGCACTCGATTACCCAGGGCGATAGAGGTGGCTGAGTTGCAAAAAAAGTTATTCTTATCTGGAGTTTTTACTTTCAGAGACCGACTTATTCAGGGACATGCCAGGCAACTGCCCCGGTGAAACCTTTTAGAGGGCCCTATGAATCTGTATTTTCAAGGGAGTATTCCAATCCAAACTGATTATTTTCTGGGTTATTTTTAAATTCATTTTTACTCTCAAATGCATCAAAGTGTCAAAATCTTTTATTTAGAAACTACACAATGTGCTGTGATTGTGGATTTTTAAATAAATATAGAAAATATTGGGAAAAAAATGCTATGAAAAACGGCGTTTTCACTTGAATTGTCCGAAGTGTGAGATCTGTGAATGAAAAAAAAAAAAAAAGGTCATGCTGAGAAAATAATTGTTTATAAATCAAACTCTAATGAAATGAGCGAAAAATCTCATCAGATGACATTTTTTACGTCTCTTCAAAAATCTCCTCAACAATTTTCTTGTCTTTACATTTGAAAATAAGTCTGAAAATGAATCAGAAAATTTTGAGATGTTGTGGGTGAAAAATTATTTTTCGAATCCAAAAGTGACCCAAACTCATATGTTTTCAACAATGTATGAAAGGAGTGTGCACCCCCCTCCCTCTTTCCATATCTGTTTCCAGTATCCCTCTCAACCCACACAAAAAACAAATTATCATTAGCAAAATAATGATAAAAATTTTGTTATCACAACTTAGTGTTCCATTGTTTTCAAAAGAAATTCTTTTTTAACATTCCCCTCGTAATATAGCAAGTAAAAACAGTAATTATGACCAATTTAGGGCATTTTCTTTTACACATTTTATAATGACATAGATAAGCAAAGTAAAAGCTGTCAAAGGAATACTCGTGTTAACCTGTCTTCTACTTTATCTACTATTATCATATTATTATTTCTTCAGTTAAAAATTTTTATATCCTTTAAACAGATGTAAGCAGTACTGGGTACAAAATTGATGCGTACTTTTACAAAAAATGCATACAAAGTTCAACATTAGCCACTTCATCATTATTCATAAAAAAATCTATATAGAGATACAAAGGTGTGTCTCGTCCCGATTAATTCTCCCCCCCCCCATAGCCTTATTCGAATCTTACTTACTTTACATTTAATAAGATTTCATTGCTGAGATTATGACAAACCCAGAAACCATGATCCCCTCTCTTCTCCGAAGAATACGAAGAATGCCGAAGTAAATTAAAAATCCTGCTCAGGTGATGTTACTTACTAAAAATCTGCACCTTCTAAAATTGTGCCAGAAAAGCTGTTATAGATTGTATTTTACAGCGGAGAATTGAGTGGGCCCAAGTAAAAACAATCATTACATTTTTGAAAACGAAAGCCCATGTTATAATGTATTATTAGCAAGCCAGATGGTAATACAACTGACAAGCGAGAACATATTACGCACCGAAAAAGAATAGCGAATGCACACCGACAAACAGAGACGCAATACACAACGACAATTGAAGACGTAATACACATCAACAACCCACGAAGTATACGCAACGGTAAACCAGGACCTAAAACACACCGGCAAAAGAGGACGAGATATACACCAGAAAGTCAAGACGTAAAATATACCGGAAAGTCAAGACGTATACACACCGAAGAATCAGGACGTATACACACCGTAGAATCAGGACGTACACACAACGTAGAATCAGGACGTATACACAACGTAGAATCAGGACGTATACACACCGGAGAATCAGGACGTATACACACCGGAGAATCAAGACATATACACACCGGAGAATCAAGACATATACACACGGGAGAGTCAGGACATATACACACCGGAGAATCAGGACGTATACACACCGAAGAATCAGGACGGACACACACCGTAGAATCAGGACGTATACACACCGGAGAATCAGGACGTATACACACCGGAGAATCAGGACGTATACACACCGGAGAATCAAGACGTATACACACGGGAGAGTCAGGACATATACACACCAGAGAATCAGGACGTATACACACCGAAGAATCAGGACGGATACACACCGGAGAGTCAGGACGTATACACACCGGAGAGTTAAGACGTATACACAGCGGAAAACGAAGACGTAAAACACACTAGCAACTGAGGACGAAATACCCACCGGAGAATCAGTACGGAATACATGCCGGAGCCAGGACGTAATAGAGGCTCTCTACCACAATTTTAACTTTTATGAACAATTGTCTCCAAATAAAGCAAGAATATTATGAACAACTATACTTTCTTTCAAATATGAAAATCTCATTTTTGACCCCCACTTTAAAAAAAGTGCAAAAATTTTGGAAAATCCTGAAATTGTTTTTTAACTATCTGTGTTTATAGTGATTTAATGCAATAGTTTTTAAAATTTCTGTTTGAAAAAAAAAAAAAAAAAAAAAAAAAAAAAAGAAACTAAATGACATGTTAAAATTTTGTTCCCTGTTCCTTCCCTAGGACTAAGAATATTGAAAATTCTAAGATATGAAATTTAGGTAATTCTCTGGCTATATTTTAAAATATGGATTTTATGAATATTTTTCCTTAATTTAAATGTAATGAAAAATGTAAAAAATTGGATTATCCCCTCTTCTCCCTCGTCGGAGTGCTGAATTTGAAATTTAGAGAAATTATTATATTATTTTATTTTTATTTATTTATTTATTTATTTTTTAATATTTGTCTCTATGATTATTCAATGCAAGTCTTTTCAATCTCTGTATTTTTATAAAATACGAAAAGGTTTGTTCAAATATTACAAAGTCTGCATCGACCGAAAATTTCTTGCTCGGTCACAACTCTGTATGAAACAATTTATCCGTCGCTGTCTGACTCGTGCAAAAATCAGTTTCAGGTCTGCAGAAAGTGCATGACAGTAATGTCTTAAATAAATAATAGCTTAAATAACAAAAATGTTACAAATGCTTTTAATCGATTTATAATACGAGAAAAGATAATTTCTAATGAAAAAGAATTATATAATTATTATGGTTTATTATAATTTATTTATTGTTATTATATAGTATTACATATTTTTATTATTTTAAATTAATTATTAAATTATGTTAATATATTAATTACTATATTATATTATTACTATTATTTATATATATTATAATATATATATATATATATATATATATATATATATTATGTAAGTATAAATATAATTTTAATGTAATAAAATATTAATAAATAAGTTTATAATAGAAAATTATTCATGGATTATTGCATATAGTTAAAATTATAAATAATATTAAAATACTAATTTAAAAATTTAAATATAAATAAATAAATATGAATAATAAATATAAGTAATGTAAATATAATACATTTATATTGTATTCAAAAAATTATTTGAATACTTTCCATTACATTAAACTAACCAGTATATGGTGAGATTCCTCTTTGCAAAGAATAAAAAAAATAAATAAAGAAACTGGAAAACATAGCCCCAAAGTATGTGCGTTTAAAAAACTGCTTGAGTCAACGCGTGGAATAAAAGATACAAATTACTACGGCATAGTAAATAGTATTTTTCCCCCCGCCCCTTGAAACCAGTTTAACCCCTTTTCTTCATAATCCGTGAAACATGTATTTTCACCGCACAAATGGGGACATAACATTTCCTTTATACACACTCCTATCTGCGACACACATGTGTTCTATACACATTACTTTAAAATACCGGCAAATGAGGACCTATAAAAATATTGCTCATCTTAATGTCTTGATACTAAAAATACATCACTTAACAATATAAAACAGAAATTTTTAATTTTTCCAACCGAGGACGTCCCCGGTTGAGTGTGTGTCCGAGGTTTGAAGGTGTGTATACATATTGAAGTCCCCGATTGACACCTTATGCAAACACACACACACACACACACACACAAAAAAAAAAAAAAAAAAAAAAAGAATGTTTTTAAACTACAAAAAAGTACAATTATCGCAAACGCAAATATCAATTTTTCAAAAGGAGTTCCTATAGCTTTAAAAACCTCAAAAAACAAATTATTTTCGAAATTTAAAAGAAGAAATTATGAAAATAAAATGTTGTTAGTAGTCCATAATTTTCAGAAATGCTTTAGCTTTTACAATGCATTAATCCGATCTCTATATTTTTTGGACTCTATTTAGTCTCAAGTAAACATTTTCAGCTGAATAACTAAATTTGCACAAATGTAACAAATAATGTCAATTTTTATATTATATTAATGCTGTTAAATTTGTTTGTTTGTCTGCTAAATAAATGTGTTATCTGAATTTCAAAATGTTTACCTGAGACTTGATAGTATCTAAAAAAAGTGATATTCTGATTCAAGAAAACTGATTATTGCACTGTAAAAGCTACTCAGAAACGTTTCCGAAAATGACGGACACTTAATAAAAATTTATTTTCATAAATTCTTCTTTAAATTTTGTTAATATGTTCAGATTCAAATCTTGACTGTTTGGGTCCCTGGGCAAATGTAAATTTGGGGATTCCCATTCAAATTGGGCAACATTTTTCAAAAAAAAAAATTAATAATAACTCATACGTGTAATGCATAGACAATATTTTCGCCCATTGGATTTTAAATAGAAAGTTCTTAGCTCCGTTAATTGTAAACTAAATACCTTAATAATCAATGAAAATGTTCTTTTTTATAGTACAGAATAAAACTCTATAACTTCAGCAATTTGTTACACTACTTTAAGGTGAATTTCGTAACTTCAACTTTTGAAAGAGTGTCAAATATTCTAACATGTAAATATGATATTATCAAGTTAGTTTCCTTTACATCGTTTTAAGGGTGTATTCGAAAAAACGCTTTTCCACCTTCAGCTGCTCGAAATTTTCCGATACAATTTCAGACACATTTTTAAAAGTAGAAACATGACACTTGCTGAGGGGATTTTTGAAGGGACGTATGAGGTGCCGAGTAAAGTCTTTTCACGCTCAATTCATTAGAATTTGATTTATAAGCAATTAACTTCTCTGGAAGACCCTTTTTTTTCGTTCCCTTATCTCCCACTTCCGAAAAATCGGTACAAATTGCCGTTTTTGATTGCTTTTTTGGCAATATTTTGTACACTTATCAAAGAATTTACCTTTACGGCACCTTGTGCACTTTCTAAATAAGAGAATCTGCGAGTTTCATGTGTTTGAGAGCAAAAGTGAATTCAAAAATAAATCGGAAAACAAGCAGTTTGAATCGAAATACACCCTTAAGTTGGACTACACACAACATAATATCGAATAAAATACATTCTACTTTACATGTAAAAGATTTTTTTCAGCAAATCTAAAAAAGATGAGAATTTTGAATTTGTTTTTCACACTTAACTCAAAGTTAAAAGAAAAAACTTTGAATAAAGAAGGAAATTTATCTTGTGACGATTAGGACTGAATATTTTCAACCACTAAAATTTAGATATAATTTAAGTTCATTGCTAATGCAATTTATTAATACTGTTGGTGTCCGAGTATTCACGAAGCAGTTCTTTGGTGTTGACAAGTTTAAATAAATTCACACTAATATATCTTTTTTGCGTTATATTAACAACTTAAAGAAACATTTAGTAAATTGATAACAAGATACAGGAATGCAGTTTCCTGCTGCGGTTACTGGATTAACATATTATCCAAGTATGCGAAATCATAGCGAAGAGAAATATAAGCACCGTGTGTGCTTTACAAAGACATAAGAGAAACTGAAGTAAGTTCGTTCACAGTAAAATATTGTCCTTGAAGTAATCAACAAAAATGATTTCACCATCATGTGCAATCAACTACTTATGAATTGCTTTAAATAAACAATGATATTATATTAATATCATTAATGTCACTTTTGAGTTATAAAGTAATTTACCCTTTATAATTATTATGGTTTTAAAGTAAACAGTTGAGTTAATTAATGTCACTTCTGAAATATGAAGTAATTTAACGTTTGTAAATATTACTGTTTTAGAATAAACACTCTAAGCATTCGAACACACTCCCACCCTATCAGGCCTTAGTCCTGATATATAGGGAGGAGAGCTAATTTATGTACTGGTCGTCTCAAATAAGATCCTTTACACTGTATGGTCACAACACGGACATGTCCGTCCTTTCCTGGGTGCACCGCTTTTACTCGGCCCAATGGCCAAGAGTCTGGTGGCTGGGCATCATCAAGGAGTAGCACAACTTGTCCAGGTTGAAGATTACGTTGCTCGACTCTCCATTTGCCTCTTTTTTGGAGCGAGCTTAAATATTCCTTCTTAAATCGATGGGAGAATCCTCTTTTTAAATTTTGCAGCAGCTCCCAGCGATTTCTAGGGTTGCTCGTAATAGATGAGGTCTCTTCAGGTAGCGAGAAAATTACATCACCTGTAAGAAAATGTGAGGGTGTGAGAACATTTATGCAGTCACTATCATTGTCATTTAAATGTATAAGAGGTCGCGAATTCAGTAAGCCTTCGACTTGGCTAAGTAGGGTGGCGAGCTCTTCGAAAGTTAGAAGTGTCGCTCCTATTACTCTTTTGAGATGGTATTTCGTGGATTTTATTGCAGCCTCCCAAATTCCGCCAAAGTGAGGGGAAGAAGGAGGGATAAAATGCCATTCAATGGATTTTTCAGTTAAATATTGAGACATGATTTCATTTTTAGGAAATGACAACCATGCCCTCTGTATTTGGTCGATTTTTCTTGATGCCCCGAGAAAGTTCTTCCCGTTGTCACTATAAAGGTGACGTGGGGTACCTCTTCTTGCACTAAAACGTCGAAGAGCTGCTATAAATGCTTCAGTTGTTAGATCACTTACAGCTTCTATATGGACCGCTTTCGTAGCAAGACAAATAAATAAGGCAATGTAACCCTTAGTTGTTTTTGCACCCCTACCCTTGCTAAATTTAATGGATATGGGGCCTGCGTAATCAATTCCGCTGGCAAAAAAGGGGCGTTCAAGATTTACTCGAGGTTTAGGTAAATTCCCCATTAATGGAGGAGTTGTAATAGTTTTCTTATATCTGAAACATTTTAAACATCTATTAATGCATTTGTTGATGAGCTTTTTTCCACCAACTATCCAAAAAGATTGTTTTATAATGTGCGATAGTAGAGAAGGTCCAGCATGTAAAGTGGCAATATGCTGTTGTATTATCAATAGTTCACTCATTTTATGTTGTGATGGAAGTATTACCGGATGCTTGTGATTAAATGCTAACTGCGAATTTTGCAGGCGTCCTCCCACCCGTAAGATACCCTTAGCGTCAATAAACGGATATAGGGAGTGTAATTTGCTTTTCTTAGCTAGAGGTTTTTGTTCCTTGATACATTTTAACTCTTCTTTAAAGTAAGAATTTTGAATCCAAAGAACGATCATTTCTTCAGCAGATTTTGTTTCGTTAGATGTAAGTACTGTTGAAGGGATTTGATATTCATTAGCATTTTTGCATTTTTTAATGAATCTTAGGCAATATGCCAGAATGCGGATAATTTTTGAAAGTGAAGAGTGCTTTTGAAACAAATTATCTAGTACATCATTTGAAGGCTGCATGTGAAATGAAAAAATGGGATCCGATCTTTGCTCAGATTTGATTTGTTCATCGAATTCATCAACATTTAAGTCGTCTCTCGGCCAATTAGATGGGTCTAGAAGTAGCCAGCTTGGCCCTTTCCACCATAGCTCGCATTCCGGCAAACCCTTTGGGTCAATACCGCGAGAAGCGATATCTGCGGGATTTTCTTTTGAGGGAACGTGTCCCCAGTGCTTCGTAGGTAAAACTTCTGTTATTTGAGAGGTTCTGTTCGCCACAAATGTTTTCCACTTGCGGGGGTGTGCGGATAACCATGAAAGGACTACTTTAGAATCAGTCCATGCAAAAATATCGAACTTGTAATTCTTTAGTGTGTCCATAAATGTGCGGAATAATTTAGATAATAAGTGAGCACCACAAAGTTCTAATTTAGGGACAGAAATTTGCTTGATTGGTGCAACTTTTGTTTTAGAAACCAAAAGAAAAGCATTGGTTTTTCCATTGCAAGTTTGTCGGCAATAAATTGCGGCAGCATAAGCTAGTGTTGACGCATCGGAGAATCCGTGTAATTCGAAGGCATTCTCGGATGAAAGCGTAACACATCTTGGTATCGAAAATTGATTGATTTCATTGAACGAATCTTGAAATTTGAATAATTCCTCGGTTAGATGTTCTGGAATAATAGTGTCCCAGTCCCCTTTTGTCAACCACAGTTTTTGATAAAATATTTTTAAAGTTACAGTACATGGTGAAATTAGACCCAGTGGGTCAAAGATTCTAGCAGATTCTGCTAAAATTTGCCTCTTTGTAAGAGGTGGAGTGAGATTTAGTGAAACCTTGAAAATAAAAGTATCTGAAGAAGAGTTCCAGCTTAATCCTAGAACTTTAGAGCTTCCGTTATCACTAGGAATTATTTCAAAATTCGATTCGGTATTGGAATCATCCTCAAACTCTCTAAGAAATTCCTTTGAATTTGAATTCCATTTTCTTAAGTGGAAACCATGCGCGTGCAAAACATCGGTAATTTCTTTACAAGTTTCTATTGCCTCGCTAACAGTGTTTGAGCCTGAAAGTAGATCATCCATATAGAAATCTTTCTCTAATGTTTGAGAAATAACAGCATTTCTTGTATAATCATCAGCAATTTGTTTGAGACATTTAGTGGCTAGATAAGACGCTGGAGCTAGCCCATAAGTAACCGTTTTTAATTTGAAATTTTTTATTTCCTCATTAGAGTTAAACCTCCAAACTATTTTCTGATAATTTTGATCTTCTTCAGAAACTAAAATCTGGCGGTACATCTTTTCTATGTCAGCGCAAAAAACAATTTTCGGAACTCGAAAATTAAGTAAAATTTCAAATATGTCCCGTTGTAATTTAGGACCTACTCCCAATATTGAATTCAAGGAGTTTCCTTTTGAAGTATTACATGATGCATCAAACACAACTCTCAACTTGGTAGTAGTACTAGAAGGTTTAATAACCGCATGATGAGGAAGAAAATATTGTTCATTTTCAGAATCGTTAATGTCATTTTGTGTTATTAATTCCATATGGCCTAACTGTATATATTCGCGCATAAAATCCTTGTATTGCTTTTCGAATTCTGGGTTTTCTTTAAATTTCCTTTCCATCGCCAACAAGCGAGAAATTGCGGCAGGTCTAGAATTACCTAATTCTGTCGTAGGTTTAACAAAAGGTAATTTTACTACAAAACGACCCTCGGAATTGATTGAGTAAGTTTTCTGAAAATGGGATTCAACAAATTGTTCTTCTGGAGATAGAATTTGAGCATTATTATTGAATACTTCTTCCATTTCCCAAAATCGTTTTAATTCATTATCAATATTAAGTTCATAAATATGTAAATTATGCATTGAATTAGGAGTTGTGTTAAGATGAGGCATTTTTCCCGATACGAGAAAGCCAAAGATGGAATTTTGCGCAATTAAACTGCTCTGAGCACATGTTATTTGACCAGGAAGCAAAATAGAAAAAAAGTAATCTGATCCTAAAATAACATCAATTTTATTTGGAGTCCCAAAATGTGGATCTGCCAAGTTTACATTTTTTAAGTGTGAATAATGCTCTTCACTTATTTTCTCAGAAGGTAATGGAGCTGTTAATTCGTCTAAAATAAAAGCTTTCACTGACAACTTGCTGTCAGCATTATGAATTGATATAAGATCAATCATTACGTAACCCTTTGTTACTGCGATTTTTGAATTAGAAAGACCTTTCACGGGAAATCTGGCATTTTTCCTTTTGAATCCTAACACTTTCATGCATGATTCTGAAACGAACGTAGATTCTTAGCCACTCTCACACATAATTCTTAACGTGTGCTTTTGACCCATGCAATCATAAATATATACTGTAGCAGTGGGCAAAAGTGCGAAAGATGTTTGAACAGAATTTATTGAAGGAGAAACTTCTTTTTTATTATCATCAGGAATCGAAAGGTCCTCTGAATCAGATTTGCTTTTCCGACTCTGTTTTTCATTCGAACGTGAAGTTGACATCGCATAATTTTGTAGTTTATTCTCGCATAAAAGCGTATGGTGTTTGAGCTGACAATGATGACAGCTAAATGTAGAATTACATTGATATGTGTAGTGTTTGTCAGACAAACAGTTGCTACATAATTTGTTTTTTCTCACAAATTGTTTTCTATCTCTTACATTTAATTCCTTAAATTTAATACATTTGTACAATAAGTGATTAGCTTTACAAAATAAACATTTGATAACGTTATTGGCGGGAGCTTTGTGAAAATTAAATTGTTTCTCTTTTTTATGTAACCCTGTATAATCATTATTATACAATTCTAAAGATAAACATCTGTCATTAATGAACTGAATAAATTGATCAAAAGAAGGAAAATCATCCTTTGATGAATATTGAGCCCATTCTTCACGTGTTTTATTATCAACCTTTTGAAGAAGAATATGAATTAACCAAATGTCTCTCTCTGATGCTTTAACATCGATTGATTTGAGAGCACGAATTACCTCGTCAGAGATATCTGATATATTGCGTAAGTTAAGTGCATTAGCATGAATAATGGGAGGTATATCCATAAATGTTTTGATAAGAGCTGCGACAATTTGTTTTTTTTTTTTGTCGTATCTTGACAATAATTTTTCCCATGCTTCTGCATAACTGGTTTCAGAAATGGGTATATGTTTTATAATTGAAGATGGCTCCTCACCGAGCAAACCTCTTAAGTATTGAAATTTTTGAATATTTGTTATACTGGCATTATTATGCACTAACGATAAATATAAGTCTTTAAATGACATCCAGTTTTTGAAATTACCATCAAATTGCTCAATATTCAATCTGGGTAATTTAAAATTATTAGTTGTATTAACTATAGGTAATTGTTCATTAACAACTTGAGAATGTGCATTCATACTATTTATAGAAAATTTTTCAAGTTCTGATTGCAGTTTGGCTTTGGTTTCATAATATTTTGTTTCAAATTCCTCCATTTCCGAGGATTCTTCTGGTAATTGTGCATCATATTTATCAAAATCGAAATAAGCTGTTTCTAATTTTTCTAATTTATTTAATAAATCATTCTTTTGAAAAACTTGATCAGCGTCAATGAAGTTCGTGATACGTGTTAATGCAGATTTAGCTCTGCCACGTAAATTTATGGCTGTCTTTTCTAAATCTTCTTGACTCATTATTAAAATAATGAGGGAACCAAGTTAAAAAACAAAGCCAAACTGATATTAAACCAAAATGTACTTATCTGAAACAACTGGGCTGAAGGGTGCTCCTTTACGGCGACTTTGAAACGAAGTAATCCATAAAAAGCGATGTGTGCAGGTTATCTCGCCGGTGGTGCCTCCATAATGTTGGTGTCCGAGTATTCACGAAGCAGTTCTTTGGTGTTGACAAGTTTAAATAAATTCACACTAATATATCTTTTTTGCGTTATATTAACAACTTAAAGAAACATTTAGTAAATTGATAACAAGATACAGGAATGCAGTTTCCTGCTGCGGTTACTGGATTAACATATTATCCAAGTATGCGAAATCATAGCGAAGAGAAATATAAGCACCGTGTGTGCTTTACAAAGACATAAGAGAAACTGAAGTAAGTTCGTTCACAGTAAAATATTGTCCTTGAAGTAATCAACAAAAAATGATTTCACCATCATGTGCAATCAACTACTTATGAATTGCTTTAAATAAACAATGATATTATATTAATATCATTAATGTCACTTTTGAGTTATAAAGTAATTTACCCTTTATAATTATTATGGTTTTAAAGTAAACAGTTGAGTTAATTAATGTCACTTCTGAAATATGAAGTAATTTAACGTTTGTAAATATTACTGTTTTAGAATAAACACTCTAAGCATTCGAACAAATACCAAAATATTATTATTTAATAGGGGTTGGGATTAGGTTTGGGAAATCATTTATTTCTATTTGTTCAAAATGAAATTTGTTTTTCAGAAAGTTTAGTAGAATTTTTTAAAGATAAAATTTGTAATTTGTATTTGAGAATTTGGGGATAACACTGCTACATGCTAGTGCGGCGGATGGAGAAAACGACTCATATTAGAGCGAAGCTGGAGATAACCTTATTTTAAAGGCACAAGGTAAAAACACTACTACGGTTTCGCGTCTTTTGATCGGTTTATTCAATTGAAAATGTTAATAATCTTATTAAAATAACATTTCAACAAGTATATAATTTGTATAATGTTGTATGTTCAATAATATTTGTTCTTTGCATTTTTTCATCGAAATATAATTATGTGATAATGGTTAAAAAAAAAATCATTTGTATCTATGTGCGACAGATGGCGCTCATCTATCCAGTATGGTGTCTATGAGCTGTCACAAAATTCCAAATTAGTGATGGGCGATAACGAGAAGTTTTTCTCGATTTTCTCGATTTTCTCGATTGTATGAACATCTCGATAACTTTCGATTGTGTAAACTTTTTCTCGATGACTCCAGTTTGCAATTGCTTTTATACCATACAGGATTCAATTTTATCAAGAGTCTACTACAGGTGAATGAGTCGGTGTTAATAAAGACACGACGGATTCACTCGCTTGTGAGCCCCTCCTTTCATTGGTGTCTCTAACTTATACGCAATCTTGTAATATGAAATCTCGAACTGGGTCCTCATTGTATATGGCATCATATACCAAACGCGGTGTGCACGCACAGCAAAATCTTGTAAACAAAGAAAAAGAAAGAAAAAAAAATTCGAATTGAACGAACAACCGAACGTAAGCTCGAATCGAACGTTAAATTTTGAAAACTGCCCCCCCTCCCAAGGTAACGTAGTGGGGGGGGGGGGGGATATATAACATTGGGTGCATAAGATCAGTAAGTGGTCACATGCAAAACAACAACTTCCTTATTTTCTAAATTCCATGTATATTATAAATATTATTTATTGCAAAATCCGAAAAAAAAAAAAACGTTTTGGAACTGCCGACAGAAGTCAAAACTTGAACAATTACGTGTGTATTTTTTTAATCGTCAGGAAATATTTTATTGTGCAGGAAATACAAGGACCAAGTAACCGCGGTAAAATAACGCCTACACGCGAGAGGAGGCCAGAGTCCCAGCAGTGGTGAACAATATTTATATGATGCAGATGTCATACACGCACCACATTGGCACGATGTTTTCCAGATGCCGATTTAGGGAAAACTTCGAAGAATTTCGAGAAATTTAAATTTCAACCCCTTATGGGTCCGTAACGTGACCCAGAATGACGGGAGAAATTTTTTTTATGCTAAATTGGTAATGTATGAAGTATAAGCTTTCAATAAACATATTACATCAAAAAATGAAAAATGCCCCCCCTGGCCCCCTCCCCCCCCCCCAAAAAAAAACCCGGTGTTATGGGGAAAACCGTAAAACTGCAAAAAGAGCGGCGACGAAAAGTTAGCTATGCTATAGTTTTTCTCGCTGCTGTAGCTCCCATACAAACAAAGTTATAGCCTTTTAAAAATTGAAATGAAGTGAAGAAATGAGCAAAATTATGCTGGTGAATAACCAACAGGGGGGGGGGGGTCAATGCCCCCGCTTGTGCCATATAGCTTAAACTTTTAAGTTAAAATTGGTAGAGAAAAAAATGAGCAATATTTTAAAGTGTATGTTGGGGGGGGGGGGTCAAGCCCCTCACCTTTGGAAGAGGTCCTCAAAGAGGGAACTTTAAAACAATGTGTGCCTAGGTTACAGTAACAATGTGGCTAGTTCAATGGTTTTTTTCCATCTCAAAAAAATTTCCAATACGCCTAAGGACGTTTTCAATTAAAAAATTCGATCTAAAATGATAAAAACACAAAAAGCTTCGAAAAATGCCAACCCCCCCCCCCTCCCGCCGTGGGAACCAAATTCGGAAGGGGGGGGGAGTAAGAAAGCATCATAATATGAAAGAGTAATTCGAGATCTTCAAGATGATATACAATATGACGGGCTTAAAAAGTGAAAATTGTCCCTTTCCCCTGACCCCCGTCAGTCCAACCCTTTCGCCCCCAATTTCCTGCAGCAGACATTTAAATTTTTTTACAATTGATAAATAATTACCGAATGATTCGATGAAAAAAAAACCACACTTAAATTGATAAGTATTGTAGAAATCGCTACTATTTTAAACATATGTTCGTCCTCTCTCCAACCCCCTCTTTGAATTTTTTTTTTTTTTTCTTTTTTTTTAAATAAACAATATTTATTGGGGGGTACCACGTATGTGACAGCATGGTAAGACTAAAATACCAGAAACTTTGAAAATTAGGTCTTCATTTCACAAGATAACTTGTATATTCTCATGCTTCTTTCTGTACTTCGTTTTTCGATAAAACTTTCATTTCACAAAGCTTCATCGACAAAACGCCTCGATAAAGCTCGTCAACTCTATTCTCAGCGAGAACGAAAATCATCCTTATCGAAAAAGGCATTCATCAGCAAACCACAAGATTCTCGGAGTGCCGCTTTTATCAAGGTTAAATTTCATCTGGAAGTTATTCCTTCGATAAACCTATTTCAATCGAGGTTAATTTTCATCGCGATGAAATGATTTTCTCGTTATGCCTGACTTTATCACGATGAAATTTGTTGAAATGAGAGGCATATTCGAAAGCTCTTTTAATCATTCTTTCATATTATGAATCTTTCTACTTTTGGAGTTGAATTTTGAGAAGCGGGAGGAGGGGAGGGGTAGGGTAGGGGAGGGGGGGGAGCGATGAGGGGGCGAATTTTTTAAATCTTAGCTATTTCGACAATAAATGTTATTTTTTGTGTGGATTTTTTTATGGAACTCTCCGGTAAATATTATTTATTAAATATAAAGATTTTAAAGTGCGGGCTGCATCATTTTTAGGTGTAGTCTAGGAAAAATAAGTGAACCCACGGGTGACATGTAAATTTCAAACCTTTTTTTTTAACCCGTCATGTTTTATGTACATCATCGGAATGTTTTGGCACCTCATTTTACGAATCTTTCTCCGCCTGGAGTTGAATTTCAGGAGGAAGGGGGGGGGGGAGAAACCGATAAGAGGGTGAATTTTTTAAACCGTGTCTGTTACGGCAATGAATATCATTTTAGAGTGGAGGTTTCTTTTATGGAACTCTTCGGTAAATATAACTTATTAAATATAAAGATTTTAAAGTGGGGGGGGGGGGTACGTCATTTTTAGGTGTGTTCTGGGAAAATGAGTGAACCCACAGGTGATATGTAAATTTCACCCTCTTTTTTGGACCCGTCATGTTATATATATATCATCGGAATTTTTTCGAACCTCTATTTCATTTTACGAATATTTCTTCTCCTGGAGTTGAATTTCAGGAAGGGGAGGGGAAGCGATAAGAAGGTGATTTTTTCTTTTTTCTTTTTAATTTTAGCTATTTCGACAATGAATATCATTTTAGATGTGGTTTTCAGAGGAGCGCTCCGGTAAATATTATTTCATAAATACAAAAGTTTAAAATGGGGACTGTGTGATTTCCTGGTGCATTCTGGGAAGAAAAAGTAACATTACGGCCACGGGTGAGGAGTAAATTTCAAACTTTTTTGGATCCGTTATGTGATATGTCATAGGAAAGGTTTCGGAATACTCTTTCACATTATGGACCTTTCTCATCCTGCAGTTTAATTTCAGGACGGGGGGGGGGGGCGACGGGGAATGAATTTTTTTAATCGTAGCTATTTCGAGAATAACTATCATTTTAAAAGTGGTTTCTTGATGGAACCTTCTAATAAAAATTACTAATTATAAACATTTTTAAGTAGGGGATGCGTGATTCCCGGGTGTATTCTGTTGAGAAAAATTAAACCTGCGGGTGAGGAGTAAATTCCAAACTTTTTTTGGATCCTTCATGTGATTGATTTTTGGAATGTTTTTCGAATCACTCTTTCACATTATGAACGTTTCTCCTTCTGGGGTTGAATTTCCGCAGGAGGGAGGGGAGCGATGAGGGTGAATTTTTTAAATCGTAGCTATTTTGAAAATAAATTTCATTTTTAATGTGATTTTTTGATGGAGCCCTTTGGTAAAAATATTTTATTAAATATAAACATTTAAAAGCGAGGCTGCGTGATTTCCGGATGTATTCAGGGTAGAAAAAAAATAGTGTAATAGTGAGGAGTAAATATGAAGCTTTTTATGAACCGATCATATGATAAATCAACGGAAGTTTTCAAATCACTCTTTCATATTATGAATCTTTCTTCTCTTATCCTCAATTTGGCCTCCTTACAGAAGCGCTTTTCAAACTTTTTTGAAATCATTTCGTTTTTGTGAATTCAGATCTGATTTTTTTTATAGAGACTTCCAATATATAATTTATAATGTATGAAAAATTCACAAATTGTGAGGACAGGCTGTATTCCGGGTGTTGCAATACTTGGAATTCTAAGGGTAGTGTTTTTATATCTTGTTGACTCCTCTTTCGTGATATATCATTAGAAAGCTCTGTGATTACCATTTTATTTTATATACCTCCCGCGCTCATCCCGCCCCACTTTGCCCCCGCGGGAAACTCTTTAATAAATTTAACCGACACCCATCATGCCAAGTATAGTTGGAAAGCCTAATGACCATTTACTTATATTATGCATTTTCATTGCTCCTGCACTACTTTGCCCCCCCCCCCCGAGTGGTCCGTTTAATGAATTTCAATAGAGAGTCTTCTAATAATGGGAGAATTGTAGATCGCATCTCAGTATATGTACAAAAATCAATAAAAGATTTTGATCACTTTTAATATCCTTTTAGTTCATGTTCTTTCACTAGGAGTGCATATGATTATTTTTTTCTTTGGCCATTTTGCTACTCGCGACTTTACAACTTATTGAAACCAAGGAACGCCGTTACATGACTTTTCTACTATTGCGGCTCCATTATAACATCCTTTTGGTTTGTTGTTGTTTTTTAAATTCATTTGTTTTCAGTTTCCAAGTATTTATTAAATTATGCTTTTTAAACATGTAATAACAAAGATTTTAATAATCGATTGTAAAAACATCTCGATTGTAGATTCTCGAAATTAATCGATGACTTTATCGAATGCGCTTTTTTACGATTACGATTTTTATCGAGTAGGAAATTTTCGAGAATCGCCCATCACTATTCCAAATATCATCATAAAATGAACTCCTTGGACCATTGTGAATCCAAAAAGGAAGATATCATTAAGTCCCCAGAGATGAAACCAAAAACCCTAATTTTGGCTTCTGACTCAGTGACTAATTACTTTCTTCTGTCTTTACAAAGAGAAAGCATTAGATTCGTGAAAATTTTCGAGTTCCGGTTTTCGACGGATTTACACATTTTAGGGTCGGAGATTCCAAAAACATGTTTTTACAATATATCTGTTCTGTGAGTCTATCAGAGTGTCTGTCTGATTTTGGAGGGAGGGGGGGGGGGCATAAATTTTGTGGGCGCTCTATCTCAAGAACATATTTAATAAAATTTATATTCAGATAGTCCCTAATGTAACTTGATGGTGATTAGTTTTTGATGTAATTTTTTCAACAAGTGATGCTGCTATGTTGCATTTTTCACGATTTATGCAATAGTTGTAATTTCATTAAATAGTACACAGATTTCCATCAAACTTCAGATTCAATTAGTCATTGGCATGAATATATGTTGTTTACATTTTTGTGAGAATCGCTCAATAATTGGCGCTGCTATGCTGCATTTTTTACGATTTGCGCAATAGTTGTATCTCAATAATTAATGCACGGATTTTCATCAAACTTCAGATTCATTAAATCCGTGATATAAACTAGTTCTGCCTTTGTTTTTGTGTTTATCGCCCAACATGTGGTGCTGGTACGCTGAATTTTCCTGGTTCCTGCAATAGCTCTATCTCAAGAAAAAATGTATGAATTATCACTTAACTTTAGGTCCAGATATAGCTTGATAAATATTACTGGTATAAATCTCCCCCAAAGTGGCACTTTTATGCTGCATTTTTCCCGATATTCGCAATAGTCGTATTTGAAGAACTAATGCACGAAATTTTATGCCTTTGAAATTCTCTTACTGAACATAGATTATCATTTAATTTTGGCACTGCTGTGGCGAATTTTGACGCGATATCATGTACGAGATAGAAGAAAGTTTTGGAATTGCCATATCTGATTAGTATTTTTTATGTCTTGCTTTATGCGAATTCTCAATTTCAAATTCTTCTGCAAGTAGCTTTTGAATTATGATTCAAAAACGTTAAAATAATGCTTTATTATGATGTGTAGAAAAGCAGAATTTGAAAAAAATAAGCATATTACACATTTTATTGAAATGTTTGGGCCATAGTCGGAAAACATTAAGCCGGCATGTGATCTGTGCTGATCACGCTGGCAAAAGATATGTTAACAGAAATAATATACTAGGTGCGCAACTAAATTTCTGCGTTTCGCACATGGATGGCGCTAACGACATATTAAGACGACGTACATGTCTGAAGTCCTGTTTTTTTAATAGCTTGGACATTTGTTAACAATAAACTGTCGTAATACCAATATATATCACAACACAAAAATATTTTCCTAACAACGAATATGTCCAGTTTTGCGCCAAAGAAACATCGTTTGCAGGAAGGTCTGGTTTTCTGATGTAATCTGAAAAAAAATTGCAGATTAAGGACGTCATTTGTTAAGGAGGCCTAGGGCAAAAATAAACCATAGAAAACTACCTATGAAGATTTGTTTAAATGTTTTAGAAATGGCGATTTCCCTGAAAAACCAAAAGAATTGAGGATGCCGATCTGCAAGCGTTTTTGCAGGAAGATCATAACAAAATACCAAGATTAACACGGGTAAACATTAAAAATAACTTGCCAAAGTATTTCTAAACGCTTACATGTCATGGGAAACTACAAAAAGAAAGAAAGTGGGTGCTGCATGAGTTGACTAAAATACAAATGAAAAATGGAAAAACCATTATCGAAATTTTGCTTTTTCGGCACGGAAGAATGTTTCCTACATTGAATTGTTCTTGGCAATAAGAAACAGATCTATTTCGAGAATCCCAAATGCAAAAAATCGTGTATTTCACCTGGTAAAACATCAACATCGAGCGGCATGGCCAAATCGCTTTGAAAAGAAGACAATGCCCTGCGTTTGGTGGGACCAGAAAGGAATCGTGTACTATGAGCTGTTGAAACTGGGCGAAACTGACAATAGGTATCCCTACCGCCAAAAACTGATTAATTTGAACCATACATTGCTCGAACATCGGCCATAATGAGACACGAGACACAAATGAGTGATATTGCAGAACGACGACGTTCCGTGCTACCGAATTCCGTCGTTCAAAACACCACCGAAACGCTGATATAGGATCTGCTACCACACCCACTACATTTGTCAGACCTGGCCCCTTCCGAATAGCACGTGTTCTGGTCGATGGCGCATTGCTTAGTTGGGATATACTTTGCTAATTTCGAAGAAATACAAAATTGATTGGTTATATGATTTCAATCCAAAGACGCGTCATTTTATCGTGGTATTCATGTATGATCAGAGAGATGGCAAAAATGTGTAGCTAGCGAGGGACGATAATTTCAATAAACATTTTTTTGTATTTCTCTTGAAATTTTTCATTTTTCATTCATAAAAAAAAAATAAAAAAAAATAAAAAAATAAAAAACGCAGAAACTTAGTTGCGCACATAGTAGTTATTCTGTGACAAGCGAGCACGGGACTTTAATTTGGATAACAATTCCCAAAATATGATTATTTTAAAACAATTAATTTCTTTGAAGCTAATCGTACAAATTTCATGAAATTTTTTTAATAACTATTTGAGAGGTGTAGAATTTATTTATCGTTTTAACCTCCTGAGACCTTGACATCCATTAAAATGGATGTTTTGCTTTCTCCTTCTGTTACGTTAAATTTAATTGTAACAATATCTAAAACCAATATTGTTATTGTAATGTATGAATCAACCATCAGCTTTTGGATTTTGGCATAATTTCATTTCAAAATGGCGCAATGAGTGAGTCAAGTTGGAATCCTATGCTCTGCTGGTAAGTTTCGTTTTTTTATATAATATTTTAAATTGTTTCAACTTTTTTTTTTTCCTTTTAAAAACAGCTGTTAATGTTTGCCTTGTGTTCTTTATAATTTATTCTATTCTTTCTCATACTTTTAGTAATTTTTAAATTATTTTAAACTATTTGTGACTATTTATGACCTGAACATTTATTTAAATAGGTGTGTTGTGCAACAACATTAAAAAATCGAACTTTATTCATTTCTTTAAAAACCCCATTTTTGTCTATCTGTTGAAAAAAACTAACATTAGAGAAGATATGTGCATTTTATTTTGCTTAAATCTTAGGACATTAAACTTGGGTATTGCTACATAAAAAAAACACAGTTTGAGCAGGTTTTAATATATAAATGCACTGTAAAAAAAAAGGGGTCGATCTACTAAAAAAACTTTAGTGATCCTTGTAATTACTAAAAAATTTTTAGTAATCTTAGTCGGTTACAAAAAAATCTGTAAGAATTACTAGAAAAAAGTTAGCAACGAATAGTTAATAGTTTTATATTTTTAATAGCTATTACTAAAACTCAGTTGGTGTGGCCTTGATAGCATAGTGGTTATAGTAACGGACTCCAGGCTTAAAAGTCCCGGGTTCGAAACTGGCCACTGCCAAATACGCCCCGAATGTATGCAGTGTAAGTACTCGTTAATAAAGGAATTATGAAAATCCTGTCGGAGCAGGTAGCAATGTTTGGTGCTGCCATCTTTTGCGGTTTTGCCGAAAATCTTCCGCTTCAGAAGTCTGGATGCAGCTCGAAGGAAGCTCCTGCCCTTCAGGCGCACATAATGGTTATTAAAAATAATTTTGGAGCTATTACTAAGATTTGCTTGGTGGCTCATACTAAAAATTTTTAAGTTAGTTATACAAAAAATTCTCTTGTTCAGTTTACAAAAGAAATGCTTGTTTCACTTGCAAAATAAAGTTTGTAATGGTTGCTAAAAAATTCTGTGGAATACAAATTTACTAAGAAATTTTTAGTAACCTCTTGAATTTTTTTTACAGTGTGGCCCCGTAAGCAAATTTCGTATGCATTATTTAAAAGCAGACTTTATTTCGAACCATTTCGTATCAGTAACTTTATTCTATAATAATTTGCTGTAAAGTTAGTAAGGAATGTTTACATTTTTTTAATAACTGTAGATTAATATACAACAAAATGAATGAGCAATCCCATTCGAGTCACCTGTTTAGATTATTAGTATATACTTGCTATATATATTTTTATTTCTTTTTGTAGCCTTGTTTTGTATGTATTAGATAAATTTTCTCTCTCTGTATATATATATATATATATATATACATATATATTACAAATTTAATTTTTTTTTTCGCCAAAACAAACTTTTATACTATATTAATTTCCTTATAACAATATTCCGTACTTAGTTCAACTTATCAACGTAAAATCTTGTTTCCAGATCTAATCTATTAATCTTTATGGAAACGATATAAATTCTTAATTCGCCTTAAAAAACATTTATTCCATTACGCGTAAATTTAAAAGATGGCTCTAAATTAAAAATATTCTTAATTAAACTTTATTTCTTAATATTCCAAATAAAACTCATTTTTTCTATGTTTTCATCAACCCTTTTTAAAAAAGTCTTATTAAATTTATTCCAAAACCATACCTTTCAAAAAATATCATTATTTTTATTTATCTATTTATTTATTTTTCCTCCTTCAACATTCGATATGTGTGCATATCAATAAATTCATTTCTTTTCTCTTAAAATTAATCGTCTGCAGAAATACTTCGTTTGCAGGATATTTGAAATTCTGAGTCGATTCTAAATTAGTTAAATACTATTTAAAAAAAAAATTATCGTCTGTGGAATAAAAATCTTGACTCTGGGCATGAGCTATGTTTACATGGAAAAATGATGGTTAGAGAGTAGAGAATTTTCTAGAACTTTGTTTTTAGATTTAAGAAAGGAAGCCTAGAGGTGAGAAGGGAGATTCTTGGTTTTTTCTTCGATGAGTACGGCTTGCTGAAGTAAAGATGGAATATTCTTTTTGATGTTTCGGTTAAAGACGGCTTGCAAAAGGAGCCTTTCCCTCTCTTATGACTACAGTTTAATAAATTAACTTGCAGCAGCCAATGAGTAATTTATTGGATTTTCTACATTTATTTATTTATTTTGTTTTTTCCCTCGCATGTCATGACTGTGTGTGTTTTTTAAACCAGTGAACCAGTAAAAATAATTCGAGTTTCTCCTTAAATCGTCGCAACCAATTGAAAAGTCGCACAGGATAGCTAATGCCTGTGCTAGTGCCTTTTTCGGATTTTGAAAGGAATTAACTATGGTACGAAGTGATGATAAAACCTATGGATCGCCGAAAAATTTTCCCGCCATTGTTGAGAGTATTATTAAGCAAGAACTGCAATTATCTTTTGATTCCTCGAGTGATGATAATCTTCGTGACAGTAATTGAGATTGAGCGTTAGAAATTATGTATTTATTCACCAAGTTTCGGCGCTCATTTATTGCAAATTTTTATTTTCCATTTTATGTTAATAAATAGGAGATAACTAACATTCCTCGTGATGATGAAAAAGAAGAAAAAAAAAATTAATTACGAGACAGTTACTTGTAAATTTGTGAGTACGCAGATTTTTTTTTCGAGATATTCGTGCCTACTAGGATTGCGGTGAGAATTTTTTCGTAGTGTTTTGATTATTATTTTTTGTATACATTTTTATGTATTTATTTAGATTTTGTTTTTTCCCTCGCTTGTCATGACTGTGTGTGTTTTTTAAACCAGTGAACCAGTGAAAATAATTCGAGTTTCTCCTTAAATCGTCACACACACACACACACATATATATATATATTTGTGAGATTTATGAGCGTATATATTGAACGGTTTAAATAGTGTAAAAATTTTTTTCATGTTTCATGCATTGATAATTATTTTATAAAAGTATAATAATCTGATGAGATTTTAAAATGTATATAAAACTTTCAAAAAACGTTTTTGAAAAATTTCATTTCTAACTAAATAGGAAAACGACTTTTACTTTACAATACGTTACAGAGTTTATAAAAAACCATCCTTTTGGATTTAAGAGCTAACTAAACGTGCAAGTAAGATGAAATAAATTATGCAAATACATAATGATGAAAAAAAAATAATAATAAAACACTCAAACAAATTTTAACAGTGATAATTGATTAATTAAAAAAAAAGTCTCAAAAATCTATAGATAATCGGTACGGTATTAAAAACTGATTTAAATACTGATATTCAAAATTCACATACTCCAAGGCCATGTATTTGTGAAGCAAAAATTTCCTGAGGTAAAAGCCTACTTATTTTTATATTTGCGAGTGATTGTAAAGATGCATCGCCCTCGCAATAAACAATTTTCAAAAAAAGAAATTTTTGAAATTTATCATTTAAAGGATCATGGCTAAAAAGGTTTCGGCATTGAAGAACAGTTTGGGAGCAACACCAAATTTTGTCAAAAGGTGGCAATTTTGAAACAAAATCCAGTTTTCCACGACGAAAGAAAGCAACGTTTTTGTAAGACAGAGATACTCTTAGATCACTGTTAAAAATGTATGTAAAAACACAGAAAAAAGCGAGACTCTTTGTAAATTTACAGAAGTTTTCAGTTAAATGTATTTGATTGAGTTTCTTGGTCATCATTTTACAGATATTTCTCGTATCGTATACATAATTCTTTGTTGAGGTTTCCATGTCTTTATTTAAAAATATTTTTATCTATGTTAAAACTTATAATTCAAAATGCACACTTTTAAAATTCTTTTGCAATTTTATTAAACATATTAAAAAATGTTTAATTATTGTTTTTTTTTAACAATGAAGGGTAATTTTCAACTGAAATATGTGTACCTCTTAAATGAACTATATTTTGGAATACACGTTGCTAATACAAATCTCCATATCATATACAGGGCTGATAAAAAATTCGGAAAACTTTCAGACTGTAGGTGGGAACAGCTTAAATTTGGTATTGAAATGCGTTTTGCATTTCCATATGGTGAAATGGGACGGAATATTTTAATTTTTTAAATGGTGCAGTTTTGTTACATTATTCTGAATGTGTTGAAAGTGCTTCATCATCTATGTTTAACGCATGATTTTCTTTTCTTGTTAAATCTAAGTATTGTTATTTTTTTTCTTTTCCACTTTAAGGGGTCTTGTACCTTTTAAACTCGTTGAAAATCAACAAAAACATTGAATGTTTAAATTAGCGTACCTCCATTACTTTTTTTTTATGTATAGACATGAATTTTTGGGTTTTGATTAAACAGATTATGCTTTTTAATATAATACCACTAGATATTGACTAGTCTTTTAGAGAGTTTGTGTATTGTTGAAATTAAAAAATCTCTTTTTTTCACTCTGTAAGTCATTGCGCGCACGATAACTTGAGAACGTATGTGCAGATTATTATGAAATTAAGTGTAGATATTAAACAGATATGTGTGTTTAAAATGAACTACTTTTAAGTATTTAGAATGATAATAATTTTAGTTATGACTAGTTTTATTGATTTAAAAATTTAATTTTTTTATTTTTTAAACAAAAATATTGATTTTTTTATAGTTAATGACACAGTTTTGATCTAAGAGTAGTTCATTTTAAAAATACATATATGCATATTATATACATTAAGTTTCATAAAAATCCATACATACATTCTCAAGATATGATGCGCGCAATGACTTACGGAGTGAAATAAAGATATGTTTTAAATTCAACAGTAAACAAATTTTGCGAAAGACTTGTCAGTAACTAGGGTAGTGTATTAAAAAACATAATCTATTTAATCAAAATCCAAAATTTTATGTCTATGCATAAAAAAATAAAGGAATTACACTAATTCAAACTTTCAATGTTTTTACAGATTTTCAACGAGTTTAAAAGGTACTAGACCCCTTAAGCGCATTAAAAATGTGTTGATAAATAGTCAAAGTTTGTACTTTGCTAACTTTAATGTAATCGCAATATTTTTGTTTTGACTTACAAATAAAAATGCGAAAGATATTCCAAAATACCCGAACTTCCTGATTATATTTTGACAAATGTCTCGCAATTAAATGCAATGACAAAGATCGTTATGAATATATTATTGATCATTTGTCAACTAGATGCATCTGACAACCAGTAATTTCTTTAATAAGTATTTCTTGATCTTAAATATTTCAATTTGTAAAAAATTGCTTCCTCAAATGCGTTATTTGAAAAAGAGAAATTCATTAATTTAAAAAGATTAGTTTGTAAAAAATGAGCACGACGGTTTGACGATAGATAAATATGGCGGTTTAATAAAGATATTAATAAATTATATGTTTATTATCATCGTTAATTACATTATTATTCACCTTACATGATATCTCAAGGCAATGGCAAATATGGCGATAATATTTTTCATTCATTTTGATTATTAATTGGTCCCATAATTCGTTTCGATATTCATGTTTCACCATGATTGATGAAGATAATTATGCAGTATATGATGTTATAGTGCATATTAACGTAATATAAACTGAAAAAGGTGTTGCCAAAACTATTAGTTTTTTTATTCAAAAATTTAAAATTCACACCAAAAAATTTTTAATACTAACTTTGTTTTAATTTACTCCCGAATGATTAAGATTCCCTTATTTTTTTTTGCTATACTTTTTTAGTCTATCTTGTCCTTGTTTATTAAAAAGAAAAAAAATGCTGTTAATTGGCTATTTCTTTAGCCATTTTATTTTTGTTATATTAAATTTATGGTCTCTCTTAAATGTCTTTTTAGGTGCGTTCGTAATTATACCCTAACATCCAGAGTCGTCGTCTGGCCTGTCCGTCTGTCTGTATGTCTGTTAATTACAACGCAAAAACTAACCAAGCGAGTGGTTTGAAATTTAATATATATAATTGTTGCAGGATTTCGGCATATTTTTGATTTCAAATTTTATTAAAATTGAATCAAAACTCAAAAAGATATTAATATGAATTTTCTCCATTCTAATAAATCCTATAATTGATAATCAATTGAGTTATATCCCATTATAGGTAATGATTCTACGTTGCCATGGGGATGATGTGCTATTTAATATGGAATCATATTATTTCCATATTATTAAATTTAATGCATAGAATCGTAATAAATTTTGTATTTATGCATTTTTGCATAAGAGCACAACGCCTATTACATCAAGATCAGAATATTTATAAAACTAGTTGTAGCACAAAAGCACCTCATTTGTCAAACTTGACATACTTCCTTTTTTTATGATGGAATTTATAAATTGATGCAGCTATAAATAGATCGTGCGTGCTTTCACAAGTAAAAGAAAAGAAAATCTTGAATTTTTCTTTTCAAATGACATTGCTAGAAGGAAATTGATTTTCTGGAAAAAGATTGATTGAAATATAGCTAATTAACAGATGATGGATTATATTAGCATGCACTTAAAACTGACAAAATATGCATTCTAATACGCACTACAAAAAACCTCCAAATAAGCACCTCCAGTTAAGATCTAAAATATGCACTGATAATTTTTAAAAAGGAACTGCTTACCTATAAATGCATTTTCGGTTTTATTATATCCAAGGATAATTCATGGTTAATTAATATCTTTAGTTGATATACATACAAGGTGATTCTCAACGGTGTCCAGTGGCTAAATCTTAAACCGCCAGACTTAAAAATGCTATAAAAATGTTTTAAATGCGGTAAAAAATTATTTTAATTGTCGTTTGAATCCCCCGGTCTTAAATGTATAAGTGTTAATTTTAATAAATGTTACTTAATTAAAAAAAAAAAAAAAACTATTATAGTAGCAAGAAAAAAATATGTAGCAGTCACTAAATCAGGTAAGAAATTTAATTGTGCACATTTTTCAAAGAAACCTTCCCTTCTTTATTGTGTTTGTAGTAGCTAACTAAGGTTCTATGTCGCAAAATTTTTAATAGTTTATCACCTTAATTATATCATTTGGACAATCATTACATCCTAAAGGATTTCTTTTCCTTTCTTTTTTTTTGTGTGTGTGTGTTACTATCATTTTTGCTCATATCCATTACCGTTTCCAGGTCTTCCATCTACCAATACTAGGTAGTACTACCAATACTACCAAAAAAAAAAAAAAAAAAAAAAAAAAGAATATTGCCCAGTTAAGGAGGGACGGGAGATGGCAGTGTGTGTGAAGAGTCCGGCGGAAAGTCGGTACATGGCCCCTCCATCCGTGTTTTTCTAATATCTGTAATTGTATTTTAAATAAATAAATAAAAAAAAGAATATTGCCCAGTTAAACTGGTGGCATTGAGCTCACAGGCTGCGCATACTAATTATACATTACAGCCTTATATTTTAAAGGGTTAATTCCGTTCGAAAAAAAATTAAGAAAAGGAAACAGCTCTCCCCTTTCCTCTTTTTTATACTTAATCATTGAACCTCCAAAACTATCAAGGACATGCTTTATCATATAAAAAATCTATATCCAAAATTCAGAGCAAATCGGATAATTCTTAATAAAACCCCATTTAGCAAGTATATAATTTAAGAGGAGTTACCCCCCCCCCTTTTATACTTAACCATTAAACTTCCAAAACTATTCAGAGATTTGAACGAAATCTGACAATTCTGCTTGAAAAATCCATTTATATAAAATAAGGGGAGGGGCATTAGAACCCCCGTTCCCCCTCTTTATACTTATTCAATGAAAACCTAATAACAGTCACGGAATCGCCTCATCAGAATGATCCAATATCTAAATTTTGAACAAAAACTGTTAATTCTGCATGAAAAACCTTATACATATCGAATAAACTCCAAAAACTAATCAGGGAACTGCCTTATCAGAATATACCTTTATACAAAATTTCAAGTGGATCGGATATATTTATCATGATTTATCGCGTTACGCACGCATGTACGAACGAACATACATATACAGAACGGGCGGGCACATAAGCTCTCAGGCTATGATAGCCTGTGAGCTAAAAAAGAATTAAAAAATACATAAAATAATAATGATAACGGTATATATCAAAATTTTTTTTTAATATTTTAAAGTTTTTTTTCAAATTCCAGATTTTTTAAAATCTTTTTGCTCTATAAAATTATTAGGGAAAATTTTTTTTTGTTCGTTTTCATTGTTTCTTACTTAATCTGTGGTTATAAATATGTGTGCATGTGTCTGCATAACGCTGATATAAATCTATAAATGTGTTCAAGTGAGAAAATTATCTAAAGATGATGATAATTTAAACTATTTTGAATTTTCCAATTAACAATGTAAATTCAACACATGAAAGAAACTTTGTAGGATATGTTTGCAAGATCAAAAGTAATTTTCTGATCTCGCATTTACAACATTTTTTCTCTTCATTTGAATTTCCATTATTAATTCAAAAACTAGCCATTGGGGGCCACCGTAACACTTACCCATCATAGATATGCATAATATAAAATATGAAAATAAAACATGTGTAAACTATTTATAAAATGCATTGCAATTCCAAAACAAAACTTAAACATACTTTTAATATACATAGCTCTATATATATGCTCTATAATGAATTGCTGATGAACCCATTTCGACAAATTATACAAAACGCCAAAATACTCAAGTAAGTACCAGATTGCGTAAAAGAAACATCCTTATAACTCCAAAAATAATAATCATATTAGCTAAAAATTTACTGCGTCAAATTAAGCGTCTCATTTCCAATTAAAATATATCTTTGTATTGAAATTTGAATGAAATACAGGGTCATGAAAAATCGAAGAATGTGAAAAACAGGATTACAGATATCTCGGCAACTAATAATCCGATTGACTTCATACTTTATACAAAATTTGTGTTATTTTATTGCCTTTTATGTACGCTCCTTAAAATAAAAAAATTCAAAAATTTTTATATACCTTTCTTCAGAAAGAATTTTTCGAGAGTCCGAAAAAAATAGTTCCGGATAATCGAGGTTACTGATATTAAATAGGCTTCGTCCCATTCTTACATACTAAGTACATACAAAATTTCAAGTCTCTATCTCAATTTGTTCGGGAGATAGAGCGGTTACAGACAGACAGACAGACACACAGACTGACGGACGGCCAATTTTTTCTTTCTAAAAACAAGTTTTTC
Source organism: Maratus speculifer (assembly GCA_964019185.1). Taxonomy (NCBI): domain Eukaryota; kingdom Metazoa; phylum Arthropoda; class Arachnida; order Araneae; family Salticidae; genus Maratus; species Maratus speculifer. The sequence goes on from OZ025289.1 coordinate 76,354,457, forward strand.
GGAATCTCCAGTATCTCAAACGTGTAAATCCGTCAAAATTTTTTTTTCGATTTTCAAAACGACTGCAAGACTTACCCTATACTACGTATGATGGGTAAGTAATAAAAATAATAGTTAAGTACAACAATACTTTTAAACAATTAATTACTCTCTGAATGAAAATTATTTACTTGTAACAACATTGTAAAGTTTATTACTATGTAATTTGCCGCTGTTTGATGTGCGAAAAAATAGATGTATTTGTTGATATGTAAAAATGTGCATATTTTAAGTATTTTCAATAATCAAATATTTTTATCAATGATTTAAAAATATTTTTTTATTCTTTTTGTAACAAAATATCTCCTGAAGATGTTAAAGATGCAGTTATTCATTTTTCAGTATAATATAAATAAATAAATAAAGCCACTTCATGAAGATGGATCAGCGCCTGTTATTGCAGTTCTATGACCTGAGGAAGAAGTTGTTGCCATCAAAATAGTAGAAAAGAAAAATATCTCCATAATTGAAAATCAAATATGGCCATAGTTAAGTCACACAAATATCCTTCCTATTTTGGATGTATTAACTATGGACAAGCCAAGTGTCAAGTTGTATCGAATTCCCATGGCGCCAAAAGCACTCGATAAAACTGTTCACAAAGATCAATTTAGAAGTGATCCAAACGGACTGATCAAGTTAAAAGTATTGATGAATGACACGTTATTGGCAGTGGAATATTTGCACTCTTCCGGCTTTTTTATTGTGATTTGAAGAATGGTAATATCTTCATAAATGAAGAAGATAGGGCAATCGTGTGATTTCTCAGGCCTATACGGGGATGCCACCGAAAGATTTAATTTCTCCGTTGATTTTTCAACTTCCGGAATGCTTTTGCTCTGACATCTCAAAATATGCAAAGCATATCCTATGACATATATATACCTTCGTATGGATGGTTCTTAATATGATAATAGGTCACTGGCCACAGATGGAATGGATGAAGAATGATGATATAAATTTCATTTGGTTGTCATAGTCTAGCCAGTTCTAAAAAAAACTTTAGAAAAGCAAAATTTCAAATATTTGACGAAAAGCTCGTTGCCAGGCTCCGAAATATTGGAAAGAGACATAAACGAAGCATTCGATTTTTTACTATCGATATTGAAGATGAGACTTGAAAAACGACCTTCATCAAAAGAGATTATGAAGCAACCGTTTCTGAAAATATTTTAACAACAGAAAATGAAAATGATTTGTTGTCTCGGGCAGGTAAAACAAATCCTTTACAAGAATTCTATAACATCAGTGGCAATGGGGAAAATAATGTTGAACAAATAAAAACCTCAGAGCCAGGTCTTGGTAAAACATAAATAGTAAACTATTTATGGTTTTCAAGGACACTTTCAGATTCCCAACCGGTTCGGAAGCCGGAAGTGTTTTTAAGAAAAAACTGAAAAAAAAAAAAAAAAAGAAAGCATAAACTAACAATGTATGAGATGAGCCGTATCCAGTGAGAAAAAAATTAAAAAATATTGAAAAGCAAAAAAGTAATTTGAGTAGATTTAAAATACAGGATTAATATCAGTTTGCGAGTGTCTCGCATTGTGATCACGGGGTTTTAAAGTGATTAACCCTTAGGTGAAATGAATTACCCATATTATTATTCTAAAGAAAAAAACTAGTCGTTACATATATATGTAATCATAAAAATTATATTCATGTTTCACATTCTCTGATTAGAATTAGAATAATTATAAATGCAGCACTTCAGGTACAATAAGTTTACTAGTGCTACAAAACCAATCTTCGTGACTTCTTCTTAGCCATAACACTCATTATCTTATGCGAATTTATTTCACCGAAAAAACTGTTTTGTTGAAGCTACTAAATTCTGGGTGATATAGCCTTAACCAAATATTTTGGTTGGATTGATTAAATTGGGGTTAGACTAACCAAATAATTTTATTAATTCAACAAAATTTTGGTTAAAATTTGGTCATTTCTATCAAAATGTTTGGTTGAAGCCAGTGGCGCCAACTTACATGGGCTCATGGGGCCTGGGCCCACCCAATAATTTTGAATCCAAGTATGCCTAATTTTCATTGTTCTATTTCGTTATTTATTTCATTGTTATTTTATTATTCATTTTTCTCCTTAGAACAAAATTTATTTCGACAATGAGTTCGCATTTTATTTCCCCGACTGACATCCAGAAATCAAAAATGACTGACATATAACTGTTTAACTTTCAGCTTTTCAATTTGTAGCCATGCTCATGATATGACAGTATTACAATAAATATTAGTACTGTATAAGGAAAAGCCCATGAGAATATAATTTAAAAGAAATTACAACTATCTTGAAACATGATAGCTTGACTTAAAAGTATCATCTTTCACCATCTGTCCACCTTTCAAAGAAAAAAAAAACTGGTTGTACCATTTTCCAAAATATCTTTGAGCCCACCCAATATTTTTGAGCCAATCCAATATTTTTCAAAAGTTGGCGCCACTGGTTGGAACTATATCAATCAAAATTTGGTAGTTTCAACAAAACAGTTTTTCGTGTGTAATGTCTCGATAAACGGAAATTATTGTAAGACTACCATTTCGGCTTGGATGACTTCATCAACAGTTCAAAGACAGTTTCCAATAGGAAGAAACTGCCCGCTGGCTGAAGGACAATGCAAAGTTTAACCTGTGGTTTGTACAATGCACTTAGGGGCCGTCCATTAATCATGTGATGTTTTTTTGGCATTTTTAACCCCCCTCCCCCTTTGTTATACATGGTGAGGTTCAAGACTACCCCCCCCCCTCCCCTACCCTATATCACGTGTATTTTTAGTACCTACAAACAATCTTAATTTTTTTATAATATTTATTATAAAATACAGGTTCAAGTATCATCAAATTTTATTATAGAAAAAAAACTACAATAATAACCTTAAGGGGTAAACAGAAAGGTTGCAAGTTGTATTGGACTGACATAAAAATAATGAAAGAAATGCGAAAAACTCTTTTGTAGTAATACATAAACATAATTTAATTTACAATGTCCTCAGACCACAGATTAGCAAGACTTTCTTCAACACCAATAACTGGATAAGCATCTTCCAAGTTAGTTGTAGGCACAGTGCTTTGTTGAAGATTAACATCGGTTTCATCAAGCCACTCGGCGTCATCATTTTCGCGCACTACGCAGAGAATCTCTCGATCTACCATTCGTTCGTCGCTTGAGGATGCGAGAAGGACGGACATTGTGCATCTCTAGGCTATTATTGCTCGGATTCAGTTGCTTGTGACAAGAATTCAGATGTGCTTTAACTTTTGTTTTTGTACAGAAGTAGAATGCACACTGCTGGCATGTCCTTTCCAAAAGTATCCGATCCTCGATTCAGTATCGCGTGTTTGCCGAAAAAATAAATACTCGTGATATATTACTACACCCCCCTCCCCCCTTGTGATATTTCATGATTTTTTATGGACCCCCCCCTCGAGGGGGGGGGGAATCGAATTTCGAGCGAGGCTCGAAACCTCATGCGAGGTTTCGAGCCTCGCATGATTAATGGACGGCCCCTTATCTAATTTTTTGTTACTTCCGACGAATTCTATATTGGTGACCACTAATCATGTAACTAATTCTATTTCCCATTTCCTCAAATGTCTGTGCATGTCAATATGAAGTCCATCACAACGTTGTAATATTACTTTTGATAAATTTTCGGAAGTCAAATTATTTACTGGGATGAAACTGGAATTTTCCCAAAATGTGAGTTTTGTGAATTTTATAAATAGCTCACATATTAAACACCAAAGATGAGCTGTTCTGCACTTTAAATGGCCATAGTTACATCAACAATCAAACAGAAAAAAACTGCAATATTTATTTTTATAATTAATTCATCGGTAACTATATCCGAGAACATTTGAATGATATCGTTCTGAATGTCTGGACTGTTGTAAAGAGCACTTCTATGGATGTTTATAAAATGACGTTTCAATTCATCTCCAGACTTTGCTGTACATCTTAAAAGCACTCTTAGCTTAAAGCCTTTTTTTACATGTTTGTACAACATTAGAGGACGGCTATGATGATCACGTCTATATTGCATTTCTTCCTCTCAATAAAATAAGATTGTTAGAATGTTAAATGTTGTTTCAATAAAAAATTCTCTAGGGACCGCAGTAAAAAAGTGCCCAAAAAATAAAAATAAAAATAAAAATAAAATCCCTACACAGGGCATACACCCCTGATGTTGATAAATCTTCAAAAACAAAGAGAATTTCCGATACAAAAAGAATATTCCGCGCAAATTTTCTTTCTGATAAAGATTTATATGTGAATAATTTGAAGCAAAGTTATTCACTGAAAAGCCTGGAGAGCTTTTGCTGCTGTGACGCCTTTGGAGGTTTATCGGAATTCTGTTGTTTTTTCTTCAAAGCATTCTTTTCCCAAATTTTCTGCTACTAGATTTTTAATAAAAAGCCTTTTACAATAATAACACTATTTTCGAAGATGCTTTCCCTAAAATCATTAATTTTCATAGTAAAGTTTTGGTTCCCTTTTCTACAAAATATTTTAACGTAGACCTTTTTATGTTTTCACTATATGCGTGATACAATATAAAGAACATTAAGAAGATAATAACATGCAAGCAAATGTTTTATATTTAATTCCAAAAATTAGCTTATACACTATACGTGTATTACACTTACTTTTCTTAGTCAAATTAATGATACGGAATTACTTTTACCAAAATTTATTGCCAATAAAAACTGTTAAAATTGCATTTTAAAAAGAATTTTTATATATTTATATTTTTATTAGATATGAATAAAGAACAATATTTGACTGAACAATATAATGAGGAATTTCTTTAAAAGTAATTGACTAAATTTATGTTTTCGCAATTTAAAATGTACAGTCGTGTAAAAAAAAAAAAAAAAAGGGTTCAACACTTCCTGCTAACTCTGCAAAAAATTATCTTAAAAGAAAGTTACTGGTACGAATAATTGGAAATAAAATCTACTTTTAAATGAATTATGTAACATTTTCCTAAGAAGCCATCTGCATATTAAAATCTGCTAATTTTGTTTTCTTCAATAGCAGTACCTAATTCTGGCAGCATTCAATTAGCCTAAAAATGAATTTTTAGGCAATTTGTATTGTAAGTTTTCGAGAAATTAATTATTTTAATACGAGGATATTTTAGGGACTATATCCAAACTGAAGTACAATACTGGATTGTTGAACGAGATATTTTTGATCAAGGCACCTTAAACGCCACTGCAGTCATTGAAGACTGCTAGATTACAGGATACTATAAGAAGTTTCAAAATACCTAGTTACTTCTATCGTAGACATTATCTTTAAACCATCATTTTGCCATTTTTAAGCATTATTAGAAATCTACTTGGAAGAAAGTTTGAATTTGGATTTCTTATGTTTGTGTATTTTAGTATTATTGCTACATATGTAATTTAGTACTGTAGGACTATAATTTCAGGAGATATTAATAAAAATATGAAAATGTAATTTAACATTAGAAGCACTACATTTTGAATGTTTAAAATTAAAAAACTTAACATTCAAATGACTTTCAATTTGGTGTCTCGGCATAGTTTGAACCGAAGATTTGAAATATCTTGTTCAAATTGGGTATTGTCATTTAAACAAGAAGGAGTTAGGGTTCGTTTCAATATGTAGAAGTCCTCTAAGCAATTTTTTATACATCATTTAACAGTAGACTTTATATCCAATCCATATCGGTACCAGTAACTTTCTTCTACGATAATTTTTTTTATGGAATTAGTAGGGGGTGTTTATTTTTTTTTCACGACTGTACGTAGTATTAATAGAATGAAAGATAAAAACAAGAAAAACATTATCAATTTTTATTACCATTCAAAATACTTTTATACACTATTTTTAAACTTTCGGGAGAGGCTTAAGTTCTTTTAGTCCACTCCCTAGCTACGTGCCTTCGCATAATAATAATAGAGTTGTTGTTGATCATTTGTGGCACATACAAATTTAAAAAAACTCGTTTGAAATATCGAGTCATCTAGAAAGTTCTGCGTTTTTTCTACGAGAAGCTCGGTTTTGCCCAGTTGTTTTGTTTTCTCTAATAAGGCGGGAGAATGAATGACTTAGAAATGTATATTCAGTCTTTTGTGCTTGCACAGCATGATTCCCTCTTGTATTGTCGTATAATTTTTGCTTCAGTGCAGTGGTATGAAGAGAGTATCAAAAAGTTAATTTTCACCATGTAACCCCATCGCTACTGATGTCCACATACAGTGAGCAAAAAAAAGTATTTGCATACCAGGCAAATTTGTTGTAGCATATGTATAAATAAATGAAAAGCAACTAATAATTAAAAATATCTACACTTTTACAAAACAAAGAAACATATTTAATATCTGACTTAATAATTATATTTAAAATATGAAAACATAAAAAAGTATCATTTGTACTGCCAAAAAAACACTTACACACTAGCAATAAAAATAGAACTAGAGGAATTATTTATAAGTTAAAAACACTACTAATATTTAGTATGCATGTACTTTGCTTCAATTACAGCTTGTAATCGTCTGGAGCATTGATTCTATTAATATGTGACATGTTTCCTTGCTGATTTATTGCCATTTTTCCCTAAAAGCTTGCTTAAGTTCTGATTTGTTAAAATTTTTCTTTTTCCTTATTTTCACATCCAAAATATGCCACAAATTTTCAATCGGATTGAGATCTGGTGATTGTGGTGACGGTTTAAATTGATTTTTTTACATTATAAAGCAACCATAACCTCGTAATATATGCAGTGTGTTTCGGATCGTTATCCTGTTGGAAATAATATCAATTGGGAATTTCTATTTGCAGAGCACCATTAGATAAATGATTTTGCAATATATTAATATACTGTTTAGCATTCATATTGCCTTCAATAAAGATTATTTCGCCAACTCCTTTAAAAAATATGCATTCCCAAATCATTGCATGACCACCGCTAAGTTTTACAGTTGGTTTCAAGTTTTTAATTTGAAGAGACATATTTGGCTTTCGCCATACAGTTTTCTTACCATCCGAGCCAAAAATATTAGACTTGCTTTCATCGAAAAAAATAACAGTTTTCCAAAATTCTAGTAGTTTGCTGACTTAGGCTTTTACAAATTCAAGTCTTTTCAACCTATTTGTTTCACTAATAATTTTTTTTTTCGAGGAGCTCTTCCTCGAATATTTGCATCAACGTTGCATTCAACACTTGGCTTCTTTTTTCGTAGCTAAACCATTGGTTGAAAGTGAGGTTTGAAAAATGTCTCTAATTCAGAGATAGCGTAAAAGAAAGTAACAGTTATCTATATTAAAATTTTATTTAAGATACCATCAGTATTTTTATTGTTAAAAACATTATAAATATTCAATAGATAACTTACTTTTCTTTACTTTGTGAAGTTTTAATTTTAAAAGTACCTTTTTATTGAGGTTCACACACGTGGACCTTAGTACTCAATGACTATAAATATGCATAAACTCAGGGATTACTGTTATCAAGCTTAAAAATAATAATAAAGTCCTCCCTATATTTAATTAACTTTAAATGTGTATTTTTAAAAACAAATAATTAAATTTAAGCTAGATTAAGTTGTTTTTGTGCATTTGTTTGATTAAATATTGATTAATGCTATTTTCTGAAATTTTATTGAAAATACATTGACATATTTGGAGACCATAAGTTATGAAATAGCTCCAATAAAACTTTCAAAAATTATTAATTAAAATAATACACTTTGTATCAATCACCAGTAAACGGAAATAACAAATCAGGACACGTTTCCAGCTACAACAATAGTAGCTCGTCATCAGCTGAACCAGTATGTGTCCGTAAGGGGACAGAGTTGTCCCCTTACAGACTTTGTCCCCTTACCGACACATGTTGGTTCAGCTGATGACGAGCTATTGTGTTGTAGCTCGAAACGCGTTCTGATTTGTTATTTCCGTTTAATGGTGACTCATACAAAGTGTATTATTGTAATTGAGTATAAGTCGGTATATAATGTGTTTTTTACTCAAAAGAAAAAATGATAATTCTTTTTTATACATTTAAATTTGTAGATTATTCTTTCACGTAAACAGCACATAATAATAACAAAAGACTAAACTATTTTCTTCGATCAACTTTTGAATATATATTTTTTTAATCTCATTTCTGTTGATAACTAATACATATGTATTTTTTCTTCTTACATATTCATTTTAATCACCACATGATGAGAATCAAAAAGCTGTTTACAAAAGTGCTTATAAATATTGCTTAATACTGTTAAAACTAATATATATATTTTTTCAAAATAAAATTTAATCACCAGTTACGAATATTGATCTTTTTGAAGAATTTACTTGCACTAACAAATTTATATTCCATGCAAAATCGGAAGTACAGGTCAGTGAATGCTACAGATTATGATATGATGAAGCTTACAGGCTTATATTAACATTAATAAGTCTGGAACTCCCCGAAGACGAAATATGTTGATTTCAAGACAATCCAGCAATTCGTTGATACAGGGGCGAAAAATAAATTCTTTAAACTTAGGAACTATTTGTATTTTGTTGGTAATTCTGACACGATTTTTAGATTTAACCTCTTCGTCGCTGAACAATTTTTTTAATAATGCTGGGATACGCTTTTCTACTTAGTTTGACTTCAAAAATGATAATAATAAAATAATTTTAAAAATTGAGCACTAGTGTGCTAATAAATGTAGGTCCACATATGTGGACCATGGGACTCAATTGCGTTCAAAGTTCAAAATTATAGAAAATCATTGTAAATATTTGTTTTATATTAAAATTGCGAAAATAAATATATATTTTTAATATAACATGATTGCTTTAAATGTATTGAACGAATTAAATCATAAATATTAAAATTTTTAAATATTTTTTGCCGTGAAATATTGTTAAGAAATGATCGAAAATTTTAAATTTTATTACTTTATAAAAGTTTTAATTAGTATTAAAAATTTAAAACAATTGTTTATCAAAATGCATCAATAAACTTTACACTTTATACACATAGCTCTTCTTTTTGATTTACATTCTTCCAAACAACAATTGAATGCATTTTTGCTGTTTTAAATCTTGGCAAATGTCCTTTATTATCAAAACTGATTTTTTTATATAAAGTACGTTAAATTTCCTTTCTTCTTTTGCATTTTTTCTTTCAGAACTTGGATTTATTCTTGGCGCAGACTTCTCAAATCTCCGGCTTTTTGCATACCACTATTATTTTACAGAAAATGTTGTTATCTTAAATCGCCCAAATGTTCAAATTAAATAATAAAAATTTTTCAATATTACAATACCAGTATCGAAAAAAGCCGGAGACTTGGCAGCTCTGTTGGCGTAAGTCTACAGGGGAGGGGAGGACATGATTTCTTCCTTCATACTTAATCATAGGCGTGGCAATATACATCCTATAATCTAATATTGGCTTGCGTAAGGTAAGCAGCAATTAAAAATCACTAGATATACAAAATGATTAAATACACACCTTGGCCACTTGTTTGTTTTCGATGCGCAGTGATAATATGCTAGGTACCGATAAATATATGTTACATCCATGGATATGTTGCATATTTTTTCGCCAGTTGGCTGGCTACTTTTACTTTTTCCTTATCTTCTTTCGACATATCAACCATGTATAAGTTGCTTCATTTTCAACATACATTGAAAGAAAAGTAACTGGACTTATTATATTTCTATTTTTAAATGGAAATCTCATCATCTCTATGTACCTCATTCGACTTGCATTTTTCTGTTCGTTATCAACGTTCATTTTTTTGTTGCAGAATCGATTCTATTTGACATAATAGTTCCTGAAAGAATTTTTTTTTTCAAAAGGTGATTCTGTACATTTCAAACTAGTAAAAGTTCTGTGTAAATTATATGGTTTAAATATTGGGGCACATTTTAACACAAAAATGTAACAATACCCTTACTTATACGAAAATCTCACATATCATATGAGGAAATACAGTCATTGCTAACATACGTATGTACAGAAATCCAATGTCAATCCATCTGTAACAAACATAACAATATTTTTTAAACCTAGAATTAGATCTAATTATCTAATTATTTCACAATTAGATATAATAAAAAATAATCAATATATATATATTGTTTATTCATTATCTAATTTAAACAATTACATTTTAAAATTTTGTATTACAGATAAAATGAAAATTCAAATAATGAAGCATAAAAATATTTAAATGAGATACTTACTTTACCGGTTGATATCGAAACGAATAATAGCTTTTATTCAAAATGCATTTGTTTCAAATACCCAGGTAGCTGTTTTTTATTTTTCATTAGTTATGAAAATGGCTGATGGAATCGTAGCAAATGCGGTAGCGTTTGGTATAATATGTTTAATAAATGGAAAATGCAACAGTTTTTTTTGACATTTCTGGCAAACCAGCTGACCAACGACAGTGCTTTTTTTTTTTTTTTTGTTAAAAGATAGAACTCGATGAGACGAATAAAATGACAGCATTCAAAAAATTATCGTAGTTTACTGTAGTTTTTTACTTAATTTTTAACGAAAAAATGAAGAAGAAAAATTCAACAAACTGCAACTAACGATACCGTGGAGGGAATAATTTAATTTTTGTCTTATTTATAACTTTTATGATAAAATTTAATTTATTTTTTTTTTTTATCTTTGTATGTTTGACGGTCGCTGTGAAAATCAAATTTGTGCCTTAAAACTCCAGTTGAGCATATTTTTTTGTTGTTGCTATTGTAGTTTTTTTAATTCATTGCCACTAAGTTTAAATAAATATAAAAATTGTTATCTATGTAATATAATTCATTCAAATTAAATAAATCATGTGAAAAACATGGTTATTTGTATTTATTGCGAAGCTTTCAGCATCAGTTCTGTGAATAAAGTGAATGCACTGTAATTTTTTTCGTTCGACTCTTTGGTTTATTTTTCAGATATTATGCATTTTATATGAAAATGCAATGACTTTTTATTATTATAATACAACAATAAAATTTTGACAGCAGCGTTTTTTTTTCTTTTCAAGATATAAAAAAATCTTTAGTTTTTATCAAAATAAATAAATAAATAAATAAATAAATAAAATAAATGACTAGTATTAAAAAATGCTCTGACGAGCACTAAAAAAGGTTAATATGTTTTTAAGTACGAAAAACGGTTTGACAAGTGCTTCTAATAATATTTGAGCATGAAGAAGGACAAGGGATCCCTTTTTGGCTGCAACTTATTTCGCAATTTTACTTTCCGCAATCATCGTTCAGTACTATAATAAAATTATTTTGTATGTCCTTGAATATAAAAGATAAGTAATGATATACTCTCAATATTCTGTAATAAGAATTTTATAAACCATCTAATTTTATCTTACTTATTTTTTTACTTATAAAATGGAAAATGTATAATTCATTATCGAAAAAGTAAGTAAATATTAATATTTTCTTTGATTTGTAATTAAAATCTGATTCATTGGAATTTTATTGCGTATAAATATCAAAATTACAATTAAATTCTTAATTGTTTTCTTTTTTTTTTTTTTTTTTTTTTTTTTTTTTTTTTTTTTTTTTTTTTAATCTGTTTAAAAAAATGAAAAAGTAAAAGAAAAGAAAGAAAGAAACGATCTCAATCAAAATCGCATTTTCTGCAATTATCACTCATTATTGTAACTAAATTATTTTGTGAGTTTCTGTAAATTAAAGATAAATGCTACCCCTCTATATTATATGCATGATAAGAATTTTATAATGCATTTAATTTCATCCATCTTATTCCTTTACTTTATCGAATAAAGATATTTATAACACATTATCCAGAAAAGCTAAATAAATATTAATATATTTCGTTTGTTTTGTCACCATAAATTTATTCAGTATAAACACCAAAATTACAATTAAACTCCTTGTGGTTTTTAAAAAAGAAAACAGAATGTTTAAAACATATCTGAGGCCTTGGTGAGTACATATATAGCGCGACCTTGAAGTTCTTTTTATGATACCACCTTCAGGTAATGACAGTTACAAACATTTCTCTAGCAATCCTCCCTTTAAGCTTCGAAAATATGCTATTTATTCCCGTGATTCGAAGTTTCTTCTTCATTCCCGTCTTCTTTTTAGATACGGTGTTATGTAACGCAGAAACTTTTTTTTTGTTTTCGTCACTAATAATTTTTTAAGTCTATCAAACCGCTTCAGTGTCGCCGCAATTCAAAAATTATTATAAGAGCTCAAGTATTCATTGTCAAATAAATTTGAATAATTGCCTGTAATTATATATTAACCTATGGAAAATTGCATACAAGTGTAAACTTTAATCAAAAATTTTTTTCCATAAATTTTATAAATTAAATTTTGAAATATTGCCAATTCCAAGTTAATGTTTTATATTCAAAATTTTTATTTATTTATTTATTTATTGCAACTGGCAATAGTCAAAATAAACAACATGGCTGAAATGTAAAATGCTTTCTGTTGTGGTTAAATAGCATTCTTGAAACACCCTGGTAAAAAAAGGATAATTGTTGCCTTTTTTGCCTTTTTTATTTAATAAATGAATGCATGTAAAGTAATATTTAATGATTTACAATAGCCTTAAAATCATATTCTTGATAATAAAGCATGTAAGATAAACTCTTGTGTTGTATTTAACCGACATTTCAAATAGTAGGTGTGAGCGCTCGATATGCTATTTGAAAAAGCTGTCAAATGTGAATTGTTATGTAACGTAATTTATTAAGACCATTCTGGATAATAAAATAATTATTAAATTTATTAGTTTAGCCATTTTTTCAAAAAATAAATATTTAAGAAACTTTCAATCATTCTGTCACGTCAAATAACAGTCAACAATTTCAACCTTAATACTGATAGGTTGCTAAAAATTATAACTTTGTATTGCTTATACATTATATTTAAGAAATGAAACTGCGGGTTGAATATTCAAATCTATATTGCAAAGCAAAAAAGTCTCTGTGAGTAACGCTAACATATACCAATTGTGACAACGACCAGAGTAACATATTTTGCCTTCATCGGGAATTTCTTCAATTTGTAAACGTCACACAATTCCAATTTTTACATTTTCGAACTAGAGGAGAAAATCTACTTTCAAATGTTTTACTAGTTGCTAAAATTACTAGTCCTCAATCTAAAAAAATGTACTAAATCTATCGCGTGCAGTGCTATTACGGACGATCAACTCATTTACATTTAGAAGATTATATATTCAGCAATTATCATCGTCAAATGTTCTGTAATTATATTAAAACTTTATCAGTAAATAAGTAAAATAAAAAGCACAATTTTAACACATATGTAATTGCACTTACACACAGGATTAATTATTTTTCATACAAGAATACTTTTTGTGCTATTGGTGGTCAGTCTAAAAATATACACTCAAGAGCCAAAACATTATTACCACCTATTTAAAAACGTGTTGGCCCAACTTTGATCCGCAAAACAGCTACAAGCCTCCGCATGAATGCCAAAAGCTCTTGATAGATGACCGGAGTTAAATTGTATTAGATGTTCAAGCAACGGTCATGCGTATCTGGGATATTCGAAAATAGTAGTTTTTGAGCTCTGGTCTGCCACTGAATGACGCTTGAAATGTGCTGTGTCGGATTACGATCCATCGAGTTAGGTTGTCCAATACGTTAACTGGAATTCAGTATAATGTTCCTGGAACCAGTCGAGCACAATTCGAGTCGTTGACATGAAGCCTTTGTTTTGTACGACGACTCCATTTCCATTTCGGTAGACTGATTACTTGTAATGGTACAAATGATCTGCAACGATGTTCAGATAGTCCGTGGCGTATATAGTCCAATTTACAATAACCTCAGGTTCTAGGCACATGAGTGGGACGTTACCCCATAGTCTCACATTCAGCAGTGTCAGGTAAACTGTATGCTCCGAAAGAATTTCACTTGGACCTGTATTGTTTTGGGATGAAAATTGAGCCAGTCTCTGGTGCCAATTTTGCTTTACCAAGGGGGGAGGGTGCTCCGACGTCCTTTTTATTTTATAACGCCTGGGTGTCCAATGCGATGGCTTCTACTGATGGTTTTGCCTTCATTAATACACCTTGTACAAATACTAACAATGATTTTCCCGAACAATCCATAAGACATGCAATTTCGAACTTACTCGTTTTGAGTCGTCGGATGACCGAATTCTTCCCTCTGTTAAAATAGCTTCGATCTGCCTCCTTTATCCTCACAAGCAGACGTAAGCGCAAAAATGATTCCTGAGACTCCCTAGTAGTATTTAAATCTCTTTCCCATCGGATCATGTGCCCTTCACATCTACCAAGCGAATTCATTGCAAAAATTTGGGGTGGTATTTTGGCTCTTGTGTATATATTAAACATTTAAGAAAACTATTACAAATTTTAAATAAAAATTGTTTTTATCTATGTTTTGTATGCACTAGATAATATACTCTGTAATCCAGAAAGCTAAGATTGAAGAGTCTAGCATTAAATAAAACAAATTGAAGATAATTGGAATTGCAGATTAGATTTGAGGTTGAGACTTCCTGATCTGCCAATCTATTAGTTATAAATATAATCATTATATACAGTTTTTTTCTTTTTCAAGGCAGGCTTTTTTTTATCAGAAATGTTATGAAATACAAACAAAATCCACGATGTTCCTCCTCTTAAACTCACGTCATAGTTGAAATATGTCAAGGACTGTTCGTTTGCCTATTTTGATTAGACGAAATTATACTGCTAAATTTAGCTAAAAAAATTACTAATTAAGCGACCGATGGTTTGACTAAATTTCATTAGAGTACTGCATTAGACGAAAATTATTCTTAAAATAATAAGGAGAACTAAAATTAATTCTAAATAAGTGATAATTTAGAATATGCGCAAAATTTTTAATTTTTATTTTTAACAGTTCAATAGAAATCTTAATTAAGAACATTTTTAGAACGCTTTTCTCTCATTTAACCCTTTTAAGTTACGGATTTTGTTTTTCATCTGAGAAATTACATCTTATAAGAAACAACCATGGTGAAATTCTAGCTCCTTGTCCCTGCAGTATCACAATAGTAACAGTTTTAGAATGTTTTTTTGCTCCTGCAAGCCCTGGTGGTAGTGGACTGGCATATAATATAGCCTATGTGGGAGTAGCGACTGTCACCATCAATTTGCAATCATTCCTTTTGAAATCGGTTTGTTATTTTTTGGGATTTCACAGAAATCCGTAATTTAGAACATTTCTAGAGCGCTTTTCGCTCATTTCACCCATTTAAATTTGGAATTTTTTAGAAATTATTATTAGAGAGCAATTACATCTTGTAAGTATTTACCATGCAAAATTTCAAATTTCTATCTTTAACAATTCCACACAAATCATAATTTAGAACGTTTTCATTCCTTTTAAATTTCATTTTTTCCAACTGTTCTTAGAGAACACATAAGTAATTAACATGCAAAAATTAAAGTTTCTAGGTCTCCAGTAATACAAAATTATATGTTTTAGTAAGTGTTTTATTCTTGCAACCCCTTGGTGGTAACGGACCGACATAAAAGTACAGCCTATGTTGAAAGAGGAACTTTCACAAATTATTTGCCATTGTTAATTTTAAAATCGGTTCTGTAGTTCCAGGGATTGCCTTTACAAATAAACAATAACAACAAGGAATAATAATAATAATAATAATAATTAAATAAACAAACGTTACTTCTTTATAAAATTAGTACAGAATAAATACAATACAAACTATTTGTCGAATCCTCACATAAACTGTTCAAGTTGTACTGTTGTAATAAACTGCATAATTTCTTGTATATTATTTGTAAGGACTTAATAAAAATTTATGCAAGTTTTTATAGAAAAAAAATCCAAAAAGTATCGATGTTTGTATTTGAACAAGCCCTCTAAAGTTAACATTATTTCTACCAATGAAGAATATATTTAAAAAAAAATCAATTTATAATTATTTTATTTGTAATTCTTAGATTAAAATAGTTACAAATCTTTTTGTACGCATTACAAACTTATTTTTATTACTTACTAGCTTTAAAAATTGCAAGTAAATTACACATAGATCAAAATTTTAAAAGCTGTCATTTGATACAAAATCTTTTGAATTTACTTAGTGAAATATAATAGCAATGGCATTCTGTGTGTTTTGAACACCTTATCCTATTATTAATTATTCTTTGGAATATTTTTTCAGTGACAAGATTTTCTACAAAGTGTTGAGATGCCACCACACAAACTTCCCAAGAACGAGGATCCTCGCTCAGGGTGCAATGAAAGTATCCTTATCTCCTTAGAAGAACCCTGCAATTAAAATGCATAGATTTCAAGAAAAACGGAATGAAAAAAAAATTGAAGTGATAACATAAAGTTTCAAAAATAAACTTTATTGAACTTCATGAAATTGCAAACCGTATATGGAACAAGAAAAGAAAAGAAAAACCATAAATAAACAAGATAATTTTACCCTATAGTAAAGGTAAGCAGAGGTCATGATTTTCAGGCCCGACCCAAGCGAAAATTAATTAAATCAGACCAGACTAAATTTCCACAGAAAATACTACATTTTTTTCTTAATATACAATTGAGATTCTTTTTAGAGTATTGCATGCATACTAATGAGAAATTTTAACATTATAAATTACTGTATGTTCGCAAGACATAGAAAGTGGAATAGCATCAGTACCGGTACATCAGTACATCAGTACCCCTAATGTAGGAAGAAAATGTAAGCATGATCCTGGCCTGGACAAAGTCTGCTGAAATAATAAACCGTTGGTTCAGACATGATGCTACTGCCAATGCCGATCTCTATGCTGAAGTTATTATATTTATGTGATGATATTGTTAAACTAGCATCAACTTGTGCAGTATATTTTTATACTTATCCACGTCTCAGTCGCGTTCATAGCTAACTGTTCGCATTTTATTGGTTTAGGTTGACCTCTTTAAATTTTTATATTGGGTCGAATTTTCTCATCGGCTCGTCCTGTTAATTTTTTCATTAGTTCAGCCCATAAAAAAAGTCGCTTTCAATCCATAAGCCCAGCCCGGTTTGTTACAAATGTTATCAGCGGCAAATCCCGGATTCTTGCTGACCTCTACCCTATAGAACTTATATGAGAGCAATTAAAAAAGATGTGGACAGTAGCTGTAGATCCAAAATGTAATCCAGTTGCTATTGTTTTTGTTTGAAACTATCAGCAAACTTTGTATAGTGAAGATGTATTATTTTAGTAAGTATTGCCATATGCACTTTACTCTCGATCAGTACATTACAAACTATTAGACTCTAGATAGTGTGGGGTGGCATTTTTTTCTTTTGTATTTTCCTTGAAAACTATGTATCGTTGAATATACTTTTGGGGCAACTTTTGTGTATTCGTATCAAGGATTTTTGTTCTGCACAGTTTGTGCGGTGTTAGCCGCTCAGAGAATTTTTGGGTACCACGGAATTCTACTCTTCAAAGAAAATCCAATTCAAAAAGAACATTTTTCAATACAAATTTATTTTTGAAAGTTAAAATTATGCATTGGTTCCCATATGTAAATGAAAAAAAAAATCATAAAATGCTTATAATTCTTGACTAAAAATTTCCATGCTTCTTAACCGTGGGCCCACCAGTGGCCGAGAGGTTCTGACCTCAAACTGGTAGACGGTAGGTGCTGGGTTCGAACCCAATCGCGACCGTCGGCCTAACCGTTCGGAGTTTTCCGTGGTTTTCTTCTAACCTTGCGTAAATACGGGTTAGGTTCCCTTAGAAAGACCCCCACGGAGGGCATCCCACCCCTTAGGGCCTATATCCCATAATGTAGATAATTGGCCGACATACATACAACAACAACAACAGCTTCTTAACCCGCCAGACTTTTTTATACCTAAGTACTTAATAAAATACTGAATGAACTCAGAAAAAAAATTAAATAAAACCTAGATCCTCCTTGAATATTGCATGTAAATATAATTCCGATCCCGAGGACATAATGATAAGAAACTCCATATTTTAGTGAAGAACGCAGCTCATTAAAATCAGTGTTATTCAAGATACTGATATCCAATTCGCTTGCACGTATACTTAAATTATTTTTAACGCATACGCTTATTTATATCACTGTTTCTTTTCTTATCTTTTTTTATCTACGAAATCCTAACAATCGCCAGTGTATATCTGCATTGTAAATTATAAATGAAGGGTTATTCAGTAATAGGATTCCTTTGTTCGCATTTTAATCTCCGCTACCATTTATTTATACATAAATCCTACAAGCATACACAGATAAAAATAGTTAATCATACCCCATTGATCTACATTGTGAAACCTTATAAGAAGTTTTGTATTACCATAGATCAATCTCCAACAAAATGAATCGAGCTTCTAGCTACACAGAAAGATTTGATTCTGATAAAGTACGTTTTTAATTACCTGTTGCATTACATAATGCGGAAATTCCTGGCATCTGCATTTCAGTTAATATTCAAATCTGGTGTTTTTTATGCTCTTTCGAATATTTTTATACTGTTACAGAGTACTTTTATGTACTTATGTAATGTTTTTATATTGGTATTATCTCATACAAGATGCTATGCTGGTAATATCTTATAGAGAGTGTCTCATTATAGATGGAATGCCTGAAAAATATTGGTTTTCGAAAAAAATATATATATTATTAAAGAAAACAAAGATAATTACATCCCATTTCATATCATATACATACACTGTAAAAAATATGACTATTTTGCTGCATCGTCACTCCACCGCTTTTATAGAAAACGACTACTTCAGGGTATCATGGAGCATTCTCATTTGCCAAAAGAGTGATATTCTATAAAAGCAGGGGAGTGACGATGCAGCAAAATAGTGATATTTTTTTACAGTGTATGTTTATGAAATGGAATAATCACAGGTTCTAAAATTGCATTTCCTGAACTTCTAAAAAACAGCTGAAATCAAGAATTCACATGAAACCTTCCTGATTTCAAAGAGACCTAGATGTTTGCAGTATCATGAATAGCATGACAACAAGCTGTTTTGCAATAATTGTTTTTCTGGAAACAGTTAATTTTTGTTGTATGTATTATTGATGTGCTACGGCAACAAGTTTATTTTGCTGTTTATTTGTTTGAAAAAGTTATAGTTTTATCTATGTATGCATTTCAATAGGGTTCCGTTCGTAGCACTCAGAATGTCCAGTCGATATTCAATCTCAAACCACGTGTTTCTCAATATGTCAAGCATTAAATGGCAAAAATGACTGATGGATTTTAAAATTCAATAGTTTGCAAACGGTGACAGATATTTTAAAAAAATTTTTGCAGGAGAATTATGTATAATGCCAGGAGTTTTTTTTACTGAGATTCTTGATTTTAGTTCGGATTTCAAACAATAGATGGCGCTGACGGCGATTGGCGCTCAGTCTACGGCGAAATTTACATTACTCAGCATTGATGCAAAGGAAGGAGATTAAGGCTAATGGAGTGCACCTCATTCGCTTGTACAATCTTGCTCTCAGGCCCCGATTCTGAACTCATTCGATATGATTTCAATGGAATGCGTTGTTGCCATGGAAATAACAGATTCTTCGGTTGTGTAATACAGCTGTCGGACGTTCCCCTCAGTCCACACAACTTTGAAGAATGTCCGTGGTAGATATAGCTGCCACCACCGATATTACTAGGTGATATCGGTCACCCACTGTGAGATTGGTGTAAATGAAGACTTACGCTAGTAACCGAATTATCAGTTTATTAAGAATATATGTACACACAAAATACGCTATTTACAAATATATACAACTACAACTCGGATATAGGTGATCCGGTTCAACATTAAATTAGATACCGTAAAGATTGGTTGTGTACTATTCCAATTACACTTTCCACCTCACACTCAATACACGTTAAATTCACTTTTTTTGGAGCTCAACCTTGAGTCTCCCAACACAAGTATACTGGCCCTGCACTTCTTAGCCCAGAGCACTAAACACTAGGACGTCAGTGTCCTTTGCTCACCAGAAAACGCACTACTTATGCTCTTCCACACAGAGCAACCTCTAGGTCCGAAACCTAGGTACCGAATGACTGATCTGAGACAAACTTGCCCTCTCCAAATCACTGCTTTCCCCAACATAAACCCCTTTTGGAGCTTCCCCATTGGACACATACTCCATTCTTTTCTTGCTTAGTGACATGCTGCTAATCTGCTCATCATCCGCATACTTCATTGACAGATGGACATGGCTCTCAGCTATCTCCTTTCTCTAACACATCACCTGCAAAGGATTATCTGGCAATTCCCCTTTCCACAAAGAAGGAATGTCACCTTGGAAATTCTGTACACAACCATACCATACAAAATATTCAAATAGAGAAAGAGTAGACATTACATTCTTTAGCACAGGTGCTATCAGATCCTGACACCCCCCACCTTAGCGGAAAATATGCCTTTTAGGGGCTAATTTTCCCCAAACATATAGTAATATCGCAGAAGAGTTCAATAGTCTCTTTACAGATTTCTTCATTATGCTTATTACATAGGTATTTCCAGGTGTCTGAACACTATCTACTGACATCTCTACTGAACCTTTACTAATATTATTATTACATAAACAATACACAGGTTAATACAATATTATAAGCAAAAAAAAAAAATCAAAAAATATTTACACACACACAGAGAAAAAAAAATTAAATGTGTGACGACATCCCTTTAAGGTTGTCCACTATTGGGTCGTTGATGCTGATGGACTAATAACTGGTTGTTCTTCCCAGCTCTTTCTATGTAGCCTAGAAATTGCGTCAGCATTTAAATGTTGGGCACCTGGACGATGAGAAATACTCAGGTTCCAGCGTTGCAAGGCAAGAGCCCATCTAGTGAGTTTGGGTGATCTTGGGGTTGTTTCGGTGAGAAATTTTAATGGATTATGATCCGTAATGATCTCAATTTGAGATCCATAGGTCCATTTTTCAAACTTTCTCAACCCAAAGAGAACACCCCAAGCCTCTTTCTCTATACTCGGCCAAGCATGCTGAGCCCCTGACAATTTCTGACTGGCAAAAGCTATTGGTTTAAACCGACCTTTTTCATCTTTTTGAGTAAGGCAACATCCTACTGCCAGGTCGGAAGCATCTGCGTGGAGCTGATATTCCCGGCCTACGATAGGTGTAGCAGTGGCGCAGCGAGGGGGGGTTTTGGGGGTTAAACCCCCCCCCCCCAGAGCCATGACAAAAATACAAAAATTTCCACTTTTATGAACCGAATCATAAAAAAAAAACTAAAGTTAGAATTTTTTTTGTTTTGATTTCGAAATCTGCCGCTTTATTGAATCAAATTTTATTTAAAAATTTGACTCGTTTAAGCGGCAGTAATGTATTTTCTTTGAAAAATAGGGAAAGCACATAGCAACAGTATCAGTATCGAAAACTGGTCACTCAATTTCGGAAAGGGCCGGCATTCATTTATGCTATAGGAAATCAGCCGAAGGCTAAAGGGAATGGTCATTTCCTGTCGCTGCCAATGCCGTCTCAGGTTTTTCAATACTGCACCACTGGAGGGAGGGGGGTCTTAATTAGTTGCATCTGTTTCTTGCTCTTTTTTTGGAAACGAGAACTCTCGAATTCCAGGAAAAACACTAAAACACATGCTCGCATGCTTTGAAGGATAGACTTAATTCCACAAACATTGTGTTGTTAGTTGCTGTAGTGCTAGGGGTTTTTTTATTGTGCGTTTCGCTATGGAGGATATTAAATCCTCTTCAGAGAAGAAAATTATGAAAAAGATGGATATAAGAGATCATTTTTTTAAATCTTTCAAGCATTCTTGAAATCCAGGTATGTTTGGAAAGTATATAATTCGTTTATATTTATGTTTCTGGAAAGATATTAACAGCGCCATGAGAAAGGGGGAGGGGAGGGCGGTCGCCCAGGGCGCAGAGATTTAGGGAGCGCCAAATTTCTAACTCCTTTCTACTTACTACTACTTTAAAGGGGCTACTTTCAGACAATTTTTTTAATTAATATTAATTCTTATTTAAAAAACGCCCGAAAAAGGCAAGTGGGTAAACGGGAAAAAAGTTACCTGAAAAACAGTTATTCAAAAAAAGGTGACATGACTACAAAAGCGAAAAAAATGTTACCGGAAAAAAAAGAAACATAGAATTGATTTTGGGAAATTATTATTGATTTTGGGAATTCATTATTGATTTTGAGGATTCATTGGTTAAGTATTTAGAAGGGATCAGGGAGAGGCTCTTAATTTAGGTAAATGGTTTTTTTGTGCTGAATTAACTGTTTTGGTTCAGTTTTTGGACATATGATCCCCCCCCCCCCCCATCCGTAACCTCTCAAATTAAATCAATAGTTTTTTACGCAGATTTATCCGATTCACTTGGAATTTCGGACATAGGTTCATTATGATAAGACGTATCTCTGATTAGTTATAGGGTTCTTTTGCTTATTATAAAGGGAGGATGGTCAATTAACCCCCTCCCCCCACAAATTAGATAGATCGGTTTTATGAAAAATTATCTGATGTATTTCAAATTTTAGATAGAGATTCTTTCTGATAAGGTGAATCCCTGAATAATTTTAAGAGTTTAATGAGTAAAGGGGAGAGTGGACGGGGGGGGGGGGGGTAATCCCTCTTAAATTAAATAAATGTCTTTTCACGCAGAAATATCCGATTTGCTTCCAATTTTGGACATAGGTTCATTATGATAAAACGTATCTCTGATTAGTTACTGGGTTATTTTTCTTATTATAAGGGGGGGGGGCAAGCAATTATTTCCCCCTCAAATTAGGTAAATCGGTTTTATGCAAATCGTTGTTTTAACCGATGTATTTCAAATTTTAAATATAGGTTCTTTCTGATAAGGTGAATCCCTGAATAGTTTTAAAGGTTTAATGGCTAAGTATAAAGGCAAAAACGAGGATAACTTCCCTTAAATTAAATAAATAGCTTTTATGCAGAATTATCCGATTTGCTTCAAATTTTGGATGTAGCTTCTTTATGATCAAGCGTATTTCGGATTAGTTATGAGGTTCTTTTGTTTATTAAAATAGGAAAAAGGACGATTATACAACCCCTTAAATTAGATAAATTGTTTTTTATGCATAATTATCCGATGTATTTCAAATTTTTGATATAGATTTTTTCTCATAAAGTGGATCCCTAAATAGTTTTAAGGGCTTAATGGCTATTTATAGATGGGGGAACTGGGGATAACCCCACTTAAATTACATAAATGGCTTTTTACGCAGAATTATCCGATTTGCTTCAATTTTGGATGTAGTTTCCTTATGGTAAGGCGTATAAGCTATTGAATGTAGTTAAAATGGGGAGGGATGCACCAGTTCCTTCAGGAAACTCTTTCGGGGAAACAAGCTTGCTTTCCCCATTCGACGGAGGGGGATGTCCGGTAGATATCGCGGGCGGCTAGTCTCTTAGGAAATTTGTCGATCAGGGGATTTCCCGGTAAAGGTTTGACGCAAAAATATTCAAGTAACATAAAAAAGCGAGTTGAATGCAATTGAACGCAAATAACAAATAAAAACAATTTTTCTTTCTTTTTTTATTTAATGATTGAAAACTATTATGTCAGAAAACATTATAACACATTTTACCTTTTTTTCTTATAATGATTAATTTCCATTCATTTTGCATTTAAAACTGGTTTATTTATTTATTTTTTTTTTATTTGTGAAAAAAGTAATATACTAAATCATTTGTTGTAATTTTCATTTTAATTTACGCCAAATATTTATCATTTAAAACTGGATTTTTATTAATTAATGTCCCATATTACACATCACAAAATATAATATAAAACATAAAAAAATATATGTTAGAAAACTTTAATGTACAATCTATATTGTATGTCACGAACGAATGAACAAGTGAATTAATTAATTTGTAGTAATAAAAATAGTTTTTTTTTTATTACTAGTTTATGTTAGTAATTAGAAAGTTAATTGTTTAAAAACCTGTAGTTCTTGATAGATCTTCAGGTTTGAGCGCTTAAAAAATAAAAACAGATTTAAATTAAAGGGAAAAAACGATTTTAAGAAAAACAGGATATTTTTTTCTTTGTTACTATATTTATAGAATACTGAAAAATGCTATGCAGCAACATAAATCACAATTTTAAATGCAAACAGCTATTGAGGATATATAAACAAACACTTAAAACTATTCAAGGATTCACTTTATGCGAAAGAACCTATAGCTAAAATTTGAAAAACATTGGATAATTGTGCATAAAAAATAATTTATCTAATTTAAGGGGGGGAATAATCGTGCCTCCCCCCTTTTTAATTAGCAAAAGAACCCCATAACTACTCAGGGATACCCTTTATCTTAATGAACCAACATTCAAAATTTGAAGCAAATTGGATAATTCTGTGTAAAAAGCTATTTATTTAATTTAAGAGAGGTTATCCCCCATGCACCCTCTATACTTAACCATTAAACTCCCAAAATTCTTCAGGCATTACATGCTGTGACGACGTACTGACAACTTTAATCGTGGCAGAAGATAGATAGCGAAGTCTTATTCTTAAAGTATGCATAGTTGAAAGTATCTTCATTCAAAAGCTCTTAAGAACAGGTTCTATTGACCTCAAGGGATATGCCTAGAAAATAATTGCACTGGTCTAGTGGCAATGAGCTGAGGGGGACACTGGGATTATTGCGCATCGAGAGGGAAGGAAAGTAGTTAAAAGAGAGACATGTGCTGGTAATGTACAAGAAAGTACATTGATGTAAGATGGCTTAGACGTGCTAAGCGAAATGTAATATTGGAGTGAGGCTCCTACGTAGTTGTAATGTCGCTTTATTTAATTTTTTAATAATTGGTTTATGGATCTAATAAAGAACTTGAGGAATTAAAAATGTGTTATTGATGAACTTAACAAATAAACCAATTTAGTAAAGAGAAACTCAGGGCGCGACACCACAATACTATATATAAGCCTCGTCAGAAAGAACCTATATCCAAAATTGTTTGAAATAACACGTTGAATAATTCTGCTTAAAAACCATTTATCTTATTTAGGGCGGAGGGGAGGGGGTAATCGTCCATTCCCAAAACTAATCAGGCAAGCATATTTTCATTATGAACGTATATTCAAAAATTGAATCAAAGCAGTTAATTCAGCATGAAAAAAACACTCACTTAAATTAAAAGCCGACCCCTGACCTCCCCCCCCCTTTCATACTTAGTCAATAAATCCCCAAAATCAATTTCTTGTCACTTTTTTTCCGGTAACATTTTTAGCTTGTCCCTTTTTCCCGATAACTCTTTTTCCTAGATTCAGGCAAGTAGATATCATGATTAAAAAGCTATGTAACTGAGAAATGTTCTTCATTCTTTGATAAGATCTTTCAGAAGACGATTCTCACAGTTGCCAACTTGTATGGTTTTACGCGCGGATAAAACAGTTGCGGAAAAATGCAAATTTGAAAGGATCGCCGAAAAAGCACACATTTCGTTAATATTTTGTGAAAAAAAACGACAATTTCGTCAATGTTTTTGTCAACGAACTTTGTCAAAAGATTGCCGAAAAACGCGAATTTCCTGTGCGGATCGCGGAGAAAACGGCAATTTCACCAAATATCGCAGATAAAACGCTGATTTCGTCTGAAGACCGCGGGGAAAACGTCGATTTCGTCTAAAAATTTGTGATATAATGACGATTTCGTTAAAAAATAGGGGTAAAACCGCCGTTTTCGATAAAAGATTGCTTAAAAATATTTTGTCAAAAGATCATTGAAAAAAAAGGCCGCTTTCATCAAAAGATCACGGAAAAAATGCCGATTTCGTCGAAAGACCGCGGGAATAAAACGCCGTTTTCAAGAAAAGATCGCGTAAAATTGCAAATTTTGTCTAAAGATCGTCGAAAAAAACGCCGATTTCATAAAAAAAAACTCTGAGAAACACCGATTTCGTCAAAAGATTGCAATAAATCGCCGATTTTGCTTAAATATCGCAGATAAATCGCCGATTTCGTCTAGAGGTCGCGGAAAACGCCGATTTCGTCAAAAAATCGCGGAAAACCGCCGATTTTGAAGAAAGATCGCAATAAATCGCCGATTTTGTCTGAAGATCGCGGATAAACCCTCTTAAATAGGGGGGGAACTCGCGGAATCCCTCCCCCCCGCCAATTTCCGAAAAAAATTTCTACCAGAATCACCCCTGAAACAACTCTATCCCCCCCCAGAGCCGAATTCTGGCTGCGCCACTGGGTGTAGCCAAACTCGTCACTTTACATAACTCATCTTTAAGAGTATTAAATGCTTTTTCTGCCCTTTCATCCCATGGTACGGTATTTTTAACCTTCCCTTTAGTCAATTCGGTTAAAGGTATAGCAACTTCGGCATAATTTGGAATATAAGATCGGTAAAATCCCATTAATCCCAAAACAGATCTAACCTCCTTTTTAGTTTTCGGTCTCTTTAGATCCCTTATTGCTCCTATTTTTTCCTCATCAGGTGCATGCGTTCCACCCCCAATTACATGACCTAAAAACTTAGTTAATTTCTCTCCAAATTTACATTTGTCTAGTCTAATCGTAAAATTTCTGCTTTTAAGTTCTTCAATGACAGCCCTAACATGCTCACAATGCTCTTCCCAGGTGTCGGAGAAAATGATGACATCATCAATATATGCTTCCGCATACCTCCGATGACCTTGAAGAACTTCATTCATATCTTTCTGAAACGTGGCAGCCACCCCTGATAATCCAAAAGGCATTGTACGCCACTGATAAGTTCCATTATGCGTTGTAAAAGCTGTCAAATGTTTACACTCCTCTGCCATTTTAATCTGCCAATAACCCCTCAATACATCAATTGATAATAAATACTTAGCCGCCCCTGCGGTATACATGATTTCTTGAGAATCTTTCATCGGAAAAGTTGGAACCTGAGTTACCGAATTTAAGGCTATATAGTCTATACAAAGTCTAACAGTTGCGTCTTTTTTCGCCACACAAACAATTGGATGACTAATTTCAGCATTTGACACTTCGATTAGATTTAATTCTAATAACTCCTGAATCTGTCTATCTACTTCCTCTTTGTAAGCTACCGGTACACTATATAACTTTGGCTTTTTCCTTTCCATCCCCGGTTTAAGATCAATACGATGTTCCCCTACATCGGCTGGTCGTACAGGACCCATAAACACCTCTTTATTCTCCCTCAAAATACACTTTATATCTTTAACTTGATTGTTAGATAACCATTTTATTTCGAACGTCTCTATATCTCGTTCTACTTCCTGATCCCGGTTCAAAATAGGAATTTCCCCAACTTCTCCAAATTCCTCATCACCCTCAAAAACAATATTAACTATATTACATTTAGCAATAAATTCTCGTATTTTGTTTTGGTGCACATGCTTCCAACTCCCGTCGGCTAACTCGACTATAAACGAATGTTGGTTTCGTTTTTCGACGATAGTTGCCGGCCCTTGCCACCTAGAATATAATTTATTAGTCGAATCGGTGATTAACAGTATTACTTTATCACCTACTTCAAACGTTTTTTCTTTTGACCTTAAATTATAATGATACGCCATTCTATTTTGTTGCACCTCGATTGATAATTTTGCCTCATTTGCGGCTCTTTCCAAACGTCCTCTAAGTTTATTCAAATACTCATGAATTGGCGTAGTATCTAACTGCGCCCCCTTATTTTCTCCTGCCCAGGATGACTTGAGAATCGATAAAGGACCTTCCGGCGCTCTACCATATAATAACTGAAAAGGTGCGATTCCCGTCGTAGAATTTGGGACTTCCCTATACGCCCATAATACAAATGGTATTTGTTCATGACACTTTTTTCCTTTTTCTCTAATAGTATGATGTAACATACGTTTAAGGGTCTGATTAAATCGTTCCACGAGCCCGTTAGAGTGTGGATACTGTGGGGTCGAAAATCTTGGACTAGCACCTAACCTTTTCTCAAATTCTTTAGTTAAGTCGGCGGTGAAATTGGTTCTATTATCGCAAGCAATTATATTTGGAATTCCTGTCCTCATAAATATTTGAAGCAAAGCATCACACGTGGTTTTAGCAGTTAAACTTTTTAGAGGGATCGCATCCGCCCACCTGGTATGCTGATCAATTAAAGTTAGTATATACTGATGCCCTTGTGAACTTTTCGGATCAATAGGCCCAATTAAGTCAACATTAACTACCTGAAATGGGAGTTCCGGACGTGACACTGGGGAAATAGGAGCTCTATCATTTACTTTAACCCCTCTAGTCAATTGGCACTCTAAACATGACTCACAAAATTGTTTAGTTTCTTTCGCCATCCCCTCCCAATAAAATGAATACCTGATACTCTGTAAAGTTTTCTTAGCTGCATGATGCCCTCCAAATACCGAACTATGCGCTAATTTTAAGATTTCTTCCCTTCTTACTTTGGGTACTACTAATTGCGCTATAATTTCGCCCAACAATTTCTCTTTATGATACAATAAGCCATTTACAATATAATAATCCCCCTTATCCATTTTAGCTAATTCCCAAGCTTTCTCTAACTCTCTACATTCTAATTGGGATTCCTTAAACATCTCGGAATTGCTAACAATAGCTTTATTACCTTTCTCCACTTCCGTTTTTTCCGTAATCTGAGTTTGTACATTTTCCGAACTCGCTTCTATTGCGTAAACATTACAACTATCGTTATTCATACCTTCCCTTTCACTCAAGTTATCAATAATAAATTCCGAATTTTCTAATTCTTGGGCCTCTAGCAATGGCTCCTCGTGGTTGACACCTGACAACTCATTAATCACTTCGGGATGTAAAATTACTTGCTCATTAATATTATCAGTCACTGCGCAAAGTACTTCCTGATGAATTATATTAGTTTGTCCGAATTGCGGAATAGCTAACGGTAATTTAACCAACTGCTTCTTACTGCTTCGCGACTTAACTGCGCGACTTAACTGCTTCACCGAATAACCCTTGTAAATAAATACCACCCGCTCCTTTTAATTTTTCTTCCGGTACCAAATCTTTATGAACAACACTAATTTCACATCCAGAATCAACCAATCCCTTTGCTTTTTGCCCATTTACACTAACTTCAATTTTCTCAAGTTTATTTAATTTCTCACCAATAACGTTAGTTCTCTGTTCAGCCTTTGCCGATATTCTCGCCACAATAGCTCCATTAGGTAACTCTTTGTTTTCTTTTACCACAATCTTATGCACACCCGCTTTCGGATCTCGTCCTTTATTACCATTATTATTTCCCTCATTACCCACTTTATTACAAAAACGTTGGTAATGACCTCTCAAACCACATTTAAAGCATTTAGGCGCTGAAGCATCACTAGGTTTCTTAAAATCTATTTTCCTATCTGAAGAAGAATTAGTCTCATTATTCCCGTTTTGCCTAAAATTATTACTAACTTTGTTATCCTCCCTCGGTCTCATTTTTTCATTGTTTACATGCCTATCTTTACCTTTAAAACTTTTATACGTAACGGCGTAAGATTTATGTTTAGCGTCAAAATAATTGTCACATTCTTTAGCAATTTTAGAAGTCTCTAACCATTTACCTTGATGAGTTAACCCAATATATGACGCAGTATCCTCATCTAACGTACTTACTAATTTATCAGTAACTATCAATTGGTTGACCTTTTCATAAGAGTCAGCACCTCTAATCTTACAGTAATTTTCCCATGTCGCTATTAAACGCGATACAAATAATACATGAGTTTCGTTCTGGTTTCTCTTAGCCTTCTTAAAATTTTCCAAACACGCCTTCGGTGTCGGCTCATGTTCCCTTAGAACTAACTCCTTTAACTCCTCATAATTCTCCATTTGTTCCGTAGTGGTATAAATTAACAAATTATCTGCCTTATCTCCTAACATATTTAGTAGAATTTCGGCCTGCTGGTTTTCCGGTACATTTTTAGTTTTGAATACCCTTTCTAAACTGTTGAAAAATAAATTCCATCCCTCAGTCCCTTCTGGTACTTTGATAGATAGAGTTTTAACACTTTTGATCAATTTTTCTATGTTACTTTCATTATTAGATTCCCTAGACCCATTGAAATTATTCGCCGATCCTTGAACTCTTAGCCTTTCCATTTCTAATTCATGTTCCATTCTTTCGCGCTCTAATTTTTCCTGTTTTTCTTCACGCTCTAACCTTTCCTGTTTTTCTAACTTTTCGCGTTCTAATTTTTCCTGTTCTAATCGTTCTGCAACAATAGCTTCAGATAATTCCTTAATGACTCCCTCGTCATACTCATCACTGCCCATTATCTTTTTCTTAAGCTGAATTCTGGTATCATCTTCCGTGAATTCAACACCCAACTCTTCGGCTATACCCTGAAGATCAACCTTTTTTAGTTTCAATAAGAAAGCCATACCTTCACCGATTGTTATTAACACCCCACAAGAATAGTTAAACCTACCAAATTAATATTTCCTAAATTTCTAACTTAGTACGGACATACCCCACTTATTATACTAATTAATATCCTTCAGATAATCAATATATTTCATTTTTAATTAACCTACTTAATACTCTAATTTTTCTCAACCATTGATTATCACACAATATACTTCTAACAAAACAAAAGGTAAAATAGTAATTCAATTTGACCACTATGCAATATAGGTTCCAATTTCACTTAGATAACAACATACAATTTATATAATAATACTGATACGTTGAAATTGAATAGAAGTATTGATGTCAATCAAAAAATCCACATAAAGAAAAATTGTAAAACATGCATATATAAATTTCTACAATTATCCTCACTAAAATATTTCCGAATTCAATATTGGTTCTCACACTTAAAACAAATATACCGAAAATCTTCACTTTTATTTTTCCTCACTATGGCTCTCTTTTGCGCCTTTTTTTTTCACTATGGCTCTCTTTTGGGCCTTTTTTTTTTCTCACTATGGCTCTCTTTTGAGCCTTTTTTTTTCACTATGGCTCTCTTTTGGGCCTTTTTTTAGCACTTTCCAACAAAGTTGAAAAGTGCTTATGCATTCGGTTTGTCTGTCCGTCTGTCCGTCTGTCCGCGCTCTAACTCCCGTAAATATATTCGGATTGCTATGAAATTTTTATACGTTATTGAGGTTTACCCTAGCACGAACCCTACTGAAAATGAAGTATCTACCATGATTAGTTTATCTACAGAGAGAATCAAAAGTTTCCCATTACATTACGGCCTATGGGGAAAAATCGCTAATATACTCGGATTGCCATGAAATTTTAGGACGTTATTAACGTTTACCCTAGCACAAGTCCTATTGAAAATGAAGTTTCTACCATGATTAGTTTATCTACAGGGCGAATCAAAAGTTTCCCATTACATTACGGCCTATGGGAAAAAATCGATAATATACTGGGATTGTCATGAAATTTTAGGACGTTATTGACGTTTACCCTAGCACAAGTTCTATTGAAAATGAAGTTTCTACCATGATTAGTTTATCTACAGAGAGAATCAAAAGTTTTCCATTACATTACGGCCTATGGGGAAAAATCATTAATATACTCGGATTGCCATGAAATTTTAGGACGTTATTGACGTTTACCCTAGCACGAACCCTATTGAAAATGAAGTTTCTATTATGATTATTTTATCTACAGGGCGAATCAAAAGTTTTCCATTACATTACGGCCCATGAGGAAAAATCGTTAATATACTCGGATTGCCATAAAATTTTAGGACGTTATTGACGTTTACCCTAGCACAAGTCTTATCGAAAATGAAGTTTCTACCATGATTAGTTTATCTACAGGGCGACTCAAGTGTTTCCTATTACATTACGACCTATGGGGAAAAATCGTTTCAAAGGAATTTTAAAGATGTTATACCCTGTCAAACGTATTAAAATATGCATTCTATAAAATATAAGGTGAAAATGTAGCTATTATTCATTTACAGGGCCACACAAAAGAATTCCATTAGATAATGTAAAAGGGGGAATTTTGTGTGACATATTTTAAATAAATTGAGCTTTTTCATGTATAATAAAATTGATATATGTCACTGAAGCTTAATATAAATTATACGCTACTGTCTTGCATAATAGGAAGTACATAGCATTTACAGGGCCATACAAAAGATTTCAAATAGTATATTCTTTCCGAAGTACCGTACATGTGTCCAATGATGGCTGATGAAGGGATGAAATGTATTTTAATTATGATATTCGCGTTTGTATTTCGCTAAATATATGCACATTATATGGTGTGTATAAATGTTATAGTTGATATATAAGGCTACCCAAAAGAGCTCACGAACGTTACTGAATATGAGCGTAAATTATTTAAACGTGGTTCTTAAATAAGCTATGCATTTTTACTCTGAGCTGCATTCAGTGTACTGAGAAATGTTTGCAGAATATAGATAAAGGGATATACAGGGCCACGCAAAGAATTCTTTATATGGACGCCTATGAATGATAATTTATGAGAATGTGATTTCAGTTGTTTTAAAAGTGTTTTAGTTTACAATAAATTTTAGCCTAATGCTGACGTGTAATAAACGTAGAATGTAAACTACAGGGCTGAACAAAAGTATTCAAGTATGTTTCCATCTAATAGTATGAATTGCTGAAAAAGAAATTTCAAACTACTAGGTATTTTCTTGCTGAGCTAATTTTTCCTATTATATGAACTGACATATGAAATACAGGGCTGTTCTAATGTACTGGAATGCATATTTGGGTATATTTGGCTATACACTATTATTTCCCTAAATAACAAAGTTTTGTTAAATAATTCATTAAGTGTTGGAAAGTGCTTCATAATCTATGCTTAACGCATGATTTTTCTTACTTGTTCTTTTTCACTATGGCTCTCTCTTGAGACTTTTTTTTTTTTTTTCTACTACTGGCCAATTAAAATCCTAAGCAAATGTTATTATACACTCTTCAAACTTAAAAAATGTTGCTTCATTTAAATATTACTTTAACAATAATTTAACTTTAAATAAATTTAATTATTCCTTCCAACTACTATTACCACAATTAGTAAAAAAAAATTATAGACAATCAATACTAGCTCAAGTTATTATGACCTTTCCTTAAAACAATAGCCAATATGGTTATTAACACTTTATAGGTAGGGAGTATTGATAAAATACATAAATGATATAGACAATTTACTTAAATTACTATTAATTATACAACAACAAATTTTGGTTCGAGATGTCAGCAGAAAGATATGATCAAAACACCTTACCTTATACTTTCTTTGCTGGGGTACTTTTCTAATCACAGGTATTTCCACGATGTAGCGGTAATATGGCACAACAGTTCAGTTTAGTTCTTTCTAATAAAGATACGCACCACACTTTAGTCCACACTAGACGATATGGCACGACACTTTAGCACCCACTCGACGATCCGGCACGATACTTTAGCACATACTCGAAGATACGGCACGACACTTTACACACATTCGACGATACGGCACGACACTTTAGCATACAATCGACGATCCGGCACGATGCTTTAGCACACACTCGACGATATGGCACGACCACACAAGAATTCCACTGGATACTCCGGCATTAACAGACTGCAACACGGCTCGCTGGTCACTGGTTTCAGGCGATTCTATCCCACCGCTGCCACCAATTTGTCGGACGTTCCCCTCAGTCCACACAACTTTGAAGAATGTCCGTGGTAGATATACCCAGGGGGATACCTTCTTTAGGTATTCACGGGCTTCACAACCCCGGGGCACCTGAGTGATCTTTCTCCTTTCCTTTTCCTCTTACTCCTCTGGTCTTCCTTTCCTCTTTATTTCACTCTCATTGTGGTTTCCTCTTCGGAGGTGAGGGCAATTCTGCATGGGCCGATACATCCTGTATATCGACTAATGGAGAATTGTAAACCACCCACGTGTTGGCCGTGCGTGGCGACCCGTGTCCCTGGAAAGGGGGATCCTGGTAGTTGAGGGAAACCAACACACTGCTTTGGCCTCTGCTTCAGGTAGACGGGAGGTGCATATTGGTCCCGTATGCATCAATCGGCTGGTCAGCTGACTTTTGTCACTGGCTTTAGGGATCAAGTGAGCGAGCAATTACTGGTCATCTCGTTAAGGGTGGAGACTGACATAGGATTGTCTTGTGACCGTATAGACCCTGGTTAGCACTGGTGCACGAATGTGCATCCCCTTGTTGGGCTCGGGAGTGGGTGGTGCGGCCGGGGTCCGAATTCCTTTTTCACTTAATATGGGTGGAAAAACTTCTCTTTCATCTATCTCTCTCCCATGTGGAGAGCAACAAATGTCAAAGAATTCCTCTTTTACTCGATTTTTCGTAATTAAACGCAATGATAGCCTCTCTGATAGCTCTTTCAAAAAAACTTCACCATTTGTTATTGCTAAAACCTTTCAATCTGTTCTTGGTGATGGCCACTCCCTCAAAAAATTACAGTCTGGGGATTTACTGGTTGAAGTTTCTACAGCCAACCAGTCACAATTTTTGTCCAATAGTAATACAATAGGCACCTTTTCTGTATCTGTTAAAGCACATCCAACTTTAAATTCTTGTCGTGGTGTAATATCTGAACCAGATCTGTTATTTTCCCCAAAAGAAGAACTTCTAACTAACTTAAAGGATCAAAATGTCGTAGATGTCCGCCGTATCACTATCCGTAGAAATGGTCAGATAATTCCTACTAAACATATAATATTAACCTTCAATAGCCATATTTTACCTACTAGAATTAAAGCAGGCTATTTAAATTGTCCAGTCCGACCTTATATCCCTAATCCGATCCGTTGTTTTAAATGCCAGCGTTATGGCCATACCAATACTAATGGCCAATGTCGTGGCACTGTTACCTGTGCACATTGTGCAGAAGTTGGCCACGACAGTAAAACTTGTGAAAAACAGGAACGCTGCGCAAATTGCAAAGGTGATCATACATCATATTCTCGCTCCTGTCCTATTTGGAACCGTGAAAAAGAGATCATTACTATAAAAATAACCCAAAACCTTCCTTACCCTGAAGCTCGTAAAATTGTAGAATCGAGAACCCCATCTGTTGGAGTTTCTTACTCTAGCTTACTTAAGCAACAAACAAAACCTGTAAGACACATTAGTACCCAGACTGAAGCTCCTTTTAAGAACAGTTCTCCTGAAAAAACATCTAGTCCTATAAAGAAAAAGACCCGTGATGCCCACGCTACTGCTGTTACCAGAGTGTTGCCAAAATTAGTGCTTTGGAAACCGTCATCAGAACCTGTGAAAATTGAATATTGGACTAGTCAAGCACAGAAATCAAGCCAATCAAAAAATATAACCAAACCTGAGAATGGAAAAACACCTGATTCATCTGCATCAAATTCCCACAAACCCAAAACTAATCTAACTGTAAAACCTACCCAGAAAACAAAAGAGAATAAAACTATTCGGGGTTCTTCACAGTGGCAAACTGTGAAGAATAAACAGAGAAAATCATGTCATAGCCCATCTACAGCTAATCTCAAAGATCCAAGGCAGATGAATCAGTACGTGGAGGAGGCTATGGAGTCGGCATCTTACGACTCGAGTGATGATGATGAAAATGTTACTTTTGAAGAATATAGACCTCAGTGATTTTACCCTTTTAAATTGTTTTTATATATTTTTGTGCTTCTTTTTAGACATTGTTTGATTTTAACTTTGACATTTGGAGACAGATTTTAATCCTAACTTGACTTTCTAATTATGACAAATACTAGGACAGCCTTTTAATGCTATTTTTACATTTTAACTTTTACATTTTAAGCTGTATTACGTTTTTTTTAACTTTTTGTTCTCACCTTGTTCTTGGCGCAGCATGTCCCTAAAGGGATTTTGCGCCATAAAACCCTAATCAACCAACCAACCGTGGTAGATATAGCTGCCACCACCGATATTACTAGGTGATATCGGTCACCCACTGTGAGATTGGTGTAAATGAAGACTTACGCTAGTAACCGAATTATCAGTTTATTAAGAATATATGTACACACAAAATACGCTATTTACAAATATATACAACTACAACTCGGATATAGGTGATCCGGTTCAACATTAAATTAGATACCGTAAAGATTGGTTGTGTACTATTCCAATTACACTTTCCACCTCACACTCAATACACGTTAAATTCACTTTTTTTTGGAGCTCAACCTTGAGTCTCCCAACACAAGTATACTGGGACTGCACTTCTCTGCCCAGAGCACTAAACACTAGGACGTCAGTGTCCTTTGCTCACCAGAAAACGCACTACTTATGCTCTTCCACACAGAGCAACCTCTAGGTCCGAAACCTAGGTACCGAATGATTGATCTGAGACAAACTTGCCCTCTCCAAATCACTGCTTTCCCCAACATAAACCCCTTTTGGAGCTTCCCCATTGGACACATACTCCATTCTTTTCTTGCTTAGTGACATGCTGCTAATCTGCTCATCATCCGCATACTTCATTGACAGATGGACATGGCTCTCAGCTATCTCCTTTCTCTAACACATCACCTGCAAAGGATTATCTGGCAATTCCCCTTTCCACAAAGAAGGAATGTCACCATGGAAATTCTGTACACAACCATACCATACAAAATATTCAAATAGAGAAAGAGTAGACATTACATTCTTTAGCACAGGTGCTATCAGATCCTGACAACAGCGTTCAGAAATGGGCATAAATTTCGCAAGCAGTATTCGAGTGTGCAGGAGATTTTGCATTTATGAAGTTTTATTTTCAAGAAAATAAATTACTTTTATGGCATGATTTAAAGAATATTTTATGCATCGTATTTTAAAATTAGGTAAAAAGTTTTTTTTTCTTTTGGGGTTAAAAATTTTATAACTTTTGTTATATTTTAAGAAATTTTAGTTCTTTTAACTACATTTTTGAACATTCCAATAGGAAAGTTAGGAATTTTATAACTTAGTTTGTAGTTTTATTCAAAACTAAACTTTTGGAAATTTTAAATTTTTTAATTCGGTCGATAAAATTTTTATAAATACTCATAAATGTAAAATAGTCTTCAAATTCGAATTCAGCTTGTTATATTCATGTCCAATTCTGAACACTGTATTTTTCTATGGAAGAATTTGTTATTCAACACATTCCATTGAAATCATATGGAATGCGTTCAGAATCGGACCCTACACTGCACTGTAAAAAATATGACTATTTTGCTGCATCGTCACTCCACCGCTTTTATAGAAAACGACTACTTCAGGGTATCATGGAGCATTCTCATTTGCCAAAAGAGTGATATTCTATAAAAGCAGGGGAGTGACGATGCAGCAAAATAGTGATTTTTTTTACAGTGTAAGAGCAAGATTATAGCAGGATATCTTCACCTAAACTGTTAAAAGTTTGAAACTTTTGGTGCATCGTCACTCCACTGCTATTATAGAATATCTCTATTTTGACCAATGAGAATGCTCCATAATACAGTGAAGTAATCATTTTCTATAAAACGGAAGTGTAACGATGCAGCAAAGATTTCAAATTTTTAACAGTGTAGTTTTAAAATACGATGCAAAAAATATTCTTCAAATCATGCCATAAAAAGTAATTTAATCCGGAAAAATAAAACTTCATAAAAGTAAAATTTCATGCAAACTCGAATGCTGCTTGCGAAATTTATGCCCACTTCTGAACGCTGTATTCCACTATCGAAGAATCTGTTATTTCTATGGCAGCAACGCATTCTTTTGAAATCATATCGAATGAGTTCAGAATCGGACCAGAGAGAAAGATTGCACTAGCGAATGAGGCACACTCATAGCCTTACTCTCCTTCCTTTGCATCAATGCTGAGTGACGTCAGTTTCGGCGTCGACTGAGCGCTAATCTCCTTCAGCGCCATCTATTGTTTAAAATTCGAAATAAAATCAAGAATCAAGGTAAAAAACTCCTGACATTATACATAACCCTCCTGCAAAAAAATTTCTAATTGCTGTCACCGTTTGCAAGTTATTCTAGTTGGATTATAAAGTTATTGAATTTTAAAATCCATTAGTCATTTTTGGGACACCCGGTACATGAAATATCAGTAATGCATGCAGTAAAAATTAACTGTTTTTTTTTTTTTTTGGGAGGGGGGGAGGATTGCAGCAAAATAAACGTGTTGTGTTGCTATTTATGATCTCTCAGATTCATAGTTTCCGTACAATTAACATTTGAAATCAGGAAGATTTCATCTATACATGAACACCCTGTATATCCTTGTTCTTTAGAAGAAACATTTTCCGGGCTATTTTCTAAAGGGATCCCCCTTATTTTTATGCTTTTAAGTAATGCTTTTGTGCTCTTGTTTTCTAATACTTGTATACTCTTACCCAATACTTTTATGTTTTTATCATATACTTTTAAATTTTTTCTAATGTTTTGATGTACTTTATAATATTTTCACGCTGTGGCAGCTAATATTCAAATTTATTTACTTATTTATTTTGTGGGTGTGTGCGTATGAGTATGTTAAGATAG
The DNA here is from genome assembly GCA_964019185.1 of Maratus speculifer. Taxonomy (NCBI): domain Eukaryota; kingdom Metazoa; phylum Arthropoda; class Arachnida; order Araneae; family Salticidae; genus Maratus; species Maratus speculifer. Next base: position 76,392,982 of record OZ025289.1, read on the forward strand.
ATCAGTCTTCAATCAAATGAATCAAACCTTCATCTGCACAGAAAGATCTCATTCTAGTAAAATTAGTTTTCAGTCAGCTGTCGCATTATCTAATGCAAAAATGTTAATACATTTGCATTTAAGTTAATATTCAAATCCCATATTTTTATAGTCTATCCAATTTTTTATCTCCTTGTCTAATACTTTTATGCTCTTATTACCTCTACGAGCGGCCGTTTTCCTTTTTCTCAACAACGACCAGAACGGTAGTGGAACCGATCATTGACGATCACAAAATAAAAACTATAATAATAATAACATCTCTAAACTATAATAAGATCATAAAATAAAAACACTATTGTTCTTTTAAAAGAAAGAAATGTACATGGCAATACATAACTTTTTCGGGGACAAATTCATAAAAGAAACAAGTTGGAAATTGCATGTGAAGCGTAGCAAATGAGGTGCGTTCGTACTAACGAGGTTTTAAAAATATTCCGATATTGCTGTTATAGTAGACAGTATTTCAGATATAATATAGTGGTCGAAATCTTGTTTGTGTTCCTGTAAATATAAAGGAAGAAACTTTTAATACACATCAGCAACGTATATCATATTCATAAAATGTGAAATAGTTTAATGTAATTAACACACGCCCCAAACAATGTTTTCCCTTATAGCATTATGTAGTGGAATACTTTTGTGTGACCCTGTAATTTAATAATAAATATTCTTTGCATCACAGATTATACAGAATGTATATTTTAATATATATATATATATATATATATATATATATATATATGTTACAGGCCAAACCCGATTTTAGGCCAAACTAGATTGGCCTAGTCCAAACTAGTCTATCCTAACGCCCATCGGATAAATTAGTTTTTCCTAGGCCAAACTAGTCTATCCGAACGCCCATCGGATAAACTAGTTTTTCCTAGGCCAAACTAGTCTATCCGAACGCCCATCGGATAAACTAGTTTTTCCTAGGCCAAACTAGTCTATCCGAACGCCCATCGGATAAACTAGATTTTCCTAGGCCAAACTAGTTTGGCCGAACGGTCATTAGGATGAACTAGTTTAGCCTGCTATTCATTGGTTTGAACTAGTTTATCCTAGGCCGAACTAGATTGTCCTAGGCCAATTCAATTTGGCGTGATTTTATTGAATTTAAAGACCGCCACGGCGCCAACTTTCTTGTTTTGATCTAATTTAGCCTAGGCCGATGCAATTCGACGCGATTTTAGCTCACAGACTATCAAAGCCTGAGAGCTAATGTGCTCGCAGCAGAGCCGTCCCTAGCAAAAGCGAGGCCGGGTGCGAGAACTTTTGCGAGGCCTTTTCCTTCATATCGAATCAGGGTCATAACTAGGCGGGAGGGGGGGGTGCCAGGGGTGAGGGGGTTTAACCTCCCTAGAACATTTTGAGCCTGTCCTAGAAAAGATTCCAAGATCATTAAAGGAATTTCTTTTCCGAAAATGCAAATAAAATTCTGTTGAAAAATCGAATTTAGTTTTGAGGCCCACGTTTTGCAAAAGTTGAAAATTGTAGCATTTGTACAAAAAGTGCAAATAAGTGTTTCAACATTCGCACATCCTATTTGCACATATGAAGCTAATAGAATGTATAATTTTGTACTAATTATACACTTGAATTTTTCATTCTGCATCCTCTTCTTTTCATAGCATAAAATGAAGTTATGTATTACAAACCATTTAATAAGAAACATAGTGCCTTAAACGTGTTTGTGTGTGCATTTGTCAGAAAAAGAGAGAGAAAATGTGACCCACCCCCTCCCCCTTCCTTTATTTGGCCTTCTGGCTACATCCCGGTATCGAATCGGACCAGGTTGACATTAATTTTTAGGGTTTCGTTCATCCGAGTAAACTCTATTAGTATCACCCCTCTATTTGTCTCTCAGAATTCTTTCCCGGGAACTGTGGTTGAATATCTCCAATCACACGCAAATCATAAAATTTAAAAAACTTTCGTAATCTTAATTAAATGGATTTATTTAATCCCATCCGACCATTTCTGCGATTTAAATTTTAAGACAAAACCTTAATTTACTTTTTTTTTTTAAAGCAGATTAGGTAGCTCAGTGGTAGCACATTTGCTTGCTATTCAACAGGATCCTGGTTCAGAGCTGAGCATGGAAGTTTGAAAAATTTTCCGCCAAAATAGATTTCATTATTCTAATAGATTCTTTGTTGTTTTAAGGTCAAAATTTGATGAAAAATATTTTAGCAATTACAGTACAGAGCCTATTATCGGAAACTCCAATTATCCTAACAGCTTATTTCTCTCAAAAAATTTTTAAACCGAACTTGCAGCTTTCCGAACAGCCCTTTTCTCAGAAAATGAAATTTTAATCGAACTCCTAATTATCCATTGGCTTGGAATAGAATTAAAGAAAAAAAACTGATAAACGGAAAATGAAGAAAGTAAAACAATAAAAGAAGTGAGAAGAATCCTAAGTTACGAAGAAAAGGAAACTAACTTAAATAATGAAATACGTGACCCTGGATATTAGATTTTAAATGCTGATGAGATTGTGGATGAAAATTATGATGAAAAAGAATTTCAAGAAAAGCACTGAAATCAATCCAGATCTATCACACAACGAAGTCTTCGAACGTTTGGAAACAGCTATGAAATGACTGGAGCGTCAGAAGATCGTTGATAACTATTCAACTAACGTATTTATGAAGAATTAGAGTTGTGACAGTATTGAAAAAAAATGTCTTTGTTGAAGCAAGCAGCAATCAAAAGCTTCTTAACTTAAATTATAATCTCTAGAGTTCAGAAACGGATAAAAAAGAGAGAGAAAAAATTAATGATAAAAATTAAAAATATTAAAAAGACAAAAAAATTTTTAAGCACGCCAAAATTAACTGGCGTTGTCAGCCCTGAGTTAGGATAACGTATGAAATTTTTATTTTTTAATATAGTCAGGAACATGCCTTAAATTGCCTGTCTATTTTTCCGAACTTTTGTTTATCGGAACCGGAACTAGAGTCCGTCCTGACTTGTTTGGATAATTGGTGCTACATTGTTTCTTTTTAATTCAAAAATTATTATTATTATTATTTTTTTTTTTTTTGAAAAAACCCGAAAATTTAAATTTTGATTAAATTTTCGCTAAATGTTTAACCGTTAAGGGAGAAGCGATTGATGTATACGTTCCACTTAAGCTGCTCATACTCCTTCGTTATTCCCATCAGTTATTTTTAACTGCAAAGTTTACCTTATTTAATTAAAGCATTTTCGCGATTACAAAAAATTTTCTGAAAAAAAAAAAAAAAAAACTGGTAAAAGATTAAAAATTAAGCAAAGGGGTTAAATTTATGAAATTTTGGAATTTTATATTTGCAGACTTGACGACTATTGGGAATATTTTTTGCTGTCGAATAATACTAACTTTTTATAAATAAAAGTCTTGTATTTTATAAATAACTATTTTTTAAGTACCTAAATTTAATCTGAAATAAATAACTTAAAAATTTTTTTTTAATGTTTGGATGCTTTTAAAATTTAATTGATTTTTATTTTTTTTACTCGAGCGCGAGGCCTGTCTAGGCGCGAGGCCCAGTGCGGCCGCACCTGTCGCACACCCCTAAGGACGGCTCTGGCTCGCAGATTCTGTGTGTGTATGTAACCATGTACGTACGTATGTACATACTTATGTACGTACGTATGTATGTACGCACGTATGTATGTACGTATATACTTATGTATGTACGTACTAATATAACGGACTGATGTGTAACTAATATAACGCGAGTACTCTGGTGTTGGAATTTGGACGCGATTTAGTTCAAGCCAGCCGGCTTCGCCCGCTATCGGGCCCCTTCTTTTATATAAAATCTTGAAACGGACGTATGTTGAGGCGAACGAATTGTGAAGTGAAAAAAACATGATGATAAATATTTAAGAAAAAGGATTTTGCATCGAAATACCACTATTTTCTAATAGTAATTTTTGTAAAAATGTTATATTTTTGCTGGAACTTTTTGAAACTTTGTGATAGTTTATCGCATATGATATAATTTTATAAAAAAAAAGAGTTACATTTCGGCGTGAAAGAGGATGTGGTTGCGAACAAAATCAGGAAATATAACGGAAATTCTATGTTTTAAAGCACCGCGACCTCAAATAACACATCTACTAATAGGTTGTTTAACGGAGTTTCATTCAAATACAGTTTTGTTAATAATAGAGTACGCTCCCTGGTGTTGGAATGAGGAACAAATATATCGTGGCTTAGTTAAAACTTGCTGGCTTCGCCCGCTATCGAACTGGCGTGGGCAGCGGGGATATGGTTCGAATTTCGTTCGCTTCGAGGTTCTTTCGAAAAGGAGGGTTACATTCGGTGGTGCGTGCTCAGCATACTTGCTACGATTTAAATTTTGTTCGCTTCGAAAGTTCGCTTCGAAATTTTGTTCATTCGAAAAGGAAGAGCGCATTCGGCAGTACGCTTGCAGCACACCTGCTATACGCTGCCGCAGTCTGTGGGGACGCGGCTGAAGAACTAATGCACGAAATTTAATAAAAAATTATATTCAGGCAGTCTCTGATCTAAATTGATGCTGATTAGTTTTTGGTGTAAATCGTTAATCAGGTGGAGTACTGTTTGGCATTTTTTACGATTTACGCATGAGCTTTATCTTAATAGCTAATACAATCAAATTTCCATCGAACTTTAGATACAGTTCGTCCATGACATGAGTTGGTGTTGTTTATATTTTGAAGTAAATCACTCAACATGGCTATGATATGCTGCATTTTTCACAATTTTCACAATAGCTGTATCTCAAGAACTAATAGACGGAATTTAATAAAAATTTATATTCAGATAGTCCCTGATATAAATCGATACTGATTACTTTTTCATGTAAAGAGTTCAACATATGGCGCTTCCAAAGTGCGTTTTTACTGATTTGCATTAACACTATTTCAAAAATTAATTTGCGGATTTTCATCAAACTTCCGAATCAGTAAATCCGTGATATGAACTAAATCTTTTACGTATTCGTGTTAATTGCTCAATAGGTGGCACTGTTGTGCTCAGTTTTCCCGATTCCTGAAATAGTTTTGTTGCAAGAATTAATGCACGAATTTTCATCAAACTTTAGATTCAGAAAGTCCTGATATAAATTAGTATTCTGTAGTTTTGAAGTAAATCTCTTGAAAGGTAGCTCCGCTATACGGTATTATTCGTGATTATTGCAATAGCTCTATCTCAGGATCTAATGCATGGATTTTCATGAAACTCCATATTCTGTTAGTCCTTGATATAAAAAAGTACAAAAGTACTTTTTAGTTTTTGGAGTAAATCGTGCAACAGATGGCGCTGCTATGTGGCATTATTCATAATTATCGCAATATCTCAAGAAGAAATGCACGGATTTTCATCAAACTTCAAATTCAGTTAGCCCCTGATATAAATTAATATTCTTTTGTTTTTAGAGTAAATGGCTCAATAAGTAGCGCTTCTATCCAGTTTTTTTATGACTTCTGCGATAATTCAAATATCTGAAATAGTACTAATACACAGATTTTCATCAAATTTCAGCTTGAATTAGAATTTGAAAGACGTTTTTCCGGATTTTTCAAAAAGTTCCGGCAAGAATTTAACATTTTTACAAAAATTGCTATTAGAAAATAGTGGTATTTCGATGCGGAATCCTTTTTCTTAAGTATTTACATCATGTTTCTTTCTTTTCGATTCAACATTCGTAAATACCTAAATCGCGTTGTATTAGTTCCAAATTCCAACACCAGGGTGCTCGCATTAGTTCCACATTCCATCACCAGGGAGCGTACCTTATTACTAACAAAACTGTATCTTAAGAAAACTCCGTTAAAGAATCTATCAGTAGATATGTTACTCCATGTCGCTGTGCTTCAAAACAAGAATTTGAGATTTTTGAAAAAATCACTATTCTTCAATAGTGGCATTAAATGCGAAATATATTTTTATAAATTTATATCATATGTCATAAATTATCTTAAAGTTTCAAATAGATCAACCTAGAATTTCCGTTATATTTCCTGATTTTGTTTGCCCCCCCCCCCTCTTTCCCTTTCGTAATGGGACTTTTTATACAATTTTTTATCACATGTTATAAACTATCACAAAGTTTCAACAATTCCAACAAGAATTTAACATTTTTACAAAAATTATTAATAGAAAATAGTGGTTTTGACGCGGCATCTTTTTTCTTAAATATTTAACATCATGTTATATTATGTTTCAAAAAGTTTCACAAAATTGGTAATATTTAATTAGCAGCTAAAACTTAAAAAACTTGCGCTGAGCTTTTTAAAAATATCCTAAATTTCAAGTGTCATGCTTTATTTAAGCTTTTTCTTATTTTTAAAAGTATTCGGATGTTTACTCTTTTAATACGAACAGTTTCGCGTGAAGTGATGTGTGTGAAAACCAATATCTGTTACGAATTAAAAATCTTTTCATAAAACCAAAAGTTTATATCCGATTGAAAAAATAATCCGCTCTATCTTTATATTTAAACTCAGAACCCCCAAAATTAATCAGGTAAACGCCTTATCCGAAGAAACCTACATCCAAAATTTGAAACAAATCGGTAAATTATCCCTGAAATATCTATTTACATAAATTAAGAGTTACCCCCCATTCCTCCTTTCTTTATATGTAAACAATGAACACCCACAACTAATCATGGATGTACCTCATCAAACTGATATTGTACCTAAATTTTTAATAAAATCTGATACTTTTGCATGAAAACTGACTTAACGAAATTAAGGAGTGGTGGGGGGGGGGGTTTAGCTTTTTGTTCCCCTTCCCTTATTCTTATCCAATGAACTCCTGAAACTAATCAGGAAAGTTCGTTATCAGGATAAATTTATGTCCAAATTTTGAAACAAATTGGATATTTCTATCAGGAGTTATCGCATTACGTACATACATACGTACATGGTGACATACATTCACACAGAACCTGCGAGCACATTAGCTCTCATACTTTGATAGTCTGTGAGCTAAAATCGCGTCACACTACATTGGCCTAGGCTAAATTAGATCAAAACTAGAAAGTTGGCGCCGTGGCGGTCTTTAGATAAAAAAAAAAAAAATCACGCCAAATTGAATTGGCCTAGGACAATCTAGTTCGGCCTAGGATAAACTAATTCAAACCAATGAATAGCAGGCTAAACTAGTTCATCCTAATGACCGTTCGGCCAAACTAGTTTGGCCTAGGAAAATCTAGTTTATCCGATGGGCGTTCGGATAGACTAGTTTGGCCTAGGAAAAACTAGTTTATCCGATGGGCGTTAGGATAGACTAGTTTGGACTAGGCCAATCTAGTTTGGCCTAAAATCGGGTTTGGCCTGTAACATATATATATACTTCATAGGTTCATGTATTCTATTATATTTAAATGAGTGTAACACCTTTAAAATACATTTGATACATTTTTTCCCATTGACCTTAATGAAACTTAATACTTTTGATTATCCCAGTAATTGATCTATGCATCCAATTTTCATAAAATTTGAAATGACTCGCTAAAATTTTGTTATAATTATATATTTTAAATTTCAAACGATTAAAATGCATTTGAAACATTTTCCCCCATTGACCGTAATGTAACGAAGTACTTTTGATTGGCCCTGTAATTGATCTATGCATCTGATTTTCATAAAATTTGAAATGACTCGACAAAATTACATAATATGTATTTATTTTAAATTTCAAACGATTCGGTTGGGTAGTTTTTGCGTTGTTACATGCGGACAGACAGACAGACGGACATACGGATGGACTGAACGACAACTATAGGTGCTACGTATTTACCTAATTATGAACGCATCTAAAAAGGAATTCTGGTCACTTAGACCTCTTAAAACTAGGAAACAACAAATTATTTCTCAAAGGGTAATTTTATGTCCCGTATGTATCTCCGGGATTTTCAAAAACAAATACTGCCCCTCACTACAATCATACATTTTGGGATAATAAGTTGCACATCTTTTTTTTTATCTTTAATAATTTGATATTCAGAATACCGATATTTTTTTAATAAAATTACGTTTAAAAGCACTGTGATTTTTTTTTCCGTGAGAGCATATGTTTTTTAAGGAGATAGCTTGAAATTTGTAATGGCAATTACATGAAGTATTGTGAAGGCCCTAGTGAAATTCATAATGTTTTATGTCCTTTAAAAAATGTTTTTTCAAACTTAATTTACCATTAAAAAATTAATACAACATGATTACTTAAAAGAAAAGTTTTAATGTACGTGTTTTCATACATACAAAATTAGAATGTTATACAAAAACCTACTAACTCAATACTACAGAGGGAAATAATTTAGAATGGTTGATATGATATTTTAGGAAACATACCTTCTGAGTAGAGGTGGGAAATGTGGTTATTTTTGGTTAACAGGTTACATCATTCCACAGTAGCGCTGTTAACAGGTTCCAACATCCTGTTATTTTTGTAACAGGTACAATAAACAATTTATAAACAATTGCGAAATATGCTCCCAAACGGACAACACATGGGATATGGGCCATAAGGGGTTGCCCTCCGTGGGGGGGGGGGGTCTTTTTAAGAGAGCCCAACCCGTATTTACGCAAGGAAATCCAAAATTCTGAGAAAACCATGGAAAACTCCGAATGATTAGGCTGACGGCCACGATTGGGTCTGTTCTAATCCGGTACCTACCGTATACCAGTTTTGAGGGCAGAATCTCTCGGCCACTGGTGGGGCAACAACATTTAAGAAAAAATCTATAGGCACATATATTTTTGAATATAAAATAATGTATCCTATAGGAAATACAAAAAAAGGAAAAATAGAAAGTACAAGAAAACATTATGAAAACTTTCTTTAACAAACAGAGGAAAACGAATTTTTCAAAAATATATCCTCCATATACCGCGTTTTCTCAATCAGCGCCGTTGATGTTTTAAAATCTGAGATGAAATGCGTACTGAATTTTTTTACAGCAAGTCAACGTGTGCTGCCACTACCAGAGCAGCTGCAAAACATAAAACAAGTATTAACTGATAGGACAGAGAGACTTATGAGATAGGACAGATGGTAGAGAAAGAAATTTTTTCCAGACTCAGTTTTTTCGTCTAGTTTCTTAATAGCAAATATCTATAGTATGCAAGATCGATTGTACGCTGTTATGAAAGCAAAAGAGGGTGTTACAAAATATTAACTACCATTTAAGTCATATTAATAAAATAATATTGTTGCGTAAAATAAAATATTCTAATACTTTGAACTCATTTAAATTTTATCCTATTATTTTTATGTTTTTCAGAAAGCTGTAAACCTAATATATTGTACTGTTTTTCATACTTTGTAAATATTAAAATCTTATCTAAACATTCCAGATTCAATTCATAAGAAATTTAATTGCATTTACTTAGCATCAAAAAATGATTAAATTAAAAATAATTTTTTAATAATTTTTTCTCAATTATTTTAATATTTTGAATATGAGTTCTATTAAAATGGTTCCAAAGTTCACTAGCTCATGCTTTTTTATATGGACCCATACATAAATTAAAAATAAGACTTATTTCCACAAAATTTTCACACACCCCCCCCCCCCAAAAAAAAAAAAAAAAAAAAAGGTGACATTTTGGGAGTGCCGACAGAACTGAAAACTTGGACAATTACGTTTTTATTTTTTGAATTGTCAGGACATATTGTTTGTAATCGTCAGGTAACATTTTATTGTGCAGGAAATACTTTTAAATACATTTAAACTCCGATAATTCGGATTAATTGGCACCGGACCCAATCCGGATTATCGAAAATCCGGGTTATCCGGAGAATTAGAAAAAAATGAAATAAAACAGAACATATTTACAGAAAATCACCTTTATGTTAAACTTATTGAATATTTACAGACAGTAAAAATGTTCACTTTGCTTAATTCTTGAGAAAAGATTTCAGAAAAAGTTTTTTTTATTCAGAATATGACGATGAAACAAGTTACTGTTATGCCCAATATGCTGTAGTACCAATCACTTCTCAAATTTGAAAAAAATAATGAAAAACCGATCCGAATTATCCGGAGATACGGATTATCGGGGTCCGAATTAGCGGGGTTCTACTGTAATATCTTATTTTTTATTCATTATTATAAAGTACTACTACAAAAATTATATTACAAATTTCATTTAATGCGCAATTGTGCATGAAAAATAATGCATATTGTTTTACATAAAAAATTGCAATAAAAAAAAGACTGAATAATATTTATACAACACAGATGTCATACACACATCACATTGGCACATTTTTTTTCAGATACCGATTTGGCAAAAAACCTCGAAGAAGTTTGAGAAATTTAAATTTCAACCCATTATGGGTCCGTAACGTGACCCAGAATAACGGGAGAAATTTTTTTATGCTAGATTTGTAATGTATGAAGCATAAGCTTTCGATAGACATATTACATCAAAAAATGAGAAACGGCCCCCCTGCCCCCCCCCCCGCCCCAAAATGGGCTATAGGGAAAACCCGGAAAATTGAAATAGCAAAAAGAATGGCGAGTAAAAGTTAGCTATGCTAGAATTTTTCTCTCCTGTCTAACTCCCATAGACGCAAAGTTATAGCTTTTTTAAAGATTGAAATGAAGTGAAGAAATGAACAAAATTAGATGAGTCACCGAAAGGGGGGGGGGTCAAGTTAAAAATGGTAGAGAACTAAATGAGCGAAATTTTAAGCTGTATATTTGAGGGGTGAACTCCCCCCCCCCCAGAAGAGCCCTTTAAAAATAAAAACCACAAATTTTAAATTCAATCTTTCTGATACTTAATAAAAAACAGACGAAATCATTTTTTATTTATCCTCTCTCTTCAACAACCGCGAATAAAAACCAAACAAGAAACGAAACTTTAAATCAAAAGTCGTTAACGATAACAAAATTATCTTGAGATAATGTGTATTACTCAGCACTTTGCAAGCTTGTCAAATAATTTGTAACAAAACGTTTGAAAATAAACAATAATTACGAAGCGATAAAATGTTCTTTTGTAATGTGAAGAACTACATTTATCGAAAAACTGGTGGAAAATATAGCAGAAAAGAACTACATTTATTGAAAAACTGGTGGAAAATCTAACAGATATTGAATTAGTGAATATTAAGGAATTATTTCTACTGCGGTTGCATAGGCGTAACCAGCCTTTTGAACGGGTGGGTGCCCAGAATTTTTTACCTGAACTTGCTGGATACAAACAATATCTTATTTTATATAGTAAAACCTTCTAAAACGGAAGCCTATAAAACAGTTTTACATTCCGTTTTAGACAGGTTTTTATCTTAGAGTGTATAATTGTGAGATTTTTTTAATAGGAGTTTTTAAGGGTGTTTTAATAAGGGGGGGGGACGCAAAGTTTTTAAATAATTGTGACATGGGTCTGCGCAAACGGGGGGGGGTTGTTCGGGCACCCCCTCCCCCGGGGTTTCGCGCATGGGTTGGTTTCCAATTGCTGCTTTAAATTCAAATCAATCTGAAGTTTGAATGTAGACGTTTTAAATGAGCTAATTAATTAAAAATGCATTGATTCAAGCATTTTATTTGAATGTGACAAAATATTGTTTTGTTAGTTTTAAAATAAAATTTCCAACTAAAATCGAAAATTCAATTCTTAAGGCACTAAATTATAAACAAATGCATTTTAGTTACATGTAGAAAGAAAGTTACTTTTTATAAAATAAATCTCTGAACTCAAATTTTGCTCTATTTTCAGGGTAAAAAGTTAGAAATAATTGCTTTTTTTATTTACGTAACGGTAAATATACTAACAAAATCTAACAATCATATGCGCCAGGTTATGCAGCATTTAAAAAGGACTTTCCTTTTTAAAATATAAAACTTTATTAATTTAAAATGCATTTGCAATATAAGATTGCATTTAAAGCAATTTTTAGGATATGTCGAATATACATTTCTGCGCACATTTTTCCTTAATATTTTTACTAAAGAGAAATGATTCATGAAAAGCAATGATTTATGATTTTAGACTTCCGACTTTTAATCGATTTACATGTTTTGGGATGTTTTAAACAGAATTTAATTATTTTTGAATCATTAATCTATGTGTTATATATAATATATTTATATATTGATTATAATATATTGTTTAGCGAGGAAAACATTTCAAGCATGATGTTTTTCTAATAAATTTTCAAATATTTTCCCGATCTAAAAATTTTAGCATCACATATCTAAGAGAGCAGGTCATGACTAGGGGTGAAGATAGGGTCATGCTGAGTGCTAGTGTTGAATTCAGGCGATGGCCCGGGGGAGAGGGGTGCCGGTGAGCAATGAGATGTTTCCTCGTAAGATTCGAGATTTTGGGTTTTCAATGGTCAGAAAAAGCAATGCTTCTCCCCTACCTCCCGGAACTCTATAATGTTCCTCTTCCAGAGCACAGAAATCCCTCTCGATAAAAGTGTCTGAATTCAACATTGTTCGGCAAACGTCTCAAAAGAAACGATTAAGGACGTTTTTAATTAATATTATTCTTATTTTAGAGGTACAAAACATGAAATCTTGATTAAAACAAGTGAAGGAAGATGCTGTCAATAAGAACCATGTTTTATTTATTTAACAGGGACATTTCAGTAACATATTAATGCAATATTAGGTTTCAGCGTAGTAACACTGGTATTTATCCTAATACGATAAATAATGCCCATCCCTACTTCTGAGTAATAATTGAAAAAAAACTTTTCCAAACGACTGATTAAAAAATAGCTATCAACATCGTTGTACTTTAGTCATGTTCGAAAAGCATGTTCAGTGTTTACTATAGAATGTGATGTTCATAGAATTAACCGCTCATTTACAGGGACATACGAAGGAATTTGATTACAGAACAATAATTGAACTTTAGAAGCCGATGAACACGAATTGCATGAAGTGAGTGTGTTTTAAGTTGTGATTCGCTTTTTAAATTGAACTATTTAAAAAAATATATTGCTTGGTGTGTATAAATTATATAGATCATATACAGAAGTGCATGAAAATTCTGAAAACTACTTCCGTTTACTCAAGGATATTGTTGAATCGAAATTTTCAAATGTGCTATTAATGTAACTAAACTAACTTTTTGTGTACTACTCTGTATGCATACAAATCTAGGCTGCACCGAAAAAAGAAAAGAAACGAGTTGGAAATTGTACGTGAAGCGTAGCAAATGAGGTGCGTTCGTACGATAACGAAGTTTTAAAAATATCACTCTCATATATCAATCTCATAAAACTGTAAATAATTACAATTAAAATGCGCACCAAACAATGTTCTCCCTATACCATTATGCAATGGAATACTTTTGCGTGGCCTTGTAAATCAATAACAAATATTGTTTGTACCACAGATTATGCAAAATGTATATTATAATACCTACTTTATAGATGCATATCAATTTTATTACGTTCGAATGAGTGTAACACCATTAAAATGCATTTGAAACATTTTCCCCCATTAACCGTAATGTAACGGAATACTTTTGATTGTCCTTGTATTTGAACTATGCATCCGATTTTAATAAAATTTGAAATAACTTGACAAAATTATGTAATAATTATCTATTTAAAATTTCAAACGATTAAAATGCATTTAAAACTTTTTCCCCATTGACTGCAATGTAACGGAATCATTTTGATTGTCCCTGTAATTGATCTATGCATCCGATTTTCTTAAAATTTGAAATGACTCGACAAAATCATGTAATAATAATATGTTTTAAATTTCAAACGATTCGGTTGGGTAGTTTTTGCGTTGTTATATGCGGACGGATGGACAGACGGACGGACTGAACGACAACAATAGGTGCTACGTATATACATAATTACGAACGCACCTAAAAAACGACTATTGATGATAATAACAGAAATTGGATTTTTAAATGCGCTATACGATTTTCAAATTGTTTATTTGGACATCATATTTCACCTTATTGAACTGTGAGTTTTCTTTATATCTTTTGAATGTGTTAGAAAGTGTTTCACAATCTATACTGGAAGAATGATTTTTCGTTGTTGTGTTTAATCCTTGCACAAATATTATTGTTTTCGACGTCATTTTCAAAGATTCAAAAAGAAGAATTTAGATACTTGAGTTCTTTCAACATGCACGTGCAATTTTTAGCACTTTCCAACAAAGTTGAAAAGTGCTTATGCATTCGGTTTTTCTGGCCGTCTGTCCGTCTGTCTGCGCTCTAACTCCCGTAAATATACTCGGATTGCTATGAAATTTTTATACGTTATTGATGTTTACCCTAGCACGAACCCTATTGAAAATGAAGTATCTACCATGATTAGTTTATCTACAGAGAGATTCAAAAGTTTCCCATTACATTACGGCCTATGGGAAAAAATCGTTAATATGCTCCGATTGCCATGAAATTTTAGGACGTTATTGACGTTTACCCTAGCACAAGTCCTATCGAAAATGAAGTTTCTACCATGATTAGTTTATCTACAGAGAGAATCAAAAGTTTCCCATTACATTACGGCCTATGGGGAAAAATCGTTAATATGCTCCGATTGCCATGAAATTTTAGCACGTTAATGACGTTTACCCTAGCACAAGTCCTATCGAAAATGAAGTTTCTACCATGATTAGTTTATCTACAGGGCGAATCAAAAGTTTCCCATTACATTACGGCCTATGGAGAAAAATCGTTAATATACTCGGATTGCCATGAAATTTTAGGACGTTATTGAGGTTTACCCTAGCACGAACCCTATTGAAAATGAAGTATCTACCATGATTAGTTTATCTACAGAGAGAATCAAAAGTTTCCCATTACATTACGGCCTATGGGGAAAAATCGTTAATATTCTCGGATTGCCATGAAATTTTAGGACGTTATTGACGTTTACCCTAGCACAAGTCCTATCGAAAATGAAGTTTCTACCATGATTAGTTTATCTACAGGGCGAATCAAAAGTTTCCCATTACATATTTTAAATATATTAAGCTTTTCCATGTATAATAAAATTGATATATGTCTCTGAAGCTTAATATAAATTATACACTACAGTCTTGCATAATATGAAGTACATAGCATTTACAGGGCCACACAAAAGATTTCAAATAGTATATTTTTTCCGAAGTACCGTATATGTGTCCGATGATGGCTGATGGAGGGATGAAATGCATTTTAATTATGATATGCGCGTTTATATTTCGCTAATAATATGCACATTATATGGTGTGTATAAATGTTATAGTTGATAAACAGGGCTACCCGTAAAGAGCTCACCAACGTTACTGAATATGAGCGTAAATTATTTAAACGTGGTTCCTAAATAAGCTATGCATTTTTACGCTGAGCTTCATTCAATTTACTGAGAAATGTTTGCAGAATATAGATAAAAGGATATACAGGGCCACGCAAAGAATTCGGTACATGGACGCGTATAAATGATGATTTATGAGAATGTGTTTTCAGTTGTTTTAAAGGTGTTTTAGTTTACAATAAATTTTAGCTAATGCTGACGTGTAATAAAGGTACAATGTAAACTACAGGGCTGAACAAAAGTATTCAAGTATATTTCCATCTAATAGTATGAATTGCTGAAAAAGAAATCTCAAGCTACTGGGTATTTTCTTGCTAAGCTAAATTTTCCCATTATATGAACTGACATATGAAATACAGAGCTGTTCTAATGTACTGGAATACATATTTGGGTATATTTGTCTATACACTATTATTTCCCTAAATAACAAAGTTTTGTTAAAGATTTCATTAAGTGTTGGAAAGTGCTTCATAATCTATGCTTAACGCATGATTTTTCATACTTGTTCATTTATACGTACACCGTCTCGTTTTTCCTGTGGCTTCATGCAAATAGAGAACTATTGTAACTTCAGCATCATTTTGTACAGTTTTTTCATGGATTCCAGAAGATATTTTTTTTCTTCCTAAAACTGTACTACTTATATTTTACATAACAAGGACATATTTAATGCACTGTACACATGTGAGAATATATGTAAAAAAAAATAATATTTATACCATACAATAAAATATAACAACAATAATTGACCGTAACAATAATAACTGAAAATGAGGCACCAAATTACCCCAGCAATAATATTGTCATACCAGTAAATTTACCCCCAAATAACCATAAATGTTTTAAAGCATAGCTACTAAAAGTTTTAAAGATATTTTCAATGACTCCAAAATTATGAAACATAAGAATAACGTAATTGTAAGCCAAGTATCTGGGTTCGATTCCCGGCCTGGGCAATTTTTCGCTTAGTTGGAATTATTCAATTCATATGATAAATTTACCAATCAGTTTGATTGTGTTACATGGAATTATTCAATTCATATGATAAATTTACCAATCAGTTTGATTGTGTTACATGGAATTATTC
Source organism: Maratus speculifer (assembly GCA_964019185.1). Taxonomy (NCBI): domain Eukaryota; kingdom Metazoa; phylum Arthropoda; class Arachnida; order Araneae; family Salticidae; genus Maratus; species Maratus speculifer. The sequence continues at coordinate 76,409,385 of OZ025289.1, forward strand.
AATTCATATGATAAATTTACCAATCAGTTTGATTGTGTTACAATAACAGTACATAAGAATATCGTTCATTTCCGTGAAAAATCATTTGATGTAAGTGGTGCATCTAAAATCTTTAATTAGAAATGCTTCTTAATCATGATAGCCAAACTCATGAATAATGCAAGAATTATATTATTTGTTTTTTACACTATGTATTAAAAAAACACTATTTTTTGTGTTGCAGTTGCATTTTTAACCTGTAAGTTCATCGAGACACAGTAATTTTATAAAATAATAGGATAAGGACAGTTTTTGATACAATGTTGAAAGGACTTTTTACGGCAGGTAATTGAAATTACAATTAATTACATGCAACTAAATTGTAATTACATTACAGGTAATTGCGATTACATATTTGTCAAACTCGGCAATATTTATTTCCACAGCGGGATGTTCAACAAGAGAAAAGCTTTAAATCATCCGACAACCAAGCCGACCATTAAACATTTTAGGTAAATTATTTAAAAAAGGTTTTTATAAAAAAGGGGAAAAAAAAGGAGTCTATGTTTCTTTATGTCAACTCCACCGGAAGAATTAATCCCACCAAATTCTCTTCTTTAAGTTAATATCCAAATGGGGAGGGAGGAAAGGCAGATATCATATAGCGTTACAGTAACATCAATGTAGGAAAAAAAATCTTGTATTATGACTTTTAAGTCATTCTCAGTACATTATTATTCTTAATACAGTGGCGGTCAAAAGTTTCCGGTCCGTTAGGCTCTTTATCAGATTTATTTACCAGAAGATTTCAGCAAATGAGAAGCACAATTTGTTCAAAAGTTAGGATTATATGAATGACCTCTGACCACGTGATCATGTTGATTAGATATTGAAGACACTTCATGCAAAGGGGCAGAATTCAAAATCCGCGCGTGCAAAAGTTTCCGGCCACTCATCATTTATTAGTTTTTTTTTTCTTTTTTGTTCATGTTTCTGAATGAATCAAAGTGAATAGCACAGTTAAATTCATAAATGAAAAATTCGACAATTATTATTCGTAAATGAGTAATTAGTTTGTCGCTAAAGGGCCAATCTTCTCGAGATATTGTGGCAAAGTTATCGATCAGAAAACGAACCGCGAACGATATTTGAAAATTATATAACGATGGCCATGGCCTATAGGACTTTCTGTGGTCGGGAGACATGCATGTTCACAGTGACGTCACAATGACGTCACTGTGAGTCATTTTGGTCACATCACATCTGTGACGAAAAGGCCACCACTCGGTGACGTCACAATGTGACTAAGATGTGACTTTCTAAAAAAAATTTCACAGTTCGTCACAATGTTAATGTCAAAGTAGTCACAAATGACACACTTTTCACAAATTGGTCACATTGTGACGTCACAAAGTGGTCACAATGTGACGTCACAAAAAAGCTCTAAAACGGCCATAACGACTTCACATTTTAGTTACTGTGACTTCACATCGACGTCACGTGACGTCACATCGACAATCGATGGTCACAAAGTCACAATGTGACTTCACAACGACGTTGCAGTGACGTCACGATGTCTTCCCGTAAGACATGGTGACGTCACAGTGACGTCGTTGTGAAGTCACACTGTGACTTTGTGACCTTCGATGTGACGTCACGTGACGTCGATGTGAAGTCACAGTGACTAAAATGTGAAGTCGTTATGGCCGTTTTAGAGCTTGTTTGTGACGTCACATTGTGACCACTTTGTGACGTCACAATGTGACCAACTTGTGAAAAGTGTGTCATTTGTGACGATTTTGTCATTAACATTGTGACGATACTGTAACGAAAGTGACAATGCTTTCAAGTCACATTGGGACCAAATTGTGAAATACAGGGTGAGTCCAAAATCATGGAACAAACTTTGAGGGGGGGGGGGGGGTAGGACTCACTATAACAAATAATGATGGCACAGAAATATATGACCGGAAGTGACTCGTCAAGACGGTACACTAGTCACTAAAAAAGATCCGGATGATAATATTAATTCTATGGGGGTGGGGGGGGGCGTTGTTTTCAAATATCTTGCTCAAATTTAAATATTTTACATGGTATTTTTTCCATAGGATAGCTGAGGACGATCCACAACCGAGCAAATTTTTACTTTTTCGATTTTGGTTATATTTTTTTATATTAAGATAGTTTCACTTTTAGAACCGGTTTAAACTGGTTCTGAAAGTTAAATTATTTTTCTTTGAATCTGTAACCAAAATCAAAAGAGTAAAAACCAGCCCAGTTGCAGATCGTCCTCAGCTATCCTATGAAAAAAAAATATGCGAAAATATTAAAATTTTAGCGAGATAGTTGAAAATAGCGCTCCCATACACTTAACATTATAATCCGTGTCTTTTGCAGTGACTAGTGCGGCGTTTCAACGCGTCACTTCCAGTCATACATCTCTATGCCATAATTATTTATTATAGTGAGCTCTACCACCTCCTTTAAAATTTGTCCCATTATTTTAGACTCACGTTGCAGACCATTTGTGACAAAGTTTTCCTTAACACTGTGATAATTCTGTGACGATTTAACTTTTCTTAACGATTCTCTAACAATTTAAAAGAAACAGGATCTGCTGAAACTATAACTCCATGCCATGTTCCTGTTAAAATAGGGTTTGAGTCCTAAAATCATATATTGGCAATTTATGAACAAATACTGTATAATATATAAAAATAGTTACCTGAAGTAAGGAGACTTTCTTCTAAATTAAAGTTAAAAATTCGATTTACCTCACATGCCTTACAACTCTGGTGTTGTTTTCAAAATTTGAAAAATATTACCTTTCAAAAATATTTATATATTTTCCCGCCACATGCTGAAAATTGCATAGCTTCAATTTTATTTATAACTGACACACATTTAGTCGTATGTTATTCAAACTGTTTAATCTTTTTGGTCTTTTTTTAAACTTTTACTCGCTTTGATACCCACAAATCTCAGCACATATCTAAAACTGTACAGCTTGCCAATATTTCTGACCAATAATCCTGATGTCTATAAATATATATATCTTTTAATTATCTTTTGTTGTAATTTTTCAACTGATTGAAAAAATGTCCAGATCAAGATTCGAACTAAGCAGTCTTTCGCGCAAATTGTCAAGACTTTGTCGACTGAACTATCCTGGAAGAATCTGACGCACACAATTCACACAGTGAATACGAACGCATACTTATCATTATTATATATAACCCTATGTAATAATACTTTAATTTTTTTTCAAACTACCTGTATGATAAATGCATACTATTCGTATGAGTATATAATGATATTTCTCCGGGTGAATTGTGTGTGCTAAGTTGCTCTGTTGGAAGAGCACTATGAGCATACATCGAGGGTCTGTAGTTCGAATACTAACCTAAACACTTTTTTACTCATTTTGGAAAATTAATATTCGTTTGATTAATTTACCAATTAAAATCATTCTGTTAAATATAATATAGAATTATCTTTTGATAAAACTACGTGAAGTTTATGCGCAATATTTGTAATATACAGATTTTATTTGAAAATCGAGTACAAATGAAGATGAGGCAATTAGTTTATTACGCTTAGTTATTTCCTTATAGTGGCCTGTGCGCATGTATGATTACACCAAGGTTTAAATTCGTAGTTAAACTCATTTATACAGGGTGATTCATAAAAGATGGGCAGAACTTTAAGGGGTTATAGTACACTTAAAGACAAATAATATTAAATAGGAGACTAAGGGTCCCAGACGTATTCCCAAGGAGATAGGGGGCATTAAAGTTTAGGGTCCGAAATTTCAAATGATTATAAAAAATGGAAAAATTGGTCGATTCGTTTGCGGTTTTTGCAAAAAAATTTCTTTATGCCAGTATTTTCTTGAAATAAAATTTTAAAGTTCAATTTAAAAAAATGCCGATAGGGAGCGCTTTAGACTTTGGAGTAACAAACAACTATTTTTTAACGTTATTTTTTGTATTTCTTTAAATGATTTCGAAAGCTTAGACTTAAACTTAAATTTTGATCTAAAAATCTGAGTCCTAACGAGTAGTTAAGTAGCGTAAACTGAAATTTGAAACCCTTCTCTCCCCAGAACAAAAATCAGTTATTCCCGATCTTTGTGTCGTAGATTAGGCTCTAACTACTGCCGCGTTTTGCTAAAATTATTCTTTATGTCAGTATTTTCTTGAAAATAAATTTTAAAGAAAAGTTTCAAAAAATTCCGATAGAGGGCGCTTTAGACTTTGGAGTAACGAACAACTATTTTATACCGTTATTTTTTGTGTCTCATTAAATGCTTTCTAAAGCTTAGACTTAAATTTTCAGCCCAAAATCTGAATCGTTAGACGTGGTTAAGTTTCTGGGGAGAGGGGTTTGAAATTTCTACTCCTGAGCACAGTTCAGTTTACCATGTCCACACATTGTGTGCTGTGATACGAGGTAAAAAGACACAAATTAGGATTATGTTACCAAAGCATATTTATTAACATGTAATTACAATAAATGTTCAAAATTGTGACCACCAGAGGTTATGCACGCAGAACAACGGCGAAGAATGGAACGGCGAACATTCGCGAAAACATCAGGCTTTTCGAGTACTTCCCCTATAGCGGCGGAAAGTCTGGCGATCAGTTCCTCGGGGGATTCAATGGGTGTCTCATACATAAGAGCCTTCAATTGTCCCCAAAAAAAGAAATCGAGGAGTGAAAGATCTGGCGAGCGAGCAGGCCAAGCAACAAGACCACCTCGACCAATCCATCTGTTCGGAAATGTGATGTCCAGATAGTTGCGGACGTCTCGTACGTAATGGGCTGGCGCTCCATCGTGCTGGAACCACATGACCCGCCGGATGCGTGGAGGAACAACGTTTAACAGGTCTGGCAGCACATGTTGCAGAAATGTGAGGTATGTTTTACCGTTGAGGCGTTCAGGAAGAAGGTACGGTCCGATTAGGTGGTATCCGAGGATTCCTGCCCAAACAGTGATGGAAAAGCGTCTCTGATGAGCATGTGGATACGTAGCATGTGGATCGACATCCGCCCATACATGTGCATTGTGTGTGTTAAATGTACTTTCACGTGTGAAGGTACATTCATCGGTGAAAAGCACAGTTCGTCCAAAATGTGGATTTAGCGCGTTCTGCTGCAGAAACCAGCGGGCGAATTCAATACGATTTGGATAATCCCCTGGAGACAGTTTCTGGACTCGTTGCACATGAAACGGGAGCAAATGTTCATCCTTCAGTACCCTCCAAGTCATGGACTGTGAGGTATCCACCTGCCTAGCCACTGTTCGTGTACTTGTACTTGGCTGCGCCGCTACTACATCCAGAATGGCTTCTGCAACAACTACTGATTCGTCCTTTTTTGCACGACCTGCATTCGACCGGGAAGCGAGAAATGATCCCGTCTCACACAACTGTCTGTGCAAGCGCTCGAAAGTTTTGCGGTTAGGCAACCGCCTGTTGGGAAATCGCTCTCCGTACATTCGTTGTGCCTCTGCACCATTTCCATCTGCCGCTCCGTAAATTAAATGCATCTCAGCCTTTTCCTTATTCGTGAAGGGCACCATCTTCCGATTCATTACTACAGCGACTTACACTTGACTCACCGTTCAGTGGTTTTTATGCCTGAATCGTGTCGAAATTTTGCATACGTGTTCTTCTTCTTCCCCATTTGACATTTGCATACTTTTTGTCTCCTTCTTCACCCGGGGACTAGCGTCAGGAATGGAGCTTTAACGTTTGCATGAGCGACGTTTCCAACTGTGCCAGTGCCTTTATGAGTGAATTCCGACTATGCAGTCCTTGACGAAAGTTGTATTTTTGCCTCGTATCACAGCACAGAATCGTTGGGCATGGTTGAGTAGTGCAAACTGAACTATGTTCAGAAGTTGAAATTTGAACCCCCTCCCCTCGCTACTGAACCACGCTCAGCGATTCAGATTTTGAGCTGAAAATTTAAGTTTAAGTCTAAGCTTTAGAAAGCATTTAATGAGACACAAAAAATAACGGTATAAAATAGTTGTTCGTTACTCCAAAGTCTAAAGCGCCCTCTATCGGAATTTTTTGAAACTTTTCTTTAAAATTTATTTTCAAGAAAATACTGACATAAAGAATAATTTTAGCAAAACGCGGCAGTAGTTAGAGCCTAATCTACGACACAAAGATCGGGAATAACTGATTTTTGTTCTGGGGGGAGAAGGGTCTCAAATTTCAAATTTCAGTTTACGCTACTTAACTACTCGTTAGGACTCAGATTTTTAGATCAAAATTTAAGTTTAAGTCTAAGCTTTCGAAATCATTTAAAGAAATACAAAAAATAACGTTAAAAATAGTTGTTTGTTACTCCAAAGTCTAAAGCGCCCCTTATCGGCATTTTTTGAAATTGAACTTTAAAAATTTATTTCAAGAAAATACTGGCATAAAGAAAATTTTTTGCAAAAACCGCAAACGAATCGACCAATTTTTCCATTTTTTATAATCATTTGAAATTCCGGACCCTAAACTTTAATGCCCCCTATCTCCTTGGGAATACGTCTGGGACCCTTAGTCTCCTATTTAATATTATTTGTCTTTAAGTGTACTATAACCCCTTAAAGTTCTGCCCATCTTTTATGAATCATCCTGTATACACTATATTGCCATTGATTATGGGACACTTGCGATTTTAGACATTTTACTAAATATCTAGAAAAATACATGAGGAATCAACTCGAAACTCTTAGTGTATAAATATAATAGTATACGTCATACATCTCCGTGAAGATTTTTTACCGAAACGCCATAGGGGACCGTCAACAAATTAAAAAAGAATGAATATCTTTTGAATAAACCTGTCAAAACTAATGTAGCAAAAGCGCTCAAACTCTAGATTATGATTGAATGCCTTATTGTAATACACTGTGTTCATTTTTATGCAAATAGCATGCACACTCGCAGAATAATTAAGGTTTTTATAAAAATGGTCAAAAATTTTTCCAAGTTTTTCCATTATAATTTTCAGAGTTCTTAATATAAAATAACATTTTTTTCAGAAAATAGGACAAACAACATTGCACACAGTACCCTGTAATCAGAATTAAAAAATAATAAAAACTGTATGAAAAATGAGTAGGTTTACTATATAATTTTTTACTGCGCATGCGTCAAAGATATCAAAATTTCATTTGCATATTATGTTAGCTAAATATATAGAGCAACTTTTGTAGAAGTCTCAAAATCATAGCTTGAAAATTCTGAAAGTAATCGTCTATAGAAAAAGGACAAAATCCGTTGTTTCCAAAATGAAGCAAAAATATGAGGGATTTTATCCAAATGCAGTAGTACATCCCATATTGTGTATTCTATACTGACACTAATCAATGAATATATGGATACAACCCCTCTTGTTTTTGCTTCATTTTGAGAATAACGGATTTTCGATTTATTCAATTGACGATTATTGTCAGAATTTTCAAGTTATGATTTTGTGACTTTCACAAAAGTTGCTCTATACATATAGCTAACATAATATGCAAATGAAATTTTGATATCGTTGACGCATGCGCAGTAAAAAAATATTGAGTAAACCAACTCATTTTTTATACAATTTTCATTATTTTTTAATTCTGATTACAGGGTACTGTGTGCAATGTTGTTTGTCATATTTTCTGAAAAAAATAATATTTTATATTAAAAACTCTGAAAATTATAAGGAAAAAACTTGGAAAAATTTGGGATCATTTTTATAAAAACCTTAATTACTTTGCGAGTATGCATGCTATTTGCATAAAAATGAACAAGGCTTATTACAATAAGGCATTCAATCACAATCTAGAGTTTGAGAGCTTTTGCTACATTAGTTTTGACAGGGTTATTCAAAATATATTCATTCTTTTTTAATTTGTTGACGGTCCCCTTTGGAGTTTCGGGAAAAAATCTTCACAGAGATGTATGACTTATACAATTATATTTATACACTAAGAGTTTCGAGATGATTCCTCATGCATTTTTCTAGATATTTAGTAAAATGTCTAAAATCGCAAGTGTCCCATAATCAATGGCAATATAGTGTATATATTGTATATGTCATATAATGTAGATGTGCCGTTGAAGGAAATCCTTATGGAATTTATTTTTAAAAAGTTTCTTTATTAATAGTTATAATTATTAGATTTCATTTTTTTTCGTATTAGATGAATCTATTAATAATATTTAAGTATTCTTAGTCTCACTTCCCAATATTAGACAAAATATGATTGAAAATAATAGAAATACATCAAACGCTAAAAATTTCAGTAATGTACATCCCACAAAAAAGTACAAGTAATTGTTTTTATGACTATTTAGAACCAGGATTTAATGAACACATACAGATGAAACAAAATTGTTATTTTCAACACCATTTAACAATTAAGATATCAAAAATTAATAAAATAATGCGATAATTACTCATTTTTTAAAATCAATAATTGTTATTATCACAAAATTAATATCTTAATTATTTTAGATACATGGCTTAAAATAACAAATGTCATGGAATTACAGTTATCAAATTTTTTTTATTATGAGAAATTAAGAAAAGTAATAAAAAAAAATTTAAAAATTTGTTTTTACAATATTAGTGCATAAATTAGTATATTTATCACTATTTTCAACAGTTAAACAACGCCAAACTCCTTTATATATTAATTATAACGTTAAATTTTGATTATGTATACATTTTTTAATTTATTAATATGTGATTTTCACCATGTAATTAAAAAAATGTGATTAAAGTGCACTTTAAAAATAATATTATTAACTATTTTCAAATCGTTGACATGCTGTTCCGTATTTCAACAAAATAAATGTTAAATTTATTGAATTTACTAAGGTAAGTGAATTCAAAAAAGTTAAATTAATATGATACTTATTCCTTTTATAACATGTTTTTTTTACGAAATTAACAGAAATCATTATACAAAAAGAAGGAAAAATAAAATTTTCTTACTTCTTTCTTATCAGCATTATCCTCTAATTCCAGTAGGGATACAAGAGATAATCCAAATAGGGAAGATAATTTCGAAGTCGAAATGTCCGAATGAAGTACAATGACATTGGCGCGCTCATTTTAACTAAACGCCACTGACATTGTATTTTTTCGGACCGACATTTTATATAAAATGTCACCTGATCACATATCTGCATAACTTTTTAAAAAATTTCAACTTACGTACTAAATATACACACATAACATCATAACAAAGCTACTAGAGCAGCTGCCTAATATTCTAAAGAATAAATACACTAGTGTCAACTATTCTGGTCGTTGCCAAACGATATTTTTTAAGCAGGTGATTTTTTGTTATTATTGGTTGTTTGAGCTTCGAAGATTTGTAAGTTGAATGCGCATGCGCATTAGTTTTATGAGAGTATCCCTAATTAAAATTTTGAGTTTAAATTTTTTTTCACGCATTTCTATTTTACTTTCAATTAGTTGAGTGGAACTTTCATTTAACAAAGCCCATATTTAATGAAATTATCTACATTTTTAATTTTCTGTTGAACCTTCATTTAGAACGCAATTAACATTTAAATTAATATTCATATTAAAAAAAATTCTACTTAGCAAAATTTGTTGCAATTCCGTGCGTGCACGATATTCAAAAGGATAGATTGCTGTTAAGATTGATTGGTGAATATATTTCAGAGGATTGTATGAATTGAAATTATGTATTTATTTTATCTTTTAAATAAAAAGTAAAAAATGCGAAAATTTTTCGATATGCTAAGAAAGGGATTCTAGTTCCACGAAAATATTATAGGTCCATTCTCTGAATACTTAAAAAATATGCGAAAGTTTTTATGGGTGTATCTTTCATAAGAGATCCCCACAAAGTAATATTCCGATTTTTTTTAATTTTTCGATTTGAAATACAAGAGAAAACGAGAAATAGAACGCTGCGATTCAGTTTTTGTTTCCCTTCCTTTATTACGTGGTTTTTTAGATATTATACTAATGAATTTTTTGTTATGTGGTTATATTGCATAACAAAAATTACTATCCAAATTAAAACACAGTTTTATAATATTTCCATTTTTATTTGTAGTTTACTATACAAATTTCATGAATTTTCGTGGATTTCTATTCAACGACATTTTTTTCATAACGAAGCATTTAAGAGCCCACAATAGTCACAGAAAAATTACTCAAAAAGACCCGGATGACCTGTAAAGTCTATGGGAGCGTTCTTTTCGAATATCTCCCTCCAATTTTAATATTTTTGCATGCTTTTTTTGCACAAGATAGCTGAGGGCGATCCACAACCGGGCTAGTTTTTACTTTTTCGATTTTGGTTATATATTTTTTATATTACGATAGTTTCAGTTTCAGAACCGGTTTCGAAAGATAAAGTATTTTTTTAAAGAAAATCTGAAACAAAAATTTAAAAAGTAAAAACTAGCCCGGTTGTGGATAGCCCTCAGCTATCTTGTGCAAAAACATCATGCAAAAATATTAAAATTGGAGCGAGATATTCGAAAAGAACGCTCCCATAGACTTTACATGGTCATCCGGGTCTTTTTGAGAATTTTTCTGTGACTATTGTGGGCTCTTAAGAGCCCACAATAGTCACAGGAAAAGTACACAAAAAGACCCGGATGACCATGTAAAGTCTATGGGAGCGTTCTTTTCTAATATCTCGTTCAAATTTTAATATTTTGACATGATTTTTTTTGCATAAAATAGTTCAGGACGATCCACAACCGGGCTAGTTTTTACTTTTTCGATTTTGGTTTTAGATTTTTTTTAAAAAATTACTTTAATTTTCAAAACCGGTTTAAACCGGTTCTGAAACTGAAACTATCATAATATAAAAAATATATAACCAAAATCGAAAAAGTAAAAACTAGCCCGGTTGTGAATCGTCTTGAACTATTTTATGCAATAGTATAAAATAGTTCAGGATGATCCACAACCGGGCTAGTTTTCACTTTTTCGATTTTGGTTATATATTTTTTATATTATGATAGTTTCAGTTTCAGAACCGGTTTAAACCGGTTTTGAAAATTAAAGAAATTTTTTAAAAAAAATCTAAAACCAAAATTGAAAAAGTAAAAACTAGCCCGGTTGTGGATCGTTCTGAACTATTTTATGCAAAAAAAATCATGTCAAAATATTAAAATTTGAACGAGATATTAGAAAAGAACGCTCCCATAGACTTTACATGGTCATCCGGGTCTTTTTGTGTACTTTTCCTGTGACTATTTTGGGCTCTTAAGTGTAACGAGAAATTTCCTTAAATGGAAGTTTCACTATTAGGTTCATTGCTGGGTGCTTAGTTTCATATGATGGGAGGTTTATCTCACATATATGATATGACGTACACGTTACATGCAGTGCATGTAACATGTGACATAACAGCGGTTGCACAATATTCTTCTGCAATGCCAGAAAACACGTTTTTTTACCAGTAAATAACATGGTTTGAAGAATTTTAGTAATTTTCTAAAGTTTTCTAAGAAAGTCACATCTGAGTCACAATGTGACGTCACTGAGGGGTGGCATTTTGATCACAGATGTGACGCCACATTTCAGTCACAATGTGACGTCACTGAGGGGTGGCATTTTGGTCACAGATGTGACGTCACATTTCAGTCACAATGTGACGTCACTGAGGGGTGGTATTTTGGTCACAGATGTGACGTGACCACAGTGACTCACATTGACGTCACTGTGACGTCACTGTGAACATGCATGCTATGTGGGTTACGGGTGAAATACCCGTAAAGCATGGTGACGTCACTGCAATGTCGTTGTGAAGTCACATTGTGACTTTGTCACCATCGATTGTCGATGTGACGTCACGTGACGTCGATGTGAAGTCACAGTGACTAAAATGTGAAGTCGTTATGGCCGTTTTAGAGCTCTTTTGAGACGTTTCACAAAGTGGTCACAATGTGACAAATTTGTGAAAAATGCGTCATTTGTGACTAATTTGACATTAACATTTGACGAAACAGTGACAAAAGCGACGATATTTAAATTGCCAGAAACATTTTTTTAAAGTAAATAACATGTTTTGAAGGATATTTATAAATTTCTAAAGATTTTTAAGAAAGGCACATCTCAGTCACAATGTGACGTCACTGAGAGGTGGCATTTTGGTCACAGATGTGATGTGACCATGCATGCTATTGGGGTACCTCAGTCTACCGTCTCAAGATGCTGACGTGATGCAGAACTTTATCGGAGAGACGATGCTAAAAAAATTTTTTAGTTAGAAAAAAACGTACTCGACTGGCGTTTTCCAAGGATCACAAAGTCTGCACAAGTGAAAACTAGGCAAAAGTTCCATTTTTTCATCAATCGAATTTCAAACTTTTTTGGGAGTGATGGCAGACACATGTCCGACGACCTAACCACAAAAGATGTGATTCGACATATGTTTATCTACAATGAAGCATGGCGGAGGACACGTTATAATGTGAGGAGTATTTTTTTTTTCAAAAAGTGTTGGTCCATTATTTCAAATCCACGGAAAGGTGGATAATGCAATGTATAAGGACATCTTACAAGAGTATTTACTAAATTACTAATTTACTTAATTGATAAAATATTATATTGCCAATGTTGTTTATCACTGTTATTTTCTATTACAATACGATTTTTTTTTTTTTTTTTTTTTTTTTTTTTTTTTTTTATTGCGAAGGTGACAGGAAACTTCTGAGAGCATGCGTTTTCCTTTGTACTTAATTTTGTCAGTTAAATTTATTGATATTTATATGTTATTCCATAAATAAGTTCCTAATTATTATGTCAATAAAATGCATAAATATCAATTTGAGATTCCTCTTCATATGGGTAAAATTACAAATTAACTAAAAAATTTTTGCTGGCCGGAAACTTTTGACCACCACTGTACATTGATTACTATCAAGGTTGGCAAAAACCCGGGTTTTTGTACAAAAACCTAACCCACCCGGGTTTTTGTGGGGTTTTCTTGGTATTTGTGGGCTTTTCTGGGTTTTTGTGGGTTTTAGTTATTTTTCTGCATATTTGTATATTTAATAATATATATGTGTATTTATTTAAAATAGACTTATTAAGTTGCATTTTTTAATTACATCTGACCTATTTATTACTAATTAATATTATTTATAATATCAGTTAATAAATTTATTCTATTCTGATATTAGTATTAATACTAATATCAATAGAAAACTTAAAACTAATATCAAAATAAGTTTATTAACTGATATAAAATAATTTTCATACTATTAATAATTCATGTTAATTATTATTCATACTATTATTAATACTGCTATTGACTATTATTAATGCTAATAATAATAGTACTATTATAATTAACTTAACACCATTTTAAGTGATAAAAGTGAGATCTTATCACATTTAAATATATTTTAGTTATCACTATGAATAAATAATTTTATTTCTGTAGTAACTATAATAATTAAAATTGTTATAATAATTAGTAACTGTGATAATTAAACTCGCTGGCTTTGTCTGCTGGCGGGCTGGTCCTTTTAAATCTCGAAGCGAATAAACTTCGAACCGGATCTTCGCTGCCTATGCCACTGAATAACAGGTCAAAAGCATGTACTACTGGGCCCCTCCTTTTAAACAAATCTCTAATTTAGATGCACATCTTAAACCGTATCTCCGCTGCCTACAACACCATGTAGAGGATCCTGAGCATACACAAAATGATCCTTCCTTTTAAATAAATCTGTAATTGATATGCAAATATCGTGCAGAATATATCTCAAACTAAGTTTCGGATGCATACAGAACTGTATAGCAGGCATACTGCTCACAAACTACAAGATAGTGCGCTATATTCTCAACAAAAATATATTTGAACTAAACTCTGTTAAACAACCTATCTGTAAACATATACATATAAGTCGAGGGAGTGGCATTTTAAGGCAAGAAATTTAGATATTTGCAGAAATTATTACAGAAAATAGCAGTATTTGATGCAGTATTCTTTTTTATAATTTTTTATCGTATGTTATAAGCTAAGCTATCTTAAAGTTTGAAACAGATCAAGCAAGAATTTAAGATTTTTACAAAAATTAATAATAAACAATAGTGGTATTTGAGGGAAGGAGTGTTTGAAATTAAAAAAAGCAGCTAACAATTATATCTTCAGCTCTTGATGAGCTGCAAAAAGATACAACCACACAGTCATGTTCTGTTAAGATTTGGAGAAATTTGATGGAATCAGAAGAATTCAAATAACACAAGGAAATTATGCTGAAATGCTACACATAGATCATCGGGACCGAGCCTTTTTTAGCTAATATAATGGGTGCAAATTTTAGATGGGAAAGGCTTAATTTAACAAAAGAGAAAGAAACTAATGAATGGATAATACAGTATCATTCAGAGTGGTTACCTGTGATGTTGGCATTTAAAATTAAAGACATAGACTATTTTCCTAAATCACTTTTCTCACAAAGTATTATGTCACAATTTTCAGCTTCAAAATGGTGAGAAATTCTTAAAGAAACTAGTTGGATGTGTCAATCCCAAAACTTTCTTCTATCTCATAAGTACATTTTAATATTTAACACTAGAACCGCGGCGACGGGTCATTTTGACCCGTATTGTATGGAGAGATGTCGATTCATACCAGAAAAATCTCAATAAAATAAGCTTAATATATGCTGAGCAAAAATATTTTCAATAAATAACTTAAACAGTTCTAAATTAAAATTAAGGTGAGAAATATTTTTATAAAACTTGAATGAATTTCCCCGCGGTTCTAGTGTTAAAAAAAAAAAAAAAAAAAAAAAAAAAAAAAAAAAAAAACGTGGTGACCCCAAAGTTACCCACTATCGAATTTCCTCGAACATTTGACCTAGCCTAATGAGATTCTGGTATCTGAAAAGCCTAAAACGCAAAATTTAATTAATATTCTGAGAAAATGAGCTTAGTAGTGCCTCATGTTGGGTAATTTATACTAAAACCTAAAAAGCATCTATTTATGTCAAGACCTAACAGAATCTGAAATTTTATGGAATTTCGTCCATTAGTTCTTGAGGTATAGTTATAACAAAAAAAAAAAAAAAAAAAAAAAAAATGCAAAACGTAGCACAGCAACACCATATCTTGGACAATTTATGCCAAAACGTAAAAAAGCGTCTAATTATGTTATGGTGTAAAAGAATCTGAAGTTTGATGAAATTCTTTGCATTAGTTCTTGAGCTATAGCTAGTTTAAAAAAAACCGTGTAAAATATAGCACAACAGCACCATCAGTTGAAGGATTTATAACAAAACGTAATCATCGTGTAATTATGTTATATGTCATTTTGTAACAAAATCTGAAGTTTTATGAAATTCTGTGCGTTGGTTGTTGAGATATAGCTATCGGAAAAATCGTGCAAAATGCAGCATAACTGCACCACCTGTTGCAAGGTTAATACCAAAATGTAATCAGCGTCTAATTATGTTATATATTCTAGTGTAACAGAATCTAAAATTTGATGAAGTTCTCTGCATTAATTCTTGAGATATAGCTATCGCAAAAATCGTGCAAAATGTAGCATAACAGTGCCACCTATAGGGCAGTTCACACCAAAACCTTATCAGCGGCTATGTATCTCAAGGTATCGCGGAATCTGAAGTTTGGTGAAATTCTGTGCATTAGTTCTTGAGATATAGCTATCATGAAAATCATGAAAAACGTGGCATAGCAGCGCCACCTGCCGGCCAATTTACGCCAAAATTTAATCAGCGTCTATGTATATCAAGGGGTCACAGAATCTGAAGTTTGGTGAAATTCTGTGCATTAGTTCTTGAGATATAGCAATCTTGAAAATCATGAAAAAAGTAGTATAGCAGCGCCACCTGCAGGTCAATTTTCACCAAAAACCAATAGGCACTAACTCATATCAAGGTATAACTGAATATAAAATTTTATTAAATTTCGAGCATTAGTTCTTGAGATAGAGCGCCCACAAATTTTTTGTCACATACAGACAGACGGACAGACTCACAGACAGACATTTTCTAAAAATAGTCAAAACGTGTTCAGGACCTTCTAAAACGTATAAATCCGTCGAAAACCGGAAGTCGAAAATTTTCATGAATCCAATACTTTCTTCTTGTAAAGATAGAAGAAAATAAAAATACAGACAAAGAAAAACATGTTAGATTCTGATTTTTGCAGTTTTTCCCAATCTCTGCATTCTGTTCCATCTAGCTCTGCTTCCATCAAGAGGATTTTCTCTACATTTGGATTCGTATAGTCTAAATAACAGAATAGACTAGACTCGGAACAGTGTGAAAAATTAGTAAACAATTATAAATATTACCATAAAAATTAAAGTGAATATGATTTTGATTGGTAAACTATAAAAAAGATCAATTATAATTATTTTGTATTACATTGCATAAGTTATTTCAAATATATTTTTAGAAAATAAGAAAATTGAAAAAATAAATATTCCGAAATAAACTATCACCTGACAACCACAAATATAACTGTATTTTATTATTATTATTATTTGATTTTGTAAAAGAAACCACTTAGGTTTTGGGCTTAAAATGAAAATTTGTATTATACTATTAGAGGGATTTGCAGATTCAGAAATGATTTTTAGCAAAAACTCACTTTTAACAAAAACCCAGGTGGGTTTTTGTTGGTGGACCCACCCAGAAAAATCCGGGTGGGTTTTTCTGGGCTGGGCCCACTTTGCCAACCCTGATTACCATAGCTGAGTTCAGGATATGAACTCGACATTCAAATGTATCTCTCTATTTTAAAACTAGTCAGATGCAGCAATCCCAAAACTTTCTTCTATTTTATGCATGATAATACTTACTGAAAAATGCAGCATAGCAGCGTCACCGGTTAGGTAGTTTAAAGCAAAAATATGTCAGCAAAAACTTATACCAACTTATTGCTGAATCTGAAATTTGAGGAAAATCCTACATTAATTTTTGAGATAGGGCTATTGTAAAATCTTTAAAAAAAAATCCGCATAACAGAGCCACATGTTGGGTGCATGTACACCAAAAACTAATCAGGATCAATTTTTATTTGGTACTAACTGAATCTGAAGTTTGATGAAAATCCGTGTATTACTATTTGGGTTAGAATCATCTCAAAAATCGCAAAAAACTGGATAGCAGCGCCATCTGTTGGGTAATTTAGACCAAAAACTAAACAAGACTAATTTCTATAAGGACTAACTGAATCCGAAGCTTTAAAAAATTCCATGCATTAGTTCTTGAGAGATCTATTGCAATAAACACGGATAATGTACCATGGCAGCTCACCACTTTGAGCAATTTTCACCAAAACGTAATCAATAGCACGTTATATCACGTACTAACTAAATATAAAGTTTCATGTAAATCCATGCTCTAGTTCTTGAGATATGCCTATTGTAGAAATTGTAAATAATGCATCATAGCAGCACCATCCGTTGAGCGATACACACCAAAAACTAATCAGGTGTAGTTTATATCCAGGTCGCACAGAATCTGAAGTTTTGAGAAATTCCGTGCATTAATTCTTAAAATAAAGTTTTTGAAATAATTACAAATAATGCATCATGGCAGCGCCACCTGTTGAGCGATTTGCACGAAAACGTAATCAAAACCTTGTTATATGAAGTACTAACTAAATCTACATTTTATGAAAATACATGCACTAGTTCTTGACACATGGCTATTGCGGAAATTAAGAATAATGCAACATAGCAACGCTACCTGTTGAGTGATATATACCAAAAACTAATCAGATCTAGTTTATATTAAGGTCTAAAAGAATATAAAGTTTTGTGAAATTCCGTGTAGTGGTTCTTTAGATAGAGCGCCCACAAAAAAATTTGTCACATACAGACATAGTCACAAACTCACATTTTGTAAAAACATGTTTTTCGGGTTCTCTGACCCCTAAAACGTGTAAATCCGCCAAAAACCGGATTTCGAAAATTTTCATGAATCCAATACGTTTTCTTGTAAAAATAGAAGAAAATAAAAAAGTAACTAATGCTGTTTCCGCCAATGACAATGAATTTTTTTTTTTTTTTTTTTTTTTTTTTGACATAGGGTTATTTTTCGCTAATATTAAGAAAACTACTTCACAGAAAATTATGAAAATGTGTGGTGTTATAAAGAAATGTTTGATAAATACGCTAATGCAGACAGTTTTTAAATCGAATTAATATTTTAAGCGATATTTAATGTTAAAGTTCGTCAAAATCGTTCCATTAAAAAAGTTTTATAACAGCAAAAACTATATGTAGGAATTTAAACAATTTTATGTTATTTTAAACATCAGAAGTTTCCGGTGTGTATTTATTTATTTTTTAATTTTACTCACTGTTTGAGCAGTTATTTCCATTTTTAATTCAAATTTTTTAGCATTTTGTGAAACATTTTTTACATATTGTAGGAAAGGTTATCATTTTAAATTGTTGCCAAATGTTTAAAAATTAATATTTCCCTCAAATTTAAAATTATTTACACACGACTATCGCAAACAGATTTTTTTTTTGTTTCAAACAAGAATTAAATAATTGATCAGTTTCAGCTAATGTCACATCAGATTTGTTTTTTGTTTGCCACTCAAATTTGGCCAATTGTGTTTGGTTGGCTCCTAGTACAGGCTACAAATTGCCAACAATGATGATTGGATAAAACTTGAATAATATAAGTTAAAATCGAGAAATGTTCAAAATTATGTCATAAAACTAAATTTACATGAAAATATTAAAAATAAAATATTAAAATAATGAATTATCGCTGTAAATGGAAAAAAATACGTCATATTTAAAATAGTCAAACAATAATATTGCATGCAATTTAAAATTAAAAATACGAGGTGGAACCCTTCAAAATTCGACGAAAGAAAATCTTTAAGAAAGAGCTGTTTCATTGATTTATATTAAATCTACAAAGTTAGTTGTAGTAAAAAATGCATCTTACATTGGTCCGGTACCCAATGAATATTATTTTAAGCTAAAATTAACAAAATACTATAAAGCTCAATTATTCAAATTATTAAACGAAATAAAGCCGAAATTCACCGGATTTTATTACAGACTATATTTTTAAAATAGTATACGCATTTTAATTTCTTCTTATTTTTTTTTTCTTTCAATTTATAAAAGATAATGGAGTGATTATGTTGCCGAAATTACAAAATCGATACTAAAAAATTAAAAAATAATATCTTAAAAATAAATTTAGATACAGCTTTGAAACAAGTTGCATTTAAAAGAAAGTTTTTTTCTCTGTACGGCGGTGTAAAAAATGTGCTATGTTTAGAAGTTTAAAATTTGCAGTAGCGAAAATTGCAAAAGTGTATAATTTGCATTAGCGAAAATTGCAAAAGTGTAAAATTTGCAGTATCGAAAATTGCAAAAGCGAAATTACAGGGGAAAGTGCGGCCATTCTCAAAATGACGTATGCGTTACGCACAGATACGTTTGGCCTTTATAATATAGATATTTACTGAGATATTTCACACTTCTAAGTGATCTTTTAAATTATTGTTTCCAATTCTAAGACAGCGGAAATAGAAAATATTTTCTTTTTAGCAATAAAAATATCTTCACGTGAATATGAAAAAGAGAAAGAAAACTTTTAAATAACAAATAAATTCCTTAACGGGCGTTGAAAGCAGCAAGTAAAAGAAATTAAGTCTTCTTACTCGGCACAAATAATATTTCTTTTTGTCAACTAACAAAATTGTTTTCACTAGAATATTAAAAGGAGAAAGGAATATTTATAGAAAATTCCACCAGCTTTAAACTATACTTTTAAAATAGTCTTACTTAAAAAATTTTGATGTTTTGGCATCTGTGCTGCATAATATATATATATATATATATATATATATATATTCGCCGTTTTAGAAGCGGAAGTTTTCGCAACGTTCTTTTTTCCGCACAAAGTACAAATAATTCGGGAGCCTAAACCGAAAGTTTCCTGAATTTCTCTCTCTATATATACTGACAAGGAAGGTCTCCATACTTGGCATACTCCGAATTTTTTGAAAAAAATACTAATTAAACTACTCACGTAGGTAATAAAGGATCAATCAAATTTAGCGGTGGAATTACAATAGGAAATAAATAAAAAAATAAAATACTTTCAGATATTTGGCGTGAAAAGACCAAGTGGCGCACGATTTGGCGAACAGCACTTTTCCCCACCAGAAGCAAACGAGTTTAATGTAACTGAAAATTGTTTCTTAATAGATTTTTTAAATGCATTTCAATTGTATTTAATGAATTTAACCATAAACAATGATAGAATATAATATATTCTACATATATATATTGTATTCCATATGTATATTGTTTATTGCTGTAGTTATTTAATTTACCTCTGAAAAAATTATTTTCATAATTGAAAAATTCATATTGAGAAACAATAATTTCATATATTCAAGCGTATTCAAAAATAAAAGTCAGCTGTTTCCATGGCAACAAAATCGAGTCGACAATGTTCAATTGGACTTTGAGCTTGAAACAATTTTAGTTAATTTAAATTATGAATTTCGTTTTCAATCGCAAATTTTGATCATTAAATTTTAATATAAATACATATAAATATCGATATAACAAAATTATACTTAAATCAAACTAAAACTGTCAAAACTAAAATTATTTAAATTAAATTTATCTAAACAAGTTCAGCATGACACTTTTTTCCCTATAAATGTATTTGATGTGAAAAAATATTTTTTGAAATTGCATTCTGTCGCCAACCGAGGATAAATCGCCAAATAACGAAATTTTCATTAATTTTTTACGGACACTGCTATGGGGTTCCGCCGAAATTTTTTTTATAGCCTCATGAGAAGAACATTCTGTATTTTTTTTTTTTTTTTTTTTTTTTTTTTTTTTTTTTCAGATTTTTCGGAGTATGCCCGTATGGAGACCTTCCTTGTGAGTTAATTTACTCTAGCCCTCAAAGTGTTTGGAACGTAATATTCCGTTCCCTAAGCTCCAGGTTTCACTGCAATATAAGCAATATCTAAGATAATATAATTCTATTGAATTAACGAATATTCAATCCATTTTAGAATGATTAATACTCTCAAAGATTACATTCATATTTGTAATTAAGTTTTTTTTTTTTTACAATTTTGGAATAATCATATTTTATGAGCATTTAGAAAAAAATGCAGAGAAAACAACGGTATAATTTTATTAATTTCTAAGACGCTCAGAGAGCTAGTCAAAAGATTGAAATTTCTTCAACTAAAAGAAAAACATCTTCCAGTAATACTAAAGCAATTATGTATTATATAATGTTATAATTCGGCAATTTGAATTCCGTATTTTTTACGTTGTTTAGCGATTTTTATTTCCCTTTCCTTCCTTTATGCCTTTCTTTTTTAAATGCGTACAATGTTACTTTTTTTAATTAGAACTCAGAGTTAATTAGAAAGAATATTTTAACAGAAGATAAAATGAGTAAAAGAAAAATAACACTAACACAATCGGAACTTGAGCAGTTACGTACGAAGTTTTGGATGATTTTAGTCAGATGATTCTACGACAAATCCTAAAATGTTAAAAAAGGAGATAATTCCAGTCTTTAGCTGGATAATCAGATTTTATATATTCAATGGGATTTCTTTTCTTTTTACGTACATACACACAAAATAAAAGAAGCGAAATCTTATTACTTTTGTTGTTGTTGGTTTTGTTTTTCTACACTTGCACACAAAATAACTTTTTTTTTAAATTCCAGGCCATGTATACCAAAACAACTAAGTTAGACCGAAATGTGTACCCGCCGTTTATAAGTATAGCCGTGATGCATATGGGAATGACGGCGAAATTCTATGATAATTGTTGATCCTCATACATGTATGAACGACGCGGCCACAGCGGAAAAGTACCTGTTACACATTACATACATGTATAACATGGCAGTCAATGTCATATGTTATCAGGCGCTTGTTATTAACCAATATTATTAATATGGATTTATTTAGCAAATTTTACATAAAAAATACAGCTTGAATAGCTATTCAACCATTTTATGATCGATCATAAACTTAATGAAAACATTCGTTAAAACCACAAAAAAACTGCAGAATGGATGACACAATTCACTAATTATGACTGCAGATTCTGCGATAAACGCTCCACTCCCTTTGGGAAAAAAAAGGTGACACAAAGCAACGAGGCAGAAGGAAAGACCTTCGACAACACTTTCCCTTTTCAAGGGTACCAGAGAAAGTGAGTGATAAACAAATAGTATATAGTTGGCAATGGCCATGAAAATTAAATCCCACGTCCATGGCCCTGAAAGGGATTCGGCCCACTCTCGGTATATATGAGTATACGCAATAGGGAAGATTTTAGGATGTTCCGATAGACCCTGTACAAGAGATGTACCTCCTAGTAAGTCTCCATCTTTATTTCAGTTTAATTATAGTGCCAGGTATTAAACAATTTTTTAAAGTGATTTTCTTAAAAAATACTTGTTTTTTAACAACCGATTTAATTTTATCATGCGCGAATTATATTTAAATCGAGAAAACATGTTTTATATTTAAAATAGATATAAAAAGAATTATTGAAAGCAAATAACATGCTCAAAATTAGACATTAAGATTTAGAAAATATTTTTAGTGAGAAATTAATTTAAATTTTAGATTTGAAATTGAATTTTAATATTTTAATGCATTGTAAACAATGTAATTTATATTATCGAATTATCCAATGCATTGGTAGAAAAAGATGCGCTTGAGTTGAAAAGAAAAGCTTGTACCTTAATTTAATGGTATGCATTTTTATAAATCAATGAGAAATATTTCTTTAATACAATAATTTATTATTAATATTTGAAGGAATGCATACAATTGTACATTTAAAGTATGTAATTTACCTTGGAAATTTTCTTTGACAAACATAATTTTTTATATGTGCTAGTTTACTAACTAAATTTCACTATCTCATTTAATATATTTAAAACATATCTACACTGAAAAAAGGTATTTTGCATTCTTTTAAAATAGATTCTCTATTCTTTGGAATGCTTGATTATAGATTTGTCTTTTAACTTATGAAAATGTTTTTTTTAAAGCTGATCTTCAATATATATATATATATTATGTATAAAAAGAGTATTTTTAGCTTTTTATTTAATTACTTATTTATTCATTTTGAGTATATAAGTATTTTTACAGTTACTACTATCCCTTAAAGGAAGAGTATTTAATTAGAGATTAAATGCATTATATGCTCTATTTAAAGGAACTGAAATCTAGGAAATTACGCCTCGAATAGGGTGGCCATGTTTCGTGCCCTTTTGCATTATTTAGTAGGCTTTGCCCACTACGCTGGATTGTTTCTCCAAACGAATCTTGAATTAAACAACATTTATATCTATCGATGAATTTTACGTTCTGTTTCACAGAAATATAGACCTGTAATGTCGTTCTGCATTCTAAAAAAGACACGAATGCCAATGCGCTATTATGTTTTCTAATGTGTCACATAAAATTCGAACTGTTATATAGGAGCCTAAGATCGAGTGCCCTAAGATTTAGTTGAGAACGATAAAACGATATGCAATATACTAGAAACATCTCTGAAAAATTATGTTACTAACAGTGCAAGTCTCATCGAAATCCCTCAAGTAGAATTTTTTAAATGACTAATCTTTCATATTAGCATTTACCTGATTATAGAATTTTCCCCCATAATTCTATAACAAAACATTGTAGAACGCTGAAAAAATTCAGCGTTCACCTCAGAAAATTATGAAACTAGCAATGCAAATCGCAGCAAAATCCATTGAACAGGATCTTTTTAAAATAGCCAATTTTTCATAATCGTATTAACCTGATCAGTAGAACCAACTTTAGTAAAATGTTGGGTAGGCTTACAATTTTTTCAGTAGAGTAGCATATAATTTTTCCCTTTTTATTGCGTGTGTGTGGAGAGAAAGGTGGCTGAGGATGAAAGAATGAAAAGAGTGGTCAAGATTTTTCGAAGCAAAATATAAAATTATTGTAATTAATTAAATTAAATTAACATAAGTTCTTTCTTATAAATACATTTTTATTATAAATAGCATTAAAATTGTTTACTTTTAAGCGAATAACTATAACTTAAAAAATTTTGAATTGTAGGCTATTAAATTATGTAAAAGGAAATTAAAATAGATTGCAGATCTGACGCAAAATATGCAGGAAATCTGTCTTTGAGAGTGGTTTAATTATACATCCACTATATATATATATATATATATATATATATATATATATATATATATATATACATATATATATATAAGACCATTAATTGTATTACAATATAAACCATTAGAATTTAATAGAAAAAAAACCCATTGAAACGAGGAAAATTTAAATAAATAAATAAATAAAATGAATACATTTCAAATATTTATTACAAAATTAAACACAAACTTTAATCATAAATAATATATTGAATCTAATTATATATGCATGATTAGACGGGTATATTGCTATTCTTAATGGAAAATCCTATTAAGTGGTATTTGAAAACTATATAAGGTACCCTGGGGTAATAACGCCAGGCGGGGTAATAACGCCAAGTGCTTATATTTTGCATAATTATGAAATAATCAGGTAAATGACACCCATGTGCTCTGCGCAGAAGTGTTTTGAGTCATATAAATCGCAAAAAACAGCTTCAAGTTAATTTGTTTCATTTTTAGGTCTTATTATTTTTACAAGCAACTAAAATTAACGCTTGATCTAAAATTTGCGAGATATGTTTTGTGATGTGAAGACTATCTTTTTTATCCGGAAATACTTTGTTAATTACATAAATTTGTAGTACAATTCATGGACTTTCAAAATGATGTTGAAGATTTTGGATATCTTCTCGAGATAATTTGTAATTTAAAATGTACAGCGCAATAACTATAACGGGGTAATAACGCCAATCCTTGGTATTGATACCCCGGTTGATTCCCTACAGTGGCCGAGCTACATCCTAAATACTGATTCAAATAAACACAATTAAAACTGTGCAATGTTTCTAATAATTCTATTTAAGCGGTCCTTTTTAAGCAAAAAGAAGCTCACGGTCTGATATTCTTTTGCCTCAACCTCCCCCCCACACCACACCTTTATTTTTCTTACACTTTCACAAAAAATTGAACATTTTCAATAGCTTAGAATGCAATTTGTCAATTTCTAAGTTTGTAGACTTTGTATCTTTAGAATTGGGCAATCTACATGCAATTATCCCATCTTATTTCATAGTTTTGTTTGCATGGCGTTATTACCCATATAGGTGGGTAATAACGCCAAACAGCATTGGTCAAGAAATCACGTCATTACATTTTATGAATACATATCTGTTAAATTATTTTTTTTATATAGCTAGTCAATGAGTTACTGCATCAAATCATACATTTGTTTGAAAAATACAATCTAAAACTGAGCCGTGAAAATTGGTAGAACCTTAACGTGGCGTTATTACCCCAGGGTACCTTAGTAGAAATCAAGATATATATATATGTATATAGAACCATAAGATAATACTACAAATCAACATCAAAATATGGAATAACTCGTTAATAACAAACTATATCAAACATAGGAGTTGGCAAAAATTGGAACAATATTGGAAATATGGTATTTAGCTCGTTATCAAGGACAATGCTAAACAGATACATTAATTGCGATTAATTTCTGATTAGAAATCAGGATAAACCTAAAAATGATTTCTATATTGCCCGATTAATCGCAATGGAAAACAAAGTTCAAAGAAAAATATTAGAAAAATAATAAGACAGTAATTGAATTATCAAAAGATTAATTGCAATGGAAAACATAGTTCAAAGAAAAATATTAGAAAAATAATAAGACAATAATTGAATATATAGATATATTAAATTCAAATGGTTCATATTGTTTACAATTAATGGTCTCATATATATATATATATATATATATATATATATTCCTGCGATTAAATGAAAAAGTAAATAACGAATGTGCAACTACTTAAAAGATAACAATAAAATATTTAAAGCAGTTGTTAAATTACTTTAATTCTTAGTACTTTTAACTGTGAACACAGCCTTCATCAAACATTGCAAGCAATATTGTTATTAATGTATTATTTGTCCTGTAGTTGGTGTCGAAAAGAGTAAAAGTGTATTCTTAGATCCAGAAAATAAAATATAGATACTGCCGAAAGAGTAAATATTAGTTGTTTTATGATTCTTTAAGCAAACTGGTCCAAATGCAGGATGAAGGTGCTGGATAGTGAATCCGATTGCAGAAGATTGCACAAAATTTTTACTTAGCGATTAGTAAATTTGTTGTTCTTCATTAAGAAAGAAAAGGAGAAAAGATAATTTAATATTAAATATTTTTTATCTACAATTATTTTGCTATCACTAAAAAAGCAATACATGGATGGGGGAAATTGAAATGCTAATGGAACAATACTTGCTGATTTATCATTTTTGGCTGGATTTAAAAAAAAAGAAACTGAAATGCAGATAAAATTCTATCATTATAAAGCAATTTCTTCTGACGTGCAGTCCCAGCAGCTAAAATTAGCGATAAATTAACGATTTTAGGTTTATTTAAGCAACAGACTGAAGAATAATGTAATCTTGACAATAAAAAGTCTATTTCTTACTACACGTTATTATGCTCATTAAAGAAAAAGAAAAAAATCTTTGGTTATCAAAAGGATTATTGCATGTTATGTTATTAACTTTTGAATACCTAACCCTATCTATCATTGTCAAAGAGTTTTATGGGGGGGGGGGAGATCTATTATTCCGTCAATAGCAATTTGACTTTATTTAATAGGATGCAGTTTGATGCATAAATACCTTTGTTTTATATCTAACTCTGGTACATATGTAACACTGATATAGTTGCAAACATGTTTAATGTTTGACACTAGAACTACCAAGACCGTCAATTTGATGGTTTTCAAATTTCATGTTTAAAAACTTTATATAATTTATAGATTGTTCTAGAATTTTATGAGACGACTTTTAATCAAATATAAGAATAGTTAAATATTCCTATTCAATTTACTCTTAGCCCTTTTAATTTCCATTATCAGTATGACCTATACCTATTTATATCAAGACCCGTCAAAATGACGGATTTGACAATTGACAAACTAATCCCGGGGTGATACGGACTTCCCTATTTTCGACATGGACTAGACCTTGTCACCCAACCCATGCACAGTTTGTTCCAGGTTTCTATCACACGTGTTATAACAGCAATTGTTAAATGTAATTAGGACGCAATCATTAGTAGTTGTACTTAGAACGCGATAAAATTCTTGGTGAAAAGTGCAATCTGTGCAAAGTGTAATCTGTGAAAAGCCCAATTTCAGAAAATAGCATACATTCGGATAACATGTTTTTATAATTGTTTTTTTTTTTTTTTTTTTTTTTTTTTTTTGCTAATTCTGAGCAACAATGAAACGATTTCCAAGAAAAAAAATTATTCGAAGAATTTAAAAAACTCACCAATATAAATGAAGACTGTTTAGACACAAATTCATGTAATGATAATTTTGACATATTTTGCGTGGAAAATAATGCTGATTTTTCAGACTCTAAAGAAGCTGAATATGAAATTGAACTACGAGATATTGAAAAAAGTGGAGAAGTTTAATATGAAATTAAAGATTCAGGGAGTGAACATGAACATCAGCAAAAGAGCCACAAAAGCAGAAAGCGATTGCGAATATGCTCAGATATTGAGTCGGGTAGCAAAACAGAAATAAAAATAAAAAGAATATTGCCCAGTTAAACTGATGGCATTGAGCTCACAGGCTACGCATACTAATTGTACATTACAGCCTTATATTTTCAAGGGTTAATTCCGTTCGAAAAAAAAAATTAAGAAGGGGAAACAGCTCTCCTCTTTCCCCTTTTTTATACTTAATCATCGAACCTCCTATACTATCAAGGACATGCTTTATCATATAAAAAATCTATATCCAAAATTCACAGCAAATCGGATAATTCTTAATAAAAACCCATTTAGCATTTATATAAATTAAGAGGAGTTATCCCCCTCTTTTATACTTAACCATTAAACTTCCAAAACTATTCAGAGGTTTGAACGAAATCTGACGATTCTGCTTGAAAAACCCATTTATATAAACTAAGGGGAGGGGCATTAGATCCCCCGTTCCCCCTTATTCAATTCCCCCTTATTCGTTCCCCCCTTATTCAATGAACACCTAATAGCAGTCACGGAATCGTCTCATCAGAATGATCCTATATCTAAATTTTGAACAAAAACTGTTAATTCTGCATGAAAAACCCGTTTATATCAATTAAGGGGAGGGGCATGAGCCTCCCGTTCCCCCTCTTATACATATCGAATGAACTCCAAAAACTAATCAGGGAAGCGCCTTGTTAGGATATACCTATATACAAAATTTCAAGTGGATCGGATATTTTTATCATGAGTTATCGCGTTACGTACGTACGAACGAACGAACATATATACATACAGAACGGGCGGGCACATAAGCTCTCAGGCTATGATAGCCTGTGAGCTAAAAAAAAAGAAGAAAGACATTGTTATTACGGTACTGAAAGGGAAAAATCAGGGAATGGTTGTGTTGGTAGTCTCCCATCACATATTATGTTCAAGGATACTTCAAGCCCACCTGGTTATGCGAAGCGAAATATTATGCTTGGTATGGATAGTAACGCATTTAGACATAATTGATAATCAAATGGTAAATTTCATAAAAGTTTGCGCTTGAGCTCGAGGCCAGAAATGTTTTACAGAAGGACGATTGGAAAATTACTTTTGAAGATATAATATGCGTTTGTAGATATTTTGTATGCTTGAGGAGCCTACGAAGCGAGAATTTTCAAATTATCCTTTTTCTGGTTAAAAAAAGTAAAGAAAAAAAAACTGAGATTAAAAAAAAAAAAAAAAACTATGAGTAGAAAAAGATTTTCAGAAATTGTGAGATTCATTCGTTTCGGAAAAAAAAAAAAAAAAAAAAAAAAAAAAAAAGCAACAGGAGTGTTTGCTTACGAATCGACAAATTTGGATTAGCTTCTGAAATTTGGTAGCCCTTTACTGATAACAGCCAAGCTTATCATAAATAGGATCAGAAAATAAGTGTAGATTAACAAATGTTTCTCATAAAGGCAAGATGAAGATTTCTGCGATGTATAATACCAATTAATAAAATGAATTGTCCTAGCAGTTTATAAAAGTAAGCCTAGTAAAAAAGTATCGCTTCTTAGCTCAAAACATAAATTTGTAAAAAATTGCTTCTAATCGAAAACAAATTTCTGCAACTGTTTAGTTTACAATCAGACTAAGATGATGTTCACCAAATGTCCTGCAAATATAGCGCAAAAGTAGGGTGACATAGATGGCCTTTGCAGGCATTTTATAATATTTTGAAGTTGCAGCAATCAATGAGTGGATTT
This sequence comes from Maratus speculifer, assembly GCA_964019185.1. Lineage (NCBI taxonomy): Eukaryota > Metazoa > Arthropoda > Arachnida > Araneae > Salticidae > Maratus > Maratus speculifer. The sequence continues at coordinate 76,438,792 of OZ025289.1, forward strand.
TATATAGAATTGTGATGAAAATATGACGAGAAAACAATCTATATTTCAATTATCCGAAGAACTCTTCAATGAATATAATATGTGCTGCAGACAAGAAGCCTCCCCCCAAAACAAGAACGGAAAGTAATGAATTGTATTCTAGAAAATTATAAACAAAGTCCTTATGAACGCAAATCACGCTGAATTCAATTGTGCAACAAAAACAGAGCGATTTATATCTGCAACGTATACAACAAATATGTTTTTTTAATTAATAATTAATGAATTATTATATTAAATGTTGTTTTTGTTAAAATGTACTCTTTTACTTATATTAACTAAGATAAAATTGTTTGTGGCAAGAGTTATCTAAAAAAGATATATGTATTTGCAAAATATGTGTCTCATAGTTATTTCACAAAAGATAAAATGTGTTACACTATAAATGCAAATAGATTTTTTTTGCTTGTTTTTTATTAATAATTAATGAATTACTAAATTAAATGCTATTTTGTTTAATTATAGTGATTTATTTACATTAACAAAGTCAAAAGTTAAAATGAAAGCCATAATCAAAAATCCGTCAATTTGACGGATGTGGTAAAACTAGGTATATATTAAATATCGGTAGTTCTAGTGCTAACGTCAAACTTAGCTGTGGATTCGATTACGGAAGATTAGGAGAATTTTATTCGTTGAAAACTTTAGATATATTTTTGTATCATAATCAGTTATCGATGCCCCCCCCCCCCCCCCAGGATAATACACTGTAAAAAAAATCTGTAACCTTAGTAATCTAAATTAACCGAAATCTCTTATGCTTACTAAAATTTTATGTGTACACTGTACAAGAAAATGATGTCAATCTACAAAACTTGTAAGCAAAACTAAAACCATCTGTAACTTTACAAAAGAATTTACTAAAATTTTGGTAACTTTACTAAAATTTTATCTATAATGCTCGTTATCGTCACTTAAAAAGTTCTTGGAATACGATTTCCCAAAAAAATTCTTAGTAACCTTAAAATTTGTTTGATTCAAAGTGCAAATCTGTATCTGTTACATGAATTTTTATTGTTGCCGTTACATAAAAAGTTCTTGGAATACAATTCTACTAGAAAAATTTTTGTAATTCTCCCAATTTTTTTTTACAGTGTAGTTACATGATTGCGACTGATATATAAAAAGAAAAAGAAGTGAAAATATCATTATTTTAATTTTATTCAAACAATTCATCTTTAAAAATCCACTTTTAAATGATTCATTATTTTAAATATGAAGGTTAAACACTGTTCTTTCTATGCAAATAATTTATTAAATTTTTTATTGCATTTACTCATTTGTAATCCGAAGATGAAAAACTGTAGTAGACCTGTGAGAAGAAGGTCTCGTACATTATGAAATATAATGTAAGGTACACAGAGATTGTATTTAAGCTACCAGAACCATACATAGCACAAAGCTCAGAAGCCCGGGATTCAAGAACTAACAAACAAAAGTAAATAACCCATATTCGTAACTTGAGCTCCAAGTCTATAGGGGGGCAAAAGTCTCGAAGTACTTTTCTAGAAAATTATATCCCCCCTTTTCTAGTCATCGCGTGCACATGCATACACTTAAATGTTTAAAATTTTTAATATTTAAGGAATAAAAATATTAAAAGTTCAACCATATACGAAAAAATATGGAAAAATCTAAAATTACTCATTTTATGTCTTTAAAAAGATATTTTAAAATATTGAATGCACAATCGTTAAATCTCTTATGTTTGATGCATTGTTCAATCGGAAAAAAGTCAAACAAATTTAATAGAAATTTGTCAAAGCCTTGTAGAGATCTGCACAGGCCAAAAATACTGGGCCAGGGCCGGCCCGAACGAAAATTATTTTGACCGGACCCGGTGTAAAAATTAAAAGCTTGGCTCCAGTCCGACCTGGCCCGTTCATATTTTCACAGTTCACGCGATCCTTTTATGAAATTCGCGTAATTTCGCGATATTCAACAAATTTTGCATTTTTTCCGCAATCCTCAGACGAAATTTGCATTTTTTCGCAATTCTTTGTCAAAATGGGCAGTTTTTTTTTTTTTTTTTTTTTTTTTTTTTTTACAGAAATGTGAATCTTTTGACAGAAATTTGCGCGATCGTTTCTCAGAAATTTGCATTTTTTCGCGAACTTTTGACAAAATTCACGTTTTTTCCGCGATCATTTGACAACAATTTGCATTTTTTTGCGACCCTTTGATGAAATTTGCGCCACTTCGTGTTATTTAACAAAATTTGCACTTTTTTTCTGCAATCGTGTAAACGAAATTTGCATTTTTTCCGAATCCTTAGACAAAATTTGCGATTTTCCTCGATATCTTTGACAAAATTTGCGATTTTTCCTGGATACTTTTTGACAAAATTTGCATTCCTCCGCGATTCTTTGACAGAAAAGATTTTGCTTTATTTTACAATATTCAACAAAATTTGTGTTGTGTGTGCAATTCTTTGATAAAATTTGCATTTTTCCACGATCTTTCGTCATAATGCGGGTTTTTTCTGCCATAATTTGACAAAATTCAAATTATTTCGCGGTATTCAACAAAATTTGCATTTTCCCGCCCTTTGACAAATTTACGGTTTTTCACTTATCCTTTGACAGAAATTTGCGCTTTTGTACGATCTTTTGTCAGCAGTTTGCATTTTTTCGCGAAACTTTCACATAAGTTGCGTTTCTTCCGCGATCTTTTGGCAAAATTTGCATTTTTCTGTGATCCTTTGATTAAATTCGCGTTGCTTTACGATACGCAACAAAATTTGCGCTTTTTTCCGCGAATTTGGTGCCAAAATTTACATTTTTTCGCGATTCTTTGGTAAAATATGCGGGGTTTTTTTTTTTCGCGGTTTTTTGATAAAATTTGCTATTTTTTCTCTATTTTTGACAAAATTTGCATTCCTCCGCGATTCTTTGACAAAAAAGATCTCGCGTTATTTTACAACATTTAACAAAATTTGCGTAATGTATGCAATTCTTTGACAAAATTTGTGTATTTACACGATCTTTTGTCAAAATCCGCGTTTTTCTGCCACAGTTTGGAAAAATTCGAATTATTTCGCGATATTAAAAAAAAGTGCAAATTTTTTTGGCAAAATGTCATTTGTTTCTGCGATATTTTTGAGGAAATTCCCCTTTCTTTTGTAATCTGTTCAAGAATTACAACTTTTTTCACAATTCTTTGACAAATTCGTTTTTGTCTTTCGATAAGGTTCGTGTTTTTTCTTCGTGATCTTTTAACGAAAATAGCACTTTTTTACGATTCTTGGGCATATTTTACCGTGATCCTTTGACAGAAATTTGCGCTTTTTCGTGATCCTTTGACGAAACTAGTATTTTTTCCTCGGTGATCTGACGAAATTTGCGTTATTTCTGCGATTCTTTCATGAAATTCGCTTTTTTTCCTCGCAATCATTTTACGAATTTCTACTTTTCTTTTCTTTTTTTTTTTTTCTTTTGTTGCATCTTAAAAAAAATTTGCGTTTTTTTCGTTGTTTTTTAATGATTTTTTCGATTTTCCACTATTTTTTGTGAATATCGCCTTTTTTTCCTTGCTTCTTTGACGAAATTTGTTATTTTTCTATTCTTTGACGAAATACGAGCTTTTTCTGCGATTTTTTAATGAGATTTGCTTTTTTCCGCGATTTTTGACGAAATTCACATTCTATCAGTTTTCTTTTGTGAAATTTTCGATTTTTTTTTATGCAAGCGATTAAGAAAATTGATATTTTTTGGCATCCATTTCTCGAAATTCGCGATATTTTGCCGTAAAGTTTTTTTAATGTCCGAATTTTCCGTCTGATGACCAATTTCTGTTTAATTTTCATTACTAAATGCTTTAAATTTAGGAGCAAAGATTCGGAACAAATCACATGGAAATTCGTGAATTTTTTCGTATCCGATAATGATGCTCGTTATTTTAAACTTAAGGGACTGTTACACATTTCGAAAATTTCCAAGACTTTTCATTCCTTGAAAATGAATACTTTTTATTCCAGCATTTTTCCTATTTTTGCAAAGCGTACGAACCACGAAATCGTTTTTTGTGCATTCGTGAGCGCTGGGAAGGAAACAGATGAGTTTTCGATGATAGTTCTTTCTGATTTTTAATTAATAACTCAACTATTTATCAGAAATCTAAGATTCTGAGTCTGGGGTACATCAGAAGAGGCCTTGCAATATCTTCCTTTAAATTTTCAGGTCTGTAATTGCGATATTTTTTTTTTTTTTTTTAGCCATCCCATGCATACAGAACTTTATTTTATTACTATAAATATGTTTCTATGTTTACGAATTTTAAATTGACACAAATCCAAACGAACTTTCAAAAACTGCATATCATAGCAGATTTTTCTATTTCTATTTAAAGTAACTGCTCTATGGCTACTTAATTCCAATTTTTTTCTCAACACACAAAAAACTTATTAAATAGGATTTTTTTTATAAACAAAACGTGTTCACCATTCTGTGTACTAACAGTGTCACCAAAGTAGTTCTATTGACGTTGTGATTTACTAGTATGTGACTGATACCTTGAAATAGTTGACTATATAGTCAGGTGCTTTCATATAATCATGAGGTTAGATAACATAATAATGAAATGACAATAACGAAAGCCTCGAGAAGTCCAACCCACGCATGCATAAAACAACTCTAAAATGAAAAAGGGCTCATAGGTTCAGTATTTCTGGAGGGAAAAAAAGAGCAGGGGAAATATTTTTTATTGAACATATAGACTGTGGCATTAAAAATTTTACTAAGATACATATCAGAAATTACTGACATGAACGTAAAAATGTTACTGCTGGGTATTTGAAATTATCCAGTAATTATTCTAATTTGCACTCAAAATATAGCACATAAATGGTTAAATAAAAAAGAAAAGAAAATTGAAATGTAAAATTGGCCCAAAATAATACAAAAACTGAAGGGGCAAAATGTAAGTCTTGCCCCAGCTCCTAGAAAACTAGGGGGGCATATGCCCCCCTCGCCCCCGCCAGATTACGCCATGAAATAACCCGAACATGATTTAAGTTCAATGGTAAATCTCTTCAATCATTGTAATTATCTCAGTAGTGTGGTGACTAGGGGATACTTTAAATTCTAATGATCATAACAAACATATTTTCCTCACAACCTCTACTTTTACTTTCAAATTATGATAAAGCAGTTGATTCTGAATAGCCCGAATTTTGTTTAACCAACGTTGAGACCAGGGGGTGGACCGGAGGGCATCCACTCCGGAAAAATTGAAATTTTGCGTTTTCAATGGTCAAAACGTACAATTCCCCCCCCCCCCAGAACTCTATAATGTCCCCCCGGAACTACTGATGACCCTCCCGGAGAAAAGTACCGGAATTCAACACTGTCTTTAACGCACATGACGCCAATAGCGCAGTGACGTTAGCTTCGCATTCAGCAAATGCGGAAGGACCAGTTGTAGGACCCTATTATTTTTAAATCCAAGGTGGAATTCATCGTTTTGTTTGATTCAAAAGTTATTTGGAAAATGGGATCAGCGCAGCAGGGTAGTCTGCTAGTATAGTTATAAAGTGAGAAATAAAATGCTTTATAGCAATAATATAGCAAGAATGATGTTGTAAGTATCGAGTTGAACACAACTATTTTGATCGAGCATATATCGTCATCCCCGATTATTTTAAATTTAAAGAGGGAAACAGATTTGAAATAAAATAATCGTTAATGCTGTAAATAGAATTAAAACTAGTCAGATATGGCAATCCCAAAACTTTCTTCTGTGTCATACATGTTAATGCTTCGAAATTCGCTACCACAGTGCCAAAATTAAATGACTATCTATGCTCATCATGGGGATTGTAAAGGCATGAAATTCCGCGAATTAGTTCTTTAAATAAGACTATTGTGGAAATCGGGAAAATTGGCACATAAAAAGGCCACCAATTGGGCGATTTATACTAAAACATAAACAAAAATAATATTAATCAAACGATGTCTGAATCTGAAGTTTGATGAACATTCGTGAATTAGATCATGAGATAGAGCTATTGCAGGAATCGGGAAAAATGCAGTATAATAGCGCCACCTGTTGGGTGATTAACACCAAAATGCAAACAACATTAATTCATATCAAGGACTAATTGAATCTGCAGATTGATGGAAATCCGTGAATTAGTTATTGAGATAGAGTTGTTGTATAAATTGTAAAAAAATGCAATGTAGCAGTGTCGCTTGTTGAATGCTTTACAGCAAAAACTAAACAGCATTAATCTATATCAGGGACTACCTAACTATGAATTTTTATTAAATTCCATGAGTTACTTCTTGAACATAAAGCTATTGCGAAAATTGTGCAAAAGGCACCATAGTAGTGTCACCTGTTGAGCGATTTACACCAAAATGTAAACAGCATCTATTTATGTCAAGGACTAACTGAATGTGAAGTTTGATTGAAATCCGTACATTAGTCATTGAGATATAGCTGTTTCATTAATAGTAAAATTGGAACATAGCAGCACCACATGTTGAGTAATTTACACCAAAAATTAATCAACGTCAATTTATATCAGGGACTACCTGAATCTAAATTTTTATCAATTTCCGAGCGTTAGTTCTTAAGATAGAACGTCCTAAAAATTTATGTCACATACAGAAAGACTCACGAACAGACATTTTGTAAGAACATGTTTTTTGGAATTTCTGACCTCTAAAATGTGTAAATACGCCGAAAACCGGAATTTTCACGAATCAAATACTTTCTTCTTCTAAAGATAGAAGAAAGTAAAAACATTTATTATTCTTTTTTTATTACTTAGTGCTAAAAATAAAGTCAATAATAAATGCGTAGGCATGTACTATCACTACTACATGCTGGGAATAATATAAATAGTTGTTAAGATAAAATACAACTCAATAAAAAGACATAATTAATGGAAAGCAAGACTCGGAAAAATTAAAAGCGAATTTTTTTCCCCCGAACATATCTAGAAAGATTTTTTTTTTTTTTTTCACAATATGTGAAGCAACAATTTAGAAATTCCTAACGTTATGAAACGATATGAAGGTGCAGTTCAAGGTCCCATTCCGTTGCTTAAAGTAACATTGAAATTTGGAACTAATTAGATGCATATTTTAGGCAGGTCATTCCTTTTTTTAGTGACCATGTTTTGTTACATAACTTTGTAAGGGGCAAATTGTACTTGTAGTTTGTTATTCGGAAACTTCATGTTATTAGAGCAAGGCTGTGCAACGCGGAACCTGTCGCTGTTTGAAAGTGTTTTGGGCGCCCTTTCTAAGGTTCTAGCTATATTTATATAATTTTTGTTATTAGCTTTTCTTGAAAATAAAAATCCCTTCTAAAGCTTGTTTTCTTCAAAAACGATATTATTCGCATGTTTCTCTCTTTGTGTTTTTGGTTTTATGGGCGCATTAAAACTCTTTCTCCTACACTAAAAAAAAATTCTGTAAAGTTACAAAAATATTTCTAGGAAACTGGGATTCCTAGAACCTTTTATGTTACGGCAACAACAAAAATTCATGTATAAGATACAGAATTGCAGTGAAAATCAAAAAATCTGCAAGGTTACTAAGACTTTTTTAGGATACTGGGATGCCTAGAACTTTTATGTAACTGCAATCTAAGTTACAGATGAAATTTTAGTAATATTATTGTAATTTTAATACACTGTATAACAAAAAAAAAAAAAAAAAAAAAAAAAAAAAACTAGTTGGATGTGCCAATCCCAAAACTTTCTTCTATCTCATACATACATTTTAATCTTTTAAAAAGAAATAGTTACTCATTTTAATGCTATAATAATTTTAATTCAATACCTTACCAAATTTGATTTTACACTGGAAAAAATGATTTCTCAAAATTAAGTAAAAAGTACTCAATTTTAAGTACTTCACATACTCAAAATAGCTCCGATCTAAATATACTCAAAACTAAAAAACACATGTACTCATTTTTGATTCTATGGCTGTGTTCAAATGTAAATCGCTATGAATTGCCCCCTTAACTTACAAATTAAAGTAAAAATATACTACCATTATTTCTTGATGAAAATTATCAACAATAAAAGTGTAATTGATTGTTTATAAAGAAAAAGAGCAAAATACCCAAATCGAATATTTTTATAACAAGAGCACTATTTGCAATCACTTTTAAATTATTTCAAAATACTGTGTATAGTTTAATATTTACATTAATAAGCATTTTTCATGCCACCATAAATGAAATAAACCATTACAGGGTACAAAATGATCATTAGTTTGTATTTGATAACATGTGATGTTTCAAAATTTAGAAAGCAACGTGATCATCTTTGATCCAAACATATACTCAATTCAGTATGAGTACATCGATGCACTCATTTTTGAGTATTTCATTTTTTCCAGTGTATCTTAAATTTCTGCTTCAATCAATTAATCGGAGTAAAAACGAATTTCCGTCTCTGCACGAGCCGATGGACAATAGAATGACAAGCAGATTTTTTTTTCAAATTCAGGGAGGACCTACTTGCCTTACCAAAAAATAATCATGTACAAAATGTTTAGTTCAGTTCTAGAACTAACTTCATACACTTTTATGTGGTGCAATATTGAAAATGGCATAAAATTCGGTATTGCAGCGCCCCCTTCCGGCGGATTTTTTTCAGATTTAGGGCGATCCAACTAGCCATAGCCATACACTTACACAGAAAATTTCGTTCAATTCGATACATAACTTCATATACTTTTGGTCGGTACAATATTGAAAGTGGCACAAAATCGCGATTGCAGCGGCCCCTTCCGACAGATTTTTTTCAAATTCAGGGAGGACCAACTAGCCATAGTCATACACATACACAAAAAATTTGGTTCAATTCGATTCATAAATTCATATACTTTTGGTCGGTACAATATTGAAAATGGCACAAAATCGCGATTGCAGCGCCCCTTCCGGCGAATTTTTTTCAAATTCACGGAGGGCCAACTAGCTATTGTCATACACATTCACAAAAAATTTGGTTCAATTCTATGCATAACTTCATACACTTTTTGATGGTAGAATGGCGACATACAGACACACACACGGGCAGACAGACATTTTGTAAAAACATGTTTTTTGGAATCTCTGACCCCTAAAACGTGTAAATCTGTCGAAAACAAATCGAAAACAAGTCGAAAAAAATTTCGATTACAATACTTTCTTCTATTGAAGATGGAAGAAAGTAAAAAGCTGTAATTTTAGAAATATAAGGTTGCCGAAATCTATATAGTAACTAACATTTTATCTGTACGCTGTACAGAGAAGATGTAAATCTACTAAACTAATTTTTGTAACGCTACAAAAATCTGTAACTTTACAAACGAACCTACTAAAATTATGCTTATTTTACTAAAATTTTATCTGTATCCTGAATTGTAATTACATAAATATATTCAGAAAATGCCATATTTCTAAAAAATTTTTAATAACCTTACAGATTTTTTTATTTTCAATGCAAATCTGTATCTGTTACATGAAATTTTGCTGTTGCCGTCATTTAAAATGTTCTAGGAATTCCAGTTTCCTAGAAAACTTTTAGTAACTGTACAGATTTTTTTTTTTTTCAGTGTAGATTTAATCGTAAAACATATAGATTTTTGTAGCTTTACAAAAACTAATTTTGCGAATTTATATATTTTTTTTTCTGTAAATTTCCATTTGTAAAGGTACAGTTTTTTTTTTTTTTTTTTTTTTTTTTTTTTCTTACAGCGTACAAAAAGTCATTTTCCTCTCAGAAACACGTAATTCTAAATTTACTAGGAATTATGTTATTTCTTTTTTTCTCTCTACAAACTATTTTATATTAAATATCTTGAATCGTAGGATCTTCTCGGCTACTACTGTAAAATATGGGCATCAGAAAAGGCGCGCTGTTGCCGATTTTAAGGTGCATTCGTAATTATGTAAATACGCACCTATAGTTGTCGTTCAATCCGTCCGTCTGTCTGTCCGTCCGTCCGCATGTAACAGAACCAAAACTACTGAACTGAATCGTTTGAAATTTGAAATATACAACTGTTGCATAATTTTGTCGAGTCATTTCAAATTTTATGACAATCGGATGCATAGTTTAATTACTGGAAGAATCAAAAGTACTCCGTTACATTACAGCCAATGGGAAAAAATAACTTCAAGTGCATTTTATTTATGTTATATTCTTTCGAACATAATAAAACTGATATATATCTATGAAATATATACTATAATGTACATTCTGTACAATCTGTAGGGCAAAGCATATTTCTTATTAATTGACAGGGTCACACAAAAGTATTTCACGGAATAATTGCATAGGGAGAAACATTGCTTGGGCGTGTTTTAATTAAACTGTTTCGTATTTTATGAAATTGATATACGTTGCTGAGATTTATTAGAATACGAGGGCTGCTATTTATATTTCTGGCCTTGGCAACAAAGAGTGTTATTAGGCTACCGCTGACGATTTCAATTGAAAATTTGATATTTTTAACCATAAATTCTCCAGAACGATTTGCCATTTTAGCTTGATTTATGTTATTTGCAGTAAATTGAAAAATTCATCTTGTGCAAAAAGTTCAATTGACTCGTGACCATTTTCGTGCGATCATTTTTCATAACTTTCGACGTGGATTGTCAAGATGAGAGTACTTCCATGAACTTAATTTTTAAACAACGGTAAAGCACCATCCTAAAGCACTGTAAAAAACTGGCATAACGAATTCATTCGTGCCTCATGCTCGCTCAAGGACACATTTAGTGAAGGTTTACCAAAATCGGTTGTGGTGCCCGAAAATATCGATGTTGTGCCTGAGCTGATAAAGCAAGATCGTAATGTGACATACCGTGAGATTGAGAAATATTTTGGCATTAATATGACAGGCATAAATAAGATGTTGCCTGAACATTTGGTAGTAAAAAATATTTATTCGCGTTGGATCTCGCAAATCTATAGCAAACGCTCAAAAGAAAGCTTGTGTCGATTGGGGCAAGGAAATGTTTAACAAATACGTTCAGTGTTCATCAAAAGTTGTATATAACATCTACAGAGATGACAAATTATCTATCGATGCATATGAGCCGGAAACAAAACAGCAAGCGGCTGTGTGGGTCTTCCAAGATGAGCCAAATTCAACAAAAGTTGTTCGAGGGAGAGGCACATCGAAAAAAATGGTTGTCTGTTTCTTCAACATTACCGGTCACGTGGCAACAGCGGCATTAGAGCAACACAGGACAGTCAATTCTGAATGGTATTCGACCATTTATTTGCCAGAAGTCTTCGAAGAAATTTGAAAAAAAAATAAGAATAACAGACGAATAAATTTTTACCATGACAATGTGAGCTGCTCTCACACATCAGCTCAAACAAAAGAAATTTGTGAAAGGCCAAAACATCGAATACATGAGTCATCAGCCATAGAGCCCTGTTTTGTCACCCAATAACCTTTTTAGGTGCGTTCGTAATTATGTAAATACGTAGCACCTATTGTTGTTGCTCAGTCTGTCCGTCTGTCCGTGTGTCTGTCCGTCCGTCTGTCTGTCCGTCTGTCTGTCCGCATATAACAACGCAAAAACTATCCAACCGAATCGTTTGAAATTTAAAATATGTACTTATTACATAATTTTGTCGAGTCATTTCAAATTTTATGAAAATCGGGTGGATAGATCAATTACAGGGACAATCAAAAGGATTCCGTTACATTACATCAATGGCGAAAAAAGTTTTAAATGCATTTTAATCGTTTGAAATTTAAAACGCATATTTATTACACAATTTCGTCGAGTCATTTCAAATGTTATGAAAATCGGATGCATAGATCAGTTACAGGGACAATCAAAAGTATTCCGTTACATTACAATCAATTGGAAAAAATGTTTCAAATGCATTTTAATGGTGTTACACTCATTTGAACATAATATAATTGACATGAATCTATGATGTATGTACTAAAATATACATTCTGAACAATCTGGGATGCAGAGAATATTTATTATTAAATTACAGGGCCACACAAATGTATTCCACTAAATAATGTTATACGGGGAAACATTGTTTGGGGCGTGTTTTAATTATATTAACCTACTTCACATTTTATGAATAAGATATACGTTAATGAAATATAATAAAAATTACTCCCTGCATATTTACAGGAACACAAAGATTTCGACCACTATACTGTATCCAAAGTGCGCTCTACTATATCAGCAGGATCTGAATATTTTAAAACTTATAGTACGAACGCACCTCATTTGCTACGCTTCACGTACATTCTCCAATTTGTTTTATTTCCACACATCAAAAATAAATTACGAAGATAATGATTTTCGACACTCGAAGAAGCAGTTGTTGCGTTCAAAACGCACGTTTCGAGTTACCTCCATAGGAGTGGAAACAATGCTTCGAAAATTAGTTCGAACGGTTGTATAAGTGTATTGATCTTCAAGAAGAATACTTTGGAAAACAATGCATTCAATATTGATCATAAATATTTGTGTTTTCATTACTAGGCCAGAAATATAAATAGCAACCCTCGTATAATAGAAAGAAGATATTATTTACAAGGATACACAAAATATTTTGGCTACTATACTGTAATCGAAGTACTGTACATCAAGATATGAATATTTTAAAAACTTAATTATAGTACAAACGCATTTCATTTACTATACTTGACGTGCAAATTTTTACTTGTTTGTTTGTGTGTGCCGAGGAAATAAAGTTTGTGTGTGCCGAGGTGTGTGTTTTCTTATTCAAAATATATTAGATCGGTAGGCAGCAAGACAGATAATCCCCTCATCGAGTTGGCGACTGAAATTCCTGAATAAGATATTCATTCGCATATCAAAACGCAACTGGTCTGCTATACCATACCTTGGTGGAAAGCACCTAATAATCTGGTTTTAGAAGTTGGCTCATAGATTTACCACATTGTATTTTCCCTCTTCCAGTCCTCCAAGTTTTCATACCATTGGGTACACTAAAACACAATAAACACAATGATAAATCTACGAGTCAACCCCTAAAATCAGTTTTGAAGGTGTTTTTCACAAAGATGTGACTTGGCAGATCAGTTTATTTTAATAGTCTAATCAAGTTATGATTAAGACTGGAATTTCAGCTTCCAACTCGATGAGATGATTGTTCGTGCAGCTATCTCCCAATCTATCTGTTATTTTCTTAACTAGTAAAGATTCTTATAATTTTCACATTTTCCGAGATTGAATAAAACTAATATTACTATTCTAAAAAACAGATATTTAAAAAAAAAATGCTTATACTAAATTTGTATCATTGATAAGAACTCTGTTTTCTTGACTATGGGACTAGAGTAATGTACAGTCCATGTCTCTACCAGGTGGTCAGTCTAACACAGGTCCCCAAATATTTAATGTAGTTAGTAAATAATAGAGTTATGCATGGGCATACATTAAAAATATGTATTTAAACAAACGAATTGTAAAATCTCTTTTGTTGAAACTAATAAATTAAGTTAATCAATTTTAATCAAGCTCGACGAAATCGACCTCGATCAATCGATAATAAAATCTCGAGAGATCTTGACCTACAATATCCAACTCCACTTCCTTGACTATAGGCCGTAGAGCATATGCTCTGATCAGGTGGTCAACTCCCAATATTATTAATAAGTTATTAATAAATAATGTTATCAGTAAATGTAATGTTTTAATGCCCTACTCTCATAAAATATATCTAATTTGCAACAAAAAGTATTTTACATTTCTTTATATTAAATCAAAATTTTCTAACTAAGAAAATATTGATTTAATATATAAACAAGTAAAATGCTTTTTGTTAGAAGTTAGATACTCGTATATTTTACATGAGTGGAACGTCATGGTATATAGTTAGCTAGATCAATTTTTATCTTAATTGTGTATTATAAAAAATAATTGGAATTATTTAGGAACATTTTCTCTAATTTTCAGAAGAATAACGAATGAATGTTTCCATTTTTCTTTATTCCAATGTCTCCCATTGTCATTTTCGCTATGGCATTTTCGCTATTTTCCATTACTATTTTCCAGACTCCCATTATGACTATTTAGCAAATCATAGTTAATTTTCTGAAATTCTGTAAAACATTGAATATGGTTAAATAAAATAATTTATTTTTATATTTATTGATTTTATTTAAGTCAATTATTATCTTTGTCAAAATACTTTTGAGCGCTATTGTATGTATATATACAAAAATTGTAAAATCTGCTTCGTTGGAAATCTATTAAAGATTATGTTAATGGTGAATACAGATAAAAACCAACACTAAAACATTTTTTTTTTAAATATATAGACTACCAAAAGTTTAAAGAAAAGAAGAATATTTAAAAAAAAAAAAAAAAAAAAACGAAAAAAGAGAAAGGGGACTTCTTTATAAAATGAATAATGCTTACTTAAAAGGCGATTGAATAATCAACTATAGATGTTAAAAGTTAATTTTACTTAAAAAAACATCTTAGTACTTTCTAACTTTTTCCAAACAGGTTCTTCCTCACAGAATATTTTCTTTTATAAATACAAATATAAGATTTCGTTTTGAAAAAATGAACCTGTTTGGAAAAGGTTTGAAAGTACACTGTAAAAAAAAAAGTCCTTCCGGCAATGCCGGGAGGAAGAGGTAGCTTTCATATATTTATACATTTATTTATTTATTCTAAAGTAAATTACATTGTTCAAAAATACTAAGCTCAAATTAGTGGAAATAATCTTATAAAATTAGTGATTTTATAAGATTGAATACTAGTTTTTGTCAAGACTGAATATTAATAGGAATTTTTAGAAATTAGTCATCTTTTATTCAACCTGGTTATATTTTAAGCGATTTAGAGAGTCACCAAATTCCGCGATATCATAAAGTGTATGCCATTTTAAAGCAACATGATGGATCGTTCAGATCAGACCGTTTCAATATGTCAGCCATAAGCAAAATTCAAAGTGCTATAACTCAATCATTTTTTAAGATATAGACAAAACAAAAAGTGTTCTGGAATCATTGTTTTAAGTTTTAACACGTAAAAGAAAAATATTTTTCAACTTTTAATTTTTTCGCATTTAATTTTAAATTCTAAATTTTTAAAAAATTTAAAATGGCCGCCATTTTGAAAAAAAATGGCGGATGATGCTGGCCAACGAACTCGGTTGAGACATTTGTATGTACTATGTACATACCAAGTTTCATTGAAATCGGTTCATAAATGCGCGTGTTATTACATGACAAAAATCAGATCGTTTCAAAATGTCAGCCATAAGAAAAATTCAAAGTGCTATAACTCAATCATTTTTTAAGATGTTGAAAAAATAAAAAGTGTTCTGGAATCTTTGTTTTAAGTTCTAACACGTAAAAGAAAAATATTTTTCAAATTTTGATTTTTTCGCATTTAATTTTAAATTTTAAATTTTTAAAAAAATTTAAAATGGCCACCATTTTGAAACAAAATGCTGGATGATGCTGGCCAACGAACTCGGTCGAGACATTTGTATGTACTATGTACATACCAAGTTTAATTGAAATCGGTTCATAAATACGCGTGTTATCACGTGACAAAATCAGATCGTTTCAAAATGCCAGCCATAAGAAAAAATCAAAGTGCTATAACTCAATCATTTTGTAAGATATAGACAAAATAAAAAGTGTTCTGGAATCTTTGTTTTAAGTTCTAACACGTAAAAGAAAAATATTTTTCAAATTTTGATTTTTTCGAATTTAATTTAAAATTTTAAATTTTTTAAAAAATTTAAAATGGCTGCCATTTTGAAACAAAATGGCGGATGATGCTAGCCAACGAACTCGGTCGAGACATTTGTATGTACTATGTACATACCAAGTTTCATTCAAATCGGTTCATAAATACGTTAGTTATCGCATGACAAAAATCAGATATATATATATATATATGGTTATATATATATATATATGTCAACATTTGAACGGAGGGTGGTTTTGGGGTCTGGGGGTCATGATCGGTGAAAATATACCAAAATTTTTCGGAAGTGCTTTCCTCCGGACGGCTGCAATAGGTAGCTTTTTACTTTTTGTAATGAAAGCTACCTAAAATTTGCAAAGGTACTAAACTTTTTCTTGGAAACTGGGATTCCAAGAACTTTTCCTGTAACGGTAACAGCAAAAATTCAAGTTTCAGAATCGATTACATGAATTTTTTCTGTTATCGTTACATGAAAAGTTCTTGGAATTCCAGTTTCCTAGGAAATGTTTAGTACCTTCAAATTTTTTTTTTTTTTTTTTTTTTTTCCAGTGTACTAAGATGATTTTTTTTTCTTTTAAATAAAATTAACTTTTAACATCTATAGTTGATCGCCTTTTAAGTAAGCATTATTCATTTTAATGTTAAAAGCAAGGCGAAAATTTCATTCCATCATATATTTTATATTTATTTACAACGTAGTCGACACTGGGGACTTCTTTTTTACGTTATTCCGCGAATGGCAAAAATATTTTTCGACAGGAAATGGGGTTCTGGCAGATACGGAAAATGATACAAGTGGAACGGAATGTGTCAAAATGCATTTGGATAGATATGAAGTTACTTTCTTTTCTTTTCTTTTCCTCTCCCTTGTCTTTTCATTTTTTGAGGAAAAAAGGAGTCATATATTGGTGTCTAATTTTTATCCTTGCTGCTTTATAAATGCATTAATTCTAACGGCACGTATTTCACTCTTCTTCCTTTTTTTTATACACACTTTTTTAATGAAAAGATAATTAATTCGGGGAAGAAAATCTACTTATGACTTCATAAGTGCATTTATGATATCCCTTAAATAAATAGGTCAACCAACTGTCCCATTTCCGTCTTCTAGTTTATTTGTTAAAACTAGTCGTTCGGGGGCCACCGTAATACTTATCAATCATGGATATGCATAATATGAAATATGAAAATAAAACATGCGTAAACTAATTAGAAAATGCATCGCATTTCAAAAAGAAAAAAAAAAGAAAAAAAAGAAGAAGCGTATATTTAGATATTTTTAACACACAGTAATGTTCTGTTAATGAATTGCTGATGAATAAATTTCGAAAACGCCAAATTACTCAAGCAGTATTGAATTGCGTAAAAGAAGCATCCGTATAACTCCAAAAATAATAACCCTATTAACTAACAGTTTCATGCGTCGCATTAAGCGTCTTATGTCCAATTAAAATGCATCTTTGAATTGAAATTTGAATGAAATGGGGGGGGGGGTCATAAAAAATCAAAGAATATGGAAAATAGGATTACCGGTAACTAATTATCTCGGCAACTAATTATCCGATCGACTTCATTCTTAATGTAAAATTTGTGCTATTTTATTGCCTTTTCCATCCATTCCTTAAAATTAAAAAAAAAAAATTTCAGAAATTTTTATATACCTTTCACCAGAACGACTATTTCGAGCGTCCGAAAATATAGTTCCGGATAATCGAGGTTACTGATATTAAATAGGCTTTTTTTCATTTTTACATACTAAGTACACACCAAATTTCAAGTCTTTATCTCAATTTATTCGGGAGATAGAGCGTTTACAGTCACACAGACAGACAGACACACAGAGACACCCAGATAGATGGACGGCAAAAATTTTTCATCTAAAAATATATTTCTCGTAATCTCCAGTGTCTGAAACGTGTTAATCCGTCAAAAAAAAAAAAAAAAAAAAAAACGATTTTCATAACGATTGCAAGATTTACCCTATACTACGTATGATGGGTAAGGAAAAATTAATAAAAATGATTTAAACCTATTAGCTGCGATTTTTATTGGTGTGAAAACTATATAGGCGCACTTCTATAGGCGTACCGAACACTCTTTACCTGGACAGTGATTACCTTAAAAGATGACCCATCATCACGCTTGGGACGGGAGTGAACGTTTATTTATGCTAATAAAATACGTGACAACAATTAAAATTAATCTGTTTTTGGCAATTTATTACCTACCCATCATACGTAGTATAGGGCAATTCTTGCAATCGTTTTGAAAATCGGAGAAAATTTTTTGACAGATTTACATGTTTCAGGCACAGATTACGAAAAACATATTTTTAGAAAAAGAAATTGCCGTCCGTCCGTCTGTCTGTCTGTGTGTGTGTAAACGCTCTATCTCCTGAATAAATTGAGATAAAGATTTGAAATTTGGTGTGTACTTAGCATGTAAAAATAGAAAAAAGCATTTTTAATATCAGTAACCTCGATTATCCAGAATTATTTTTTTCGGACACTCGTAATATTCGTTCTGATGAAAGGTATATAAAAAATATATATTTATTTTTCCTTTAAGGTGTGGATGGGAAAGACAATACAAAAAATATAAATTTTGCATAAAAAATGAAGTCGATTAGATAATTAACTGCCGAGATATTTGTAATCCTGCTTTCCACATACTTCGATTTTTCATGACCCTGTAGTTCATTAAAATTTCAATTCAAAGATATATTTTAATTGGACATGAAGCGCTTAATCCAACGCAGTAAACTGTTAGTTAATATAATTATCATTTTTGGAGTTATAGGGATGTTTCGTTTACGAAATTCGGTATTACTTGATTATCCCGTCAAAAAATTATCGCAAAACTGTAAGATTAAATGCCAATAATGGCTTATCGTAAATTTTTCATTCACTTGACATTAAACACGTTACATGTGTTTGTTACTTCATCAAATGATTTTTAATTCGATGTTTTATTTGTATTATTATTAATTTCATACTAATTTATCTGTTATTTCATTATTTAAAATCAAAGCTATATGTCAATTATATAATTTACTAACAGCTTGGCGATTTATGTTATATGTCGAAATTAATCGACGGGATAATCAAGTAGTACTCGCAGTTTCTTAATAGAGCACTACTATGTATTAAAAATATTTAAATATACGTTTAAATTTTATTTTGGAATTGCGATGAATGTAATAAATATTTTTCACATGCTTTTTTTTTCATATTTTATAGTATGCATATCCATGATGGGTAAGTATTACGGTGGCCTTCAACGACAAGTTTATACAAGGTTTAATCCGTTAAATTTCGCCCTCCCCCCCCCCAAAAAAAAAAAAAAAATAATAATAATAATTTTTTCGGGTTTGAATTTTTTTTTAATTTTTAGAAAAAAATTACTTTTACGTTAATAATATTTACACTTGCTGTCCAAATAACAAATGTTGGTGTTTTGCGTACTATTCAATTAACATTCAAATGACAATAGGCTAAGGAAGAATTTAGAAAGAAGTTTAGAAAATATTATATTACAATAAGATTTAACTTATATTACAATTTTCCATTAATTTTTGTTCTCTATTGCACATGATTCCTTCAGAAAAGTAACTTTTATTTTAAATTTTAAAAGTGAAATATATCCTTCTATAGTAAAAAAAAACTAGCCTTAAAAGGAATGACTCCTGAAATGATGCTGATGTGGAAGATTTCCGGAACTAACGAATCCGGTTTGTCCACTCCTTCCATGAGTCGAATAGACCAATCAGGAAAGGACTCCATCTATGCATCGCCGTATGGGTTACCATAAAGAGAGGAAAGGTTAACATCGCCAACAATCGCCAAGTTTGTCGCCAACTTGGCGATACATCGCCAAATTTGGCGACCAAAATTAGTTGTCAAAAGTGACGCCAACTTGGCGATAACTGTAAAATTTCGCCAAATTTTTAGTTTCTTTACAACACCAGTCGTTTGATACATCATTTGAGAGGTTTGCAACTGCTTATTCATATAATGGATGTCTTGTGTGTTATCCCCCATTCTGCTCCCCAGGGGGGACACATTTTTAATTTCTTTACAACACCAGTCGTGTTACACAAGATTTGAAAGGTCTGCAACTGCTTATTCATATTATGGGTATCTTGTGTGTCACCCCCACACTTTGCTCTCCCCAGGGGGGGGGGGCACATTTTTAATTTCTTTACAACACCAGTTGTATGACACATCATTTGAAAGGTCTGCAACTGCTTATTCATATTATGGATGTGTTGTGTGTCATCCCCCACTCTGCCCCCCCCCCAGGGGCCACAATTTTAATTTCTGTACAACAGCAGTCGTGTGACATTTCATTTGAAAGGTCTGCAACTGCTTATTCATACCATGGGGTATTGGCGAGCGCAGCAAGCAGGGGTAGCCAATAATTTGGAATCGCGAAGCGATTACGCGGGGGGTTGGTGAGCATAGCAAGCAGGGGGGCGGGGCCCCCCTAGTGTTTTAAAAAAAAGGAATTGCAAATGCGCAAAGAGAATTGAGCAAAGAATTATAAGTATTATTATTTATTAAATGCCTAAACATAAATGAAATCATATAGTAAATGCATGGACATATACTAAAATTACTGCATGTAAATAGTACATCAGACACGAAAAGGTTAACAAGAAACTGTTTTTTCTTTTTTTTTTTTTTATTCATTATAAATCTAGGTAATTAGTTATAATTAAAAATGCATCTTATACTGGTTAGTCTAACTCCCAAACAAATATTATTTTAACCTAAAATTAACAAAATACTATTTCTATTAAACTCAATTGCCCAAATTATTAAAATTAAACTTTAATCGTATATGTAATTACTAAAATTTAATAACGATAATTTATTATGATGAAGTTATGAATTCAGGCTCTTATGTTTGGTATTCTGGAATGAAAAAGAGCAAAATTTATTTTACTTTGACGCAATCATAAATCCCCCCCTCCCCACCTCCGTGAAATCTAACTCCGATATCATTTTCATCTTCTCAAAATTTACATATGCACCTCTCATATCCGTACATTCACCATAAAAAAGGTACTATTTTACCCTTTTGGTGATGAGCGGCTGGTATATGTGCTAAATAAGGTGCTTAGAATTCTTGATTATTTCCACCAATATTTTTTTTTTTTTTTTTAGTAAATTTTGACTTATTTAATCCGAGTATTTTCCCGATTCAATTAGGTAAAAATTTCTGTTTTGAAAAACTGGCGATAAAATATTAAAAATTCTATAAAAGACTCTTGTCCTAAAAAGGGTTAATTTCATCAAAATCATTTTAACACAAACTTTAAGTCACGATTGTCAGCAACATCTTTACATGTGAACAGTCGCGCTCTTATTTTCAGATTCTTATCTCGGCACGAGTAAAAATTGCCGTAATGCAGTTGACTCTCGTTAATTCGAATATTCGCTTAATTCGAATTAAACATGAAGTCCCAAAATTTTCAATGGCAGAATAACGTTAAAAATATTCATTAATTCGAACTCATTTTCTCTTGACTTCGTTTAATTCGAACTAACGAGAATTCCGATTTTTCATTTTTCTTTTCTTTCTCACGGATTTTAGATCATTTGAATAACTTTCTTTCTTTGATTTTTATGAAAATTGTTCCGAACGAGTATACATATAATACAATGCATTTGATGTCCACTTTCTTAAAGCCCCGTCTGTCCATTAGTGGCGCTTTAAACTTTTCTTCCACCGTGCTTGTTTCTAATCATTTAATTAGTTTATGTATTTATACATTCTAATTTAATATTGAGTTATATTCTAATGATAACAGACGAAATAAGTTTAAAAACACTATAACATTAATTCCTTTGTAATAGTACCCTATTAAGTATATTTTCCATAATTCGAACTTCGGATAATTCGAACATTTCTTGTGGTCCCAACGAGTTCGAATTAACGAGATTCGACTGTATGTGTTTTATAGAAGTATTTGTGTTAAAATGCTTCGTTTTGACTAAGAAAATGATCGTTTTCTTTTAAAGATGGCGTCATTTTCACTTACTTAAGCATTTTGCCAAGTGTTTCAAACTTAGCATCTATATACATGTAGTAGGAAAAAAAATATGGATACTTTATTACGGAAGATGTGAGTTTTCAGCAACGTGTCACACTTCGTTCAAAATATTTTGGCCCTGACTGTCCAAAATGAGATTTTGCGCTTCTAAACCTAATACAACAAAATTTAAACAGCTTATTTCTTCTCTGCAGTAATGAAGCTACCTAATTACCTCCATTTTGAAGAAATTTCATAAAATACTTTTCTAATTTAAAATAAAAAATGGAAATATTTTAAAAAAAAATCTAGAAATGAACAGTTTTCAGTTAAACAAATTATTAATAAAATTGGTTTAGTAGAAAGTTTAGTTAGTTTAAATAAAAAAAAATTATGTAAAATAATGAAAAATTAAATTAAACAAATTATGTTTTTTTTTATATAAAACCTTAGTAGAGTGTCTTAAAGAATAATAATAAAATTTTATTAGTCCAAGGATTTTTGAACAAAAACTTGCGGAACTTGATATTATTATAAACCTCTAATTCTATGTTTGCTTCTCTAACTCGGCGAATCGAATTCATCCAAGCGATAATAATCAAGTTCTCTAATAAAAATACTTATTTTTGGGCAAAGACTTTCGATATAAGTATACACAATGTATGTCACAGATCTTCTATAAAAAACACTCAAAATTGTTATAAAGCAATGTGCTTTCATCAGTATGTTATTTCGATTAGTACGTTATTTTTAAAAGTGAAGCATCCTCACCGATACCTGAAGAATTTCAAAGCAGCTGGACTAAAATAATTCTAGAAAGCATATTTCAATTTTAAGAATTAAAATACACGCTTTATATGTATATATATATATATATATATATATATAATACATAAAAGGAAGTCATACCGAGGTCAATAAAAAACATTGTCGTTATTCAAGAAGCTCGGCAAAGCAAATCAGGTATATAATGATTCATATATGCCTTTATTTATTTGTTTATATTAGCTTCACATTTTATGAGAAATTATTCATTTGTATATTTTTAAATACGGAAAATGTTATTACACTTTGAGTAGTAAAATTGCATTCTTTCAAGTTTTTTATTCAAATTGAGTAAATGCGGGGAAAATAAGTCACACACAGATATTCTTTAAAATGTATTTTTTGTAAAGAGAAAGTGTTGTATCGTTTGTAATGTGAGTTTTCACTAAACTAAAAATTATTTAATCGATAAATAAAAGAGAAATAAAACCAAAATTCACAGATTTTTATCACAGACAATATTCTTAACACATATCTACATGAGTGCATATTTTATTTTAATTTATTATTTTTTAGTTTTTAATTCTTTTTTTTCCTTTTGAGAAAATAGCGACAAAAAGATGCAGTAATCTACTACATATATAATGTGCACAGCAAACAGTTAAGCAAACTGGCTTGTTGTGTGACAATTAAAGTTGGTATAGGTCAAAATTCGAATTAAATTGCTTGAAATTGTGTTAAAATATTCGTAATTTTCGTGTAGTTATAATATATTGCATTATATGTGGGAAATAGTGCGTTATAAATTATAAACTCGGCAGTAGTTGTTACTATCTGCTATAACAAGTTGAGAAGTACATGTTTTTTTCGGTTGCGTATAACGCTACATGCACATCGTTTATTTTCCCTTTACTTTTAATAGAAAATGAGTACTTTAATTCCCACAATTACAAAAATAATATGAAAAACTGAGAAAAATTTAATATCTCAAAAATAAATTGCAATACAGCTTTCAAATAAATTGCATTCACATTTAAAAGTACATTTTCCCCCCATACGATGGAATTAAAATTGAAAATGTGCGATGTATAGAAGTTTATAAATTTGCAGTAGCGAAAATAACAAAATCTAAACTTAATTTCAAATTTTGAACTGTTACCATTCGCAAAATGACGTCAGCGTTACGCATTGATATGTTTGCCCTTTATAATGTAGATCAACTGATAGAATATTATTTATCTATCGATGTATGTGCATGTCTGTATTTATAAACACGCACGCATGAGTAACCTACGTCACATTGTCGACATATTTGGCGGTATTTTGCTAAACATCGCCAATTTTAGCGACAAAAAGAAGTTATTATAAATATACCGAATTTGCTATAACTGATTTTGACCACAAATTTCACATTCAAATCCAACTTTGACAACTAAGAATCTTTCATATTCCGGATCCACAACAAAACGAAGCATTTTGGATACCAGCTTTTGGTGCAAAATCAACTGTATTCTTGTCCCCTGAGGTGAAATTTTGCGCAAAAAATTCAACCATGAATGAATTTTAATTTTGATTACACTTTTTATAATTATTATTGCAATAATAAGTATTATTATGGTTCCTATAAATTAATATTATAAGTGTGTGTACTCTGAAAATAATTCTACCAGTATTTTATAAATTATCAAATAACATGATCCTCTACTGAAGATTGGCTATTATAGTAGCTGGATGTACATAGGCCATTTTAATCCAAACTTATCAAAAACTTAAGGTATCAAGCACAAGAAAAAAAACCTTTATTTTATGGAAGAGTAAAAATAGAGGGATTTAATGATCCATGTCTGTCGGAATGATCTGTCTATCATTGTGTTTTCCTGCACCCAGTCCTTCATGTTTTCATACTTTTGATTGTAGGACAAGCACAATGATAAACCTACGAGGTAACCACTGATGGTATTAATTTTTGGTTTATGCACCACTTCACTTTCGACAGACATTGATCATTTGATTCCCCTATTTCTACTCTTTCATAAAAAAAGGTTATTTTTTTCCTTGTGCTTTATACCTTAGGTTTTTGTGCTGTCGGTTCTTGAACTATTAGAGCATGTGATCATTTTATCAAAAAGAGCACGATAATTGCTACACATTTTCCCCCTTGCTTTCGAGTTTCTATACATTTAAAGATTAGCGAAGTAATTGTCTGAAAATGTATATGCATTTATGAATAACATATGTATTTTATGATATTTATCTATTGTCTGACTATAGGTAATTTCTTTGTCTTTAATAGGCAGCATTTCTACTTCTGCATTTAAGTCACGAAGTCCGTTCACAGGAACAGACTGAACACCGTGACTTCCAGTATAAGTCTGAAGTCGACCCTATGACAGGACGATACAATTTCGCTTACGACACAGGCAACGACAACGAAATAGCCCATTCTACGCACATGGAGTACAAAGGTGCCGACGGTGTCGTACGGGGAAGGTATGGATACACGGATCCCAAAGGAAAACTTCGAGTTGTGGAGTATGAAGCGGGACCCAATGGTTTTGTGGCTAGGGGAGACGTAGGACCCGATTCAACTCCCCACGATCAGACGCCTGAGACTAAACTACCACAGTTTGCTCAATATACAGAAGAAGATCTCGATCATCCTAGGTAAAAGTTATAATGAGTTGTGGCCTCTTGTCACATGGGTACCATGTGGCAAGAGGTCACATATATGGCTCCCGCATTTAATCAGGGAGGATTATGTGTGTGATTATGATGGGGAACATGAGTGGGTTCCATTCAATCAGGGCTTGAAATGGAAAAATCAACAAACGGGAACGACATTTCAAAATTATTATTCATTAAGGTTTTTTTTCACATTTTATTTATTTATTTATTTTATATACGTATTTTATTTTGAAAGTATAAACAAATTTACGTATAACTAATACAAAAACAATTTAAAAAATGCATTCAAGATTCTAAATAATTAAAAAGACTTAACAGAGAGCACAATATGTTACATATATAAATGTAATACAGTAGAAGCCCGATATAACACGGTTGTTGGGAGACATGTTTCACACACGCGTTATAACGTAACCGTGGTACATCGGAATGGTGTCAAAGAAATGATATAAAATGATGAAAACGCTTACCCGCTTTGTGAAATGTAATTAACTTTACCATTCATGGAACACAAACTTAATCTTACACTATTATTAAAAGAGTCCACAAATGTTGTTTCGCGAACTAAGACATTTGGTTTCTTTTCGGCATATTGTTTCGCATTAGCAAGATGGATAAAATGAACATAATTTGTATCATCTTGCCTTTCCATCCACGAAATTACCTTCGTTAAGTATTGAATTGACTTCAAAGATATGTGGCACGTCGTTTTTAATTACCACATTATTTTCAATTTCATCATCATCATCTTGCTCACTGCAATTTTTATACGTTACAGCCTCAACGATATCCTGATCTTTTATGACCTCTGAAATACAGATTCGATGTTGTCAATTTCTATCCAGTCATTTAAATCATCAACAGATATACTGAGATGAATAGCGCACTAACGGCAGACTGCAACTCCAACATTGTGTTTCACTGAAATTTTAAACGCAAAATTTACCCTAAAGTTGATATTTTTCGGAGGACATACTTTTCCCCGCGTTAAATACGAATTCGCGGTATATCGGACCGCGTTATTTCGTACTTCTACTGTATATCTTTTAATGATAGCATGAACTGGAAAGATATTTACATTAACTTCACGAACCGAAACAATATTTGTCATAATTTCACGAACTGAAGAAATATTTGTCATAATTTCATGAATCGCAATATCATTCCGGTTTTCTTCGGTGCACTTCTAGACCTGGATTTCATGTTAAAAGGTGACCATTAATCCTATCAATAACACCATAATCCTTTAATGACCTATGGTGTTGATTAAATGACTCATAAGCCTATGATCTTTGTTGATAATATTTCTTTCATCATACTTCCTATTATGGAAAGACCATTTTAATGAATCTTTTTGCAAAAGCCTCAGGGGCCGTGACATGGGTGATAAAAAAAGAGCGTTAATGTTAAGGTATAAAAAATTGCCATTGGTCGCTATGACAATGACCGCTTTCTTGCTGAACCGTTTAACCCTGGGATGGAAAAATAAGTTATTTTGATTCATTATTTCGTTAAAGAAGATAATAAAAAAACAACAGCGATTTTTCCTGTCTAGAATTAAAAAACACGATGATGTTATGTAAGTGAAGTTCCGGAGATAAGTTCTTTGAAAATTGCTTGTTTGCTTTTCAATAGTTTGGAATTATTTCTTTTTTAAAGATATTCAAAGTCGAAAAGTAATACTGCATTTTTTTTTTCAGTATTATTCTGAGAATACTTTTAATTTCTAAAAAAAAAAAAAAAAAAAAAAAAAAAAAATAACCCAGTTGGTTGATTTCAAAACTGAATGCTTCTACAGACTAAAACTGGAACAAATATTATGAAAATGGAAAGGTACAAGGTACAACGTTAAACATCGACCTCGGATATCTTAAGCAAAATGAATCATTCCAAAATATTGAAATACAAAAGAAGAAATTTCTAAAGAACGCTTGCAATGTCATCATGTTATTAAGATAAGTCATGGTCGGCATGGCAGGCACTGATTAATATTCGAAATCAACATGCAGTGAGATTAGACGAAATACACGAATATAGATTATCTTGTCTAAATTCAACAGAAAAACAACACGAATGTAGATGAAATTATTTTGTCTCAAATCAATCGACAAAATACACAAATATAGATTAGTTTGCCTAAATTCAATCTATATTTTGCAATTAAATTACCTTAAGTTAATTAATTTTATCTGCTTAGCACTCTGCAACTTTCTTTCTATTAATATAATTAAGTATTTAGTAAAAATAATAAAAGTAAATTTTCCTTTAATAACTCAATCTTTTTTTTTTTTCCCCAAAGAACAAATTTCAGTGTTTTATCAAATGCAGCCATCTGACATACACAATAAGTGTTATTCCATTGTTTGGACAATTCTTGATATAGTTACAGTGTATGTATACATCTTTTTGGGATCTGAAAATATGTAATAATTTTTCTTTTTTATTAACAATTTGTCACAATTGCATACTGAATTACACTAATATTTAAAAAAATATTATTATTATTTTCCCTGTTTTTGGTCAACTCGATCCATTAAAAATAAAAACAACGTTATTGAACATTAACAAAATTTTTTTTTTTAATACATTCAAAGCTCAAAAGTATTTATGAATTCGGTTCGTGTGTCCGTCTGTCCATGCTCCTCGATAAGTATACTCGAACTTCCATGCAATTGAAATACATTAATGATGCTTCACATGGCATGTTCGATATTGTTTATAAGGTGCGTAGCATTAATATTTCATTTTTCAGGGGCATTCAAAATCCATATGGAAAGTCATCTGCAGAGTATTTTAATGGCATTTCGCTATTTAAAATGTATTAAAACTGATATAAATAATTGAATTTCACAACAAGACGATTACGATAGAATAGGACGCTTATAGCATTTGCTGTTCATTTACAGGGATACGCAAAAAAATCAGTTCCAGTACTGTGTTCCGGCAATAATTCCTGGAAATACGTTGTCAATTTTGGTATGTACTTTTACATTTAACAAATTTTCGCGTATTACTATAAATTCTATAGCTCGTATACATGGCTGCACAAAGGAATTTATGTATCATTCTCCTTATGAGTGGAATTTTCAACTGAGATATGTATTTCCTAACTTATCTAATTTTTTTCATGCATTTAGTCAATAGATACAAATTTATATATTATAAGTAGTAAGAAAATAACAGTTTAAGCTCATGCGGCGGCGGGGCCGTCCCGCCGCCCCCGCCGCCGCCACCACCGTCCCTCCTGCGGTACCTCCTGTCCCCACCATGCATCCCCCTCCACAAGTGCAAGTTCTTTTCCAAGTTTCCCCTAACAAGTGCTTTTTACCTATATTATTGAAGAGAATCCTAACTGTGTCCATTTATTTCTACTACAGATGTGCTCTATTTGCTACAAACACTACTTAAGTAAATGCAACCATTGCATTTGCTATTAAAAACGACAAAATTTTTGAGACTTTTTTCATAACTTTTTTTGAAATTTTTGCAAAATTTTTTTGCAATTTTTTTACACTTTTTTTAACAAAAATTTTTCATTTTTTTAACGTTGTGATTTTCTTTTTTTTACTTTTGTAAAAACTTATTTTGAAAAAAAAAAATTTTGTAAAAAATGTTTTTGAAAAAAGATTTTTTTGAAAAAAATATTTTTGGAAGTTTTGGTTTTTGTAAAAAAAAAATTTGTTGTAAATATTTTTTTTCAAAAACTTTGTTATGAGTTTTTCACTTTGTGGTTTTTGTTTTTACATTTATGTTTTTTCTTTTCACTTTTACAATTTTTTCATATTGTAAATATTTTTTGTTAATATTTCTAGAAAACAATGAAAATATTTTGTAAACTTGCATATTTTTTCATACATCTGTTTATTTTTGTATGTTCTTATGCATTTTTTAAGTTGTGAGAGTGTTATTTCACTTAAAATGTTATGTATTTCATTAATGTAATAGGTATTAGAAAAATAAACACAACGATATATGCATATAAAAGAATATTTAATGTGAGCATTTAAAGAATACACTGCAAAATAACATCTATACATTCATACTGGTTAGAAGAATCACAAAATTACTTTTCAGCAGTGTGTATGTCTTCCAAATTTTAAGTTTGAGATATTGTGGTAAGTGTTGTGAAAATATGATGGATAAATAGCCTAAATATCTTCCTTTATTTCTAAATTCTTCAAAAGTCTGACTAATTTTTGAATGTCTTCGCTAAGTTTACATATATCTGATGATGCTTTATATGATGATGTGTGCATTTTTGATTCACGTCTCCTTGAAAACAGCATTTATGGTAATCTTTCCAAGTGTAAGGTTTTTCACCTGTATAGATTTTTGTATGTTCTGTTAAATTCCATTTACTTAAGTAGTGTTTGTAGCAAATAGAGCACATCTGTAGTAGAAATAAATGGACACAGTTAGGATTCTCTTCAATAATATAGGTAAAAAGCTCTTGTTAAAGTGTAGGTAGTAAGACAAATCATTTTGTATTTACTCTAATTACGTTTCATATACGAATTCTAGTATTTCTCATATAAGTACTCACATATGTGTTATTCGTTAACGCTACATGTGCTAGGGATGAATCATTCGGGTCATTAATTTCTGAAGTTTGCTGCTGTTTTGGTTCATCTTGTTGAAACATCTGTATAATGAAAGAAATATATATTTAGTAAAGGTTTAATGTATAAATAATCGCTTATTTATTTATTTTTATTAAATACATGTATATTGCAATCAATTTCGTGTACATTTAATATAAATTAAATTTTCTTCATTTATTCATATGATAGTAATTTCTCTGAGGGGTACATATCTGATAATTTTTAGAAAAGTGTGAAACACAAATTATTCTATGATAATAAACATTGTGGTAAAATTCACATAGCTTGGTTTCGGAAATAGGTTATTTGAAATATGAAATGTTAAAATTAAAGATTGTATTTGTACATGCTATGTATAATCAAAAACTATAAATATATTATTATTTAAAAAACTCGATGGACGATAATTCAGATGCAAGATGAAAACATTAAGATCAAGTGCAAGATGAAACATATAATTTGATTAATACTATGGAAGTGCTAACTCAAGATAAACCATGTATACTATATATCATTAAAACTATAAAGATAGTATTTATATTTTAAGCAACTTGATGCACGATAATTCAGAAGTGCGAGATGAAACATCTGATGAATTGATTAAAAATATGAGTAGATTAGTTTTAATACATTAGATGATTATAGCAGTAAGAAATTTCGTGTAGGAGCAATGCGTACATGATGAAAATCGAATGGAATCAATTGACTTCAACTCCTGATCCAAGTTAGTATTTATCTCACGTGTGTAATGTGGAAATATAAAAGGTGAAGAATCAAGTTTAATGTAAATAAATATTGTGGTATTGGTTTAAAAACTAAAAAAGTATTGAATTTTACTGAATTAGAAAGCATAAAATTTGATTAAATAATGTTTTATGTAAAATATTAAGTTTAAATGTGATAAAATTATGAAAATCAGTTTGTAAACTCTCATTTTTGTAAGTACTACTATGAAAATATTCTTTTAATATAGAATTTCTGCTTATTGATGAGACTAAAAAATTATTTTTTGTTAATTTTGAATATTTATTGAGTGTATGTAATACTAGGATTAAAATCTTACAAATTCGGTGTTAAATTTTCCAAGAAATTGTGGTTTGTAATCCAGAAAAAGGTGTGATTTTAATAAATTTGTAAATATGTTCATTATTTTTTTTTTTTTTTTAGTTATTTCTCTAACTTGTCATTCATTTGTTAATTTTTGTAGAAAAAATGATTTGAATTTTCGGTAATCTGTACTATTTTTTTGTCCAACAGTTGATTTTATTGATTATTAGTATTCTTATTCGGCAGTAATTTCACGTATGAAGTTATTAAATATTAAATATCTATTAATTTTCTTTACTGTTTCATATGATAGTAATATTTCTGAGGAACAGGTGTGATAACTACTAGACTTTGATTGACTTGATTTTCTGATAAACGTTTTGAAAAGAGTTGTAAGTATGTAATGATGCAATATCTATATACTATCGAGAGTCGAGATTGAAGTAGATAAGTATTGGAGTAATAGTCAATTCTTTGTTGAATTTCAAGAAATTGTGTGAGAACATGGTTTTTTACATTAAGTTTATGTAATTTCAGTTACAGTTTTTCGACAATCAACCTAAAAATGGATAATTATCATAGTTAAAAGTTATGATGAAAAGATGTAAGCAATATTAATGTTAAAAAGTTCGTCTAATGTTTGCTCTTATGTTGTGAAAATTTCGAATAGTTTGGTTTGAAATATGAAATGTTTGTAAAAATTAAACTTTGTATTCGTGTATGTTTTGCATTATTAAATTGTAAAGATAATATTCATATTTGGAAAATGTTGTTGGGTGTTTTAATAATTTTTTGATAAGTAGATAAAAACAGATGTTAAAATTCTGTGCTATTAAAATATATAGGATCAAGAATAAAGTTTGATGAAAATAAGTATTGTAAAAATTCAGAAATTTTGAAGTGTAAGATGAATCATGTCCTAATTTGATTAATTATATGGGTAGAGTAGTTTTAATATGTCAAGTGTCTAAAGCAGCAAGAAACGATTTTTAGGTTTTCTAGAATAATAATAATAATAATAATAAAAGTATACTTTTGTTGTAAGATTTCGAATGCAGTCAAGACGTGAAAAATATAAGTATGAACCCTTTGTAAAGACATTCAAACTTTTTAAAAAGTTTAAGTTTAGTAATATACTGTAACAATATATGTAAGCAAATGTATTTCAAAGTTGAAAATTTGTGTAAAAAATTGTCTTTTCTTGAAAATTGATATTTATTTTTGTTTAATTAATGATACTTATTACATTTTTGTTGTTAAAAACTAAAATATACGTTTAATTCTTCTGTTAAAATTGATATATCCGTGTTGGAGGTGAGAAAAAATAGTGTAAAACTAATAAAATTTGTTTAAATTCGTCTTTTTATTCTTAAAATTAATATTTTCTATTGTTTAGAATACGCAATAATAACTTTTGAGGAATGTATAACCGGAAAATGTTAAAAAATCTTAGAAAATTGGTATTAAAAATATTAAATACAGTTGCTTCAATGATATCTTTTCGATATGTAAAGTGATTGTAACATTTAGAAATGTACTTCTGAAGAATGTATAATCGGAAAATGTTATAAAATCTTAGAAAATTGGTGTTAAAAATATTAAATACAGTTGCTGCAATGATATCAAAAACAAACTCTGTTAAAAAATTCTGTATGATTTCAAGTGAAAATAATCTGAACCTGAATACATGGTATTTAAAATACAAAATTCACGATTATGAACTAATGTTGAAAACATGGGTAACATTAAATATACAGCTAATATTTAATTATAGATTAGAAAATTCTTAAATTTTATCCATATTTATTAAATATAGTATTGAATACAGTGAATAAGTGAAATATGTGAATAAGTATTGATATTTCTATGTTGCTTTTGAAAATACTAGTGTAAAATTATTCAAATTCGTCTTTTCTTTAAAATTGATATTTATTTTTGTTAAATTAATGATACTTGTTAAGTTTTTGTTGTTAAAATTAAAATATACGTTTAATTCTTCTGTTAGAAATCTATATTTCCAAGTTGTTGTTCAAAAGACTATTGTAAAACTAATCAAATTCGCTTAAATTCACCTTTTCCCCTTAAAAAATAATATTTTTATTATTTTGTTTAATTAATTATACTGATTATGTCTTCCAAAATTCAAATTTTGGGATACTGCGGTAACTGTTATGAAATTGGAGTGTATAAAATGTCTCTTTTTTTCTCCCAGACTTCTAAATATACAAGAATGAGAGGTCATTGCATTGTCCATTTCCCTACCTAAGGTAAAGAATTGGGGGAGATGGGGGTGAAAAGGTGTGGTGAGGGACTTCGGAGGAATAAGTTTTGGTTTCAATATGACGTCACAAGAAGCAGGTGTTGTTTTCAAATTTGTGTGTGTGTGTTGAGTATTTATTGAAATGTGTTCGTTTATGCATTAAAATTCTACTTAGTTAGTATATAAAAGTATGATGAAATTTCCATTTAGAGTAAAAGTTAACCAAATTCGTTTAATTCGTCTTTTTTCGTTAAAAAATCATTAGTTTCCTTTGTTAATTGTTCAATTATTGAAATTCTTTGAGGTAACGACTTTTCAAAAACTAAAAAATATGTTTAAATTTCTATTTTAAGTTGTGTATTCTGATTTTATATATATATAAAAAAAATAAAATAAATATGAAGAAATCAGTTAAAAATTTAATATTTTCCGTTGTTTTGCTTAATTATTAATGTTCGTGAAGGAAATGGTTGTCCAAAACTCGAATGCATGCTTAAATTTCTTTCTATCAAATTGATATTCTGAAGTTTGAGTTGAAAAAATCGTAAGAAATCAGTCTTTTTCTATAAAACTTGATATTTTCCATTGTTTTTTACTTAATTAACGATACTCATTAAGATTATAGCTGTTGAAAAACTAGAATGCATGTTTAACTTTCAACTTGTAAGTCGATACACTGATGTTGCAGTTGATAAAAATCGTAAGAAATCAGTCTTTTTCTATAAAAATCGATATTTTCCATTGTTTTTTACTTAATTATGAATGCTCATTAAGGTTATAGCTGTTGAAAAACTGAAATGTATGTTTAAGTTTTCTCTCTTAAGTTGATAAAAAGCGCAAGAGATCAGTCTTTTTCCGTAAAACTTGATATTTTCCATTGTTTTTTTTACTTAATTAACGATACTCATTAAGGCTATAGCTGTTGAAAAACTAGGATACATGTTTAACTTTCAACTTATAAGTCGTTACATTGATCATATAGTTGATAAAAATCGTAAGAAATCAGTCTTTTTCTATAAAACTGGATATTTTCTATTGTTTTTACTTAATTAATACTACTCATTAAGATGTCTATGAAGCAAAATTCAAATATATGTTTAACTTTCTTGAGTTAAATTGATAATCTCATCTTGTAGTTGAAGAAATCTAAATAAAATGGTTAAAAACTGAAATTTTAATTGTTTCGCTTAATTAATAATACTCATTAAAATTACGGTTGTTTAAAATTCAAATACAAATTTAATCTTCATCTTATAGTATGATTCAATGTTGAGATGTGATTGATAATATTTTTAATTAGGGAAGGTTGTTCACCTATCCTGTTATAATAGAATGTTCCTTTTTTCCACTAGGGGGCGTTTGTGGAGGGGGATGCATGGTGGGGGCAGGAGGTACCGCAGGAGGGACGGTGGTGGCGGCGGCGGGACGGCCCCGCCGCCCCGCCGCCCCGCCGCCGCATGAGCTTAAACTGTTATTTTCCTACTACTATTATATACAGGGTTTCTCAAAGAATATGGATGTCAGATGCGACCAGCTGAAAATGGGGTTTTATTTTTGAGTCATTCATTTCCAAAGATTGAATTAGACATAATATTTTAAATTGTGAAAGTGCTATTTCACGTGTCGTGCTGCAGGCGTCTCCATGTTATCCTATGGGACCAGGGGAGTCGCTTGGTAGCGCGCGATTCTCTTTGGTCGGAGCGACTTTGACGCCTGGAACGAAGCGAGTCGCCAGTAAGAGCCAATCAAATGCTTGGAAATCAAAATGATGGTAAGGACTCTTCTCGAACAGCCAATGAAATGCTCAGAACACGAAAAAACGCAGGCGATTTTTGTCGCTTGCAGTTTTTACGTGTAATAGTGCTATTAAACGGTGCAGTTTTGTTACGTTATTCTCAATGTCCTGAAAAATAATTGATAATCTATGCTTTGACGCATTATTATTTCCTTTTATTTTTAATCCTCCTAGGCCAGCTCAAATGGCCGGATGGGATCCGGTACAGGATCCAATGGGAGATCCAGTCTCTTCCACTGGCGACGGTGCATCCGCTGATGGAGTGAGTGGAAGCAACATGTCTGGGGAAAACTCAACCTCTAATACCTCCAGTGACGTCACGGCAGACATTTATATTCCAGTCATCGATCCATACGGCTACAGATATCCTTGGTTATCTACCCCAACGGTAATTTCTTCTATTTTCTTTAAAGTTGTTCTTAAGGGTGTATTCGAAAAAATATTTTTCCACACTCAAGAGCTCGAAAATTTCTGAGACATTTTCAGGCTCATTTTTAAAAGTAAAAACATGAAACTTGCTTAGGTAATTTTTGAAGAGATGTGTAAGAGACCGTGTGATTTCATTTTTCGTTTAATTTATTAGAATTTGATTTATAAACAATTATTTTCTCAGAATGTCTATTTTTTTCATTCCCAGATGTCCCGCTTTGAAAAATTCGGTTCAAAACGCCAACTTTTACAAAAATTTTTGAAATATTTTCTGCATTTATAAAAAAATCGACAAACACGGCAAATTATGCACTTTCTAAATAAGATAATTTGCCAGTTTGATCTGTTTGAGAGTAAAAATGAATTTAAAAATAAATCAGAAAATAAGCAGTTTGGATTTCAAAACACCCTTAACTGTTCTGCTGAATAAGCACAAAATGTTTTGACACATTCACAATTTAATTTTTTAACAGAAAGATATAAAATTGTAAAGCCTGACCATAGAAGGGATTTGGAATCTAACTCAATTATCAGTTTTTTAATCACTAAACTACTTATTGAGTTATAAGCTTTTATGATCACGGGACAAGGTGTTTTCTTCCTTCGTTGACAGGTTTTTCTTATCTCGCGCAGAAACAGAAAGCCGGTTTAAAACGCCCACTTTGACACTATTTTCTGAAAACTCTATCGTGTTTGCAAAAAATGGGAAAATGAGTTTGATTTGATAGTTTCTGAACAATAATTCCTGCTAGTTTCAGGCTTTTCCGAACAAAAAGAAATTAAAACTTTTATAATAAAATTGCCCTGTTTGATTTAAGAACGGCCATAAGGATTTCCTCAAATCAAAAAAGAGCTACTTAATGACGCATTTCTGAATTCCTTTTTGTTCGGATACGCATGAAATAGACGGGTGTTCTTATTCAGAAACTATGCAATAGAATAGCATTTTTCATTTGTTGGTAAAAGCAGAAGATATTTCAGAAAATACTGTCAAGGAGCATTTTGAACATAATTCCTAAAGTTGTAACGCGAAAAAAAAAAAAAAAGGCTTGTCGTCACATGATGAGAATCACTTATAGTTAAATAAGTATCTTTTTATTAAAAAGTGGAGAACTCTAATCGATTCCAAATCGCTTCAATAGTGAGGCTTGCCAGTTTTATGCCTTTACGATTAAAAATTAATCAGAAAGCTCCGCGTTGTTAAGGAAAGAATTTGAGAAGGACTTTAATTTATTTTTTCTTCTAAATCCGTTCGCCACAAACAACACATGTAACTGCCGCATAGTGTGCGTAAAATGCTAAAGACTCATTACTATAACAGATGTAAATTTTCCATGGAAAATTTACATCTGTTATAATTAATTTACCGATTGAATAATCGTGTTTAAAAATTAATCTAATGACTCATTGCTACTTTTTCTGAACTAATTTTTGTCTTAACTAATCACGCAGTTTTAGTGATTAAGAAAGCGAAATTTTTTATAACAGAAGTATTGTTGCGAAAAAATTAAAATAAGTATACGCGGGCGCATCATTGCGACAGGATTAAGTTTAATTACTTTAACGCTTTAATTAAGTTTAATTACTTTAATTATTTATCACTCAATTTTATTTATCAATCTAAACTGATTCACAAATGGTAATGGATTTGTAATTTTTCTTAACTGAGTGATAACGTATCCAGCCCGTGGCTCGAACGCAGAACATTTAGTTCTATTTGCCAATGCACTTCCAACTGTTATCTGGACGTTCTCCCAGTCAACACAATTCTCATTTGGTAAATGAATATAATTGAAATAACCAGTCAAATTCATTGTCAAATAGTTATCTGAGTGAAAATTGTGTTGACTGAGATATCGTCCAGATAACTCATTTGAAAGAACATTGGCAATTAACTCTTTATCTACCGACGCGACGGTATTTATAAGTACCATTAAAATAGTTCATTAAAAAATTCCTTTAATACGTCAGTTAGCTGTAATACTGTTTAGAATGAGTTACAGATACATTACTTTATCTTGCTCCAAAAGCATTAGTGGTTGTACGAAACAAAAATATTTTTAAAAAGAGGGATTTCTTTTGCCTTTGCATCTTTTCAACTTTCTTGGCGCTCCGTTTTTTCAATGCGGAAATATTTCTATATTTACATTGTAAGAACATCATATTTGTACATTTTATAATTCTGAAAAATACTAAGAAAATAATTAAAATTAAAAGATTTGAGTAGGGTTATAAAAATTACACAAAATCCCTGTAAGTTCAAATTTAATTAATCCTTCAAAAATCCTTCAAATATTTATTAAATGATTCTGTAAATCTTTTAATTTAGTTTAAACAATTTGCGTAAAATGCTTTAGAATGTAAAATTTTCATGAATTCATAATGCGATAGATAAAGGGTCAAAGTCGAAAGGTTCTGGGTATAATTTCCGGACTGGCCCCTTTTTAGGTGCGTTTGTAATTATGTAAATACGTAGCACCTATAGTGGTCGTTCAGTCCGTCCGTCTGCCTGTCCGCATATAACAACGCAAAAACTACCCAACCGAATCGTTTGAAATTTAAAATGCATAACTATTACATAATTTTGTCGAGTCATTTCAAATTTTATGAAAATCGGATGCATAGATCAATTACAGGGGCAATCAAAAGTATTCCATTACATTGCGGTCAATGGGGAAAAAAAGTTTCAAATGCTTTTTAATCGTTTGAAATTTAAAATACATAATTATTACATAATTTTGTCGAGTTACTTCAAATTTTATGAAACTCGGATGCATAGATCAATTACAGGGATAATCAAGAGTATTACATTATGGTCAATGGGGAAAAATGTTTCAAATGCATTTTAATGGTGTTACACTCATGCGAACTTGATAAAATTTATATGCAACTATAAAGTACATATTATAATATACATCTTACATAATTTGAGGTGCAAAGAACATTTGCTATTGATTTACAAGGCCCTACAAAGTATTCCATTACATAATGATATAGGGAGAACATTGTTTGATGAGCGTTTTAATTGTAATTCACTATTTACAATTTTATGAGATTGATATATGAGAGTAATATTTTTAAAACTTCGTTATTGTACGAACGCACCTCATTTGCTACGCTTCACGTGCAATTTCCAACTTGTTTAATAAATTGGGAAAAATTACTGGGAAATCGGGTCTATAAATTACCCGCGTTTTAAATCGATTTCGCAGAAATTAAAAATGAGTTTAACATTAAAAACTCCAATCTTTAAATCTTCATAGTAAATAATATGCATGTGACGTCACGTACCCGAAAAAAAAAGACGTACTTCTCAACGTGCTGTAGGCAGAAAGTAGCAACTATTGCCGAGTTTATAATTTACAACGCATCATTAATTACACAAGGTGGAACCCGTTGAATTTCGACGAAAGTAAATGCTTAAGAAGAAACAGCTTCATTGATTTACAATAAACCTACAAAATTAGCTACGGTAAAAAATGCATCTTAAAATGATCAGGCTAACTTTCAAACAAATATTATTTAAAGCTAAAATTAAGGAAAAAAAAATTACCCTTTCTATAAAACTCAGTTGTCCAAATTATTAAAATTAAACTTTAATCGCATATGTAAAACTAAAATACAAACTATAATAAAGATATAAATACTATAATAAATATAGCAAACTATAATAAAGATCAGTTATTAAGATGAAGTTTTAATTGAAACTTTTATGTTTAATATAAATGCGTACGAAAAAAAAAAAAAAAAAAAATCAAATTGATACGATCTTAGAATTTCACGTGAAATCTAAACCCATCATAATTTTTATCTTCTTAGAATTTACATGCGCACATTTCAATTTTTATCAATTTTAAGAGAAAATGACGCATTTCTGTTGCCATAATTACAAAATTCGTACTAAAAACTATAAAAAAAATTCATGTGTCAAGAATAAATTGAGATACAGCTCTCAAACAAATTGCATTTAAAAGTAAATATTTTTCTCTATACGATGGTGTAAAAAATGTGCGATGTTTAGATGGTAAAAATGTGCGATGTTTAGAAGTATAAAATTTGCAGTAGCGAAAATTGCAAAACCGAACTGCATGTGAAAGAGTTGCCATTCGCAAAATGATGTATGCGTTATACACAGATACATTTGGCCTTTATAACATAGATATGATAAATATATTATAATTGCATGAAAATTACTGGAATGGCATAATTTCAAACAATTTAATTAGAATTTTTGCCTACAGCAAGTTGAGTTGTCGTGCAACAAGCCAGTTTGGTGAGAAACGTGCACATTATTTATACTCCTAAAATCCGCTATGTCCTACCGATAACAGAGCACTGTACTACTCCAGTGTAAAAATCATATGATATCGCAATATCTAAATGGTTAGCTCGCTGTATTTGTAAAAAGGTTTATGCAATACGCAAAACAGCTTTTTTTGCTAATATGTTTAAGTCAAATGTATTATTTTAACGAAAAATTAGCTTTAATTCATTAATCTTTTTTTTTTTTTTTTTTTTTTTTTTTTTTTTTTTTTTTTTAACAATAATAATAGTAATAATATTAAAAATAGATACACAATTCACAAAAGTCATGATTTACTGAAATTCAATGAATAATCGATTATTCAAGTGTACGAATATATATATATATATATATAGAGAATTCATATAAGAGACTAAAAAGAGATTTATGAATACTTTTAGAAAATGGCGATCCTCACATATATTTATGCAAACCTAACAATTTCTTACGTATATAGATTTTAAATGTTTTATCACAAATTGTTCATATAGAAAAGTATCCCCTGTTTTAAATTTAAACAGTCAAACATAAATTAAAATATTAAAATAAAAGAATCGCCAACAGTGTACAGATAATTAAGAAGAGTTTTATTTTTATTATTATTATTACAACCAATAAATACAGAAACATAACATAAGTCATAATAATAATACATGGGCGTATATTATCATTGCTACATACAGTTAATAACACAATTAATTGTAAAATCATACTAATATTCAGTTATAAAACTACAGAGATGAACGGGTTGAAATAAATGTCATTATAAAGATATTTTAAGACCTTATGAAAGGTATTACATTACATAGTACTAAATTCTTTTTTTTTAATTTAATTTCTGCAAAATAAAATTGTCTTATTAACACAGTAGTTACACATCAACACAAAAAATCAGTTATATTAAATACCCTTAATTACTACAAAAAATACTGTTTTACTTATATTTTTCATAGTGTTTTCCTTTATAAAACTTAAAATTCGATTTTACGTTCTATTCGACTACGATTTTCTGTTATCCCAATAGATATGTTAAGAATTCATAATAATGCTACCAGATGGCAGCACCATAAAATTAAAAATATACATGTTTAAGGATGTATAGAGGTAGATTAGAGACAACTGTTAAATATTTGAAAATAATACGTATGTTTCATCCTACACTTTTTTTCGCTATCCAATGAAATTATTCTTTATTTTTTATAATTTTGTTACTGTTTTTAAATTGACTTTTGTTATTTGAACCGGCAATTACTTTAAAAGATAATTAGTTTCTACAAATACTACTATTGATATGAGTTTAAAAGTAGAAGCAATAGGAAAATCTAAAGTGTAAGACCAGAATTTTCTTCCTATTTTTTTTCAAAAATTTCTAAAGGCTCAAAAGAAGCAAATAACATGGGAAACATATGTTACCCTTAAAAATAAATATAAAATTCATAATATTGTGAGATTTGTCTAACAGATGGCAGCACTAAAAACCAAAGACGATGATTTTTCCTGATTATTTCAATTTCATAACTTCACAACTGGCGCTAAATATGAAGTCTAAAGGAGTCTGAGAGTTTAAACTTTTCATTTTTATTTATTTTTTTTTAGACTTTTTATTACAGAATTTTCTTTTTCTCAAAAAATTTTTACTCATTCGATATCTATAATTTTTTTAAGCATTTTCATTTTTAGATGTTGTAATTTAATTTAATAATGTTCTTTATTCTTTATTTGAATAATGTTCCTATAAATATAATGTGCCATCATGTGGCAGAAACAGAGGTCCAAGGCTAGGGGAAAGCATTTGTCGGTTCCCCCTCCTCTTCCCCGCATAGCAATGTACGAAGACGTGGGAGGGAAAAGGGGTGAATTAGTGTGAAATGTTCCAAGGGCATTTCAATCATCAGTCATAACTGATAATTTAAAAACAAAATAATATATTGACTATAATATGCAAAAGGCCCGATTAATCTCTGAAGCTATGGGAAGCACATTGTCATTTCAGGGTCCCCTTCATTCGAGAAGAGTTTTCTAAATTCAACATACCCAGAAACTTACCAATGCTTACGAATGTTATTCCAAAGAGGGACTCAGTTGAATTCACATACATTTCATTAAACAACTTTTTTTTTATGTTCCTTTTGGCATCTTTTTTTTTTTTTTTTTTTTTTTTTTTTTTTGTCCCCTTTCACAAAAATTGAATGCAATAGAAAAAAAAATATGCAAAAAGGATTTTAAAGGTATGAGTGTAAAAATGTAAGTCTGATAAAAAGGTTGAATTCAGAAAATATGCACAACATAAAATATCAATATTTTGAAATACTTCTCACAATTTTGGCAATAAATTATCAAAATTATCAATTGCTCATGCAA
Organism: Maratus speculifer; assembly: GCA_964019185.1. Lineage (NCBI taxonomy): Eukaryota > Metazoa > Arthropoda > Arachnida > Araneae > Salticidae > Maratus > Maratus speculifer. The sequence continues at coordinate 76,480,804 of OZ025289.1, forward strand.
GCCAAATTCAGTATAAACTCAGTATACAAAATAAACATACATCTGAAAAGATGAACAGGCTGCAGAATTGCGATCAGGTAATTGAATTTGATCAATCACCTTACATGAAAAATTATTTTGTTATGAAAGCTATTTTTATGAAACACTTCTTATATATTGTATATTGTAAGATAGATACTTTGAAAAGAAATTAGCATTTTGAAATAGAATTAATTCAACATAAAATTTAGCCCCCCCCCCCTATTTTCTCAATTTTGGGCCCCTTCAAAATTTTCTAAGGCTTCTCGTGCTTATTCGGTTATCAGGACCTGATAATGTGTATCTCTTCATGATTATATCTAAAAATATTTTTGTCAAATAAATAGCAGCGTTACATTATCGCAAGGAAGAACGGGGCAGTTGCTCAGAGTTTCCACAACCTTTAGATTCCCCAAAACTAAAAATTAAGTATTTTTATTTAAAGCGAGTATATATTGTGGCTAAAAAGTGTTACTGGGGCACTAAAAGATGAATTTTTGCCCCACGGTCGTGTCTTTTATTTTTGTTAGTACAGTTAATTATAAGACCCATTCAAGTAAGGGTCTGAATGTTTGCTTTGTTTGCCCTGTGGGAAGTCAATTCCTGCTTAATATTGACTATAATCAGATAAGTCATATAGTTATAGTTGAAAAAGGATTTCATTTTCATAAAGAAGAAATTTCAGAATTTTCAAGAAACGAAAAGGTGCCACGTGTTGAATTCAGACACTTCTCTCCGGGAGGGACTTCAGTGGCTCCGGGGAGGACATTATTGAGTTTCGGGGGGGGGGGGGGGATTGTACTTTTCGACCATTGGAAACGCACAAATTCAAATTTTTCGGGAGAGGGGACATTTCATTGCTCCGGGGGGGGGGGGAAATGTCCCCACCCCCGGAATTCAACATTGGATGCAACTCGAAATGAACAGACATACAAAAGAATAAATAGACATGAAACTTCAATCGAACCTCTATAGTAGCCTTCGGCACATATTTCAATAAAAATATTATATAATTAATGTTTTTCTTTAAGATTAATAAAAAATCACTCTAGGACAGCTGTGTCAAACATATAACATGAGTGCTAGAATTAGCACTGAAGAGAATATTATCTTAACTGCATTGGTTGCTTTGTAAATCAATATATGAGATTGCAGAAAGTACGCGAATTCAAATGAATTCATCTTGTTTAAAAGAAAATTCACTAGAAATTGAAGAATTTTAATTGCATATGTTGAATTTTATCCTAACTCAATGTGGACTTAAAGTTTATTAAATTAAGACAAGAAATTAATTTATCAATTTAGCCATTAAAAGTAAAAACTCTGAAATAAAATTAGGCAACTTAAACTTTAATTCCAGAGCTAGCATTTGATGATTTTTGTCAGCTATTTACAATTATTTCTTAGCTCTTAAAATAAAAATAAAAAAATCTTCATTGAATTCGTTTTTCTTATTGTTATTTTTATTATTTTTTCAAAATAACAATGTAGGTATTTTGTTACTTGTAATCTGATAAAACAACACAGAATTTCAATAATCAGTTCAATGTATCATACATATTTTTATATACAGTAAAACCTCTAAATAACGGACACCTCGGGGACGCAGAAATTGTCCGCTATTCGGAGGTGTCCGCTATTGGGAAAACCTCAGAGATTCAAAAATCGCTAAGAAATACTTAATGTTTCATTAATTTACTTTTATATGTCCTAAAACCTCTATTATATAATTAATCAGAAATTTAAAATATTTTTAATTAATAAAATTGAAATAAATTTGTGCACACTATTATCCACTGTTTATTATATTCTCGTGAAATAATCGGTTACAAAAGCTTACTTTTGCTTGCGATTACATCTAATTTGTTTTTTTATGTGACGTTATTGGACATTGTAGAGTAGGGTGGAGCGAAAAAAAAATTTTTTTTGAAAATCAAAAACGGGTAGGTGCCAAAAGTTGCCTTTATATTAGTACATCAACTGCGTGAAATTTTACCGCTGAAAAAAAAAATGGCTTGAGTCTGCGCTTTTGCTCCAAAAATCGAAATTTTGGGTAAAATTTGTCATTTTTTTGACATTTTTTCAAAAAAATTAAAAAATTTCTACAGATTGGTTAGTATTTAAAAGTGTTGCTTAGACCTTTATATTTATCTGCTTAACATATTTAAACTATAAAGCAATATGTTTATTCCCTATATCTGGAGCAAAACAGACAACTTTTAGTAAGAAAACAGCATTACCACTCTATTGGGTCAAATAACGAATTGTTGTTTTTAATACAGCTCTTGTTTGCAAAACTACCTTGGACATGCGTCGTGGAGGTGGCTATATTTCCTATACCATCCGGTCCAACTATTCGATCATCTTAGTACAGCGTTTTATTTATACATTGATTTGTGATTTTCTTTATAAAAATTTGACATGTTTTCAATGCTTCCACCTTGTTTATCAGTTCTTTGCATCCACATGCTGCTGTAACTATCTTCATGTATATTTTTACAGTTTATACAAAAAAATGACAAGCAGAGTAATGCACGGAAATATTATTAAAGGGATCTATTCGGCCATCTATGATATTTATCAAACTTACATTCAGTTGATGAATAAAGATTGGAAGCTCTGTTACCACAACATTTTTTCAGTCAATTGTATTTTTTTTTTTTTACGTAATGATTTGCTTCAAAGATGATTTCAGATATTTCAACTATAAGTATGCCATCATTTATTCTACTTTTGCATTTTTTATATGTTGAGAAGCGAGCTGTTTAATGTGATGGTGATCGTCAGCGAGAATTGCAATGAAAATTTGTTCTCCATGTGTAAAGCAACCGCTGTTGTAAATAACTTTTTTTGCATTAGTTTTATGCCGTTTTCTAAGTGTTTTCGTATCCAGTTAATTTCCTATTAACTTTTAGATCCCCTTTTTATGAGTGGACAACATTTGATGGTGAAATGTCCTGGGCATAAACTTATAATGCATTGTACTTTATGAGGGAATGGACGGATATCGACTATAAGTGCTCATTTAAAATTAGAAGAATTTTACTTGTCACTGTGATCCATTTTGCATGGGGTAAACTTAGAATTGTCTATGATATTGAATCATTCGCTACTTCAACTGCAGTGAATTTCCTCTGCGTCAATTATTAGAGAAGTCGATATAAAACGTTCTAAGCTACATGGATTCACTGGATCAATAAGGAAAATCTTTGTCTACGTAATATTGACTTCCTATTGCAATTTTTTTTTAATAAAATAGAGAAATTATTTTCTCAAATTGAGAAAAAGATACTCAGAACAGACTAGAAATTTCTGTCGGAGATTGCAAAGCTAATTCATAAGGAAAGCTATTTCTCAGAAAGAATGGGGGATAGAAATTTAGAAAACATCTCACAGAAAAGACAGCTCATAAAGTTAATAAAATTTTCCGCTTTATATAAGCACAGAATTGGCAATCAGCGTCTATATGTTCACTCACCAAATGTATAATCCAAGTTTATACCGCGGGATGTTTTATACCAAATGTACTACACATCTAAATAATAGATCTAAAATCTTATTAGAAATTATTAGACTACGGAACAACACAGGAAACGACATAAAGCATTCTAAAACTTCTTTAGAAATATTGTTGTTTTACACGCAAATTTTGTTTGCAATCCTCTGTGACGATCGTCATAATATTAAACAGCTAACTTCTCAGCATATATTCAATGTAATAGGTTCAATAAATGATGGCATACTAGAAACTGAATTCATACAATCAATTTTTAGGCAAATCATTGCATATAAAATGTAATTGATTGAAAGAATGCTGTGATAACAGAACTTCCAATCATAATGTACTAATTGCATGAAATTTTAATGAAGATAATAGACTGGTGACTAGGTTCGATTAAGAGCATACCCAATACATTACTCAGCTTCTCTTCTGTTATACATGGTATAAAAATATACGTGCAGCAGGTCACACTAGCATGATCCAAATCATCCAAAGTCTGTGAATACAAAGAAGAGATAAATTACTTTGATATATAGAAAACTTATACTCGTCTTCGGGGAAAAAAATAACAATTCAATACATAAATAAAATACTGGGCCTAGATGATTAGGTGGTTGAGACGGGTGGGATAATGCAACCACCTCTATGAGTTATATACACAGTAGTTTTGAAAGCAGCTAGGTAAGAAATGCATTCAAAAGGACATTTCGTTGTATGCTCCAATAGAGAGGTTAACGCTGATTTTTCACAAAAAGTTGTCAGATTTGCTCCAATTATACAGACTACAGATATTGTTTTATAGTTTAAATATGTTAAGCAGATAAATATAAAGGTCTAAGCAACACTTTTAAATGCTAACCAGCTCTGTAGGAATTTTTTAATTGTTTTGAAAACATGTCAAAAAATGACAAATTTTACCCAAAATTTCAATTTTTGGAGCAAAAGCGTAGACTCAAGCCATTTTTTTTTTCAGCAGTAAAATTTCACGCAGTTGATTTACTAGTATAAAGGCAACTTTTGGCACCTACCCGTTTTTGATTTTCAAAAAAAAATTTTTTTCGCTCCACCCTATTGTAGAGTTCCGGGCAGGAAGGGAAGGATTGCATTTTTTGACCTTTAAAAGCATAAAATCTCAAAATATTCTTGGGTGATATTTCAATGCTCTGGGAGATATTCCTCCCGGGCAACACCCTGAATTTAGCACTGAACGTGGGGGGAAGGAGAGATTTTCCCCAGCTCTTTATCTAGATTTATCTGTGATCACAAAATTTGTGGCAAGTTGTCCTGATAAATTCAGAGGCCTTTTTACTTTTTTTTCATGTTTTTTTCTCTTTAAAACATATTTTTTCATCCTTTGTCGCCGAATAAAGTGTCCGCTATTCGGAATGTCCGTTATTCAGAGGTTAAACATAGAAAAATTTAGGTTTTGGGAGTGGGGATTGGAAAACTGTCCGTTAAATAGAGGTGTCCGCTATTCGGGAGTGTCCGTTATGGAGGTTTTACTGTATTAAATAAAATCTAATTTCATTATATTAAATGACATTCCCATCGATTCCGGTATGTTAATTACTTTTAAAATACTAGAAATACGGGAATACTTAAATATACATTTACCTTGAATAAATGATAATCAACTGCGGCATTAAAAAAAAAGCTTTTATTTAGGGTGGCCCAAAGGATAATGTTTGAAAAATAAAATCCTTAGAGATGGCTATAGGTATGAGCGATATTATGGAACATTGGACGTATGATCTTTTTTGCTGATAATTATTGACGTGTGTACTTTGTTAAGGAAAGGCGATTTAAAGTTTTTTGCCTGAATAATCAACGTTACTGCTATTTTGATAAAAAAAGACCTAAAATCCCTGGAATTAAAAGCTTCTGTCTGAGAAAACTTCTCATATGGCATGTAATGCCACCAGACTTTTTATTTATTAATTTTTTCTTTCTTTCTTTCTTTCTTTTTTTTCTTTTTGGAGGGAGCATTTTTTATAGACCACGTGACTATGTCGCATGTCCTGTGGAAAGGTTCCTCAGATGAAAATTTCTGACTGTAATGAGACTGTATGAGACTGTATGAGAGTTTTCTGACTTTTCTCTGCCACAATAGCGGTAACTTTATTTGTCCAGGAGATAAATTTAAAGTCGTTGCCCGCTATTAAAACGCATGAATCAACAATTGCCCGCTATGAATATGAAGATCACGGGCTCAACGCTTGACTTTGAAATATATATAAAACATTTTTTTTTCAAGCATTACCCTCTGCCCCCACCCCCTGTATGAACAATATCAAAATAACGTTATTTATCTCATTTCTACATTATATGTTATTTTTCCAGTTGCAGGACGAAAATGGCAATGGTGGAGAGTTAGAATCTTCCAATACTGAAACAGAAGATGGAAATAAATCAGAAATGGTCAGTCCTGTAGCTATCCCTCTAAACATCAACAATATCGACGTGGATCCAGACGACATACGCACATCTTCTACCGGACAAGTTGTCACAGCAAGGTCTGCTGACGGCGACGCGTCGAGATCTTACAGATCTTTGCCGTACAGCTATCGAAATTACCTGCGACAAACACATGACCACGATGGTGAAATAGCCACTCCATATGTGTCGCTCTACATTCCCTCGCATGGTCACTATCATTACGTGAAAACACCTCATGATCATGAGGCTGAAAAGAGGTACGCCAGCAACAGACAAACGCACGACCACGATGCCGAAAGGAGGTACTACATTATTAGACGACAGTCCCACGACCACGACGCCGAAAAAAGGTACGCCAACAACAGACAAACTCACGACCATGATGCTGAAATGAGAAAGTATTATAACAGACATTATCATGACCACGACGCCGAGTTGAGGAAGTATTATGACTACCGACGAGCCCATGATCACGGTGACGAAGTATCTCACACGATTTACCATCAGAATAATCCAGAGAGAAGGAGGATTTGGTACAAGGATACACACAGTCAAATACCACATGAGCATTATAATGATATTTACCACAATGCCAATGACCGGTACCACAGACATTCAGACGCTCATCTTTATGGTAGATCTCAAGCTCTTCAAGCTCCGCCAACGGCTCAACCAGCCCAGTTGAAATATATTTCATCTGATAAATATCATGACAAGTATTACTACTGGGCTGATTAAATTTAATTTATATACTTGTGTTTTAATTAAAAAATAAATAAATCTTAGAAAGGAGCAATAATAAAGATTCAGATACTGCCGTGAATAAGTTTAGAAAATGAATACTTTTTATTCAGGTTTATATGAACTCGCAAAAGGAAAATTTTAATTTTCTCTGTATTTTAAGGAATATTACACCGCCTGGAGCGAAAAAACAAGAGTATGAGTAAGACATTTGATATGAGTTAATGTTATTTATACACAACTGATTGTGTTTTTATGAATAAATAAAGTTTGATTTTTGTAAATAAAGAGTATCTTATTTAATGCACTTGAATTTAAATTTTAAATTTCATTCTCTCTTAAATTTTCTTCAAAAGAAAAATAAATTAGAAAAATAAAATGATACCGATTTGCAATTTTCAGCTGTATGTGAAATATAAATGTTAATATATTAATATAAATGCAATAAATTCTGAAAGAATATTAAATTTTTTTTCAATATCTCCCCCTTTAATCCTATACTACCCTTCTCTCTCTCATCCTTTCTTTTCTAGTCTTTCTTCCTCTTTTTATAACGACAGGTTAAGTTATAAAAGAATTCATGAAAAACTTTCTCTGTTTAAGCTTTATATTATGAAATATAAGCTTAATATTTTTTAAAAAGCCGTTTTCTTAATAATCGGAAATGTCCAATAAAAGTATTAGTAAAAGAATTATAGACTACGATTTTTAAATCTGTTTTCTCTAATTACTCAAACTGAGTCTGAAGATAAAAAATATTGTAATTAATTCTTTATTTTAACCCTCTCATGCATACGGGCCTCATATGAGGACAGATATTTATTGCATTATTAAGTAAAAAAAAATTCCTGCATTCATTTATGAAGATCTGATTTGTGGAAAGATAATAGCTAGCATGCAGCACAATAATAAAATTATTTTAGAATGGGTCTTTTTACTTATCATAAAAAAGATTTTTTGCAAATAATGAAAAATAATGAAAAATAATTTATGCATGAGAGGGTTAGTTCTGCAATGTTTTAAAAATTGCTGTAAAGGGTTTTCAAGAAATTCTGCTCTTTTATCATGTTATAAATAAATTAGATATAGAATTATTCTTGTCTCATAACGACATTTATCAGGTTCAGTTAAAAAATACATCAATTATGACAACATTTTAGGAAAGATATTTCTTTTCTATCGAAAAATGGAAAATATTAATTTCAGAGTTTCTAAATAAGAACACGTGTCTTAAATTCAGAAACATATATCTTATTATGCCACCAGAAATTAGACAGTTTTGATTTGAAAACAGCCTTATTCGTAAGAATTTAGCCTTAAGAACGATTCACCATAAAAATATTTCAAAACCCGGCATACCTTAGCACTTTTGTAGTAAACTTTTTTTATACAGGGTGTCCCAAAAGGTCATGTCCAAACGGCACACATGGTTGTGTCAGGTCATTAGGAAACAGAATTACATAGGAAAGGGGGGTCGGAAACGCGATTGTAATCCGCTAGAGGGCGATAAGCGATGTCAGACGAAAGCGCGGGCAGTCGGATCATTCGAAGCGCGGACGTTGCAGAGAAAGGATGAACCAGTTGATGAGCACTTGGATGAGCACTTACTATGAGTTGTAGCATTTTTCTTTTTTATTTGGTACTGTTTTGTTGTAAAATAAAGATATTTTACACCGTTTGTTATCTTTTCTTTGCGTGACGGTTACGATGCAATTTCACTGTTTAGATCGCGTTTCCGACCCCCCTTTCCTATGTAATTCTGTTTCCTCATGACCTGACACAACCATGTGTTCCGTTTGGACATGACCTTTTGGGACACCCTGTATATTAAAAAAATAATTTATTCACATCTCTTAGCTAATTTTTATTATTAAAAAGATTTAGACATACAACTGTATATTTAAAACACTTATACAATGGTACTTTTTTTTTTTTTTTTTTTTTTTTTTTTTTTTTTTTTTACAATTTTGAATGTTTAAAAAAAACATTCAGAAAAAAAATCAAACTATTGAAATTAATTTTGGCTTTTTCAATATTTGCATACTATTATTTAAGTGATTCATTCAAATCAGATACCGTTTTCATGTTGTCAATAATAATAGTAGAAAAAAGAAAATACATCAATTATTTGCGCACAAACAAATATGGAGGTCAATTATTTCCCTCCCCCCTCCCTGTAATGTAGATATATAAAACTATTACAGCCACTATTGCAAGAAAAAAGCAGATAAGCATAATCCCATAGCATGTTCACTTATGTGAGACGATGTATTTCGCGACCATCACGGTTAGTCTAATGTAATTCAATGATATCTTTTGTTAGACATCTCTAGGTAATGATTCTAGATTGCCATGGTGATTATTCTATTAAATCTTGTCATATGTATTTTATTCAATGATATTCCGTGATATGATTCTAGGTTGCCAAAGTGATTACGTTCTATTTAAGATTGAGTCCAATTATTTCCGTACATGACTGAATTTAATGTATGTAATCGTAATAAATTTTGTATTCATGCATTTTTGCATAAGAGTGCAAAGATCCTATTGCAACAAGATTTGAATGTGCATAAGACACCTCTTGCTTCGCAACTTCTACTTTTAAATTTACATCATGACTCAAAATGAATTGGGCTGGCTAATCATTTCGAATCACCCTGTATTTTAGTTCCCCATCTAATATAAACCCAATTCCCACACCAAAACTAATTCAACTAAAACTTAAAGTATCCGAACACCTTTAAGGGTGTATCCGGAAACCTTCAACAGATCGAAATTTTCTGAAACATTTTCAGACTCATTTTTAAAAGTAAAGACATGGAATTTGCTGAGGTGGTTTTCGAAGAGATGTATAAGACGTCGTGTGATTTCATTTGTCTCTCAATTCATTAGAATTTAAATTATAAACAATTATTTTCTCAGCATGACCTTTTTTTTTTTTTTTTTTTTTTTTTTTTTTTTTTTTTTTTTCCCAGACGTCCCACTTAGGAAAATTTGGTGCAAGTCGCCAATTTTGACAGCATTTTTGTAACATTTTCTGCATTTATCGAAAAATTGACAAACACGGTACTTTATGTAGTTTCTAAATAAGATATTTGCCAGTTTGATGCGTTTGAAGAGCAAATAATTTTCGATCAAAATATCTATTTTTCATTTTGCAATGATATTAAAATTGAATTTTAATCTATCGAAATCTGCTTAAATTTTGTCTGAAGAATCTAAAGTAGAAGGCGAGTTACAGCCATTTAAAAATATATCTGTAACAGCTTTTGAATTGTTTTTAAGGTTATCTTTAGCTTTATCTCAAAATGAAGTTTTTGGTATTTTTACTGCACGCAAAAAATCCTAAAACGAAAAATTATGCTTGAAATGCCACGAAATTTTGTGTACTTCTTTTACAAAGGTCTTTGAGAGAATAGACTCACTCGTGATGATAAATAGTTTTATATTTACACTTGTATAAATGACCAACTTAAGGCAAATTTTGCGAATTTTCCGTTACATAAGTATTTCAACTGCCATATCATCTGAGTTAGAGATGCGATTGTAATGTGTGTAGTCTCCTAGAGAAAGGTATTCTGTTTATTATGCAATTTACAAAATGTCAATGTATTGTTTTGAGTTATCACATTTTGCGGAAATGTTAATTTTTGACATAATTTTGACTTTTTTTTGTCTTAAAAAATTATTTCTGGTAAATTTTTTTACGTATTTTCTTTTCAAAGTTTTAAAGTAAATGTCATTATGAAAAATGGATAATAAGAGAAAATTTCAAAAAATCCTTTCCGAAGATGAGCGGATATACCTCAATAAACATATATATAAATTTTGGAATCTTTAATAATCGAAAAAAAGCGCTATAATCTTTTAACAATATTTTTTAAACTGTTGAAAGAAAAAGCAACCTCTCTGTTGGTAATGGTTATTTAATTGCTTCGTATTTTCTTTTTAAAAAGAAAGAAAGAAACGAAAAGAAAATAGGCATATATACTTGTCGGAGTAGCAAACAAAATTAATGTTGGAGTTCAAGGATATCTCATATTATTACCCCACCCCTTTTTTCTTCTATACTCAGAACAAAATCGTGGATCAAAAGAATTTTTTTAAAAGTACGTGGTAAGAAGGAAGTCATATTGCGCTATATTTCGTTCTTCTTTACCGTCTCGCCCACCAAAGGGCTAATAGCAGAGATCGAGATTGAGCAGTGCATTCAATAAAGGAGCAGAAACAGACCAATGCGATGTCTAGACGTGCTAAGTTGAACTTTTTATTTCATGAATTCACCCTAGAAGAACTGTAATGAAATGTTATTTTTTTCCGGAAAAAATATTTCTTGGAATTTCCTTCTTTAAAGCCTCAAACCCAGAATCGTAGCTAAATGTAATGATTTTTTTTTTTTTTTTTTTTTTTTTTTTTTTTTTTTTTAGTTTGTGTGTGTGCACTTTAGTGTGTTGAGACATTTCCAGAAGATCCCGTCTTTTCAATAATATCATAGGAAATGTATAACAGATGGATTCAGGCAAGAACTATAACGAGGTTCTTCAGTGACTTTCTTAGTGAGTCTTTCAGCGTTTATAGCAATTTTATGGTCCTCAAAAGTGGAAAGTAGAAAGAAAACATATCAGCAACTTTCATGTGAACGAACACCAGAGTTGAGTGGATCACTTCAATAAAACATAGGGCTCAAGGTCGAGCAGAAAGGAAAAAATAAATTACTGCAATTTTTGTAGCGGCTGGCGGGAGAATTGAATAGACATTTCTAAAATTTTCAATATTTGTAATTACAAAATAGTAATTTTAGTAATTCTTTATAGCAGTTTTCTGTAATTAAATACGAATAGCATTACAATTTCGAAAATGAAACAACATGAACGATGCCTATGGCTATGCTTATAAATGTGCGTTAATAATTGATTTTGGTGAAAATGTCCTCTCTATGTAAATAGGCAGCTGTCTATATGAGTAGATTCTAATAGGAAGCCTCAATATGAGGGGGGTGGCATACGAGGATATAACAATTGATTAATTGAGATGATTCTGGACAAAAGCGAATCGTCAAATATCTTTGCAAGCCTGCTATTATTAACAAACTCGTGCTTGTTAATTTGTCCCACTCGTCTAATTGAACTCGTCCTGTCGAGTGCCGCCCAGTTCTGGAATAGAAAATGTCTTGGTTTGTCATAGTTTAGACAAGCGCGTCCGTCTAAACACAATCTGAGAATTGGATGTCGCCACTCTCCTATCGAAGTGCACTAGGTTCTACATGTTGTATTAGCGCTAAAATTTCCCAAGTTTTCTGCATTAGATACAACTATGTTGTTGTCTCCAAACCGGTCTTACAAGGAAGGTCTCCATACGGGCATACTCAGAAAATTCTAAAAAAAATTACAGAATGTTTTTCTCATGTGGATATATATGTTTGTAAAAAAAATTTCGGCAGAACCTCGATAGAACGTTCGTAAAAAAATAATTAATATTTATTTTATTTGGCGATTTATCATCGGTTGGCTACAAAATAAAATTTCAAAAAATACTTTTTTATGTCAAATTCTTTTTAAGGTAAAAATGTTTCATCTTGAATTTGTTTAAAGAAATTTTATTTACATAACGTTAGTTTTGTCAGCTTTAGTTTGTTTTAACGATATTTTTGTCATAATGTATTTAGAATGAAAATTAACTGTGAAATTTTATAAATTAAAACAAAATTAAAATTGATTAAAATTCTTTCAATCTCAAAATTAACTCCAATCCAATTGAGCTCTGTCGATTCAATTTTGTTGCTATAGAAACAAAAACTTCTCCGATATTGAAATGCATTACTGCAGCATTCTTCATCTGGTCTTTAATTTGTCATACGCTTAAATATATGAAAAAATACTTTTCAATATGAAAGTATTTTTTATATAAGAAATTATTTTTAAAATGATAAAATTAAATAACTGCAGCAAAAGCAACAGAAATATGTAATATAAAATGCAGTTATGTGTCAAACTCTCTCTTTTTCAAATTTAAATTCATTAAATACTATTTACGCATTCTAAAATTTAATTGACAAGAAATTTACAGGTGCATTAAAATCGTTTGCTTTTGTCGAGGGATAATGCTGCTCGCCAAATCGCGTGACGTTTTCGTCTTTTCGCGCCAAATACTCGAGAGTATTTTATTTTTTTACCGAGTTTCTTCTGTTATTCCGCCGCTAAATTTGACTGATCCTTTATTAGATACATGAGTAGTTTATTCAGTATTTTTTTCAAAATATTCTGAGTATGCCCAGTATGGAGACCTTCCTTGTTAGTTTTTTTCCTGGATTTACCGTTGATGAATGCAGGTCCCATTCGGCATTTTGAGTTTATTGCACACCATATCATCACACGTACCGAATGCAGGGGAGGTTCTTGTTGAATGTGGAGGTTTTTACTGCTCCAGTACCTCCAGTTAGCAAAGGAAAAAATTACATGTTGCAGAAAATGACAGTCAATTTTCAGTAACATCTATACTTGTTGGTTTGTGCGGTGGCCGATTTAAAAATCTTTTCGAATAATTTCATGTATTGCTTGGTTTTATCTGATGTACATTTGATCAAGTAATCATGACTGACGTTGTAACATTTTACTTTTTAATTTATTTCTTAATCATCCGATAAAAGTGGTAGGAGCCACTCACTCGCTAATGGTAATCTTTTACAATTCTGATAGAAACAAAACTTAAATGTACATTTAAATTGAAGAATTTTATTTACTAGCAGGTAAAGTTGCTCACAAAGATGAAATTCTTGGTATTCTCGCATCTGTTTCGTTTCAATATACAAATCGTTTAAAGTTCATGCTGCACTAACAGTGGTTTCGGTTTATTTAAAGTTTTCACTGATAAGTAAGTTTACAGTGGTAAGTTACCACACTTATGCTTAGTTTATAGCTAATTTAAAAGCTGTGGTTACATAAAATTAACTTTTTAACTGATTTATAATGTTTAAACTTTTTTTGAATTCATATAGTGTACAAAATTTCATTCTGGTTTGCAATAAAAAGTTGTTTCGCCCTTGAGACGCTGAGATAGTAGGCCGCTTCGCTTTCCAGTTCCATACATCCAAGTTAGCTGTCTCTATTTCTGTCAACTGCTACGGGTTGTAGCTTTTTTTTATTTCTTTTCGTTAACTTTGGCTCTAGCTCTACTTGTGGAGAGTGGATTTTTTTCCGCATTCGTTTGTGTTTTTATAGTATTTAATAATTTAGTAATTTAATCTTGCTGTTCGAATGTTTTGTTTTTATGGTCGAAAAGATCAGGACTTTTTACGACATACCACATTAATGCCTTAGTTGTTGCAAAATCGACACCACGTTACCGATAAGTGTAAAAACTAAACCATCCGCAAGAAATACAGTGAGAACGTGTTCGACGTGTCTGCCCCATGCAGTAACGTCGACCTTATGTGCTCTAATTGTAAAGCTGCCCACCTGGCGTCAGACCCGAAGTCAGTACCCTTCTCAAAGGAGATGGACTTCTTTAATACAAATCGGATAAACACCTGTCAATTTCTGAAGCTGGTAGATGCTATGCAAATATATCTAAGTCTAAAAGTTACTTTGAATCTGTTAAAACTAATACAAAATTAACTACCAACTCTACATTCGTCACTAAAGCCAACTCAAAGTTAACGAAAAAGACAGGCTACCACGGTACATCCTACGTGTCTTTTTTTACAGATCGCTACGGTGACGTGATGCACTCTTCGTCCACCTGCGGTGGTGTTATCGAGATTTACGAGACTCCAGCTGTCTTCATAAAAGATACTCAGAATGCATGCGGTAGCTTGTCTTTTTCGTTAGCCTCGGCTGACTACGAAAGAACAGTGGAATTTCTGTTTTAGCGCAGTCAAGAATACTATCTCCAAGTTTTGCAGCAGCAAACAAATATGTTCTTACCAGGAATAGAAGGCTTAGTTAATTCCTTTTCAGCGGCCTGTGTGGATAAGACCCAGATCAATTGTACCTCCGAAGATTCGACTAATAAATCTCCTTCTAAACTGATCGATATACCTAAAGAGCAAAAACTACCCAACTCGTTGCTTTCCTCGGAGAACTGCCAAAATCAGGATCACAGGAAGCTGGGTGCTAATGTGCTTGTTTCGACAACAAGCGCTGAAGAGAAGTATTGTAGCGATAGAATGGAACAATTCTAAATCCCCTCCTGCTGTTTGTGTTTTCTTCGTTTTTGTGTTTCCCTTTTGTGTGTGCTTGCAGGGCTTTAATTTTTATAAGTGTTTATCTGTTGCTCCTTTTCTTTTACTTATCTCTCAGTTTTTAGCTCCTTTTACGGTGATCCACTGGAACTTAAGAGGATTAAAAAATAAAGTTCAATGGTTGAAATTTTTTAATCTTGATGTATCTGTTTTCCAGCAGCCCTTTCTCGAAGAGGGTGACTCTTTTGCTTATCCTGGAAAGGGGGTTTATCGACAGGACAAAGCCAGTAGAGGTGGTGAACTTCTCATTACTGTGAGCAGTAAACTTCTGCTCAGCTCGCTTTAGATTCTCTCAGTATACAGGAAGTGGAGGCCCTTTGTTAAAATGTGGATTAGCTGGCATTGGGTGACTATTATCAACGTTTACGCTCCTGAAGGAAGAGTCAGTGAAACTTGGCTTCAGCAGCTCGCTAATAATATAAAACATTCCTTCCTTATTCTTGTTGATTTTACCAGAAATCTTCACTTGGAAAAGCACTCTTAATATTTGGGTTCTGAAGAAATTTTCAACTGGCTTATTAATAACAACGTACGCATTTTAAAAACTAACCAACCCACTCACGCCGCTCATTCAAGCTCGTAGTCTAAAATCAATCTTTCTTTTTTAAGTTCAGACATTTTTTGGCTGACGGGCATTTAAGTTCTCCCCGACCTCTTCGATTCTGACCACTAATCTTGAATCAATCGATCATGAGATCAATTATGCTACAATGAACTATTCTTATTCCTCTACAAATTGGGAGACGTTTGAGAACTGCCTCAATCAATCTGGATATTCAATATATTACTTCTATAGAGCACCTACATAAGAATTTTCGGTAAGTGGTTACTAGTAATTATTTCAAGCACATCGTACAGCGTCGAAATAATCCCCCCTGGTAGGATTCACGTTATGCTGAACTTCTTTGTCAAAAGAAGAAATTATTGCGACTTGCAAAAACAAACCTTTCCAGAGGTTATTTGAATTTTTATAAGATCTTTGCTGCCAGACTCAAGGGGCATATGAAATGCTTTTGCTGGGGCGGCATTTGTGAAAAGACTGCTAAAGGTAATGATTATCTTCATGTATTCCACGAAATGTCAAAACAAGAAGTGGGAGAGCATAAATGAAACAAGTTCTTAATTTACTATTCAGTATTTAATTTCATGTATTCCGAAGCTTTGTGTATACCATTTCGAAATAATATTCTTCATGCAAACTTTTGTAGATTATATTTAAATCGAAATATACAGTATATACAATATTTACATAGTAATATCATAGGTGAATACATTTAGTTGCTTGATTAGAAATCAGGATTCTAAATTACAAGGAATATTCTAGCAACTTTTTCATGTTAATACCGAAACAATATTTTATTTCCTTCCACTTTTGGAAGGCCACGAAATACGCAGTTTTCTACTGCATCCAAGCACAAAACATAAAACCAACTAAACTAAAAGAAACAAAAAGAATGTTTTTAATATCAGTTCTCTAGTGAATCACGTGACCCATGCGCCAGCGCGTCTAGCTAAGCGGCGCAGGGTTTTTCGAAATTTTCCACAAACTCCCCCCCGATGAACAAGGGTTCATCAAAATGGGGATTCAAAATAATTAAAGTAGAAAATAATACTATTCTAGAATAAACAATTATACATAAATGCAATACAAATCAAATATATACTTACATACAGGATTTCAAACAAAATAATAAAGTTAAATTATTAATTTATTCTAGACAGAGGTCTGCTACTAAAAATAGAAAAAAAGAAAGAATTTAAATCTATACAAATTATTATAAACACTCAAGATAAAATCAAATTAAAGATCAAAATGTCAACAAGAAAAAAAAACTTTTTTTTTTTTTAGGTCAATAGCAGAAAAGTGTTCAGTTTTTTTTCTTTTTTTAAAGTCAAATGCAATTTTTGTGTCTATAAAACAGTTTTTAACGATAGATTCAATATATTCAGGAAAGTCGAGGTCAGCAACAGCATTAGCAGCAACTTGTTTTACCAAAGTTTCACTATTGGTCACATTATTTAAACTACGCTCACACAAGTTAGGCATTTTGGAGAAGTTTAATCTCTTTCACAAATCTTTTGCAGTAGTAGCACTTTGCTCTTCTGGATCAAAACAAGTCACAAATAGGAGCTGCACAACATTCCTGCCATTTTCATGATCTGAGTCAACACCAGGTAAAACTACTTCCAGATCCTTTAAACACTGTAGTACAGCAAATCTGGTCTTTTCTTCATACACAAGAAAAGCTGAAAATAAAACATCAGTTTCATCCATAGTTGCAACCTCACAAGCTTTCACAAGAGTGATTATGAAAAAATTCCGATTTTGTCCAGTAGTAACACAAATAACTTTAGTCAGTACATCAAATAACTGCACTATTGGCAAGCTTTCTTGATAAATTTTTTCTGAAGTTTGATCAATTTCTCTAATGTCATGAAGTTCAGAGATAATAATGAGAATCTGTTCAAGGAAAGTCATTTTAGATGTGCATGTTAGCAACAAATGTTCTATCAGTGGAAAGCAAAATAAGAAACCTGCAGCGATAAGATGATTTTTAGCTGTCTGTAAAAACAAATGTTCATCATAACCACCAACAACAGTCTGGCAAGTATTTGAATAAAGAAAATGCACAATTTTCAATGCTATTTCATCTAAGTCAAGTTCTGTCCATGCACGTTCACGTTCACATGAAGAATTCAACATCCTTGAAGTATTAAATGCAACAGGTTTGCTCCAGAGAAAGAGAATTTCAGTTGATACTACAGATGATAAGTTAACAAACATCTTAGTAGCTCTGAATGCATAAAGAGGACACGAAAATAAAGAAATAAGAACAGTTGTAAGATCAGCAGTAAGATCTTTCATGATTAATTCAGTAAATTTGTGTTTTGCAGGAATCACAACAGGTTGTTTTTCATAAAATGAGGAATCGGACTTTTGTAACCGTCCTCGTACCAAGAGAAAACCTTCATCTGACAAAATAGGATTTAACTGAAGAAGATTCGACTCTTTAGAGATACTCTTTTTATATTTCAAGCATTTTAAAACCTCCGGAAAACTTTCTTCCTGTACTAATTTTAACCAAAAATTTTCAGCATGTAATATTTCTTCAGCTGATAATTCTGAAAAATCTCTCTTTTCTAGCTTTGATTTCAGATTAGAAATAAATCTAAATACCCATGCAGTTACTAGATACAATTTCTTTAGTGAGCTATATTTTTCTAGATTGAAAATGGGAATTACATCAACTTTATTTGTTTGAACAATGCAAGAAATGGTTGCTGCTTTTCGAGACTTCTCTTCAGCAACTTCAGGTAATTGTGATGCAGCAATTTTAACCCTAGGCCACTGATTTTCAGGAAGGGAAAGAAATTCAGGCCCAAACCACCATTTTTGAGAATTTATTAAATGTTTCACAGAACAACCTCTCGTTATCAAATCTGCCGGATTAAGTTTGCCGTCACAGTGTCTCCATAAATTGGGGTCAGACAAATGATGAATTTCCGCGATTCTATTACTAACAAATGATTTCCATTTTTCCTTTGGCCCTTTAAGCCAATGAAGAACAATTTCTGAATCGGACCAGAAAATAGTATTGTTTAATTGAATAATATTGGTAATAAACTTTGCCATTCTGGCTCCAATAAGTGCTCCCATGAGTTCCAGACGGGGCAGAGTTAACTTCTTCAAGGGAGCAACCCTAGACTTAGACATTAGAAAACTAATTTTAAATTTATCCTTAGAAATTGGATACCGTAAGTATGCTACTGCACCATACGCATTAGGGTTAGCATCAGTGAAAATATGCAATTGAAGATGCTCCTTTTCTATGATCATGCTGTTAAAATAGTGCCTGGGAATTTTCAAGTATGTGAGATCCGGAATTTCAGAAAGCCAATTTTGCCAATTATTTTTTAGTTCACCAGAAAAAATTTCATCCCATGATATTACCATTAGCCAAAGTTTTTGTAAAATGCATTTGATACCAATGATAAAAGGAGAAATAAATCCGGCTGGATCAAATAATATAGCTGCAAATTTCAAAACATTGCGTTTTGTACAAGAATCATTGCTTAAATTTGCCAACAATGATCGTAATTCTAGTCCCAAATTATCTTCTACACTGTCCCATATAAGTCCTAGAACTTTTAGAGAAGTATTTGGGGAGTCAGAAATCGAAAGGGGTATGTTTTCTTCGAGCCATTTTTTCCTAAGTTCCTCAGAATTACTTTCAAATTTTCTTAACTTCATACCTCCTTCTTTCAAAATATTAACAGCTTCTTTTGATAAGTTAAAAGCTTCGAGAACATCGTTTTCTCCTGAAAACAAATCATCTACATACAGAGACGAATTTAGAATTTCAAATGCGTTTTTATGAGAGTTTTTATATTTACTAATATGGTGCTTAATAGTACATGCGAGGATAAAGGGACTGCAGGTGACACCAAAAGTAGCTCTGGTCATTTTATAGGGTACTATGCTTTTATTCTTATCAAAATCTTCATAATATAAAAATCTAAGATAATTGCGATCTTCTTCGTCTATTGATATTTGAAGAAAAGCTTTTTCAATATCAGCTGAAAAAGCAATTTTGTGTAAACGGAATTTCAAAATGATATTTAAAACATTAAGATTCAAATTGGGGCCATGATTCAAGCATTCGGTAATGATAGAGAATCACCATATTTGGAAGAAGCATCATAAACGATGCGCATTTTTGTTGTAGTTTTGTCGTCACGGATAACAGGTCTGTGTGGCATATAATAGGAATTATTGGAATCTTTATCAGTGCATAATTCGATTACACCTTCATTAAGTTGCTCTAGCAAAATGGAGTTATATTCCTTAAGTAACGAGTCATTTTTCAGAAAATTATTTTCTAAACAAGAAAACCGCTTCTTTGCAACTTCAAGATTATTTCTAAGCAATTCACGAGAATTTTTCCACAATAATTTTATTTCATAACGCCCATTTACAAATTTTAGATTTTCTTTAAATTCTTTTATTACCTCAAGATCGGTAATGTTCTTCTCATTGCTTTCAGCAATGCCAATTGCTTCGAGATCCCAAAATGCTTTCAGCTGAGTGTTAATATTTTCAACCGAAACACGAAAACAAGCTATTTCTTTTTTATTCGACTCTATCTGCCCTTGCACTGTATGACCGAAAATAGTTTCTGCAACATATAACTCTTTTGTAAGTTTTCCCTCGATTCCCTTTAATATTTTCCATAAAAAGTCAGACCCTAATAAAATATTTATTTCTTGTTCAAGACCCGTATCAGCAGGCTTGTAGCCCCTTGTTCTCATTATGTCTAGAAGTTCCGGTTCTAAGGTTTTTACGGAAGCTCCGGTTATATTGTCAACTACAAGAGCTTCGATCGTTAACGAGTTGATAGGTTGCACAATACTGGATAATTCAAGAGCAACAACTTCGTAACATGATTCATAAGGGCGTCTCCGCCCAAATGGATAAATCAATAAATTTTCCTTTCGCAATGGCTTCAATTTTAATTTTTGAACTAAAGATCTCTTCACGAAACATTTTTCAGAACCGCTATCACATAAAACGCGAGCCAACAGACATTGTTTACCAGCAGACACAGAAACTGTACAAGTCTGCAGTAATGTAGATTTATTTCGCTCATATTTTTGTTCTGACATCATAGATACAATTGCACCTTTCGTTTCTTTTTCAGGATTCTCTTTTTTTGTTTCTTTAAAACAAAATAAACAACTATGGGAACTGTTACCACATTTGGAGCAAGGGTTAATTTTTGTTCTACATTTATCAGATAAATGGGATTTATAAAAACATTTGTAACAACGACCTTCCTTTTTTAATTTACATCGTTTTTGCTCATCCGTGAATTTTGAACAGTTTAGTCCTACATGATCAGAAGACTTGCAAAATATGCAAAACTGTTTTGTAGATGCATTTAAAGCAGCAGCTGAAGGTATATTTTTCTTTTGGGGATAATTTTGATATTTACTTGAAGAATTTTCAGAGTTGGTTTTAGAATTTTCAAAAAACTTGCATTGGGAATTATTTACTAAATTAGTAGCTTCACGGCATCTTAATTCCGTTTTAATAAAATTTATTAACTCTGTGATTTCACAATCCTTATCGGGATCACGTTTACGATGGAATTCTAGAATCAAATTTTCAGGTAATAATCGCAATAAAATGGGTAGTAATAAATGACCGTAAGAGCCTGATGTTACTCCTAAAGCGTCAAGGTTTCTTATACAAGTTTCAATATTATCATATAACTTTCTGAGCGAAGTGACATTATTACTAGATTTCACTGGTTCAAGATTTAAAATTTTATTCATGTAACAATTTATTATGTTTTCCCGTTTCCCATACCTTTCTTCTAACAACTTTAAACATGTAGAATAATTTTGATCATTCAATTCGAAACCAGCTACAATATTATATGCAGGTCCAGACAACAAAGATTTAAGATACTGGAATTTTTCAACTTTTGATAACGATTCATTTGAATCTATCGCACTAGTAAATAAATTGAAAAACTCTAAGAACTGGCTTGCATCACCAGAAAAATTTTCTATGTTCAACTTAGGCAGCTTCACTGCCGAAACTGGTTTACTACCGATTTTTGAACCGCTACTTGTTTCGAGTAAAACTTTTGGTTCAGTTTCGATTTTGCATTTTTTAAATCTCATCTTAATTTTAAATTTCATACTTGATATTTTTTCGGAATATTCTTCTGTTGATTTTAATTCCTTTTCATATTCAGTTTTATCCTGAATTAACTCATCAATCTCCTTATCTAATTCCTTTAGTTGAGCTTCCTTTTTATTTATAAGCTCTAATGATTCCATTAAAGAATCGGAATCAGTTTTATCTATATCTACTAACAACAATGTATCACATTTTGTGATTAATTTAGTAACTGCTGCGCGAACAGCAGCTCGCTTACTTTTAATCTTTTCTGGCTTGTCCATGTTAAAATTTTAATTCAATGTTCAAAAAAAATATTATCATGAAATAAAGTTATTTTCACTAAATCATGTTCAAAGTCATGCAGAATAATAAAGGTATTTCTTACCTTTTTTCCCGGTTGTCGAGGCACCAAAAAATAATGATTATCTTCATGTATTCCACGAAATGTCAAAACAAGAAGTGGGAGAGCATAAATGAAACAAGTTCTTAATTTACTATTCAGTATTTAATTTCATGTATTCCGAAGCTTTGTGTATACCATTTCGAAATAATATTCTTCATGCAAACTTTTGTAAATTATATTTAAATCGAAATATACAGTATATACAATATTTACATAGTAATATCATAGGTGAATACATTTAGTTGCTTGATTAGAAATCAGGATTCTAAATTACAAGGAATTTTCTAGCAACTTTTTCATGTTAATACCGAAACAATATTTTATTTCCTTCCACTTTTGGAAGGCCACGAAATACGCAGTTTTCTACTGCATCCAAGCACAAAACATAAAACCAACTAAACTAAAAGAAACAAAAAGAATGTTTTTAATATCAGTTCTCTAGTGAATCACGTGACCCAAGCGCCAGCGCGTCTAGCTAAGCGGCGCAGGGTTTTTCGAAATTTTCCACAATAGGTACCATCTGTCATATTATTAAGGTCTTTCAAAAAAGAAACAGCCCGAGTCTTATTTCCTCCTGACAGACGAAGCTGAAGAGATTCTGCATAGCACAGAAGAAGCTAATACTTTCGTAGAGCAATTTAGTAACTTCATGGTTTCGAAAGAGTTCCTTATGATCTCAATATGACTTTTTAAATAAGTCGATTACAACCGAAGAGTTGCTCCTTGGAATACAGCCAAAGAAAGACGCTATTCCACCTCGCATTTATAAGGCCCACACCGATAAACTTATCTCGATGTAAAGATTCGCCCCTCAAAATCTCAGGCTTCACGGACTGGATATACCCTTGCAAAACTCTGAAGAAATCTTAATTGTTCTCTTTTCTCAAATCATTTCCTTCAAAAACCATATTGAATATATCAATATATGAAATGCATGAAACGTCTAAATCTATTGAAAGCTGTTGTCAGCACACTGAGGAAAGAAAACTGTTATTCTAATCTCACTTGTTAACTTCCTCATCCGTGAAGTTATTGATTATGCTTTCCCAGTGCATGGCACTGCTGCCCAGCCTTATCTGAAAAGATTGGACGCTGTGTATAATGCGAGTCTTCGCTTTGCTCTGGTTTGCCGAAGTTGCTGCCGTTCGCTGCCGCTTACGTGAAGATGTGATGATATTTAATGCCGCACTGTAGAAATGGGTTTTTCCCAGAAGCTGATTTACTTTTTATAACAAAGAATCAGTGAAAGATTTTCCCGCGCCAGCGCTTGACTTGCTATTGGACATCACCCCACATCACGCGCTGGCGCGTGAAAGGCCCCTTAACGTTGGCGCCTTATCACGTGCTATCGCGTGAGCGGCAGCGAATGTGTTAAAACCTTCTAAATTGCAATTTATTTGGTACTAGCGGCCTTCGCCCGCTACGCTGGTTGGTTTATATAAAGAAAATTGAAGAACACGAATTATATCTGTGAATTGGGTGATGACTTTTAAAGTAATAATTTTTAAAAGAAAGCAAAAATAAAACTTAAAAGTCTCTTGAAATATTTTGAATTCAAGAGAAGCAACTCACTTTTGGCATGATGTCAAAAACACTCTTCAGTAGGTATCTTGTAATTACTTCATTTAGCCATCGCATTCATGGAAATTAATTTTCTTTAAAAATGTATTCAATCAATTCTTTCAAATTTTTGAATACTCTTAAATCATGTTTAAATAAAGAACTAAATTTTTTTGAGTAAAAATACTAAAAAATATAATTTTTTTTTTAATGACTTATTTATTATTTTCCTACCAACCACTCAACCGATTTCTTTTATCTTCTACAAATAGTTAGCCAATGTTTAGACATATTTAAAAAAAAAAAAAAAAAGTCGATAATGCAATAACTTTGGGAAATATATAATATTTACTTGTGGAAACTGTATTCAACCAATTCATTTAAATTTTTGAATACTCTTAAATCGTGTTTAAATAAAGAACTAAAAATTTTTTTGAGTGAAAATACCAAAAAATCGGCGAGATATAAAATGTTTATTCTTAATGCCTTATCTATCATTTTCTAACCAAACATTCAACCGATTTCTGTTATCTTCTACAAACAGTTAGCCAATGTTTAGACACACACATTTTTTTTTTTTTTTTTTTTTTTTTTTTTTGTAAAAAGCAAGTTGACAGTGCAATAACTTTAGGAGTTATAAAATATTTACTTGTGGAAACTGTATACAGCTCATATTCAAAATATTAGAATAATTACCTTTTTTTTAGAAATTGAAAATATCGTTTGGTAATTTAAAGTTTTTAATGAAAATATGCAAACGATATTTTTATTAAGAACTTATTGTTGATTAAACTTACTTGTTATCTTAAATTTAATATCATTTTTGAAAAGATTAATTGCAAAAAAAAATTATTTTGAAAAGTCAAAATATTAGAATATTTATTCAAGTGGTTCAAAATATTAGAATATTTCACATTAATTCTCCTTTAATTATTACCAATTCTTAACTGGTGGCATCACTGATTAAATTCAGACTATTTTATTTAAAATCAGTATTCTTTTTTGCAGTTTGTTTCTTCTTCGTCTTAAAATGGGCCGTGTGAGTGATATTCCTGAATCTACTAAACTTCGTATGGTTGATTTGTATCGGCACGGTAAAAATCAATGTTTTATAGCGAATTATTTACATTGTTCGCAATCGAGCGTTAGTAAAATACTAACACAATATTCAAAAATTGGAAAATTTCAAAATAATCGCCGAAATGGTGGCCGAAAACCAAAAACATCTGCTAGAGATGACAGGAAACTGAAGCGTATAGTTAAGAAAAACCGTTTTAAAAGTGTGCGATTCTTGCACCGAAAATGGAAAGAATAAGGAGTTGAAGTTTCTACATCGACAACATTAAAACGTCTCCATAAATTTAAATTTGAATCTCGTGTACCGAAAACAAAACCTCTCATGACTGCAAGACAAAAGCGTATAAGATTGAATTGGTGTAAATCAAGACGTTTATGGAGCAATGAAGATTGGAAAAATATATTATTTAGTGATGAAAGTATGTTTTGTGTTTCATATGGTAATCAAGGTATTCGAGTTTGGAGAATGAAGCAAGAAGCATTTGATAAAGAATGCCTTAAACGTTCCGTAAAATTTGCTGTTAGTGTCATGTTTTGGGGTTGTATGAGTGCAGAAGGACCTGGAAAGTTATGCATCGTCTACGAAAAGGTTAACTCTATGATATATCAAGAAATTTTAGAATATTACATGATTCCATCATCAGAAGATTTATTTGAAGATGATTTCATCTTTCAACAAGATTTAGCGTCCCCGCATACCTCGGTGTCAACTAAGAATTGGTTCCGCCAACGCAACATTAAGGTACTTCCTTGGCCACCAAATTCACCAGATCTTAATCCCATCGAAAACTTATGGTGTATAATGAAGAAAAAACTTCAAGAAAATCCTCCTTCAAGTAAAACTGAGTTAGTGGCACGTATAAAGTCTATTTGGGCTAATATTGATAGAAAATTTTGTAAACACCTTGTATATAGTATGCAAGATCGATTGCACGCTGTTATGAAAGCTAAAGGGGATGCTACAAAATATTAATTACCATTTACTTCATATTAATAAGGTAATATTGTTGCGTAAAATAAAATATTCTAATATTTTGAACCAATCTAAATTTTATTCTAATATTCTGGTGTGTTTAAAGAAGCTGTATACCTAATTTATTGTGCTGTATTTTATATTTTATAAATGTTAAAATCTTATCTAAACATTCCAGATTTAATTTATAAGAAATTTAATTGCATTTACTTAGTATAAAAAATAAATAAATGACAAATAATTTTTTCTTATTACTTTTTCTCAATTATTCTAATATTTTGAATATGAGCTGTAGAAATAATTTTTAGAATTTTTTTTTTTTTTAAGTTGAAAAAAATCGAAAAAAAATACACTATCACTCTCAGAAAGGAATGAGAATTTATAATCCGGAATCGTTTTTTGTCAGATTTTCTTAGAACCTCAGGATCGGTTGGTTGGTTGATTTTTGTCGTCCGATTATCTACGCTAATGGGATATAGGACCAGGGGGAGTGCCCTCCGTGGGGGGTCTTTCTAAGGGAACCTAACCCGTATTTACGCAAGGTTCGAAGAAAACCACGGAAAACTCCGAACGGTTAGGCCGACAGCCGCGATTGGGTTCAAACCCAGCACCTGCCGTCTACCAGTTAAGAGGTCCGAACCTCTCGGCCACTGGTGGGGCCAGGATCGGAATTCAAAAGTGCATTCCTCGAAAATATTGAAAAAAAGAACCGAAAATCGATGTTTCGTAAAAATTCGAAAAAATGTAAATTAAAAAAAAAAAAATTGTAATTCAACAAATTACAACGACTATTTGGAAAATGATATTTCAATAGCCTCAAATTTTAAAGACTTATAAATAAATTCCATATTTAAATTAATAATAATAATAAACATAATTTTTAGGATGATTATAACGAGTCATATATTACGTACTCCCTGCATTAAACGTTAATATTCTTAGACAAAAAAAAAAAAAAAAAAAAAAAGTAGATTAAAGATAGGCAGCTTTAACTGTTTAAAATGTGCATTTTTGTTTGATGAAGTTAATCAGACTGACTTCTGAATGCCCCATATTACGTACGACATGGAATTAAACATTTATATTCCTAGACCCATCACAAACAAATTTTAAATGAAATTTCAGTTTTACAATTTTTGGCACTGCAAATTTTTTAACTTCCAAATATCGCCCATTTAAAATTTTTACACCGTTGCTAGAGAAAAAATGCACTTTTTAATGAAATTTGTTTATAATCTCTATCACAATTTGTTTTTAAATTATTATTATTTTTTTTAAGTTTTTATTACTCTTTTTGTCATTGTAGCAACAGAAGTATTCCATTTTTGGACATTAAAGGAATCAGAAAACGAATAAAATAACAAAAAGTTGCGGAATTCAACCAATAAAAAGATTCAGATATACTTTAGATTTCCCAATTCTCTACCGAGAACAACAACTATTTTTTCCAGATTGTAAAAAAAAAAAAAATATATATATATAGACCGTTTGTCTAAGAAAAGAACAATATATTTAAAAACCTCCTTGTTTTCTGTTTGATTCTATTAGAACGCCCGCGATGTCAATTTAAAAAAGAGAAAAAATATTCTTCTTTTGTCATTCATCTTGAACCACTCTTTACCTAAACGTGGATTAATTTTTATGACGATTTAACTGCGGTTAAACGGGTGCAAGACAACAAACGTAGTGAAATTCCGATTTATTAGGTAGATTTAGAAGAAATACCACCTTACGTTCTTCCCTAAGTTGGAATTTCTGAAAAATTTTGCAGATCTACGCCAATCATAACCCCTAAAATCCAAAAACCATCTCCAGTTAAAAACTTTATCTATCTCATCTATCGATATCACTTTTTTATAGATACAATATAACTTCCATAATTCTGCAGACATCTGTTCCAAACTAATACATAAAAAACACGGGGCAGAAAGTTTCGATCAAGTTTGTTAATGGGCAAGATGGCGGAAATAGAGAGAGGTTTGTGAAAACAGAAAAAAAAAACCCCATAACATTTAAATTATAATGCATATCGAATTCATTTAAGGTTACTTCTAGAAAAAGGACCAAAAATTTATGTATGATAGATTTTTGATAAAATTAAAAATGAGCTCAAGAAATTTTGTCCGTAAAATAATTGTTTATAAATCAAGTTCTAATTAATTGAACAAAAAAAATAAGAACACGGTTGCTTATAAATTTCTTGAAAATCACGGTAACGAGTTGAATGATTTTTTTTTAATGAGTCGGAAAATGTATCAGAAAATTTCGAGTAATTGAACGTGGGAAAATATATTTTTAATGCACATTAACATGATTCTAATAAAACCAGCTCTTACAGAACAATGAAATTAAACACTCGTCAAAAGCGGCCTGATAAAATTGTTAAACTGAGTTTATTTTTATCTTGATTTAGTTTTTTGTTAGTGAAATTAAAACTGAACTTCGAAATTTATCTGGACCTGTAGGGATATTTTGAATATACCTAGCAACATGGGATTTTACATACTGGTTATATTTAAGAAGTGTATGTTTGCAGTGGGTGGTTCTTAAAAATATTTGAATTTAAAAGCGTGAAATGAATGGAGAAATGCTCGATAAACTTTATAAATTATCATTTCTTTCGAATTGTTACAGTTAAAAACTAGAAATTTGTAATGGTACTTACTTTTGAGGCGAACATGTTCCCTTAAAACAGTTTCTAAAATATCGAATTTTTAAAAGAGTGAATCTAGAGAAACAGATTCTAAAATCCCGTGTATTATGGACCTACAGAACTGATTTCAAATCTTCAGATAATAATGTTAACATTCTTTGCTTAAAAATAGGTTATATTTTATCTCTGCATAAAGTGACTTCGCGACCAACAGCGAAAAAGGTTCCAACATTTCGATTTCTTTGTATTATATCTAATCGAGGCGAAAAACGTGAAATTTCACATAGTTATTTTTAGGACGTACATGCTCACTAAAAATATTCTTTAAATTATTCCAGATTTAAAAGAATGAAATGGCAGGAAAACGTTTTACAATTACGGTTACTCAGAAACTATAAGGTATAAAAATTTGCAATTTACAAGCAGATTTCAAATAGTTCGTGACGTTCTTAAATAAAAATTTTTAAAAAAGGACAACATTTGAATACCAAAATAATCAACCGGGAGGAAGTCGTTTTAGAGTTATATTTCCAATTTGATTTATCTGAAGCAATCAGCTTAAAAACTTTAAATGTGGCATATAACTTTCAAAATATAGTTTTATATGAAAAATGTTTTATTGTTGTTATTTATTTAAATTTTTTTAAAAATGAAAAGATAGCAAAAAGTTCTTTTTGTCATGTCAGTATTAAAACTTAGTCTGAGCAAATAATAGCAGTAACTGGTAAACTTTATTAAAATGATGGTAATAAAAAACATGATTATGTGCATTTTACGTTCAGCTTTTCTACATACAAAAATGACGGTTAAACATATTAAGCCGATAAACCGACATTTTCCAACTTATTATTTTATGGCATTATTATTTCTACTATGATGAATCAAGGTATAAGAATACTGTAAAAAAATAAACATCTCTTTGTAGAAAATAAACTTCGTAACTATTGAACCGATTTTAAAAGTTATTTCTTTGTACTATAGTTAATAAAGAAATTTTCCAAATATACTGCAGTGCAATTGTTTTTTGGAAGGAATTGCTCTCAAATGGGCGAGAATGAATGGTTCTCATTAATTCAAGTCTCATGTTTATTTAATGTAACACAAAAATGGAATTCTCGCAATGTGATTTAGTTGATTTGATTCTGTAGATTTGATTCTGTTAGAACGCCCGCGATGTCAATTTAAAAAAAAAGAAAAAATATTCTCCTTTTGTCATTCATCTTGAACCACTCTTTACCTAAACGTGGATTAATTTTTATGACGATTTAACTGCGGTTAAACGGGTGCAAGACAACAAACGTAGTGAAATTCCGATTCATTAGGTAGATTTAGAAGAAATAGCACCTTACGTTCTTCCCTAAGTTGGAATTTCTGAAAAATTTTGCAGATCTACGCCAATCATAACCCCTAAAATCCAAAACCATCTCCAGTTAAAAACTTTACCTATCTATCTCATCTATCGATATAACTTTTTTATAGATACAATATGATAACTTCCATAATTCTGCAGACATCTGTTCCAAACTAATACATAAAAATAAGGGGCAGAAAGTCTCGATCAAGTTTGTTAATGGGCAAGATGGTGGAAATAGAGAGAGGTTGTGAAAACAGAAAAAAACCCCCATAACATTTAAATTATAATACATATCGAATCCATTTAAGGTTATTGTTACTTCTAGAAAAAGGACCAAAAATTTATGTATGATAGATTTTTGATAAAATTAAAAATGAGCTCAAGAAATTTTGTCCGTAAAATAATTGTTTATAAATCAAGTTCTAATTAATTGAACAAAAAATAAAAACACGGCTGCTTATAAATTTCTTGAAAATCACGGTAACGAGTTGAATGATTTTTTTTTAATGAGTCGGAAAATGTGTCAGAAAATTTCGAGTAATTGAACGTGGGAAAATATTTTTTTAATGCCGCCTTAACATGATTCTAATAAAACCAGCTCTTACAGAACAATGAAATTAAACACTCGTCAAAAGCGGCCTGATAAAATTGTTAAACTGAGCTTCTTTTTATCTTGATTTAGTTTTTTGTTAGTGAAATTAAAACTGAACTTCGAAATTTATCTGGACCTGTAGGGATATTTTGAATATACCTAAAAACATGTGATTTTACATAGTGGTTATATTTAAGAAGTGTATGTTTGCAATGGGTGGTTCTTAAAAATATTTGAATTTAAAAGCGTGAAATGAATGAAAAATGCTCGATAAACTTTATAAATTATCATTTCTTTCGAATTGTTACTGTTAAAAACTAGAAATTTGTAATGGTACTTACTTTTGAGGCGAACATGTTCCCATAAAACAGTTTCTAAAATATCGAATTTTAAAAGAGTGAATCTAGAGAAACAGATTCTAAAATTCCGTGTATTATGGATCTACAGAACTGATTTCAAATCTTCAGACAATAATGTTAACATTCTTTGCTTAAAAATAGGTTATATTTTATCTCTGATGCATAAAGTGACCTCGCGACCAACAGC
Source organism: Maratus speculifer (assembly GCA_964019185.1). Classification (NCBI taxonomy): domain Eukaryota; kingdom Metazoa; phylum Arthropoda; class Arachnida; order Araneae; family Salticidae; genus Maratus; species Maratus speculifer. Next base: position 76,511,589 of record OZ025289.1, read on the forward strand.
GAAAAATGTTCCAACATTTCGATTTCTTTATATTATATCTAATCGAGGCAAAAAACGTGCAATTTCACATAGTTATTTTTAGGACGTACATGCTCACTAAAAATATTCTTTAAATTATTCCAGATTTAAAAGCATGAAATGACAGGAAAACGTTTTACAATTACGGTTACTCAGAAACTATAAGGTATAAAAATTTGCAATTTACAAGCAGATTTCTAATAGTTCGTGATGGTCTTAAATAAAATAATAATAATAATAATAATAATAATAATAATAATAATAATAATAATAATAATAATAATAATAAAACATTTGAATTTTAAAATAATCAACCGGAAGGAAGTCGTTTTACAGTTATATTTCCAATTTATATGATCTGAAGCAATCAGCTTAAAAACTTTAAATGTGGCATATAACTTTCAAAATATAGTTTTATATTAAAAATGTTTTATTGTTGTTATTTATTTAAATTTTTAAAAAATGAAAAGATAGCAAAAAGTTCTTTTTGTCATGTCAGTATTAAAACTTAGTCTGAGCAAATAATAGCAGTAACTGGTATACTTTATTAAAATGATAGTAATAAAAAACATGAATATGTGCATTTTACGTTCAGCCTTTCTACATACAAAAATGACGGTTAAACATATTAAGCAAATAAACCGACATTTTCCAACTTATTATTTTATGGCATTATTATTTCTACTGTGATGAATCAAGGTATAAGAATACTGTAAAAAAATAAACATCTCTTTGTAGAAAATAAACTTCGGAACTATTGAACTGATTTTAAAAGTTATTTCTTTGTACTATAGTTAATAAAGAAATTTTCCAAATATAGTGCAGTGCAATTGTTTTTTGGAAGGAATTGCTCTCAAATGGGCGAGAATGAATGGTTCTCATTAACACTAGAACCGCCATTAGGGGTCAAAATGACCCCCTGCTAAATTGGTAACAGTCGATTCGAACCAGAATTTTCTTTATAAGATATGTTAAACGTTTGCAGCACAAAAATAGACTAATTAAATAAGTTAAATGGTTTAGAATTAAAATTCTGGTGAGAAACTATTTTTGTAACATTTGAGTAAAATACCCGGCGGTTCTAGTGTTAATTCAAGTCTCACATTTATTTAATGTAACACAAGAATGAAATTCTCGCAATGTGATTTTGCTAGCAGCATTTAAATTATCCGCAGCAGTATAATTTTCTCCCAATTTCGGTAAGACATCCATGTATTACTTGGTAAATTGCAACAAGTGCACGTGTAAAGTCAATTTTTGTTGTATTTAATATTTGACCAGTTATAAACAATCTGTTATAATCGACATTGATTCTGCCAACTTTTTTGTTAACATGCAAAACATCTCGTGCCTGTTACTCTCTCTCTCTTATATAATAATAATAATAATAATAATAATAATAATAATAATAATAATAATAATAATAAAAGTTTTGAGTATCAGACGTGTTTTTTGTTAATTATTTCTTAGTTTCGTGCTCTAACAAAATGACCATAAATTCTCAAACGAATTTAAGTAAGATGACTTGGGAATTGTTGTAAGTATTCATGCTGCCTTATGTAATAAACAGTCTTTTGTTAATCGCGTCGTGTGTATGAAGTTCTTGCTTGATAGAGTAAGACATCGTGTCTTATTCTTAAATTTGACACATTACAAAACAAATGATCTCGCAATACATCATTCTGTTTCTCAGTAACAAAAATTGTGTCAAAAATTTCCAGTTTACAAATTCCGCTCCAATTTATAAGATTTCGAAATCAACCATAGTGTTTCGCAGTTGGGATGATACTTAAAACACCACATTTTGGGATTTCGATCGTATTTTGCAATTATATGTTTTTTGGTAACTCGAAATTACATTTCAATCAATAGAACTAAATAAATAAATTATGCTTTCCTAAATAAATAATACTTCTTTCAAATATTCTACAAATTTATCAATAATTAATTCCTTTATAAATCTGAATTGTTTTCCACGCTTTTTATAGGCAAGACGCATGTCTTATTGGTCTTTTCGTGGAAAAAAGTTTTAATAACTTATCATATTATTTGAATACTGGAGCCTAAAGCTATCTTCAAAGAAGTGTTCGTTATTAATAAATGGATTATTTTTTATTTATTTTCATATGTTTCTGCAGTCCCATCTTAAAAGGGATTTTGATAGACCTGTTCTCGTTTAATTTCTGATTTTTTTTTTTTTTTTTTTTTTTTTTTTTTTTTTTTTTGTGTGTGTGTGTTTGTGTCGGGCATAAAAATTTTAACATTCGATATTAAGGAATTTCTAATTTAATACGAAAAGCTTTTTAAATCGGCAACTATTTAATGTATAGCTAAAATCAAATTTGTTTTCTTTCTAGATATGACAAACATAATTTTTTACATGAAAATTCGCATAAAACCCGTTTATATTTTAAATATATTTTTACTTTTTTCCATCTTTACAAGAAAAAATTATTAGATTCGTGAAAATTTCGAAGGATTTGCATGTTTTAGGGGTCAGCGATAAGAACATGTTTTTCAAAAATGCCTATGAGTGAGTCTGTAGTTCTGTCAGTCTGTCTATATGTGACTTAAATTTTGTGGCGCTGTCTCAAGAATTTATGCACGGAATTTTAAAAAGTTATATTCAGGTAGTCTTTGATATAAATTGATGTTAATTAGTTTTTGCTATAAATTTCTCAACGGGTGGCGCTGATGTACTGCACTTTTTTACGATTTCCGCAACAAATGTATCTCAAGAACTAATGCACGAATTATCATCAAACTTCATATTCTATTAGTTCTTAACATGAATTGATACTGTTTACATTTTGTTGCAAACTGCTCAACAGGTTGGTTCTTCTGTGCCGCAATTTTCAGGATTTCTTCAATAACTCTATCGCAAAAATTAACGTACGGATTTTCATCAAACTTCAGATTCTATTAAATTTTTGTACGAATTAGTTCTGATTACGTTTTGGTGTCAATCGTCTAACAGGTGGCACTGCTATGCTGAATTTTCCTGATTCTCGCAATAGCTGTGTCTCAAGAACTAATGTTCGACTTTTGATTAGAATTCAGATTCAGGTATACCTTGAGAAATATTATTGCTCATTATATTTTGGTGTAAATCACCCAATAGGTGGCTTTTTTAAATGCTGCATTTTTCATGCAATAGTCCTATTTCAAGAACTAATATAAGGAATTTTATACTTTTAGAACTCTCTCGATGGGTATGAATTGTTATTTAATTTTGGCACTGTGATAACGAATTTTGAAGTATTGACATGCATGAGATAAAAGAAATTTCGGGATCGCCATAGCCAGCTAGTTTTAGCAAAGTCCTAAACTTCATGTATCAGAATGAGCATTCGAACATCCAAAACCTCAAACATAATATTAAAAAAAAAAAAAAACAATCTTTTAAATAAGAATTTATCTCTTAATGAAATCTGTAAGAATTTGCCAAAAAATCTGTTTTTAAAGACGCTCTAGAAAATAAGTAAGTGCACCAGCAGAAAAAAAAAAATATTCTAAACAGTTTGTGACAAATTAACTTTTAAGGGTGTTAGTCAACAAATTTCTTGCAATCGATTTTTTAAGCGTAGTTTGACTTGTTTTGAAACTTTAAAAATTATTGGCTCTCTACTGGTGCGTTACCGATAGTTGGCCATGTAACCATATTGGTACACGGCCAACAACAGATACATTTACCTAAAGTCAATGTGCATAAAAATTAAAATAAATAAGAATACCAGCATTTTTGTTTTCAATTAATCCGAATGCTAATAATTATAGGGTTTACTGCAATAAGAAGTTAGTGCCATTTTTGACAATTTTTAGATATCCATTCATGAATAGAAAAATTATTTTTGACAAAACTTTAAAATTTAAACATTAAAAGTTTTTTTTTCTTTTTTTTCAATAAGTAAAAAAATGGAGCTACCTCTTTTTTGCAACAAACTCTTCGATTTTTACTCACGTCATATTCAAGTAATTTTCAACATAAAAACTTGTATGTTTTTTGTTTGACACATTACCGTTAAATATTCACACAATTTCTTTCTATTACTTGATTTGTGAGTTACGTACACTTATTATTCTTATTATTTTTAAATCCACATTGAAAATTATAAATAATTACAAAATTGCAAGGAAAATATATCTTGTTCAAATATTTGTTTTATTCCACTGTACATTTCTTTATCTCACTGTAAAATGTACGTGTCAGGTTGTTTTTATGAAATTTCCATAAAGTTATTATTGGTGTTTCGTGACAAGAGATTGCAAACGACAATGCAAAGCAACAATACAAGATATGAATTGTTACCAAGTCAATGTCAAAGCTTTGACAATGTTTATTAGAGGTATACATTTACTTGGAACAAAGCACGCAAAAATGACAAAGAAATGAAAAGTTCTTCGTTGTAATTTACAAACAAGTTATTAGAAATATTATATATATACACATATTAAGAAATACTTTGTCTGTTTCATGGTCTCACAAAATTTGGTAAATGCTTCAAACTCAAAACATGTCTTTTTTGACTACTTTACTTTAATTTTGATTTAGAAAATTTGAAAAAAAATATTTACTTTTAAAAATACAATATTTTTAAAAAAAGTTACATCATTTTTTTTTTCAAATTATTACTTTAAATAATTTTAGTTTTATTTTTTATTAATATTTTTAAAATTAAAATTTGGATATTTCTGTTTATTTAAATGTAAAAAAAATGAAATTCTATAAGTAATATTTTGAATTATAACTATTTTAAACTACCCCCCCTTTTTAAATAAATTCTAAATTTTAAAGTTTTTTACACAAATTATGAGAAGTTTTATCATGTGATTTTCTTGACAAATGACATGGTTAACCATCACAAAAAAAATTCAAAATTTTAATTTAATAAATGTAAATTATTTTTAAACGTGTCCCGGAGTCAATTAAAATAGTTTCAATTATTATAAATTTATCTTTTCCATTACAATCCTCGCTTTTAGGAGTAATACATGGAATTTGTTTAGAGAGGCTTCCAAACAAATAAATTTTCTTTTTACAAACTTTTGAAACAAACAACGAAGAAAAAGCTTGCATGAAGCATAAATTATGAAGTACTTTCCAACATATTCAGAATAATGCAACAAAAATGCATCCTTTAAAAAATTAAAATATTACGTTTCATTTCACCCTATGGAAATGAATAACGCATTTTAAAACCGAATTTCAGCAACTCCCATCTACAATCAAAAAATTATGCGAATTTTTCAGCAGCCGTGTATATGATATTTATATCATATCATCGAGATTTATATCTATAAACAACGTGCATTCCAAAATTTAGTTTATTTAAGAGAAACATATATTTCAGTTGAAAATTTCCCTTCAGCAATTTCCTTTAATAAGGAGAATGATATGGGAATATTTTTGTGCAGCCCTATATATGAGGTATAGAATTTATATATAAAGAGTAACATGCAAAAAACTAAATAAATTTAAAAGCACATAAAAATTTTTAAATAGTAAACGTCAGCAATTATTACGCAAAAACAGTATAGTAACCGATTTCTTTTTGTGTGTGTATATCCCTGTAAATGAATAAAAAATGCTCTGTTTTAATATGATCCTAGTGAAATTAAGTGATGTATATGAATTTAATACATTTGAAATTACATAATGTCTTTAAAATACTCTCCAAACGATTTTTTTTTCATACACCATAATGTAATGGAATGCTTTAAAGTGTCCCTGTAAATGAACCATTAATCGTATATACTTCATATGCAATACCAAAATGCTTTGGTGACCCTAAATAAACTTTATCAACTGTATGGAAATCCGAGTATATTTATGGGAACTAGAGCGTGGATAGGTTGACAGACGGATAGACAGACGGCCTGACAAACCGAATACAAAAGCACTTTTCAACTTCGTTGGAAATTGCTAAAAATTAGGATCCGAAAGATATTGCATTTAAACCCACAGTTACTTTCCACACTTGTATAATAAAATTTAAATATTTTTTACAAAATTTTGCTTTAAGATGTATTTATGACGGAAGGAATTTTTATTACTATGGGGAATTTAAATTAACTCCATGATTATTAACATGTTTATAGAAGTTTAGGAAAGACTTCAGACGTTTAGCAGGTTAAATATTTTTGTTAAATTTTATGAATAATTTTAAATCCGAAATTTTACTGCGCCTAGTCTCTTTTAAAAGAAAGACCACTTCTTCGAATAAATTCCTATTCTCTTAAGGCTCCAGTGGATTTTCAAAATCATGAAATTTGCAAAGAAATTGGTTTTTTTTTTCTTTTCGAGAATTATGAAATTAGATGTTCAAAACTAAGTACTGCAAAAAGCAGTTTTCAAGTCTGAAGCTTCTTTGTAGAGGTATAAGCTTTTATATAAGTAAAAAATGTATATATTTATGCAGTTTGTTTTACTTAAAATGCTGTTTTCTCAAAATTGAAAATCGTCCACATTTATAACCTTTGAAATGTTCCATGTGCAGTCCTAATTATCCAGTTCTCTTTAAATTTATACTTTATATTCACTGCACAATAATAAATAATTGGTAACAAAAAAAGATTACATTTAAAGAATATTTTAATGTTTAAATTTATATGAATATGAAAATATATAGCTACTTTTTTGAAAAAAAAAAATGAAGCATAATTATCAAAATAGATTTCTTTTTTTTTTACTTATATATTCAGCAAACTTTTACGATTCCTGCCTACTTCCATTTTGATAAATAAAAAGTATCTTATAAATAAATGTTGTTGTAAATGATGCAAAACAAATGCGCGTGGTTCATTTTAAAATGTTTAAATTATTTGTTTAAAATTTTAAAAATATTTAATTTAAAAACTTTTTATTTTTTATTACAAAATTTTGAAGACAGCTTGTCATTAATATGTCGGCAAATTTTCAAATGAATCCATTGCAAATAAAGTTATTTTGTTTTTAATGTCCTTAAATATACTCTGGCAATAAAATAAAAATAAACAATAAAATTATTATTTAAACTTTCATTTCCACACGCAATGTTTACAGCTAAAATAAAACGATTGTGTTTTCGCTACATTTCTTATTTGTTTTAATTCGGCATGCTTTGAAATGTTAATCAAGCGACAGTAAATAAATAATGAATCAATTTTAACAAAACAAACATTTTTCCGTGGACAATTTGCATACAATATTCCCGTTTTAAATGTTTATCTCGATTATAAGCTGACTACCGGCAACTTTATCGTTTCCTTGACGTATTCGAAATACACCCAGGATCCAATGTCAAACTCTAATGTTTGATATAACCGCATCCATGAAGAAAGTAACGAGAATAAAGGACGAGGAACCTCGGACATACTATACCACAACACAGGATGCGAGCCGAAAATTTAAAATTTAAATGAGTTAAAAAATTACTCTAATTACTCCTGACTATGGCGATCATCTTCATTTTTTTTATTTTGTTAAGTTTGGGTTTCTAAGTTGCCTTCTCTACCCCGAGGCAGCGAAGATGAAACGAATTGAAGAAACAATAAAAGCAAATAGGCAATCAGTTGTATAAAGCATTCTAGACATTAATATCCGGGAAAGTCGGCTCGGTAACAACCAATCACCGTGAACCAACGGATAAGCTTCGCCAACGCGCCAAAAGGAAAAAAACCTAACTCCATTCTTTCTTAACTCAAGCTTTCCGTTATTAAAGCGCTCACTATTTTTTTTTTTTTTTTTTATAGGAAATCACTTGAAACTTTAACATGAAAAAAGAAATGTAGTGATTAAAAAATCAAACAATAAATAAATAAATATATCAGATTTTTTGAAAATAGAAGCCCCCCCCCCCTTCTAACGGAACCTTCTTAGTTTCCCTGTCTCACAGAGTTTAATTATTTTATTAGCCATTTCTAAATAATAAATTATATTATTTTTTTGAACTAACCAGAGAAAAAAATGATTAATTACATTTCAAAATCAAATAAATAAGATAATAACAATAGTAATAATAAAAAGTTTTTATTTTTACCCAAACTATAAGTAAGATTACTGCAGAGTCATTTTTCCCATACTACTTGGCGAAACTTTGGCGAAGCCTTACCATTAGTGAATTCTAATTGCTAATTGGTTGCTTACGAATCGATTTTCTCAACTACTAATGTCTAGTTCTGTCTTCTCTACCCTCAGGCAATGAAGATGAAACGAAGTGGACAGAAAAAAATAAAAGCGAAGAGACGCGCGGCAATCAATGTGGAGAGAAAGCATCCGTTACGGCCTTGATACCAGGCAAGGCCGTTCAAACCAATGTCAAATAACGCAGAAAGTGATATGGAAAAACACATCGCGTTTCAACACGATACCATGTGTTCTAATTACGAGTGGGATTCAATTTCGACTATTATATTTTAAGATCGTCGTAATAGAATCAGACGAACTCTTTGAATTTCGAAAGGTATAAGTTTACACCACGCATTTAGGAAAGTTAAAATGTAATAATGAATTTTGCTAAGAAGTCTCCTAATTCATTTTTGCAACTTTTCAACTGTAGTTTTAAAAGTGATACGTTCATTTTTGTTTATCATGAGATCCTGCAGAGTGGCCCCAGAGGATAAATGTCTGAAAAAAACACTTATACATATTCCTAGGTATGAGCTAGATAAAACATATATGATGCCCGTGAGCTTCAGAGTTGGCAATTGGGGATTCAAGCGTTATTTCAGAAAGAGACGGCTTTGAGCTTGTTGCATAACCTGCTCAGTCCTGATGTCGCCTGGAGGCGACACTAAAAACACCCTTTAAATTTATTTAAATGCTTCTAAAATTGGTAAAATTTCATCTAGATATTTTTAATAAATGTGTACATATATTAGAAGCATCGATATATAGACTGATGCATCTTTGGATATGTCTTATAAAAATTTTAATTTAGTTTTTGGAGTGTCACGTAAAGTTTGCCTCAGGAATGAAGATGATGACCGAAAAGAATGTCACCACTACTGTAGCAGAGAAAAATCTAAAATCGCTCTAGTCTGAATCTTTCTTCCGCTAAAATTTTGCATATGGCATGCAATATTGTAGCATGCAGTTTTTAGTGCAATTTTGCCAATCACCACACGCCGATATTGCATTGCCGTATGAGCAGTTTCCACAGATGGGGGGGGGGGGGTGCAAACTACATTAATTTTAGACATTTCTTTTTCGCAGTAGCGGAAACTTATTTTGTTAAAACAATAAACTTGTTATGAATTGAAACTTCAGGGCCTTACGATTAGTTTTCTATTTCTCTATGTCTTACTTCGCATAGTTCACAACAAAACCAAAAAAGTCATCCAGTCTACCACTTTCGACTGACACCGATACCATTCATAGACCTGACAAATCTACTATCGTTAGACACCGAGATCAAGCATATGCCTGTCACAAATAAACTATCCTCCGCTACCAATAGTACCATTTGACTTAAACAATACATTTAATGTTGTAGCTCATTGAAATAATACATGTAACTGAAATTGCCCATCATGACAATCACGTGCACCATGCTCATACTTTAGTACCGTAATTTCGCGTGTAAACGCCGCACCTTGGATAACTCGATTTCGCACGAGAAACTCACTGAAATCGAGCGATATTCAAATGGAGAAGAGAGGTATTTTTTAAAACACACAAATAACGAAAAAAATATTCAAAAATGACTGAGTGACGTTGAAGACACGAAAAAAGTGCTAGTAGAAAATTCTAAATAAATTGTTTTACTATTTGGATATCTCTTTTTTTTATTCTTCTTCTTTATAGCTACAGAGTCCTGTTACGACATGGTTTAAGGGTGTATTTCAATCCACACTGCTTAATTTGTGGTTTAACTTTTTAATTTATTTTCGCGTTTTCGTTCTAAATTATGCAGGTGTGCTGCATTTTTTAATATTAACGCAACAGCTGTGTATCAAGAACTAATGCCCGGATTTCAATAAAAATTTATATTCAGGTAGTCCCTGATATAAATTGATGCTGTTTGGTGTTTTCCTCTTTTTTTTTTTTTACTTTGTTTTTCCCTGACCACTCGCCACCCTGGAAATATTGTCTATTGTCTGTTCTTTGAAAGTGAATTTTGACCGACGTTTATTGAGAAATGTCACACCATTCAGTAGACCGCGTTTGTGTCACGTGATAATATCCAGTTCAACATTTTCAAATCGACGCAGAAGCTGGGAGAAAAGTGAAAGTAAAGATGAAATTTTGAAGGTGAAAGATGCCATACGCTATGTCACTTATTTGTTACTGCATTCGTTACGAATTTCTCGTAGGAAAAAGGGCTTCAAAAGAACATCAATCCATTAATTCTGTTTTTGGAGAGGAAACCGTGTCGAAAAGTACATGCGAATTTTAGTTTCGACGTTTTAAAGAAGGCGATTTTGATGTTAGCGATCAAGAACGCAGGCACCGGCACATGCAAGACGGAGGTTATGACCTCCCCCCCCCCTCCTCCCAGACGAAGAAGATTTATAAACCACATCTTTAAAATGATATATACTTATTAAACTAACCGCCCTTGGCGACCAGTTTGGTATCCCTTGAATGTATACTAAGCTTTAAATCAAATTGCTTTAATTCATAATTTATTTTAGTTGCTCAATTGTTTGACAAATTAGAAGATTCTGCTAGAAAAATAGACACAGATGTCATTACGCACCACATTGGCGCGATTGCAACAAAATGGCAATTATATGTGCCTCACATGGTAACGAGGCTATTGTTATTATGAACTGTTTGTTTACTTTTATTTTCTTTTTTAAAATGATATAAATTGTTTTGTTTTATAATTACTAACCAAACTTTTTTTTTATTTATTATTATTTCCTTTTTAAAATAACAGAAATTAGTTTAGAAATGCGTATGTAACTGGTACTTGAAAACGAAGATTTCGCCAAATTGGCGTCAGAAAAATAACGCGCCAATATGGTGCACATATGACATCTGTGCTGACAAATCAAGATCTCAGTATTTTTATGCTAGCCTGGCGCAGATAATAAATCGACATTTTTTTTTCGTATTTCATTAATTATTTAAAATATAATAATATAGTCCTTTCACTCATTTCGTTCATGATACATAACTTTAATTTGAAACTGAAAAATTTAAAATTCATGACTATTATTTTATTTATTTTTGTTTAAATAAAAAGAATAAATAAAACTAATGATATTTTGAAGCTCCATAATTATTTAAAACATAATAATATAGTCCTTTCACTCATTTCGTTCATGATACATAACTTTAATTTAAAACTGAAAATTTTAAAATTCATGACTGTTATTTTTTTTATTTATTTTTTTAAGTAAAAAGAATAAATTAAAATAATGATATTTTGAAGCTCCATGATTGCAGCGAAGGGACCAAACATTAACGAATCCAGTTTACTAAAAATTTAGCCTAAATGATACCAAGGTACTTTTGTACAGAAACCAATAAGATGCGCTTCATTTAGACATTGCCATTAAACAATTAACAAATAATCGGGATTTTTGCGCCATATACGATAGCGTAACATATATGTACTCTCTTGAAATGTCAGCCAAAAAATACCTCAAGTTGAGCCGAAATTCGCTCATCTCAGGTTTTGAAAGGCAGCTTCTCATAAAGGGTTGAAACAACTCAAGTGAGTGAGTTGTTTTTAAACAATTTAAATCAAACTGAGTTATTTAAATAAGCAATCTAAATCAAGATGAGTAAAGCATTTAAAAAACAACTCATTCACGATTCAATGAATTACAGATCTTTCCTGAGAAGCCAAACCCACTCTTTCGTTTTAGGAGAGTAGATTCTTTCAAATTTACCTCTTGCTCAACAATGAGAATCTTTCCGACTGTCTACTTAAATCCAAAGCAGGTCGATTTTAACACATCAATGAAATAATTTTTAATCTCAGATTCATGTACACTTATTCAGAACAAATTGGATTAATTATCGTTTTCCATTTCTCAATGAAGGCAAAGAATCTTTCGGGAAGTGCGGGGTTTTAAGTAAGATTTCAGACCAAACAGCGAACTGCTCCCTCGTGAAGGCATTTTTGTAAGTGTCAAGTTCTAAAAATTGGCTTAAAATACTTAATTTCAGAATGATTTTTTGTTTTTATAAGAAAATGGAAAATTCTTCAATTTATTGGTTTCGAAAAAATATGTAAATTTTATGTTTTTAAGACTGTTAATGCTTTTTTTTTTTTTTTTTTTTTTGGCACTTACGAGTGAAAATGACTCCTCCAAAGTATCAGAAAAAGTAGCCATTTTCAAAATGGGAAACAGTCTTCAATATAAAAATTGCTTATTAAGTGATGGAACCCCTTCTCTCCTCCCCAAAAAGATGTTATGACCCCCCCCCCCCTCTGAATGAAGCGCTGGATCTACACTTGAACGTAGCGGCGCTTTTCACTGAAACTACTCATGAAGATTTGCAAGAACTGCTTAACGAAGATGCATCTCAGATGCAAAGAGAACTTGCCAAAACAGAAAGTATGAGAAAAAAAATATTTGAAATTGTTTACTCGTAATGCTTATTTTTAAAAACATTTTCAAACTTTTTACTACACCCAATGTTTTTGTTCGTGGTTCCGCTATATCTTTCTAAATTTGGTAACATTCGCATTATTTTACAGTGTACACTACTATGCGAATTAATTGGGACAAACATGAAAATTTTTACAAACGTTGTTTAATTTGTGTAGGTTAATTTACATGCTTTGTATATCAATCTAATACGAAATATGTCCTCCTCCAGCTTGAATGAGATCCTGTACACATTTTGGCATGGATTTCACTAAATTAGAACATATATTTTTGATCTCGTCATCACGAAACCAAACTTTTATAACATTCTCAATCATTCTTTTCTTTGTTGAGCAGTTCATTTTACTCACACGTCTCTTTACAATGCTCCACAAATTTTCGATGGGATTTAAATCCGGAGAATTACCAAGCCAATCCAAAATCGTTAATTTCTGTTCTTGAAAAATTTGTTTGTTAGCTTAGAAGTATGGCATGGAGCAAGATCTTGTTGAAAGATACCGACACCACCAGCGAACGTTTGCATCATAGGCACAATTTTTCTTTCTATTACAGAGATGTATTTTTCAGAGTTCATGATTCCTTCAACTGGTTCTAAGCTGCCAGGTCCTCCAGAAGTAAAATAACCACAAAACATCTGTTTCTGAGAGTGCTTAACTGTTTGTGTAAGATGTTGTTCCCTGATGGGTTCTCCATCAGTTCGCCTGACAAACCTTGGTTGAAACCCTTGTACAAAAAAATGCGTTTTGTCACTGAATACAACATTTTTCCAGTCTTGTGCAGTCCAGGATTGATATTTTTTGCCCAATCCAAATATAACTGTTTTTTGATTGGTTTTCTTGCAAATCTCCCAGCTTCAATAAGCCTTCGTCGAACTGTCCATGAATCCACTCTCACACCAGTAGCTAATAATTCTCTCTGAAGATCTATACTTGTTTTGTGAGGATGCATTTTACTATTTCGTACAAGAAATTTGTTTGTTCGAGGTGTGGTCTTGCGTTTGCGTCCACATTTACTCTTTCGTTTTGGAGACAATGTCCCAAAAATTCTTTTGCTGATTAAAAATCCTAGAAACACTGGATTTGCCAACTCCAACTGCTGCAGCAATATCCCTCACAGTCATTAAGGTATGCTGTCTAAGGGTAACAATTCTTGTCCTTTTCCTGGGAGTGATATCCATTTTTTAAATGCGCATCCGAAGCAATCAATTCACATAATCGAATCGACCACTCCTTCCTTACAGCAACTGAAGGGAAATATATTCGACATGTCATGATCACGTGATCAAACCAATTTATACCCTGTTCACACCACAAACATAAGATATCTTAAGGTCGCCGTGTTTGAGGTGGACCCTCCCGGAATTGGATGCCTGTTCACATTGAAAAACTTTCCTAAGATATCTCAGCGAATGTCACTGTATCTCTGAACTGAACAAATGTGACACATGCGCATGCGCTCGAAATAAAGACGGTCGCAACAGCCAATCAGTAAAAGCAAAGCTTTACAGCCAATGAGAGTGAGTGGTTGTTCCTGTATCTAGTACGAGAGAGTTTGTGGAACTCTCTGAGAGAGTTCCAGGCCTGAGCTATCTTAACTATCCATAGTGTGAACAGGGTATTAGACTAGTCAAGTGCAGTGGCGCGTTGTAAGAAAATACAGTTGTAATCGGTTTGAGGCAGAAAATCCCCTAGAAAGGAACAATTTTCTTAAAAAACATGTTTTTCCCAATTAATTCGCACAGTAGTGTAGTATGATCAAGTTCGATTCGAATTAAAAAAATGACAAATTGAGACATAAACAATGACTGCTGTGGTTTTATTATACACTATTGTTTGTTATATACATTCTTTTTAAAATCATAGATATTGTAAAAGTTTATTTTATCTGCTGTTTTGATTGTAGGAAAAAACTATTCACTTGGTGTTGCTCCGAATGAAGACTTACTGCACGATCTTTTAAGCCTATTATTGCAAATTTTATTTCAAGTGTTATGATATGAAGAGAATTTATGACTTCTTATTTGATTTATTTCTTGACAGAGGAATTTATGACATAGAAACGGTTACTTGTGGTGTCCTTTATCGCCAAAAGAAGATTCTTTCCCATAACAGAACTGATGAGCAAGCTATTTTGATTTCGATACAGACATATTTTTAATCTTTTGCTTTAGGGATACAAGAAAATCTGCTAAAGAACTTCCGCAGTCTTCTAAACCTCTTTTTCTTCTTTTTCGAAACTGACGATACCCCATTCGCTGGATTTTCGGCCACATTTCTCGACTGCGTACTCACTGGTTCTTCTGTTTCATGCGTTAACTGCATACCGACTGATTTTTCTGCAGCTTTTTTAGCCGCTACCTCAACAGGCCTTTTCTTTTCTTCATCTACATTTTCAGGTGCCTGCGTACGAATCTGCAAACCGTCAGCATTATTTGCCGTCAACCTGATATCAATCGGCTCTTCTTCAAGTTTGTGCTCCCTTAGAGGCATTGGCACTGATTCTTTTCCAGCCTTACTTTTCTCTAACCTGTCACCAGATTGCTCCACGTTTCTCATCTGAACTGCTTCCTCTTCGATGCATGACATCAGAGCTTCCCTCGTGACTGGATACGGCATTTTCTCAAAAATGGTCGGCAAGTATCCGACGTCGGGTATCCTGTGAATTTTCGGATGACCCCTCGGACGACCTCTGTTCAAAGCTTTCAAATAAAGTTCTTCTTTCTTTCTCAGATCTTCCTCCTCATCAGCAAAATTTCTTTCATAATCATCATTCGGATAGATTGGATCAAGTATTAGATTTGATTGTCTTCTATTGTTCTGGTGGACATCTACTACTCGAATGCTATTGTTTTCTGAAGGATTGTGTACTGAAACGGAAATTTCCTTAAATCTATTTTCATGAAACTCAAACTCCCTCATCTCACCTCGCCCAGCCCTGATGTTAGTCGCTTGGCTCGAACCGTTTTGGCGAGCGCCCTCTTCAACAGAATGATGACGCTCGAAAAACCTCGCAAAAAATCGCCTGAAAAACTTTTGGTAAGCAAAGTATCCCAAGATTATAACACCTAAGAACACGATAAACGCCATTCTCGGATAAGAATCTATAATTAGACTGAATAAATTTCTTCAGAAATAGATTGTTATGCATTGTTTGTAACAATCGTGTATTGTATTATGTTTGTATAATTGCTTCAAGAGTTTGTTGACAATGTAAATCGTATATTGTTTACTCAGTGTGTCTTTATGCATTGTTTATTGATTGTTTTGGTGCATTGTTGGATAAAACTATTGTTAACACATTTTTTACCTTCTGTTTCCATTTCATTCTCTTCCGGTGTAACCTCTACTTTACTGACTGTCTTTGTTGAGCAGTAATATTGTGTATTACTGAATTATTTTTTCTCCAACTATGACTCCAGAGCGAGATATTTAGTCCATTTTTATTATTTCGAATAACAGATATCGAATCATATCATTCTAAGATCGAAATTTCAATTACGCTCTAGTATTATTAATAAAAGAATGGAAATCTGCATATGTGGACTGAGGAAATTGAAAGGTTAATCTCAAAATGGTGGATATATTTCTCTTATCACAAAAAAAGTGGCAAAACTCATTTGATTGGCTCATAAGTAATACACACGTAAACCATTCTTTCAGAAATGTGACTGCTCACTCTTGAAAGACAGAGCGTTTGAAGTACCAAATACGCGTAATTTCCAAAATTTCATTATGAAATAGAGTTTTTGAAAATTAAGAAACGACATGTTTTGGTGATTTTCATTATTTTGCGCCATATATATTTGTTCAAATTTAACGAACTTTTTTTTTTACAAAGTGTATAATGCAAGCGTTGCACTCTCGTCAGCGGAGTGATACATTTCACTCTCGTCAAAGGAATGACATATTTCATTCTCGACAATGGATTGAAATGCCTCATCTCTTTTTAGGAAGTGTGAAATTCCACTCTTTAGGGCATTGTATCTTTAAAAAGTTCACACCAAAAATACTGAATATGCCTTTCGCTCTTCTTAAGAGTGAACTTTTCACTCCTTCCATTTTTAGAGTACAAACACAGTTTTTGCCCCTTCTTAAAAAGAAGACACAGTGCACAGTGCGATACTTAACATTTTACCGCCATTTTCTTATTTTAACGACTAATGAAAATATACTAGAAACGGCGGCAGCACAGACAATCACCTCATCGAGCTGAAATTACAGAAATAGCTAAAATTTGATTTCGAAATTAAAGAAAGACAACAATGGGCTCCTTCTTACGAGAAATAGGTGAGCTTTAAGATCAGTTTTTCTCGAATCTACCCATGTGATTTTGATAAAATTTGGAATTCATATTCAATAAATTACGCTCAACACTTACGTCAGTTTTTTTTTCTTTTGCTACTGAAACTTTCTATTTCAGAGCAATGGCGATTTCCCGAAATTTTCCATTTTTTAGAATTTTTCTTTTTTTTTAAACTAATTAATTTTCTTTTTAATTTTTTTAACTCTCTGCTTCATAGGATCTTATATTTACACTCTACGACCAAAACTTTTATTATCGAAATCGTTCTGATACTTTAAGAGGGAATGGAGTTTTTAGCTGAAAAGTTACCGTTTTTCGGAGAGCTCAGAAACACTTCTAATTTATGTGAGGTTCTTCCCCAATTTTATCAAACCCATTAATTGTCTGAGCGAAGCGAAGTCTTTATACTCAGAGATACGTAACGATATTAAAAGTCAAAAAAATTCTTTCGTCAAGCAAATCTCAAAAAGTACTTGTCGGATTTTGATTCTGTTTGTACCATTAGGTACCTATGAAGGTAATCTGGTGAATGCACCACCTACGAAAAATTAGTTCCAAATAGTTTAAAAGTTATATTAAAAAAACTGATAAAAAAGCACAATTTATTTGCATACGTCACAGAAATTTGGTGTGCGTCATTTTCACAAGCTGGATGTTTTCATTAGATTTCCAAATTCAAGCACATGGAGCAAGGGAAATATGCAAATAATTTTCATGTAAGTGATATAAAACATATTTAAACTTAAGAAACAAACTAGAAAAAAAAACTTTTTTTTTTTTTTTTTTTTTTTTTTTTTTTTTTTTTTTTTCATTAATTGAAAAGAAAAATGCCATAATTCTTAGTAACTTAGCATTTGATATTTTGCGTTTTTTTTTATAATTGCGTTTTATAATCGCCCTGTAACATCTTTTATATTTCGCGCGCGCAAATTGGAAACAATTCTTTCATATTTAAATTAAATACGAGTTTGACATGGCTGCTTTAGATGTTACTTTTATTAAAAGATTACTAGCAGGGGTGACCGAGCTCAGCTCGGTCAAAATTAACTTTGTGTTCAACTCGATATAGTATTATTACTGTAAAACATGTTATTAATAATAGTATTATTTACAAAAACAACCAATAAGTAAACTATGTTTGTATGCACATGTTCATAAATTTTACTTTATTTTAAAATTTACAACGAAAGCACATCAATCTTGACAGATATAACCAAATTTAGACACATTCTTTCATTTGGCGCCGAATATCTGTTTTGGTTTCGTAACCTTAATAGTCGATTTTTCGGCCAAATTTCGCCAGTATTTTGTCAAATATCGCCAACTTATTGGCTTTTGCCATTGTCTCGTGATCCTGACCCTTATTACCCAAATGATCCACTAATCACATATGATCAAACATGTGACTTAGCTCAATGGTCTTCAGGTAATCAAAAACAGTAGAGTATAAAATGAATCAAAATCGTTTAAGCCATTTCTTAAGCAAAATTAGCTTGACAGCATTCAGCAATGAAGCGATATGACCCACTAATATAATTTTGTTTAATATGCAACTCAGCTCAATAGTCTTCTCGTGACAAGAGACGTTCAGTTACAAAATTTAGGTAAAATTGACTGAGTCGTTGTTATATATAATTAGAATGACCCGAACCCATTAAGACCTAAAACGACCCACTAATTGAATTGTTACGTGCAAGTGTCCTATCTCAATGGTTTTCTTTTGCCCGAAAACGATATAATATAAAATATACTCAAAATGGTAAGAAAAATTTTCTAGATAAAATTAGCATGACCCACAAATGACCCTTATATCGAAATCTCTCGAAAATGTAACTTAGTTCATTAATTTTTGCGTGCCGAAAAACGTTAAATACAAAATTTGGATAAAATCGATTGAGCCAATTTTTAGGTATAAATAGTTTGACCTTGACCCATTATGACTCAAAATGACTCATTAATCGAGTTTTCTCAAACATCTGACCTAACCCAATGATTTTCTTGTGTCCGAAAACGATAGAATATAAAATTTAGTCAAATTTGCGCGAGACATTGTCTAGATAAAATTAGAATAACCCAAAAGTGACCCACTGATCGAAATTTCTCGAACATGTGACATAGCCCAATGATTTTCTCGTGCCAAAAATATGCTGTATACAAAATTTCGTTAAAATCGATTCACCCGTTCTTTAGATATAGCTTGACCATGACCCATCATGACCCACAAATGACCCTTATAATCAAAATCTATCGAACATGTGATTTAGGCCATTAGTTTTCTCATGTATAAATATTGTTACGCTCAAAATTTCGTTAAACTCGATCCTGCAGTTCTTTAAATATAAATAACCTGACCCAGACCCTTTATGACCCAAAATGACCCATTAATCGAAACTTCTCGATCATGTGACCTAGCCCAATGATTTTCTCGTGCCAAAAAATGTTGTATATAAAATTTCGTTAAAACTGATCCACATGTTCTTTAGATATAGCTTGACATGACCCGTTATGACCCATCATGACCCATAAATGACTCTTATAATCGAAATCTCTCAAACATGTGAGATAGCCCATTAATTTTCTCGTGTCAAAAAACTTACATACAAAATTTCATTAAATTTGATACTGTCGTACTTTATAAATAAATAGCTTGACCCAGACTTTTTATGACCCAAAATGACCCAGTAATCAAAATTTCTAGAACTGAGACCTAGCCCAATAGTTTTCTCGTGCCAAAAAAATGTTGTATACAAAATTTCGTTAAAATCGATCCACCTTTTCTTTAGCTATAACTTGACCATGACCCATTATGACCCATCATGACCCACAAATGACTCTTATATTCGAAATCTCTCGATCGTGTGACTTAGCCCATTAGCTTTCTCGAGTCAAAAACTATTATAGGCAAAATTTCGATGAAATTGATTCTGCGGTTCTTTAAATATAAATAGCTTGACCCAGACCCTTAATGACCCAATATGACCCATTAAAATTTTTTTTCGAACATGTAACCTAGCCCAATGTTTTTCTCGTGCCCGAAAACCATAGAATGCAATTTTTAGTCAAAATTGCGTGAGAAAATCTCTAGATAAAAATAGCATGACCCACAATGACCCCGAAAATGACCCACTAACCGAATTTTCTCGAACATGTTACCTAACCCAATGGTCTTCTTGTAATCCAAAACGATTAAATATAAAATTTGGTCGAAATCGTTAGAGCCGTTTTTTAAATAAAAATGGCTTGACCCACAATGACCCAAAAATGACCCACTAATCAAAATTTTTCGAACATGTGACCCAGCTCAATTGTTTTCTCGTGCCAAAAAACGATTGGATACAAAATTTCTTTAAAATCGATTCAGCTGTTCTCTAGATATAAATAGCTTGATCCTGACCCATTATGACCCAAAATGACCCAACAATCGAATTTTCTCGAACATGTGACCTAGCCCAATGGTCTTCTCGTGTCCGAAAATGGTAAAATCCAAATTTTTGCGAAAATCGTTAGAGCCGTTTTTGAGATAAAATTTACCCACACAGACACACACACACACACAATTTTTGCTCGCATTATAGTATAAGATATATTGTTATTCTGTTTACATTGATCACTATTTTTTATTGCGTAATATTTGGTTATTTTGTCATCCAATTTCGCCAAATTATACGAATCGCCAAACTAATAACCAAATTACACATATTGATATATATTTTTTATTTTAAATAACGAAAGAAGAAATAAATTAATAAAACATTTATAAAAATACAAATAAAAAGTGGAATTAAAAATCCCTTGATGACGTTTTAACCTCTTGAAGAGAGCCATTCGCAGTATGTAAACGGTTAATTTTAATGCATAAATTGCCAACTAGCACCAGTAAATTTTTAGTACAATTTTGATCTCATAATATATGTGACGAAACGGTTTTGATTATTTCAGATTATTTTCAATTAAATTTGTTCGTAAATATAAATTGACCATTTTTGGAGCACAAATGCCTTGCCCCTGAAAGGTTTAAACACATGTATCGTGTTTAATACGATTGAATGAAACATTCCCGATCATCCATTATTGGCGTTTAATCTTATAGTTTGGCTTAATCTTATAGTTTGTCGGCAGTTTAATCAAGTAGTACCAAAAAAGAAACAATAGTTGAAGCAATAAATAAAAATTATAAATAATAATCATAATAATAAATATAATAAAAAATATACATATCACAATAAATCGAAAATATTAACACTAACAGCAATATTCAAAATTCATCAATTTGGCGACAGATAAAATCGCACCAACTTGGCGCGTATATGACATTTAAGCCATATTTATGTGTAAAAAATAAGCATAAACGTTCATCAGATATGAAATCTGACTTTCTGAAGCCCAAAAAGGACCAAGATTTATAAAAACGCCGAAGTGAAGGTATTAATGGAAAAGTACCATAAAAATAGGACAAAAATATCATATACATATTTCGGGTACTATTTGGTTATGCCGTCGACCAAAAAAATATCGCCAAATTATAAGATTAAACTCCGACAACAGATGACCTTGTATGTCCCATTCAATAACATTAAACATGATACGCGCGCGTAAAACATCATAAAGTAATTTTTATCTCGACTTTTTATTAATGTTTTACTAATTTAATTTTTCTTCTATTAATTAAAATAAAAATTTAGTCAACATGCACAAGTTGGCTATTACTTTGGCGATTTGTATCATTTGGCGAAATTGGTCGACGGGATAACTAAGTAGTACCGTATTTGGTTTGGCGAAAATCACTTTTGAATTATTTTCTGTTATATTAAAAAGGAAGCAATAATAAATAAAAACGCGATTAAATACAGATTTAATTAATATAGAAAAAACAATTGCCTGGTTACCATGTTATGCAAAACAAGTTGGAAATTGCACGTGAAGTGTAGCAAATGTGATGCGTTCCTACGATAACTAAGTTTTAAAAACATTCAGATCTTGCTATTATAGTAGACAGTACTTCGGACACAGTATAGTGTCCGAAATCTTTTTTGTGTTCCTGTAAATATACAGGAAGTAACTTTTATTACACCTCAGCAACGCATATCATATTCATAAAATTTGAAATAGTTTAATATAATTAAAACGCGTCCCAAACAAAGTTTTCCCGTATAACATTATGTAGTGGAATGCTTTTAGGTGGCCCTGTAATTTAATAATAAATATTCTTTGCATCACAGATTGTAAAGAATGTATAATTTAGTATATATATATACACTATCTACCAAAAAGTATTTGTACACTTTCAGTTTTTGACATTTTGTCAAATATTTAAAAATATACTGGTCGGATTCTTCTGGAACTTCAGAAATATAAAGATTATGTTTCACTTTATATTTATTTACATTCATTTGTTAAGCGGGTAATTAGGGGACCGGCAAAAAAACAAAGAATAATAGAAATATTTGGGATCGCCCTGTACATGAAAATGCACGAAACGACTTATCGCTTTAGAATACAAATATATGAATAGAGTGGAATATGTACACTAATTTTTGTGAGAATAGCATGTATATTTATGGCGATAGAGCGATTTTTTGAAAAATTCAAAAAATTCTGGTATGTTTTTTGTTTATATCATGCTGGGTTTTTGACCAAATTTAACGCAAATTTCAGAAAAATTGGCAAAATGCAGTAGAAAAAATGTAGCGCAATTGGAATATAAATATATTAAATATTTTATGAAATATGAGTAGTTGTATAAAATAATTTTTATTTGCGCATGCGCGAACTAGAAAAACATTTTTTTTACATCATTTAATAGTCAATTCTATGGAGTGACTTATATAAAAAATCCAATCAAATATCGTGAAAATTCAAAAAGATATCATTATTTTAGTGAGATGTTTTTACTCTGCTCTCTAAAAACGGCTGAATCTTAAGGGATTCTCCACAAATTGAAATTTTTTAATAACTGACTTTAAAAAAAAAACTAGTATTGAATTAATACAATATCTAATACAATATTGCTGCTAATAAGTACTTGACAATTGTGATAGAAAAGAAAAAGAGCTTTATTCGCATTCAGGGCCAAAACTAAGAGAGGGGGGGGGGGGAGAAGGGCATGTGCTCCGGGCGCTAGGATGAAAGTGTTCCAAATGTATCTTTCGTTTGGCGATTTTTTTCATGGCTATGTTTAGCATAATATTGTTAAAATTATTATATCTGGGCTATGCTAAAGCATAAAAAAATCTAATGATGATGGCTTAAGGCCTTTGCCCCTACCCGCGAAGATGCTCACGAGCTAATGCTATTCCTATGGGGATGCATTTTTCTAACTCTTTTGCATTTGGACATTTTTAAATAATATGTTTTGTATTGGATAGCGGAATTCCTTTTCAAGATCGCTCCGTGATTACTTTTTCAATTTTGGCGTAGATATTTTTATAATGTTTCTTTCACTTCCAAAAGCGGTTCTGAAAGTGAAACTAACTTTATAAAAAATATCTATGACTCAAATCGAAAAAGTAGTCAAGGAGCGATTTTGAGAGGAACTTTCGCTATCCAATTCAAAAAAAAAAAAAAAAAAAAAAAAAAAAAAAATTGAAAATTTTAAAATGCGAAAGAGTTATTAGAAAAATGCCTCCCCACAGGAATAGCATTAGCTCAGCAGTGTCTTCGCGGGCAGGGACAAGGGCCTTAAAGATCCTGTTGAAAGTAGAATTTTTTTGATTCGGTTTAAAGTATCAAATTGGAGTATTTTAATAAAGCAGAATACGTTATTTTATATTACATATTTTAAGTTTTAAAATAAGTCGGCTATTAATAAATTGGAGAAATTTTCTTTGTAAATATGCTTTGCGAAGGAGGGGTAAAGGGGTACCTTCAAAATCCACGTTTGCCTCGGGAAAAAAAGACTGGTTTTGGCCCTGTTCACATTTAATAATTTGTAAATCCTCCTCGAGAGGCAATTACAGCTGCGACTCTCCTGGGCATGCTCTCAACTAGTCCTTGTATTACATTTAATGGTATTTTATTCCACTCTGTTTGCACAAGGCAGGTAAGCTCTTTTACTGATTTTGGGCGTGTGTCACCCGCCTTAATTTGACGATCCAACTCGTCCCAGAGGTTCTCTATTGGGTTCAGGTCTGGGCTCTGGGCAGGCCACTCGAGTCGATGCACTCCATTATCAGCATACCAATCCATGCTGGACCTCGCTACATGGCAGCTTGCGTTGTCATCCTGGAAATAACATGGGTCCAATCCATAGTATTGCCACAACGTAGGAAGTACACTGTTGTCCAGTATATTACAGTAGGCATCGGCATTGAGCTTACCATGAATTGGGACCAAGGGTCCTACTCCGAACCAGGAAAAACAACCCCAGAACATAATTCCCCCTCCGCCAAATTTAACTGTGGGCGCAATACATTCTGGTAGGAGGCGTTCTCCAGGCAGACGCCAGACCCAGACCCTACCATCAGAACGGTAGAAGGTGAACCTTGATTCATCACTCCAGAGAACCTGTTTCCATTGCTATACAGTCCATTGCTGGCGTGTTTTGCACCAACTTAACCGAGCTGCGTGGTTGGACTTGGTGATTAAAGGCTTATGGGCGGCAGCACGGCCATAAAAATTAAGCAGATGAGCTTCCTTACGGATGGTATTCATGGAAACAACACATCCTGAAGCTTGTTGAAATTCTTGGCGTATGTGTAACATTGGTTGGTTGCGGTTCTTCCGAATTTCTCTAGACAGAACCCGTCGGTCTCTATCTCCCAGTTTCGTCGGTCTGCCTACTCTGGTCACATTCTGACAATCACCATTCAGCTTCCATTTTCTAATCACATAAGCCACAGTCGTTTTGGGGGTAATTAAGCTCGCTAGATATGTCGATTAAAGATCGGCCATTTCGATGGTACCCGATGATCACACCTTTCTCAAAATCAGACAGCTCTGTTCTTCTTGGCATCATGCATGCGATTGATGTCAGTGTTCTTTTCGAAACCACATTTAACAGTGGAGAACTTGACGTATTTCAAGATCGCAGATATCGGCATTTGCATAAGAGCCATTATCAATTATATATCAATGGGTAGATTTGACACAAATGCTTCGATTTTTTATAATTATTTTTATCCTGAAATAGGTTCGTTCTGGTAATTATCTAAGAAAAGAAGTAAATCACCAGTAAAAAAGTAAATGGAGATTTGGAAATTTGCGTAAAATCTGACGTCATTCAACTGCTTTCAGAGACCAATTGAAAATCAGTTCACTCCTATCCACAATAACTTTCTGAATTTCCACGAAATTCGATCGGATTTTTTTATGGGTAGCTCCATAGAGTTAAATATTAAATTATGTAAAATGATAAATTTTATCCTTCACGCATACGCTGATTAAAAAATATTTCATACAAATACTCATATTTTAG
The DNA here is from genome assembly GCA_964019185.1 of Maratus speculifer. Taxonomy (NCBI): domain Eukaryota; kingdom Metazoa; phylum Arthropoda; class Arachnida; order Araneae; family Salticidae; genus Maratus; species Maratus speculifer. The sequence continues at coordinate 76,536,871 of OZ025289.1, forward strand.
AAAACTTTTAATATATTTATATTTCATTAGCACCTTATTCTTTCTACTACATTTTGCGAATTTTTCTGAATGTGGCTTTATATTTGGTTGAAAATATTGCATGACATAGAACATTTTAGAAAATATTTAATATATTTATATTTCAATGAATTTTGGTGAACTCCCCCCCCCCCTCCCTTTTCTTCTTTGCAAAGCATCTGCAAAAGTATTTGCAAAGAAAAATTTTCTAATTTATTAATAGCCGACTTATTTTAAAACTTAAAATATGTAATATTGATTAAAGTAGTCTGCTTTGTTTTAAAAAAATGATACCTTAAAATCGTGAAACCGAATCAAAACGAAAAAAAAAAAAAATCTGCTTTATGCGGGATCTTTATGCCATCATCATTAGATTCTTCTATGCTTTGGCATAGGAGAAATGCTTTGAATGGGACGATTTTGACAATATCATGCTAAACATAGACATGGAAAAAATCGCCAAACAAAATGTACATTTGGGACACTTTCATCCTAGCGCCCGGGGCACATACCCTTTTCCCCCAACCCTCTCTTAGTTTTGGCCCTGAATGCGAATAAAGCTCTTTTTCTTTTCTATCACAATTGTCAAGTACTTATTAGCAGCAATATTGTATTAGATATTGTATTAATTCAATACTAGTTTTTTTTTAAAGTCAGTTATTAAAAAATTTCAATTTGTGGAGAATCCCTTAAGATTCAGCCGTTTTTAGAGAGCAGAGTAAAAACATCTCACTAAAATAATGATATCTTTTTGAATTTTCACGATATTTGATTGGATTTTTTTTATAAGTCACTCCATAGAATTGACTATTAAATGATGTAAAAAAAATGTTTTTCTAGTTCGCGCATGCGCAAATAAAAATTATTTTATACAACTACTCATATTTCATAAAATATTTAATATATTTATATTCCAATTGCGCTACATTTTTTCTACTGCATTTTGCCAATTTTTCTGAAATTTGCGTTAAATTTGGTCAAAAACCCAGCATGATATAAACAAAAAACATACCAGAATTTTTTGAATTTTTCAAAAAAATCGCTCTATCGCCATAAATATACATGCTATTCTCACAAAAATTAGTGTACATATTCTACTCTATTCATATATTTGTATTCTAAAGCGATAAGTCGTTTCGTGCATTTTCATGTACAGGGCGATCCCAAATATTTCTATTATTCTTTGTTTTTTTGCCGGCCCCCTAATTACCCGCTTAACAAATGAATGTAAATAAATATAAAGTGAAACATAATCTTTATATTTCTGAAGTTCCAGAAGAATCCGACCAGTATATTTTTAAATATTTGACAAAATGTCAAAAACTGAAAGTGTACAAATACTTTTTGGTAGATAGTGTATATACTTCATAGGTTTATGTCAATTCTACCTTAAACTATTTTTTCATATTGACCGTAATGTAAGGGAATACTTTTGATTGTTCCTGTAATTGATCTATGCATCCTATTTTCATAACATTTGAAATGAATCCATAAAATTGTGTAATAGTTATATATTTTAGATTTCAAACGATTAAAATGCATTTGATGCTTTTTTCCCCATTGGCTGGAATGTAATGGTATACTTTTGATTGTCCCTGTAACTGATCTATTCATCCGATTTTCATAAAATTTGAAATGATTCGACAAAATTATCTAATAATTATATATTTAAAATTTCAAACGATTAAAACTTATTTGAAACTTTTTCCCCCATTGACCGTAATGTAAAGGAATAATTTTGATTGCCCCTGTAGTTGATCTATGCATCCGATTTTCATAAAATTTGAAATTACTCGACAAAATTATGTAATAAATATATGTTTTAAATTTCAAATGATTCGGTTGGGTAGTTTTTGCGTTGTTATAGGCGGACAGACAGACAGACGGACGGACGGACGGACAGACAGACAGACGGACGGACGGACAGACAGACGGACGGACGAATAGACGGACGGATTAAACGACAACTATAGGTGCTACGTATGTACATAGTTACGAACGCACCTAATAACGATATTTCGATGCCAATTATATAGAAAAGTACCAAATCCTGTTCTGTCTTTTTCGGTGAAATTTTATTTTATTTTATTTTATTTATTTATTTATTTATTTATTTATTTATTTATTTGCATTAAATGAATCGGTTGCGCTTTTTTTTTTCATTTTCCAACAAAGTTGAAAAGTGTTTATGCATTCGGTTTGTCTGTCCGTCTGTCCACATTCCAACATCCGTAAATATACTCGGATTTTTATGCAGTTGGTAAAACTTATTTAGGGTCCCCTAGGCATGTTTATTATTGTATATGAAGTATGTGAGATTAATAATTTACTTACAGGGTAACCCAAAAGTTTTCCATCACATTATGGTCTATAAGAAAAATCGTTAACAGATTATTTTAATGAAATTGCACTATTTTAAAGTATTGAAACTTATATAAATCGATGAATTGCGTTACGATTACGTTTGAACAGGACATTCATATCATTTTAATCCGTTTACAGGGACACACAAAAGAAATCGGTTACAATACTGTCCTTGAGAAATAATTGCTTATCATGTGTTTTCAATTTTGGCATGTGCTTTGAAATTAAACAGTTTTTTAGGTGCATTCGTAATTATATAAAAACGTAGTACCTATAGCCGTCGTCTGCACCGTCCGTCTCTCTGTCCACATAGAACAGCACAAAAACTATCCAACCGAATCGTTTTAAATTTTAAATATATATTTGTTGCCGAATTTCATTGAGTCTTTTTAAATTTTGATAAAATTCGATAAGTAGTTCAAATACAGGGACAATCAAAAATATACCGTTACATTATAGCCGATGGTTGTAAAAAATTCCAAGAACATTTTAATGATGTTACGCGCCCATCGAAACATAATGAAATTGATTTGCATTTATGAGGAGCACTAGAATATATATTTTGTAGAGCATGCCGCACAAAGAATATTTACTATTCAATTACAGGGCACCACAAAAGAATTCCATAACGTGGTACGGGGGAGAGGTACATTAATTTTTCAGCTTTACTAATCTGGGGATTTTATCATTTTTGCAACTGTCATTAGTCTAAATAATAATTTTTTGGAATAAAAACTTGTGGAGACAATTTTTACAGCTCAAGGCTTATGCAGACTAGATATTCAGATATCGTTCGTACCTTATATTGCACGCATTGTATATTCCTTTTATTTAATGCATGCTACAATGAAATACTGCTCAACGTCATGAGAACAAGTTTGGAAAGAAAGAAAAGCAGTGTATGTAGTGGCTAGCATGCACAATCCATTTAAATCTGATCGAGTATATCTGAGACACACTCGAACGATGCATTGCATTCCTTTGTTGGCGTTTTCAGGATTTTTATATATCATTTTTTAAAGAGAGAATTCCCTAAATTCTTATCGAGAGCCTCATCTTATCCATAGAAAACAGATATAGATATTATATTATTAACTATTCTATATTAACTATCTAAGGGAACCACACACCATGTAAAAAAACTCCTTCATTCTACTCAACCATCATGATTTGAGCAATTTTTTGTGCTGTTTACATATTTTACGTCATTTCAAAGAGTTCAAATTCCGATTCAAGATATTTTAATGTTTTATTATCTGCATTACTTTTAATGCATTGCGTACTTCCAATTTTATACCCATGCATGGCTGATTTGCATAGTTTGCTTTCCCATTTTTTAACCGTGTATAGAAATTTTTATATAAAATTTTGCATTTCTTCCATTTACTTTACTCATTTTTGACATTTAAATTTATGGCACTATATAATCAATTAAAAATAACGTCTCATTTTTTATTAACTATTTGGAAAATAGTTGTTCTCGGTAGAGAATTGGGAAGTCTGAAATATATCTGAATGTGTTTGCCACGATGCAAAAAAAAAAAAAATATATATATTAAAAACTAACAAAAAATTAATAACCCAATAACAAATTGAGATACAGGTTTCAAACAAGTTGCATTTAAAAGTAAATTTTCTCTTTATACGATGGTGTAAAAATTGAAAATGTGCAATGTTTGGTAATTTAAAATAATACAGTACCAAAAATTGTTAAACTAAAATTTCATTTAATATTTGTTTATGATTGGCTCAGGAATAATAACGTCTCTCTAAATGTCTAGGCATTTTAATATAACTCTGTTATTACATAAGCTACGTTTTGATCATCCTAAAAATGATATTATTATTGTTTTTTAAAATATAAAAATCATTTATAAACTTAAAATTATAGTCTTTGAAAATATTATTTTCCAAATAGTTGTAATTTGTTAAATTACATTTCTTTTTTAAATGTGGTATTTTTTTCTTTACTTTTTGGAAATTATTATTAAGTATATGTTCTCAGCAATATCGCTCAGACTAATCCCTCTTAGGGAAGTCCTAGTTAAAGTCTACATAAGCACTTGCATAAAATTGAGTTACATCTAATTAATGAGTCTAAAATGTTATAGTAAAATTAGTGCGGATGGGATTGGCGTCAAAGTCGTGTCTACTCCTGATATTCAATTCTCCAGTCATTACACACATTAGAGATGAAATCGGGCTCACTTTTCGGAGCCCGATTTTGAATTCGAGCCCGGATATATAATGTATATAATAATACTTATGTGATTATATTATATTATAATATTATTATGTAATTTATAATATTATTATTTATGAACTCTAACTCTATTTTATGCTATTGTTGTTGATTTTTTTTCTAGTGTAGGCTGACGTCAGCGGCACTGCAAAAGAACTTGAAGCCAGAGAGAAGAGTAGAGATGTTTTTAAACCGACTGCATTTAACTCATGGAGAATATTCCAAATCTGCGTTCGAGGCTGTAAAAAGTCACGTGGTACAGGTAATCTACCTAAAAAACTTGTAACTGATAAAAAGGGAGGCTGCTGCTGCTTTCCCCATGAACTGTTCCAATGGCTGGTGGAAATTACGTTGCGTCTAACGGAGCTTTCCCTTCTTTAAGCTAGAAGTTTTTGCCGTGACCACGTGATCATGACGTAGATAATATCCTCTATTAATTTTAAAAGAAATGTTATTTACTTGTGCTTCGCACGCATTTGGCAACTTTTTTTTCATTAAATTTCTGGTTTGAAAAAGACTTTACTAAGCCGCGGCGTATACGCGGGCATTTACGGCAGTTTATCCACATCTCGCTCATTCTTAGTATTATCTGTAAAACTATTATTTAAAGACCACACTGTTAAAAATATCACAAAAAAATATCGCTGTCTTTAAAGATTATATTGTTACGTATATAGGGTTCTTTTGATCTTATGGTTAGACAACTTCAAACTCTTGTCAGAAAAGTAGAAAATAATTTATTTACAGAACTTCAGAACAACAGAGTCTTCGAAACTCACAAATATTACTAGCTATTCAAAAATAATTATGCAAATCTATCGTACAAGTGCAGATATAGGTTCCAGAGACTTTTTATACAATGTCTCAACACTAAATCACATTCAAAACAACGTAAATAAAACTCAAGCAAACTTGCTTAATCGTAGATCACTTAATGACTGACTGATAAATAATAACAACACAGCTCGCATCCGGCTCTCCTATATATAGTCTCGCCGCATGCAGTGGAAATTTCTACAACCTTCTAGAAAAAACTGGAAAACCACGGAACAACATTCAATGTATCAGTAGACCTAAGGGGGGGGGGTACCATAAATAGGGAAGGGTTACCATCGCCAACAATCGCCAAGTTTGTCACAAACTTGGCGATATATCGCCAAATTTGGCGACCAAAATTAGTCGCCAAAAGTGACGCCAACTTGGCGATATCTCTAATATTTCGCAAAGCTGCCGTAGACATTCACTGAAAATAATAGACAAGTTTGCTTGATAACAGAGACAATGTAACAAAAACTAATATTAGTAAAGAAATGGAGCTTAATAAGATTATTTACATTAGTTTACAGTACAAACACTAACTATTTACAAAATTCGTAACACTACCCCCTCCTCAAAGACTGCACGTCCCGGGCAGTGCAATCCTTGAGTTAGAGGAAAACACTTAAAATAAGTAAACAAATAAATAAATAATAATAATAAGATTTACATAAATAAGAACTAATTGCTATTTACATATTTACAAAAAGTGCCTTTCATGACCATGGTCTGAAATTCCAATTTTGAATTTCTAATCACTTTGGCCAAAATAAGGGGCTAGCCGGTTATAATGTACGACCTTGGGCTTGGTGTGTGGCGATTTTCGTATGCGAACGACGACGTCATTCAGCCTGTTGACGACTGTGTAAGGATCGTCCCAGTTTCTTTGTAGTTTTGGCGACAGTCCCTTACGACGTATGGGATTCCACAACCAAACTTTGTCACCTTCGTTGAACTCATGTCCAGTTGCCTTTATGTCCTACCGTGTCTTCATCTTTTCTGATGCCAGTCCGATTCGGTTCCTCGCTAGACAATGAATCTCCTCAATCCGTGCCTGGAGTCCATCCATGTATTCTTCAGGCGACAGAGGAGCGTCAGGAGGACGGCCAAACAAAAGATCCGCAGGCAGATGAAGATCACGACCAAAGAGCATTTGAGAAGGGGAGTAACCAGTGGCCTCATGAGTGGCACTCCTGTAGGCAAGCAGGAAAAGAGGCAATTTCTTGTCCCAGTCCTGTTGGTCTCTAGCCACCAGGAGAGAGAGGCTATTTAGGATGGTACGATTGAACCGCTCCACCATGCCGTCCGATTGAGGATGTAGAGGTGTAGTTCGAGTTTTGTGCATGCCGAGTAGTCCGCACATTTCCTTAAACACACCCGAATCAAAGTTTCTTCCTTGATCAGAATGGATTTGAAGAGGAACTCCATATCTGGAAACCCAGTGTTGAACCAATATGTCTGCTACGGTTATCGCCTCTTGATTAGGAATGGCGTAGGCTTCAGGCCACTTAGTGAAGTAGTCCATGACAACGAGGATGTACTTGTTGCCATCAGATGTTCTAGGAAGAGGACCCAGGATGTCTAGAGCAATTCGTTCGAAAGGAGCTCCTACATTATAACGTTGCAATCGTCCACGGGTGCGCCTCTTTGGACCTTTACGTGCTACACAGGTGTCACAAGTTCGACACCACTTCTCCACGTCACTGCGAACATTATTCCAGTTGAAACGCTCTCGAACCTTTTGCAGGGTCTTCATTACATCAAAATGACCTCCTGTAGGACTAGCATGCAGTTCTTGAAGGACCATAGAAATTCTCGACTTAGGAAGTAGTAGTTGCCATCTACATGTCTTTACATCGTCAGACTCCCGTTTTCGGTACAAAATACCGTTCTTCAAATGTAGGGAATCCCAGAGAGCCCAATAACGTTTAGTCGTAGGATGGTAATGGGCCATGTCTTGCCAGCTGGGCTTCCTGTTGGACTCCTCTTTCAGCTCTAGAATTGGCTTAATTTCAGGATCAGCAAGTTGATCTTTACGCAGGCTCTCGTCACTCCACGGATATTGCGATGATGTAGACCCAGTTGTAACTTGTCTTACTATAGGACCTTTGACATTAAATTTCTTCTCAACCCGGTCGCAGTATTTACAATTCTCTGAGCAGGGTCTTCTTGAGAGAGCATTTGCATTTCCATGTGATGAGCCTTTTCGATGGCGTATCTCCATATCGTACTCTTGAAGCTTTTGTATCCACCTGGCTATCTGGCCTTCAGGGTTCTTAAAATTCAATAGCCAAGTTAGAGAAGCATGATCAGTTCGGATCAGGAATTTTCGACCGTAAAGATAGTGATGAAAATGGTCTATGGCTTTCACTACAGCAAGAAGCTCTTTTCTTGTTACGCAGTAGTTTCGCTCTGCCTTTGATAAGCACTTGCTGAAATAGGCGATAACACGCTCCTGGCCGTCGATTTCCTGGGACAGTACAGCGCCAATGCTTTCGTTACTTGCATCCGTATCAAGTATAAACTGTTTATCGATTTGAGGATATGACAGAATTGGAGTGGATGTTAAGGCCTCCTTAAGCTTTTCGAAAGCAGCCAATTCCATTGAAGTGGTCTTGCAATCATCGAGAAGCCTTTAACAAATTTTCTGTAATAGGTGCATAATCCTAGAAAGCTCCGAAGCTGGTGAACATCTGCTGGACGATTCCAATTTTTCACAGCCGATATCTTCTCTGGATCGGTCCTAACTCCTTCCGCCGAAATGATGTGTCCAAGGTAGGCGACTTCATTTCGAAACAAACTGCACTTCGAAGGGCTTAACTTCACATTAGCTTCCTTTAATTTTTGTAGAACCCGCCTGAGGTTGTTCAGATGTTCATCAAAAGATTTTCCTATGATTATGATATCATCTAAATAAACAAGACATGCTTCATATGACAGCCCCCGGAGAACCGTTTCCATAAGCCGTTCGAAAGTTGCAAGTGCGTTAAATAGATCAAAAGGCATTACCTTGAACTGCCATAATCCTTGTCCCGTTGTAAAGGCAGTCTTCTCGCGGTCGTCCGGATGGATCTCTACCTGCCAGTAACCATTCTTCAGATCCAGAGTCGAGAACCAAGTGTTGCCCGCAAGTGTGTCGTCGATCCTTGGCAGAGGGTAACTATCCTTTTTAGTGACGTCATTCAGTCGGCGGTAGTCTACACAAAATCTTGTAGAACCATCCTTCTTTCTTACTAATACAATGGGAGACGCCCATGGACTTGTCGATGGTTCGATGACGTCATTTTCTTCCATATCCTTAATTAAATTCTGCACCTCTTCTTGCTTGGCAAAAGGTAATCGTCTAGGGTGCTGTTTAATAGGAGAGTGATCTCCCGTGTCAATTCGGTGTTGTGCCATTTTAGTTCGTCCAAAGTCTTCAGATGTTTGGGAAAATAAACTTTGGAATTCTCTAATTAAATTTTCCACAGCTTCCATCTGTTTTGGATCTAAGTCTGTATTTTGTAACAAATCCTTGACTAAATTATCTGAAGATTTCTCAGAGTGACTGGAATTTTGACTTATGCACGTCACAGGAGCACATGACGCTATCACCTCTCCTTTCTTGATAGTCCTCGTCTTATCACTGATGTTAGCAATTCTGACTGGAATGGTCTTCTTCGAGAGGTCCACCACAGATGAAGCCACCAATACTCCTGCTTGTTTACTATTGTCCTTGGGATAATCTATATGGCCAAATCGATAATTAGTTTCATCGTTAATTACAGCTGGAACTAAAAATTATGTTCTTGGACCTAGATTGATGTCTTCTTTGGCTATTACTGTTTGTTTATATTCAATTTCGTTATTTAATCCAAAAAGGCTTATTTCTTCAAATTTAGATAGCATTTCATTGTTTTTAAAATCAAGTTTGAAGCCAAACTTCTTCAGAAAATCTAGCCCGATTATGCAAGGATCTGTTATGTCAGCCACATAAGCCGTATGATAATATTTGCTTCCTCCAAAGTTGATGGTTAAATTGGCCTTTCCATATATGCCTATCTTGTCGCCCGTCACAGTTTGCAGGGTAACCCAGGGTGGAGTCCAGCTGAGTTTACATTTCAGTTTTCGAGCCAAATCTTCTCTTATTATTGTTACATTGGCTCCTGTATCGACAATCATACTGCACTGAATTCCGTTAATAAAGCCTATCACATATAATTCATTATCACCGCCACTCATTTTTGATATCTGGAGGATCTTCAGGTGGGGCTTTTCATTCTCTGGTAACCTCCGCCCCGCGAGATGGCCAAAATTTAGTTTCCCTGCTGATTATTTGAATTTATCTCACGTTCGTGGATTTTGGGGCAATTTCTTCGGAGATGTCCTGTATCACCGCATCCCCAGCACGTGAGATTCTGTCTTCTTGAGCTTGTTCTTCCGTATTTCAAAGCTTCAAACTCTTGATTTATTTTCCTAATTTGTTTCAAGAAGTCGATCTCAGTGTCGGAGCTTTTGTTTACCGTTGCCCCTCGGACTGAATGACGATTTTTTCGGCTGGCTTGTGTAGCTGCTTCCAACTTTAAGGCATATAGTAATGCAGCCTTTAAATCCTGTACATCTGCCATTCGTACCGCTCTCTGCACTTCGGGATCTTTTATTCCGTCTACAAAGTACTGCAGTGAGAGCATTTCCCGTACATTTGTTGGGCAGTCGATGAAGGCTAAATTTGCCAGCCGTTCTAGTTCTGAGGCAAACTCTTGAAGGGTTTCACTCGATTTTTGATGGCGGCTCTTCATTTGTATTCTCGTATAATCTTTTAAAATTTTTTCTCCGAATCTCATTTCAAGTGCACAACTTAGAGTCTCAAAATTGAGTTGCGTCATATCGGGCAATGTTTGCAGCACGTCGGCGGCTTCTCTCTCAAAGATGCTGCCAGTTGACAAGCTTTCACCTCGTCACTCCATTTGTTCGTTTCGGCTACTATGGTGAATTGGGTCTTGTAAACTTGCCAGAAACTCTTTTCGTCGTATGTCGACAGCTTAATGTGCACGGGAGAAGCAGGCGGATTCCTAAATTCTTCATAATTACCACTAGACGCTGAAAGCTTCTTCTCTAGTCTTCTACTCTTTTATTTAGCTTTACATCTATTTCAACTATTTTCTCTTCAATGTTACTTATTTCATTCTGAATTTTATCTTCTACTTCCTGTATTTTCTCTTCTACCGAACCTATTCTTCTCTCTACCGACGAGAACTTTTCTTCAAAAGTTTTCTTCATTTCTTCTTGGCCTTTATCAATTTTATTTGTCAACTGTTCCATTCTTTCTTCGTTTTTATTCATTTTATCCGCCAACTCTTCTTGGCCTTTATTCATTTTATCTGCCAACTCTTCTTGGCCTTTATTTATTTTTTTCCGCCAACTCTTCTTGGCCTTTATTCATTTCTGTCTTTATGCCATTGATAGCATCTAACAGTTCTTTCAGTTGTCCATCCATTGTTCTTGTTTTCGCCATAAGATCCCGACTCCTGACACCAAATGTTACAGCGTATATAGGGTTCTTTTGATCTTATGGTTAGACAACTTCAAACTCTTGTCAGAAAAGTAGAAAATAATTTATTTACAGAACTTCAGAACAACAGAGTCTTCGAAACTCACAAATATTACTAGCTATTCAAAAATAATTGTGCAAATCTATCGTACAAGTGCAGATATAGGTTCCAGAGACTTTTTATACAATGTCTCAACACTAAATCACATTCAAAACAACGTAAATAAAACTCGAGCAAACTTGCTTAATCGTAGTTCACTCAATGACTGACTGATAAATAATAACAACACAGCTCGCATCCGGCTCTCCTATATATAGTCTCGCCGCATGCGGTGGAAATTTCTACAACCTTCTAGAAAAAACTGGAAAACCACGGAACAACATTCAATGTATCAGTAGACCTAAGGGGGGGGGTTACCATAAATAGGGAAGGGTTACCATCGCCAACAATCGCCAAGTTTGTCGCCAACTTGGCGATTTATTGCCAAATTTGGCGACCAAAATTAGTCGCCAAAAGTGACGCCAACTTGGCGATATCTCTAATATTTCGCAAAGCTGCCATAGACATTCACTGAAAATAATAGACAAGTTTGCTTGATAACAGAGACAATGTAACAAAAACTAATATTAGTAAAGAAATGGAGCTTAATAAGATTATTTACATTATTTTACAGTACAAACACTAACTATTACAAAATTCGTAACAATATATTTTCTGACCTCCATAGGCGTTTATGTAGCGTTCCCATTTGTCAAAAAATAGATAGTCTTTTTAAAAAAAGGTAATTTCTTAGGATATTTTAACAGTATCGTGAACAATTACTCTGTTTTTAGAAACTATCTATTTTCTGACCAATGAAAACGCTGCATAAAAACCTACTGAGAATTCTCATTGGTCAGAAAATACATAGCCTTTAAAAACAGAGGTAATTTTTCACGATATTTTTAACAGAATGAGAAACTTTAAAACGTTCCTTATTTCATTCTCACGACCTTCCATAAAATGGACTGTAAATCGCACTGATCGAATTAATATAAATTTACCGATTTTTTTTTTATATATCTGCGATGACAACTATCGTATATTTTAAAATAGCAAATAAAGCCTGTGTTCAAAAGTGATTAAAGATAGAAAACCAACGATTATAAATGCTTAAATAGAGTATGAAAAGGTAGCAAACAGCTGTTTCGAATCGATTATCGTGATTCTTCATCAGTACAAAACTCAGCGAGCTAGAAAAAGCAAAACTGAGCAAAGAGACAGAGAGACGCAGGCTTATATACCCGCTACGGGAACGATCCCGCCTAAAGAAAAGCAACCAATGAGAAGAAAGCAGCCTGAACAACTAGGTGGACAAATATCGACATCTACTGGAGAACAAACAAAACGAAAACTAAAAAGCGAGGGAAAAAAAAAAAGTTTTAAATTAAAGATTTCCAAATGCTTGGAAAATAAGGAGTGCTTGATAAGTCATTGACTAAGGAGTGAGAATTTTTAATGACGTGGTAAGCTTCCCAAAAATTAAGATCAAGAATGGAAGAACACTTATGGATGATGGTGGCTGAAGAAAAGTTAAACTTATGTTGTGAAGATCAACAATGTTGAGCAATAGAAGAGCGTTTAAGCTCAAGTAGCGACATCTACCGGAGAACAAACAAAACAAAAACTAAAAAGCGAGGGAAGAAAAAAAGTTTTAAATTAAATATTTCCAAATGCTTAGAAAATAAGGAGTATTTGATAAGTTATTGACTAAGGAGTGAGAATTTTTAATGATGTGGTAATCTTTCCAAAAATTAAGATCAAGAATTGAAGAACACTTATGGATGATGGTGGCTGAATAAAATTTAACTTATGTTGTGAAGAAACCAACAATGTTGAGCAAAAAAAGAGTTTTTAAGCTCTTGATTTTGACATACATTTTATGTTCCGTTAAACGAAATCTGAGAGCAGGTTTAGTCTGACCAATATAAGAAAGACCACATTGGCAAGATATTTGGTAAATAGCCCAGTTATCTAAGTGGTCAATGGGGTGCTTAAGATTTGAAAAAGCAATTTTATTAACAGGAGAAAAAAATAACATTGAAATCGAACCTTTTTAAAAAGGTTCGATTACCACGTCATTAAAGGTTGCTTATCACATCATTAAAAATTCTTACTCCTTAGTCAATGACTTATCAAGTACTCCATATTTTCCAAACATTTGGAAATCTTTAATTTAAAAGTTTTTTTTCTTCCCTCGCTTTTTAGTTTTTGTTTTGTTTGTTCTCCGGTAGATGTCGCTACTTAAGCTTAAACGCTCTTCTATTGCTCAACATTGTTGGTCTTCACAACACAAGTTTAACTTTTCTTCAGCCACCATCATCCATAAGTGTTCTTCCATTCTTGATCTTAATTTTTGTGAAGCTTACCACGTCATGAAAAATTCTCACTCCTTAGTCAATGACTTATCAAGTACTCCTTATTTTCCAAGCATTTGGAAATCTTTAATTTAAAACCTTTTTTTTTCTTCCCTCGCTTTTTAGTTTTTGTTTTGTTTGTTCTCCGGTAGATGTCGCTACTTCTCCACCTAGTTGTTCAGGCTGCTTTCTTCTCATTGGTTGCTTTTCTTTAGGCGGGATCGTTCTCGTTGCGGGTATATAAGCCTGCGTCTCTCTGTCTCTTTGCTCAGTTTTGCTTTTTCTAGCTCGCTGAGTTTTGTACTGATGAAGAATCTCGATAGTAGATTCGAAACAGCTGTTTGCTACCTTTTCATACTTTATTTGTGCATTTATAATCGTTGGTTTTCTATCTTTAAACTATCGTATATTTTATAAACTACAACAAAACAGAAATTCATCATTTTAAACAACAAACAACGAAAATGAATCATCTTGGGCTTATCACTGTGATTGAATAGGTGATGTTGGGATTAGAAACAACTTTCATTTTCGTTGTACTTACTATACCTGGACTAGAAATGCGATGATGAGATGTAATGTATTTTAGGCTTTCTTTAATTGTATCTATGTATATTATCTAAAGGATATCTATGTATATTCTCATTATCATATAAGAAATCCTTAGACAATTTGAGATACTCGGGTTCTCTTCTCAAATATCGCCAAAGATAAAATTCATTCTTTTAACTCTTTTAAATCTTCTTTCTCTTATCTTAAACATAGTCTTTTTTAGGGTTTCGAACTTAAAAAGGGAAAACAGAACCATTATAAGATCATCCCGTGTCTGTTTGTCACAGTTATTTTACTCGTAAACTATTGAACGTGGAAAATTTAAATTGGGGAAATAATAAAGACTACATATTTACAGATTTTTAAACATTCACAAATATATTAAGATAAAATGCAGAGAGGAGAGGCTAATTAAGTTACTTAAAAAAATACTTTCTTTGTATATCGTGTGGAATTTCGTGTGAAAACTTTCGTACCGCTGAACTCAAAAACACATATTTCTTTTAAATTTAGGTATTATTAGAAATATCACCGAAAATGTCGAGCAAACATATATCCCTCCTCCATCTATTTCTCAGTCTACTGATACTAAAATTATGAAAAACTAGAGGTAGTAGAGGTAGACATTAAATTAAACTTTGCAGGAAAACTATAGCGATTATCCTGGCTCTCACAGTGTTTGAGAAAAGAGCATTTTTCCGTTACACCACAAATTTCGATTTATGAGTATTCACCAACAAAGAAATTGAGGAGTACTGGCGGTACCTATCGTAAAAGAGTTACAAAAACATTATTAATAATGATTTACAGAAAAAAAATCGTCGAAATGAGGCGAGATATTAAACCTTAAAGATACGGACAGTTTGGACACACATAACAACAGAAGCGGCATACTCTCCATCGGCTTTTAAAGCCCAGATAACAACCTTTAATGACTTGTTTGTGTAGTGCAATGACCAGTAGCAGTGTAAAAGCAATAAACGTCAGATTGTTAAATACAGACTAACTTAACTAGAAATAAGCCATTAATGCTCAAATTATTTTCTTTGTTAAAATTTAAATTTTAGATTTCCCATCACTTAAAAAAAAGTATTTTTATGTTATTTTATGAAGGAATTTACCTTGTAAAAGCGAATATATTTTTATTTTCATTTTTACTTGTGTGAAAGATGCTTTCTTGCTACTAACAAGGAAGGTCTCCATACGGGCATACTCAGAAAAATCTGAAAAAATTACAGAATGTTCTTCTCATATAGTTATATATGTTTATAAAAAAATTTCGGCGGAACCTCCTTATAACGTCCGTAAAAAAATAATAAAAAATTCGTTTATTTGGCGATTTATCTCCGGTTGGCGAAAAAACAAATTTTGAAAAATACGCTTTTACGCTTCAAATACTTTTTAAAGAATAAACTTTCCATGTTCAATTTATTTAAATAAGTTTAGTTTAAGTAATTTTAGTTTTGCATTTTTACTTTACTTTAAGTGTAATTTTTTCATATACGTTTATATGTACTTATAACAAAATGAAATTAATATATTTTATCATTTAAAACACAATTTAAATTGATTAAAATTGTTCCAAATTGAAAAATACACTGTTAAAAATCTGATGCATTTTGTTGCAACGCACTCCCTTGCTTGTATAGAAAACGGTTACTTGGCCGTGAAATGGAGTTTTCTCATTGGTTGGAATAGAGATATTATATACAAGCGGTGGAGTGCGTTGCAACAAAATGCAGCAGATTTTTAACAGTGTATGACACAGTCAATTCACAGTGGTATGGAGCATTCTCATTGGTCAGAAGAGAGATATTCTATAAAAGTAGTGGAGTGACGTTACAGTAAATGCTGCAGATTTTTAACAGTGAAGTCAATTAAAATCAATTTTCAGATTCGTTAAAATCGTCTGCTTTTGGCGAGGAAATGCAATGCTCGCCAAATCCCGCGTCACTTTCAGCTTTTCACGCCAATTATTCCAAACTATTTTATTTTTTTACATATCTAATAATGTAATTCCGCCGTTAATTTTCACTGATCCTTTATTACCTACATGAGTAGTTTAATTCGTATTTTTTTCAAAAAATTCTGAGTATGCCCCCAATGGAGACCTTCCTTGTAAGTCTAAAGGAACTAAAAATATGTCACTGGGTGTTATTGGTTAATCAGATAAATACTATAGGATTCACAACTAATTTGCATTGAGTGGATCTCTCAATACACCTTTCGTGTCTTTAAAAGTTAATTAACACTAGAATGACCGTGAGCGGACATTTTGATTGCTACTAGCTCATTCTTATCTCACTCATAGTTAATAGTATATATAAAACTGTTTTATAAAAATTAGACTGTTAAAAATATCGTTAAAAATTACCTGTTTTTAAAGACTATCTATTTTCTGACCTCCATTGGCGTTTTACATCAGTCAGAAAATCGATAATTTTTTTAAAAAGAGGTATTTTCTCACGATATTTTTAACAGTATCATGAAAAATTACCTCTGTTTTTAAAGAATATTTATTTTCAGACAAATAAGAACGCTGCATAAAAGCCTATTAAGCGCTCTCATTGGTCAGAAAATAGATAGTTTTTAAAAACAGAGATAACTTTTCACGATATTTTCAACAGATGTATTCCTTGAGCCAACCTGCATCTTAAATATACACAAAATTTTGCAGTTGGGAATATTGAAAAAAAAAATTCTGTTTATACTTCACTGGAATGGAAATAACAAATACGATCCTATATTGTTAAAACTATCTTGAAAAATTACCTCTATTTTCAAAGACTACCTATTTTCTGATCAATGAGAACGCTTCTTAGGCATTTATGTAGCGTTCTCATTTCTCAGAAAAGTGATCATCTATCAGAGGCGATTTTTTACGATATTTTTAACAGTGCAGAATTCTCTTTTATTGACTGTTATATGATTAAGAATGCTCGAAACGTTAGGAAGCCATTAAAAAGAAAAAACTAATTACTCTTAAAATAAATAATAACAAGTTTATTTTACTCTAATTCTCCCATTTAAATGAATCTTGTATTATATGGGAAAAGACATATTACTTTTCTTTTCTTTCTGTCTTTCTCAACTTAAGCAGTTCCGTCGCATTCAACAACGCATACTAAAGCAACTTCTCATGCACCTTAGTAATTAATTCAACATTATTTAACATCATTTAAACTTTCTTAATAAAAATACAAGTGTGTGTCAATAGTTTGAGCACAATAGCAATTAAAAAAAAAACTATAAAAATTCTTTTTATTTCAATATTTGTCTTGTATATCATAATAATATCAGTTTTAATATCACATCTATACTAATAAAATATTCAATAAAATTATTCGTTTAATTTTATTGCAAACCATAGAGTTTAAGAAAAGAACAAAAACAACTTTTCGAAATTTTAAGCACAAAATCGTTTTTATGCAAATTTTGCAAACTGTTGTAAGCGATTGCGAACGCAAACGATTTCTGGGTGTAATAAGAAGCAATCATTTGTTATTCGATATAAACCGAAAAGTGAGTAATGCAACGGATCCTGTCGGTAACGTAAACACCCAAACTCGACTTACGAATCTCCCGTAAGAGGCACCTGCTAGCTAATATATGAGCAACTTCTTAGGAATTAAGAATTATGGTTCCTGCGACGAACACAGAGTTTTACAGGTCGATAAAACAAAATGTACGAAAATTAGTAATCTAAAGGTCACTGGACCATACAAGATGATAGTTAGTACCACAGGGAGGGATACATATAAATAAATCCCCTCCCCCCTGCGAATATGTACAACATGAAAGCAATTCATCATCAAGTTGTAGGGAAGAAATAAAAGCAAAAAGGTTTTCAGTGACTGAATAGATCGGTTGAAGTACATACGAGTAACATGCGTAAAACCTTCAGATGACTAAGGTACTCCAACCAATTAACAACCAGCTCCTGAGGACGCCACATAACATAAAGGGATGATCAGCAAAGATGATCGCAATCTCTTTTCCCAATTTTAAAACTTATATTAAAACAAAATTTTCTTCTTACATTCCTAATGTATCAACATTGTTTTTAAATTTTTCGTAAATTCATTATTTTTACTTCATAACTTTTCCTTTTTAGAATTTATATTAAAGCAGTTTATTTTTCCTTTCATTTATTTGTATCAACATTGTTCTTATTTTTTCATAAATTCATTTTTTTATTTCATAATCTTTCTTTTCTTGTGTTTATTCGGCACTTGTACTCTTTGGCTTCCAAGCAATTTTCAGTACTGCTCGGAAGCCAAAGGATACAAGTGCCGAATGATGATCAACACCGCTTAATTATAAATTTAAGACAAGTTCTACTCCACTTTTTTTTCAACATTTATTGAAATAAGAGTTCAAAGTTCACTAACAGATAAGAAAAACTTTCATATTTCGATTCCTTCAATTACAATTGATCTTAAACTTTGAACTCAATTTACTCGAAATCTAAATTTTGTCACTTGTATCCCTTGGTTTCTGGGGTCCTCAATTAAAAATGCATTTCGTCTATTCATCAGCTATCATCGGTAATATACAGTACTTCGGATAGAATATGCTATTTGAAATCTTATATGTGTCTCTGTAAATGCTATGTATCTGATATTATCCATGAAATATTAAGCCTCAGTGGCGTATACCAATTTTATCAAATTTTTTATACATGAAATCGTTTAACATAAATAAAATACGTCCCAAACAATTTCCCCCCTTTAATATTATGCAATGAAATTCTTTTGTGTGGCCTTGTAAATGAATATTAACTATTCTTTTCACTGCATATTTTACAAAATGCATATTTTAATGCACTTTGCAAATACATGTAATTTCGAATATGTTTCACAGGGTATAACACGTTTAAAATTAATTTTAAATGATTTTTTCCTACAGGCCGTAATGTAACGAAAACTTTTGACTATCTCTGTAAATAACTAATGATGGTAGAAACTTCATTTACAACAGGGTTCGTGCTAGGGCAAACGTCAATAACGTCCAAGAATTTCATGACAATCCGAGTACATTTACGAGAGTTAGAGCGCTGACAAATGGACAGACGGACAGACAAACCGAAAGCATAAACACTTTTTTCAATTTTATTGGAAAGTGTTAAAAATATAAGCATAGACAAGACAGTTTGCCGTAAATCAACGAGCATCGAAAATATATCTCATTATCTTTCTTTATGGAAACTTCCGGGATAGATGTGCCAGTACGAAAATATGGATTTATTTCTGTTATTTCAATTAAATTTTGATTCCTTATGTAAAATGTTACTATGAGATTGATTGAATACTGCTTTTAGATTAATACTATACAAATACGATACAATAAAAACTGGAATACAATAAATATAACTGTAATTTAAAACAAAAAATCTGTTTTTTAAATATTTTAAATTGGCTAAAATTTTGCTAAATGTTTTAAATTGACTTTTTGTTGAACAAAAATTTAGTAGCATCTCAACATCTACTCTGTGAAAAAATGAATTCCCACAAATATTTTTTTTCAATCACAGCACCGCCTGCTTCTGAAATTCAACTGAAATCACGAAGCAGCACTGCACTTTGTTGATCTACGTGAACATGCTTGTAAACATACAGGGTGGGGCATAAAGATCTCCCCATTTTAAGAGGTCAGTAAAAATATATAGAATATTGAAAACAAATATTTCATGTTTACATTCGAAAGATTGATGTTTTCCATTTATTAATTTTTACAATCTGTGACAATTTTTGCTAGTAATTTCAAGGTTTTGTTGCACGAAAAATGATATCGTCTAAATGTTTTCATTCGATTTCTATACACTTGTGAAGATTCTTCCGGAAATTTAGCATAACCTTTTCCACCATTGCTGGAAGAACTGCTGCAATTTCAGATCGAATAGCATCCTTCAATACGTCAAGTGTCTTAGGACTTAGGTTTATATGTGTAAACTTTGTCCTTCGGGTAACCCCGCAGGAAGAAGTCGCATGCTGCTGCATGTGACGATATTATTTTTCGTGTAACAAATAGCACGTGCAACAAATAAATAACAAAAATCGTCACAGATTGTAAAAATTAATAAATGGCAAACATTATTCTTTACGAATATAAACATAAAATATTTGTTTTCAATGTGCTATATATTTTTATTGACCTCTTAAAATGGGAAGATCTTTATGCCCCACCCTGTATAAGTACTGATTTGCCGATGGGACATCTCCAACCGTAAGAATCTTTGTAAAAGAAGGTAAGACTGTGTATTATTTCATTATCTTATAAATCAATTATGAAACTACTGTGGTTTCTTTACTTTAGTGAAAGAATTATATGAATGTTGGTATAAATCAAAAAACATGGTAACATTTTTTAAATTTTTTTCTTATTTTCGTGTAAAATTGTTTAACTGTTCCTTAGTAATTTGCTTTTAATTATAATGGTGTTTTTTTCTTTTACTCAACCATTATAACAAAATATAAAATTTTTATGCGAATTTATTAACAAACATCTTTGCAAATGAACCCAATAAATTAATAAGTTAATTGAAGGTCAAACTTAAAAAAATCAGATGTTTTACAAAAAGCAATCGCGATAAACTTTTTTAAGGCTTACTAAGAAAAATAAAAAAGCAATGTATTTTTTATTTCTTTTAATTTGAGGAAAATACTAAATAAATATTCCAGAAAGTTTAAATCTAAAAATAAACATTTCTGTAGGAATGACCTACAGCGATGCATATCTTTTCAGTATTCAGCGGATTTTAACTACAAATATTCGCATTTTTCATATGTGCTTTGCCTTCGACCATTTTAATGGGGCTGAAATGATTGGCTATATTCTTCAGGAATTTTTTTAAAGGAGGAACAACTAGTCAAAACACATTGAACGTGCAGACAAATGTTCAAGGTTGATTATTTGACTGAAAGAAAAAAGAATCATAGTCTTTTTGATAGCTAAAGATTGTCTGGAAAACACTTACCCATTATTTTTCTAAGAAAATATGCCTTTAGGGGATGTCTGCCGGTGTGTTGTAAAATGAGAGATTTTGCGGCACTGCGATCTAATTACAGATCGTTACTGCAATCGACATAGTAGGAATTAGAGATCATTTATATAATCAAAAGAAAGCAAGAAATTGAAATCTCAACTACAGACAATGGAAAACTTTCTAACATTAAGAGGATAGTTGGCGATAACTTCATCTTTGTATGTAGTGTAATTAAACATCTATCTAAACTTGTTAATCCCAGCTAAAAAAAAAATAAATAAATAAATAAATAAATACAAGCTTTATTTGGAGACTTGTTGACGATCACAATGGACTGGTCACAATTCAGCACGAAAACAAAGGAAAGTAGTATAAGAGATCATATATATAATCATGAGAAAGAAATAAAAATGAAAAATCACCACATGCGGATAATGAAATACTTTGTAGCGTTAGTTGCATATTATGTGACATCTTTATTGAGTAATGCAATTAAACATTTTTCGAAAGTTGTTGGTCCTTGCTTAAAAAATATTAACTTTCTTTTGTAATTTATTAATAATTACTATAAACTAATCATAGTTCGCATCGAAATAAAAGAAAAAATAGCACAATGGAGAATTGGATCAAGTGTATAATATGCAAGTACATAATCAAGAGAAAAAAAAAAAAAAAAAAAAAAAAAGGAAAATCATGACCTACAGATAATTAAATACTTTACAACGTTAGAAGCATATTACGCGACCTTTCTATCATTATATATAGTGTAATTACATATTTATATAACATCGTCGCGATAAAAGCCTTATACAAAATTTTTATTCTTTTATCGTCGATTTTTCAAATCAGAAATTTTTGCCTAATGTATTCAAAAACGTACCTTGATTAAATTGACAGGTGAAATCTGTGATACATTTTGTACTTTAGTTAATCCCATAACGAGAAGTGGCGTGGCATAAGACCAGAGGACCAAAGTGGCGATACAGTTAGAAAGCAGCGGCTATTGATTTTTCCTGTTGTGAATTTCAGTCGTAGTAGCTGCTGTACCGGCAAACTGTTGTGTTGCGTAACTGCACATTGCATGAAAATGATTTTATCTAAGCATTATCTTTGCTAAAGTGCCAGAATGAAAAAAAGTTAAACAGTTGACGATTGTATTTCTGGTAACAGAACAGGTTACTGGTCCTGTTGAGGTAATGTTATCGTAAAAATATGGACCTATGATCATTTCCGATGTGAAACCACACCCAGTTACATGTCAGGGAATTTCTTTGAATGTATTTGGTGGTTTGTTATCTTGAATTCGACAATTCTTGATATTTACAGTTCCATTCAGCCAAAAGTATGCCTCATTTTTCCATAAGATTTCTAAGGCCAAGCATCATCCATCTCCATTCTGACAAGAAAAGTGAGAGCAAAAGTCAGTCAAGATCGTGTGACGTAGCTCTTCTGTAGGTAGGCTGATCTCGCACGGATACAAGTGAATAATCTATAGTAACATTTTCCTTACCGTAATAAAAGGAATATCCAGATTCCGAGCTACCCCACGAGTGCTGGACGTGGCAACAATATTGGCTTGTGCTGTGTCAACTATCGCCGTTGCAACACCTTCGATTTAATCTGTGGAACGGGTTTTCGTCCGAAAATTCATGGAATCTATTTTATCAAACTTCACAACCATTGCTTTTAAACCATTAACTAACAAAGAACTGTTAGTTTTACGCATTTCTTGTGCATTCTAAATCAAAAAAAAAAAAAAAAAAAAAAAAAAAATGGCTGATGCATTTCTCTAGTTGACGCAAGAATTTGGAAAATTTTTTAAAACAATGGCAAGTTACGTACCTTCGAATAAGAAGGAAACATTAGCTTAAGGTGGTCTTATTGAAGTAGTCGCTTAATGGAGGTAAGTCGCACAGAGAGGTTTCATTTATACAAAATAACCACAATGTCTTTAAATTCCGAGTTTAAATAAATGCTTTTATATGTACATTTACTTCTTATCATTTAAATTTCCCTGCAATTTCACGAAACAATTATTGAACATACAAAACAAGTTTGCCAAAACACCACTCTTAACCAGATCAAATTCCGATTTTTTTTTCTTTCTGTTTTCTTTTTCCTTAAACTTTTGTCATTTAAAATATTCTTTATGCACACAAAAATCATATTTTATTCGTTAGACATCGACATTGAAAATGAAAGCGAAAATTTGGAACTACTTCAATAACACACTGCATGTTGAAAGGTTCAGGGAGTATATTGATATATCGCTTTTCCCTGTAATGTTAAATAAAGAAATTTGGAGCTGGAAGCTTATATTTTATTTTGAATCGATATCATTTCATTAAAAATCCTTTTGTGCTATCTGAAATGCTTCTGAATTAAAAACATGAAATTAGACCGAAAGTTTATGTACGTATATTGAAGCTGACGAAGAGTAGACAGAACATTGGAAATAAATGTATAGTATAACAACAAGTTAATTTATCCTTTTTCTAACAAGATTTAGGGCATAACAATGTTAGAAATAGATGTTTTCAGTCGGGATGTCAGATATGACATATTGCTTGGTAACTCCAAACAAATGGTTGCTATTCCATATTTTCTATTTTTCTTTAATATTATTGCCATACTGTTTCGTAATAAATACTAGAATCTCTATTAATTTAAAATCTCTTACCTCGGTGTAGGTTATTCACTTTTATGTGGTTTATTTTGTCTGAATGATAAGTATATTTCAGGAACATCTCTTTGACGAAACTATAACATTTAATTTACAACACGAACATTAATTTTACATGAACAATTTTACTTTTCTTTTACATCTCAATTTATAATGCTTACAAATGTACGTCTCGTTCTCGTTTGCTCAGAACAATCATAGAACAACAACAACATAACAAAACAAAAATAGAATACAAAAACAGTCATTAGTTCACGCAGCTTGCAAAATGTTCGTGCGCCATGAAGTTTCGAAGTTTAGAGTCCGAAAATACAACACATACGAAGCATGAACGGCCATGGTAGAATTTTTGAATTAAGGTCTCTAACAGAGTGTATCAGGGCAATGGGATATATTATATACCACCTGATTTGAAACAAGATTCGCAGCGGAAGCTTTTAATTAAATTTTATATTTTTAACTTTGGAGAAAAAAAAAAGTGTTTCAAATTAATTTCTTTATTTTAAAATAATGTTTTTCGAATATTCCGGTTGTGAATTGAACATTACAGAAAAACAACAGTTTGTCCCTCAAAGGGTTAACTATCTGCAATAAAAGTTTAATAATTATTGTACTCTTTTGTGTACAATATTTTTTATATTATGAGTTTCATGCCACATTTGGTACAAAAATGTAAATATCTCATTGTGTGCTTTGGGACACATATGGCAAATACCACAAAAATAAATATTAAAAAAAATTGTGAAGTCAGAATTTTTTATTATTTTTCCTGCTTTTGTGACTACTTAAAGTAATCAAAATATTTTTTCACAAAGAAAAGAAAAATCGTGCAGTGAAGGGCTAAATACACTGGTAAAACTTTCTATAAAAACACAGAAAAAAAGCGAAACTTACAGTAAATTTACAGTAATATAGCTCAGTAATAGATTTCAGTAATAGATCTCAATTATAATACATTCGATTAAGTTTCTCGTTCATCATTTACACGCATTTTCCTTATACTATATCTAATTTTCTGTAGGGATTTCCACGTCTTTATTCAAAGATATCATTTATCTTAGTCAAATTTTTAATTAACATACTTTTACAAAATTTGTATGTACATACTTTAAAAATTCTTTTCCCATTTTATTAGAAATATTGAAGAAGAAAATTTAGTTTAAAGATTTTCTTTTTTTTTTATTAAGAATAATTTAGAAAGGGAAAAATTATCTCATCAGAATTAGCGGGGATATTTTCCTGCTGAATTATAAAACATATACTTTATACTCAACACTAGTAGCTCCTATAGCTCAAGCAGTAAGGTATTCTTCTACCGTCATGAGGTCTCGGATTCAAATCCCAGGATGGCTAGAAACAAATAGTGTTAAAATTTATTGAAACAGCCGTTCAAATGTATTCGTAAATTTGAACGGCTAAATAAAATTTGTAAAAGTTGTTTGAAACTCACTGAAGAATGAGTGATTCGCTAATTAAAAAAAAAAAAAAAAAAAATCATTATCACTAAAAGTAAGTTTATAGAGTCGTGTGTATTTTTAACGATGCTAATTTACAGAGTCTATTGTAATTTTACCGAATAACTTCTCTATTATTTAACAGAATCTCGATTTATGTAATCTCTGTTATTTTACATTACACTTAAGATGATGGATTACCCATAGATTCTCTGTAATTTAACTGTGCAAAATAGCTACAATTTTGATTTCATTTCTCATTTTTCTTTTAAACTACTAGTAGTAGATTTAGAGATATGGCCGGCAGATTTATTCTGATGAAACTTAACACAGTGCAGATTGTTTGAATAAAGTAATGGAAGTTTTCTTTGAAAAAAGGTATTAAAATATTTCTCATAGTAATTCGATTCAATTTTGTAATTTTTTTTTCTTAGTTTCCTTACTTCAAATTTTCCGTAGGCATAAATTATTATTATTATTATTATTATTATTATTATTATTATTATTATTATTATCAAATCGGATAAGTCTATCCAGCCCTCATCAATTGTAATTACATTTTTTGATTTTTCACCTGCCATATAATTTTCATGCAGAAATCTGTACATAGTCTTTACGCTGCGAAACATGTTTTCGCATTAAACGGTGATAATCATGTTTTTAGGTGCGTTCGTAATTATGTAAATACGTAGCACCTATTGTTGTCGCTCAGTCCGTCCATCTGTCTGTCTGTCCGTCTGTCTGTCTGTGTGTCTGTCCGTCTGTCTGTCTGTCTGTCTGTCCGTCCGCATATAACAACGCAAAAACTACCCAACCGAATCGTTTGAAATTTAAAATACATAATTATTACATAATTTTGTGGAGCCATTTGAAATTTTATGAAAATCGGATGGATAGATCAATTACAGGGACAATCAAAAGGATTCCGTTACATTACGGTCAATGGGGAAAAAAGTTTCAAATGCATTTTAATCGTTTGAAATTTAAAACGTATATTTATTACATAGTTTTGTCGAGTCATTTCAAATTTTATGAAAATCGTATGGATAGATCAATTACAGGGACAATCAAAAGGATTCCATTACATTACGGTCATGGGGGAAAAAAGTTTCAAATGCATTTTAATCGTTTGAAATTTAAAACGTATATTTATTACATAATTTTGTCGAGTCATTTCAAATGTTATGAAAATCGGATGCATTGATCAATTACAGGGACAATCAAAAGTATTCCGTTACATTACGGTCAATGGGGAAAAAAGTTTCAAATGCATTTTAATGGTGTTACACTCATTTGAATATAACAGAATTGACATGAATCTATGAAATATGTACTAAAAATACAATTTGTGCAATCTATGATGCAAAGAATATTTATTATTAAATTACAGGGCCACACAAATGTATTCCACTAAATAATGATATACGGGAAACATTGTTTGGGGGGTGTTTTAATTATACTAAACTACTTCACATTTTATGAATAAGATATACGTTAATGAAGTATAATAAAAATTACTCCCTGCATATTTACAGGAACACAAAGATTTCGACCACTATACTGTATCCGAAGTACGCTCTACTATATCAGCAAGATCTGAATATTTTAAAACTTCGTTATCAACGAACGCACCTCATTTGCTACGCTTTACGTGCAATTTCCAACTTGTTCTTGTTGTTGTTGTTTTATTTATCTTTAAATAAGAGTTTATAATTTTGTTTACAGTTTCTGTAAAGTTGTTTAGCTGTTCAGGTAGGTCTTTGGGGATTCGATTTTCGTTTAAAACATGAGATGCAACTTTAGAATTTTAGAATATTATTTGTAACTTTATTTTTAACTTTATATTTAGCAGATTTAGAACTTTATAAACTCGAACTAATAAGCAGTAGCCATATCTTTGTTGAGTACTCATTTTATAGCCTTTGATATGTTATTTCTTTTGTTCAGAAATTAAGGTATCGTTTCTAAAAAATAACGTTGCGATACAGACACCAGCAATAAAATAAAATAGATTATCGTTAGGGCGAAGCCCTCCATACTTTTCTATCGGGGAATTTTCTGTGGTAAATGAGACTAGTTCGTAACAATATTAGCCAAATAACAATTATAGTCAAATTATATTTATGTTAAAATTTTGGCAGATTTATCAAAAAATGTTAATGAATTATGAGCACAAAATTAGGTAGATAGATACTACATAGTTAATAACTTTTGATAAATTTAATAATTTTAATGTTATTTGTTATTTGGTTATAGTCATTATTTGATAAATTAACGTTTTGTGTGGCAATTTTGTACAAATGAAGCTATGTTTTATTAAAATATATTCTTAATTAACTTTACGAATAAATTATACATGCGCGTAACCAGAGGGGGGGGGGGTGCCCGGGGCGGATGCCGCTCACGCAGACCCAAGCTTGACATTAAAAAATAAATCGAAATTTATAAAAGAAAAAAGAAGAAAAATGAAAGCCAAGTTAGTTCAATTAGTTAATCAAAACTAACAGTCTATGTTTTAAAATGTGATAAAAGAAGAGACCCACATTCTTTTTTTAGCACTTTCCAACAAAGTTGAAAAGTGCTTATACATTCGGTTAGTCTGGTCGTCTGTCTATCTGGCCGTATATCCCTCTGTCCGAGCTCTATCTCTCGTAAATATACTCGGATTGTCATGAATTTTTTGGACGTTAATGACGTTTACACGAGCACGAACCCTATTGAAAATTAAGGTTCTTTCATGATTAGTTTATTTACAGGGACAGTCAAAAGTTTCCCATTACATTACGGCCTATGGGGGAAAATCGTTTCAAATGAATTTTAAAGGTGTTACACCCTGTCAAACATCTTCAAATTTATATGAATCTACAAAGTGCACTATAATATGCATTTTATAAAGTATGCAGCGAAAAAAATAGTTATTATTCATTTACAGGGCCACACAAAAAAATTCCAATACATAACAATAAAGGGGAAAATTGTTTGCGACGAATTTTAATTATTATGGTAAACGATTTCATATCTAATCAAATTGATATACTTGCTGAAGATTAATATGAATTATTTTATGCATAATACTAGTGCATAGCATTTACAGGGACACACAAAAGATTTCAAATAGTATATTCTATCCGAAGTCCTGCATATTATGGAAGATGGCTGTTAGATGGATGAAATGCATTTTAATTATGATATACGCTTTTAAGTTTTACTAGATGTATACATATTATATGATTTATACAAATGCTAATTGTTACACAATTTATATATACAGGGCTACCCAAAAGATCTCGGAAAGATACTGAATATGAGCGTAATTTATTTAAAGGTGGTTTTTAAATATGGTACGCCTTTTTACGACGAACTGTATTTAGTTTACAAAGAAATGTTTGCAGAATATAGATAAGATGATACACAGGGTCACGTAAAAAACTGGGTACATGGTCGCGTTTGGATGATAATTTTTAGAAATTTGATTTAAATAGTTTAAAGTGAATTTATTTTAAACTAAACTTTAGCAAAATACTTTCGTGCATTAAAGGTACTATGTTTTTTACAGGGATAAACAAAAGTATTTAAGTATGTTTCCATCTATTAGCATAAATTGCTGAAAGGAAATTCGGAATAAGCGTTTTCTTATTAAACTTAATTTTACCATTATGTAGTCTATATATTAACCGACAGATCAAATGCAGGGCTTTTCAAAAGTTTTGGAAAACATATTTGGATATGAACAATAATACGTTATTTCCCTGGATAGCGAAATTTTGTTAAAGATTTTAAGAAGTGTTGGAAAGTGCTTCATAATCTATGCTTAACGCATGATTTTTCTTACTTGTTTAATTTTTAAGAAAATTATTTTATTCATCTTTTTAAAAATTATAATACTTACTAGAATCTGTATTAGTCACAGTAAGTCAAAAAGTGGGTTTTATAATCCCAATTTGATGTCTTTTATTTATGGTAGTTTTTTTTTTTTTTTTTTTTTTTTTTTTTTTAAGGCTATTTTTTCTCGTGCATGTTATTGCAATTCTATAAGAAATTAGCGTGAATTCTCGAGAAGGATAGAAACCATTTATATCTTTGCTTTTGTAATTTAAATTCTAAATAGGAGCAAAAAAAAAAAAAAAAAAAAAAAAAAAAAAAAAAAAAAAAAATTGAAAGAAAATACAGATGTGAATTGATAGTTCCACCATGTGATTGGCCTGAGGCACGGAGGGGGAGGGAGGGGTTATACAAATCTGCTTCCTTTGAAAATGAGACAAAATTCAAATTAATATGGAGGTTGGCTGGTTTGTTGGCTGGTTAAATTTCGTTTTTTGCGGCCATATTTTGACATTCATAAAAAGAACATGTTATAGAGATAATCTTTTTTTTTTAACAAGTTATTTTAATGCTACTTTGATCAAAATCAAAATGACGGGGTGACTAAAGTGGTGTTTATTTATTTCAGTATTTCATTGCTGTTTGAAACGAAAATTTATGATAATTACAGATTTATGTTTACGGATATCTTTGTTTCATATCTATCATGTTTTATTATGTTTCTATATCTTTTTCTTATCCATTAGATTTAGTTTTGAGCAACTTCTCATCCTTCTACACACAGTGAAAAATTGCGTTTGGGTCCTTTTTAGAGAAGAAATGGGCTCTATTGTTATTCATGTCTTCGGGCTCGGGCTCATTTTTTCTGAAACCGGGAAAATTTATTTATTCATGTGTAGAACAAATTCAAAAAACTTTTTTCCATTTAAAATTGCCTACCTATTCTTTTTCAAATCATTTTAATGCTATAGTGATAAAGATAACGGGTAACTGAAATAGTGTTTTTTTATTTTAGCACTTCATTGCTGTTTCAAATGAAATTTTGTGATAATTACAGATTTATGTCTACGGAATTTCCGGCGACGATCTATTGAATGGCGTTAATCAAAATAAACACAGCAATGAATTTACATTTAGTTGGCTTTTCGTTAGCAGAAGATATTTTTTAATAGGATCATTTACCGGGTGTCCCAAAAATGACTGACGGATTTTAAAATTCAATAACTTGCAAACGGTAACAGCTATTTAAAAAATTTTGCAGGAGGGTTATGTATAATGTCAGGAGTTTTTTTACCGTAATTTTTTATTTTAGTTCGCATCTCAAACAATAGGTGGCGCTGACGGCGATTGAAGGCCAGGACGACGCCTCACTCAGCATTGATCACCTGGCCTTCAATCGCCGTCAGCGCCATTTATTGTTTGAGATGCGAACTAAAATAAAAAATTACGGTAAAAAAACTGCTGATATTATGCATAACCCTCCTGCAAAAAAATTTTAAATAGCTGTCATCGTTTGAAATTTATTGAATTTTAAAATCCATCAGTCATTTTTGGGACATCCGGTATTTATTTATTATTTAATTACATAACGCAAAGATAATTTTTTCTTCTGTTATTAGTAAACAATAATTAGCTGAAGGTTTGTAAATTATTTAATCTTCTAATGTACACGAGTCATAGTCATTTTTCATATGAAAATAAATTTAGTGATTGTTCTATCTATTTGTCGACATGATCTTTGCTCATGCTGAGGACGCTGTACATTTTGGAAGTCATTTTCCTCCGTAAGTAAATATAATTATAATGTTATTTCGATTGAAAGCAATTGATCATTGTTTCCTCTTTTGCTGTAAAAGCATCGGACCTTTGAGATAATAACGTCATTTTTTTTTTCAATTTACATTGTTTTTCAAATACCTGTCAATCACGAAAGATTGTTATGAGAAAGGAATAGATTATAATTAAAGATGTACAGTTTTTCGAAGAAAATTGAAAAAACATTGTTCGATTCGAGTTCATAAGGTTACAAGTAGTAGTTACTGCAAATTTCATGTATTTATTCGTTAAACACAGACGTGTCCATCAAGTTTACCTGTTAATTTAGGGGGAAATTTGAGAGTAATTTTAAGTATTAAGCGGGTCAATCCATTTCAAGTGGTCCAGCACTGGTCGCTCGACTATATTTAAAAAATCTGAAATTTTTTGTACAGCAACCCTAACATGATGGAAGTTCAAAATGACCGTTATTTTAATTCTACTATTTTTTGTTTGTGCATGGCGGCCATCTTTGTTTCATCGTGTGTAGCGATTTTCTCAGATACTAGGATACACAAAATTGTAAATATCTCGTCTTCTATTTTCCTAATTGAAATGGGGTTTGCAGCATTTTGTTCAGAATAAAATAGGCTAAATATACAGTGATAGAAAAATTTTGAAAAATAAATTTTTACAGGTGAAATTTTAGCACAAAATTTACGATTTTTTCCAAAATCTATCCGTTTGCAATAGGAAAATTTTCATGCAAGGGAAACTGGCAACCTTACACAATTTTTTCTACAAATAAGTCAAAAGTGCGTGTACTCATACACCAAGTCCCAGATCTGGGAGTTAATTTCTCTTTGCGAAAAAAATTCCAAAATTCGTCAAAAATTTCAAAAATCGCACTTTTTAGGCTTTGATATCTCTGGTGGGGCACGAGATAAAAATATGAAATTTTGGCCTATGATTGTATCGTGTAGTAGCGTTATGTACAAAAAATTTCAAGAAGGAGATTTGACTACAAGCTGAGATATGACATGGAAAATATGTGAAAACAATACTGCCAAACTATTGTAAACCTACTATGTAATTGTTCAACAAGACTGTCAACCTTGCACAATTTTTTCTACAAATAGGTCAAAAGTGCGTGTACTCATACACCAAGTCCCAGATCTGGGAAACGATTTCTCTTTGCGAAAAAAATTCCGAAATTCGTCGAAAATTTCAAAAATCGCACTTTTTAGGCTTTGATATCTCTGGTGGAGCACGAGATAAAAATCTGAAATTCTGGCCTTTGATAGTATTGTGTAGTAGTGTTATGTACAAAAAATTTCAAGAAGGAGATTTGACTACAAGCTGAGATATGACATGGACAATATGTGAAAACAATACTGCCAAACTATTGTAACTTACTATATAATTGTTCATACCTCCAAAATTTTAAATTAATTATTTATGGTACAAAGTTAAATGTTAATTACAAATATCAAATGTTAATTACAAATGCTTCTGTGTGATTTAAACAATTCAGAATGTATGCTAAGCCAATACACAATTGTCCAGATGAACAAATCTACTAGAAATGCTATTGCAACAATTTTACTCGGAACACATTTCAGGGAAAGTAAATTAGAGACAATGGATTGCAAATGATCGAGTAGACATGGCTTCAATTATTAAACCTAAAGAATTTCATTCAAGTTAACAAGGGATGACAAGATTTGGGGGGCTTCAAATAAAATGTTTAGAAAGAACAGCTTGATGGACTCATAACAGTAACTGGTCGAACTCATAACATCTCTCGTAAATATTGCTAAGCTCTTTGTTGAGCATACATAGTATTTTGTAAATTAAATGTTTATTATTTAACTGTTTTCAACAAACGATATTTTCTGTGTAAATATTGTAATAAAAGAGACTAATCTCATTTCTCCTAATGTACTCGTAATAGGATTTCTTAACATTTTTTTAAATCACCGTATCTCAGCTTGTAGTCAAATCTCCTTCTTGAAATTTTTTGTACATAATACTACTACACAATATTATCAAAGGCCAGAATTTCAGATTTTTATCTCGTGCCCTACCAGATATATCAAAGCCTAAAAAGTGCGATTTTTGAAATTTTCGACGAATTTCGGAATTTTTTTTGGAAAGAGAAATCATTTCCCAGATTCCCAGACTTGGTGTATGAATACACACACTTCTGACCTATTTGTAGAAAAAATTGTGCAAGGTTGACGGTCTTGTTGAACAATTACATAGTAGGTTTACAATAGTTTGACAGAATTGTTTTCACATATTTTCCATGTCATATCTCAGCTTGTAGTCAAATCTCCTTCTTGAAATTTTTTGTACATAACGCTATTACACAGTACTATCATAGGCTAAAATTTCAGATTTTTATCTCGTGCCCCACCAGAGATATCAAAGCCTAAAAAGTGCGATTTTTGAAATTTTTGACGAATTTTGGAATTTTTTTCGCAAAGAGAAATTAACTCCCAGATCTGGAACTTGGTGTATGAGTACACGTACTTTTGACCTATTTGTAGAAAAAATTGTGTAAGGTTGACAGTTTCCCTTGCATGAAAATTTTCCTCTTGCAAACGGATAGATTTTGGAAAAAATCGTACATTTTGTGCTAAAATTTCACCTGTAAAAATTTATTTTTCAAGATTTTTCTATCACTGTAAATTTAGCCTATTTTATTCTGAACAAAATGCTGCAAACCCCATTTCAATTGGGAAAATAGAAGACGAGATATTTACAATTTTGTGTACCCTAGTATCTGAGAAAATCGCTGCACACGATGAAACAAAGATGGCCGCCATGCACAAACAAAAAATAGTAAAATTAAAAGAATGGTCATTTTGAACTTCCGTCATGTTAGGGTTGTTGTACAAAAAATTTCAGATTTTTTAAAAATGGTCGAGCGACCAAAAAAATATTTTCTGGACCACTTGAAATGGATTGACCCAAGCATATTTTTATTTGAATAGGATTGTGATAAGATTAAATTAAAATTTTTAATTAACAACTATATCTGTATAAGAAGTTTTTAAAAATGAAGTATTACTTTTAAACGATTTTTGAATGTCATACAATTTTGTTTTGCATATTTTTGGTAACGGGCTCGGACTTAAAATCGTTGGGCCCGGGCCTTGAAAATTGAGCCCGAACTCATCTCTAGTCCTTTTTAATCCCTTGGGGCAGGGCCGTAACTAGAAGTGAACCATGGGAGGGGGGGGGGCTCCAGAGCATGTAGTGGTGGGGGGGCACATAATTTTTTTCTTTCTCTCTCTCTCTGACGCAGAAAGATAAATTAATGCATCTTCAAACTGTAGATAGTATGTTTCGTATCAAACTGTTGTAATAACTTCATTTTATGCTAAGAAAAGTATAGGATGATGAAAATTTTGAGTGCGTAACTTGTGAAAAATTAAATATCATGTTAGTTTCATGTATACAAATAGGATGAGGGAGTGTTGAAATACTGATTTTAGATACAATTTAGTAATTCTGCAAAACTATGAAAGGTCCTCAAAACTAAATTAGATTTTTGAGCAGAATTTCATTTGAATTTTCGGAACAGAAATTCATTGAGTGACCTTGGAATATTTTCCAGGGGGAGGGGGGGGGCTCAAAATATTTTAGGGGGGGGCTGAGCCACCCATAGCGCCCCCTTAGCTACGGGCCTGCCTTGGGGACTAGCGACACGTATAAGTGTCACAAATAGGCTTAAGAAACCGTGTTTATCGCCACCAGCAAAATTATACCGTAAATTTTGCCTTATGTAATTCGAATATGTTCTCGATTTAATAAGCCACAAATTTCTGTCTTTTAAAACCGGTGACAAAACATTAAAAATTTCGTAAAAGGCTCCCGTCGGTCGCGAAGGGATCAAAAGAAGTATTGCACAGATATACCTACCGCAAAAAAACCTGTCTAAAACAGAAATTCGATAGGTTTTATGGGGTTCCGTTTTATTAGGTTTTACTACTTAAGATATTGTTTATACTCAACATGTTCAGGTTAAAAAATTTGGGCACTCCCTCCCCTCCCCCGTTCAAAAGGCTGGTTACGCCTATGTTATAGTATTTTCCATGATGTTGTTTAATCAAAATTTATGAATTAAGGATATCCCGATGATTATTTATGGAAATCTTGTACTTTGAGTCTGAACAAACTTAATAGAAAAAAAATAATTGCAAAGATAATATTTCATTTGTTTTTTGTGCACTTGGTGAATGTATATTATTGGAATAAAGTTCTTTTATATTATTTATTATTTACTTATTTTTTCGAGTTTTAATTTAATTTCTGGGCTATCATGTGATATTCGCCCAGCAATGGCGGCCATTTTTTTTTTTTTAATTTTAAATTTTTGTATTTGAATTTATTCATTTGTTTTTTAAATGTATAATTTCTTAAACATTTTTTTACTATAATTTCGAATATATTCAAAAAATGAATATTTGTTTCATTTAACTGTTTTAAAATTTATGCATTTACCGTTTACTAATTATGAATTCCTCCTTTCCCTTCCCCTATTTTTTTATTTTTTATTTTTTTTACAAATAATGTTTGGAATGATTTTTTTTTTCAGTTTAAAAATTTTTTGTTGTTTAAATTTTAATTTCTAAATTGTTTAAAAATTAAATATAAACTGGGCATAAGTGACCAACAAAGAAACAAGAATGTGGACTCCGGGCAAATACTACATTTGTGTACTTTACTGAAAGTTTATGAGATTAATAATCATAAGCAAATTTTCAAAGAAATGTACCTTGCCCTACCATTACTGTGTATTTCATTTATTTAGGTGAAATGACAAATGATAATTTAGACTAGATTTTTTTTTCCTTCGTGTATAGCAATAGGTTGCACATATTTCAATTATTTGCAATGCAGGTAGCGTAAATTAAGATATAATTTGTGAAAATAAATATACACATAACGTTATGCACAGTTAATTTAACCTATAATTAATGTAAATTATTGAAACTATTTTTTTCTTATAAAAATCTAAAAATAATAAAATGTTTCACAATTATTTCTTCGGTTTTGAAAACTCTCTAAGCAAGCCTATTTTTACATAGCCGTAACTTAACTACAATTTGCTAAGCAGATA